>OX346271.1:2469300-3669300 GCA_947049275.1 Epinotia bilunana | reverse complement strand
ACAATATCACAGTTTATTTATGAAATTGGTACCAAATGGGTGCAAGTATGGCATTGGGCTCGTTTCAATGGCTTGTTTGTTATCGTGACAATTCTATGATTGAGCTAGCAGTCTAGAGATAGCTGAGACAGATGGACTTCGAATTTGTCTTACTTACTTAGTACGAACGGGCCACACGTTTATTATCCTCGTAAGACGTAATATACTTTTTTATATCGATAAATGTTTTGAAAACATTAACACATTCACAACAAAGAAGACTACGGCGTAGGCGCCCGCTAGGCGGGTTCCTAGTAGCGAAAGTGTTAAGACGCGCCAGGTGACCGTTTTTAAAACGCTACAGGCGGGATTCCACCGGTGTGCGGCACTGTGAGGCACAAGTATTTTTGTATTGAATATGCTTGTGCCGCACAGTGCCGTACACTGGTGGAATCCCGCTTTTAGGCTCGTTAGCTAATGGTGGCAAAATCTGAAAAAGTATATCCTTTGATGCTTCATAAATAAACTAAACGTTACAATTTCTTGTAAAACATTAAATACGATATCTAATAAAATCTAGTTGAGTTAAATATATAAATACATAAAAATATAAATATATAATTTTCTACAACTAGTCCAGTAAATGAACTGACAACTCGTATGGAAAAAATGTCAATTTTGGAAATAATTTATAATAGCTTACTTTTTATGTGTAACGGATATATTATCAATTAAATAGTTACCCAGCGACAAAATCCGACAAAATTTCAGACATCAAAAAAATGATAAATTAACTAACTTCTGAAAAGTCAGAAAAAATATTAATAAATATTTTTGTCTTTATTTTGGTTTATTTACATTTGCTCTATAATATTCAAGATAAATCGTATAAAAAAAGACAATGCATGCTTCATTGAAATCTACATAATTACTTCCGGGTGGAAAGTTTGTCGGATTCTTGAATATATCATCTTAGAATAACATTTTTCAAATGAAATCAACAAAAAAAACGCTATTATAAATTAATGTTTTTCAAAACCGTATTTTGCCTAGAGTAAACTTACAGACCACCACCAAGTGGTATTGCCACGTACGGTTCTTTCGAAGAGATTGGAAATCAATATATCTACAAATCTGAGCGTTTGAATATATTAAATAACTAGCTTCCGCCCGCGACTTCGTCCGCGTGGACCCGGGATAAAAACTATCCTATATTTTAATCCAGGCTATAAACTATATTAGTGCAAAATTTCATTCAAATCGGTTCAGCCGTTTAAGCGTGATTGAGTAACAAACATCCAAATATCTAAACTTTCGCAGTTATAATATTAGTAGGATCATTCGTTTTTAACCGACTTAAAAAAAAAAGAAGGAGGTTCTCAATTCGGTTGTATTTTTTTTTTGTTTTTTTTTTTCAATGTTTGTTACCTCAGGACTCTGTCATTGATGAGCCGATTCATACATTTTTTTTTTGTTTGGAAGTATATGCTTCCAGGTGGGTCCCATTTTTTTGAAAATTCAATTGGATGATGGGATCCATGAGGAATTGAGGGAACTCCTCAATTATATTAGGCACGCGTGTAGTGATTTTGGTATTTTCTATAATAACTCGTGTATTTACATCCGGAAATCATAAATTGGTGGAGTGGAATTGATGATGAAGACCACAGATGACTTATGGAATTCCTCAATTATGTACTTAAAAGTACAGAAGTCTATCACAGATTCTGATAAGATTCCGTTGAAATAGCAACTAATGAAGTGCCAAGGGTGATCCTTGTGCAATTGACGGAAGTCCTCAAATATTATCGAGTCACATACAGCGATTGGGTTTTTTTCTATAGTAATCAACGCATTTGCTCTCGGAAATCAGTTCATGAGGTAAATTGGAAAAGAAATGTTCTGGTGGCTTGGCGGAGTACTAAACTGAAGTCGGTTAAAACTTTGTTTTTAAAGTAAATTATTACACTGAGTATTTTCATTCAAATCTTGCAAGAGGGAACGAAGAGCATAATAACTAGCGAGCGAACTAAACAAACATTTATTTTTTCCATTCTTCAATGTACCTCCAGACCTCTAGTCATACAATAAATATTATTATCCCAAGTCTGGGATAATAATATTTATTGTCCTCAACCTCGATCTCCAAATTAAAAAAGCAATGTTTGGGAGCTGAGGGGCTACCGCGAAACGAAAACGAACTTCGTTTGTGTGTCTCCGTCTCTGTCGCACTTGCTTATTCGAGTGACAGAGAGGGAGATACACGAACGAAGTTCGTTTTCGTTTCGCGGTAAGCCCTCTGACCACAAATACACCCACAGATACCAGATATAAACAATACGTGACCTCAAAACGTAGCTCTGTATAATGTGTCATGTCTATAATTAATTTCGAATTTCGTCTAGAGCGAGCGTTGACGCGCATAATTTGGTAAATCAACGTTTGGTGAATAATTACTTAACTTATTTTTAATTACTTAATAGGACCACTTGCCAATATTGGCAATCTAAGAGAGCTGTACAATGCTACTAAAACCTTAGCTGGGAAGCGTGCCTTCAGGAAAAAGCCTCTACGGGACAAGCAAGGAAGACTGATCACAACATCCGAGGAACGGTTTAGAAGATGGCGGGAGCACTTTGAAGAGATATTCCGCGTACCGACCACAGTACCATCTTACTCTCCGCAGAACACCCCAGCGCCTCAAGCATTACATATTAATACGGCCCCACCGAGCAGGGAAGAAGTCCGAAACGCCATACTCTCCCTGAAGAGAGGCAAAGCCCCAGGCCTCGACCTTATAACGTCAGAAATGCTAAAAGCAGATATACCCACCGCAGTCGAGATCTTAACACCTCTCCTGGAAAAGATCTGGACCACAGAAAATCTCCCGGATGATTGGAACAAGGGCCTCCTAATAACTGTGCCGAAGAAGGGCGACCTCAGCCAGTGCGGTAACTGGAGAGGGATCGCCCTGCTCTCGGTACCATCAAAATTTTTATGCAAGGTACTATTGGACAGGCTATCTGAGGCAGTTGAACCGCTACTCAGGAGGGAACAGGCTGGCTTCAGACCGAACCGTTCCTGCACGGACCAGATCAACACACTTCGAATCATCGTGGAGGAGGCATCAGAATGGCAACGCGAGGTATACCTTACCTTCGTCGATTTCGAAAAAGCCTTCGACACCGTCCGATGGTCCAGAATCTGGTCCCGACTTGACGAAATTGGAGTTCCACCCAAAATCAGGGACATTCTGACAGCCATTTACAAGAATTACACGTGCAAAGTAGAGCACGATGGCCTTATCTCCGAAGATATCAGCGTCCACGCGGGGGTTAGACAGGGCTGCCTCCTTTCACCTCTGCTATTCCAGATCGTCCTAGATGGCATCATGTAAAGAACAAACGACAGCAAGCGGCGAGGTATAGAGTGGGGGTTAACCGATACTCTGGATGACCTAGACTACGCTGATGACCTATGCCTGCTTAGCCACAAGCACGTTGATATGCAAGCCAAATTGGACAATCTACAGAGTGAGGCACTCCTCGAAGGTCTTAAAATCAACGCTCGGAAGACCCAAGAAATGCGAACGGAGGGTAGGAACTCATCACCACTGTTACTAGGCTCGGAACCTATAGAGCGCGTACAGAAGTTTACCTACCTTGGCAGCATCGTGTTGCAAACGGAAGAGGACATCGCTTCTAGGGTAGCCAAGGCCCGGGCGACTTTCGCGCAACTGCGACCCGTATGGCAGTCTAAGAAGCTGACACGTAGGGTGAAATTAAAAATATTTCGCTCCAACGTCAAAACAGTCCTGCTCTACGGGTGCGAAACGTGGAGAGTCACTAAAGATATCACGCACCGTATCCAGGTTTTCGTCAACCGATGCCTTAGGCAGATCGTCGGTATTTACTGGCCCGAAAAGATCACCAACGAAGAACTCTGGCATAGCTGTTCCGAAACACCAATCTGTCACCAAATTAAACGTCGCAAGTGGACTTGGATCGGTCACACCCTAAGAAGAGCTCCCAACCACATCCCAAGGCAAGCCCTGGAATGGACACCACAAGGGAAGAGGAGACGTGGCCGGCCGAAACACACCTGGAGACGTTCAGTGGCAGCGGAACTGAAGGCTATCGGGCTGACGTTGTCCGAGACGAAGCGCGTAGCCCAAGACAGAACGCGATGGCGAGGCACTGTGGAAGCCCTCTGCCCCATCTAGGGGACACAGGACATTAAGTCAATAGGACCACTTGAATTTCGAGCCGCCGTAGTCCCTTTTTTAAAACTACGTGTTGGATTATGACGAAAATTCCTAACCTATTTCCACCATCAAATAAAAACCGATGCATATCATTTTTAACCGACTTCAAAAAAGGAGGAGGTTTCTCAATTCGACCGTATATATATTTTAATTATTTTTTTATTTATGTCCGCGGATAACTTCGTCGTTTATGAACCGATTTTGATTATTCTTTTTTTGTTGGAAAGGGAGTATCCCAAGGGTGGTCCCATGGTAAGGAACCCAGGATCTGATGGTGGAAGCCTGAAGAAATTGAGGGAAACTCTCGAAAAAATTGTCTTTCCGACTAGTGTGTTCCTTAATATTATTCAATAAGTATAAAGAATTTTAAAGCCCTATTATTTTCCCTAATAATCAACGCATTTGCTCTCGGCAATCAGTTCGTGGTAAATTGGAAAATAAATGTGGAAATGTTCTCGTGGCTTGGCGGAGTACTAAATTGAAGTCGGTTAAAACTTTGTTTTTAACGTAAATTGTTGTAATAGACTAGCTGTTGCCCGCGACTTCGTCTGCGTAGAACTTGTTATCGTCTTAGAAAATAATCGCTATTAAATTATGTTTCAAAACACACTTCTACCATCTTAAGGGATGATTTCCGAGATAAAAAAATATCCTATATAGGTATATCCTTCCAAGGTTTAATATCTGTACGAAATTTTTTATCTAAATCCGTTCAGGGATTAAGCCTAAAAGGTAACAGTGCTAAATATAAATGAAAAACTCCGTTTTTACAAACATAAATATCCTAAGAATCATGTTTGTATGTATGTATGTAAGCACTTTATTGTACACAATAACAGGTTAAAGAATATACATGTCACACAATAGATCAAAGTACAAAGGCCACAACAGACGTTTCTGCTTAAGTTTTTCATTAAGTATTAAAGAAATGTCCTGACGCAAAATTTTACACGAGGAAGGAACACATATTTTTCCCACCCTTGTTGTTATAATATAACATAAGCTCTCGAAAATAGCAAGAAGAGAATCTTAACTTGTCGCTTACCACGGACTGGTTGCATCAACACTAAATATGGAGTTACGTTTCGGGGCAATTCAGTTGATAAAGATACAGCATGACGACCGACGGGAAGATATAGCTCCGTGGAGAAAAACGCAACGCGAACTCTAGGTTTTATGTTAATTCTAGCTTCCGCTAGTGACTTCGTCTGCGTGGACCCGGGATAAAAACTATCCTATGTTTTAATCCACGCTATAACCCATCCTCGTCATGCAAAATTTCATCCAAATCGGTTGCGCGATTGAGTAACAAACATCCAAAGATCTAAGCATCCAAACTTTCACATTTATAATATTAGCAGGATGTATATAGGTTAGGATTCTCTGAATGTAAAGCTTGGGGACATTTAACTGGCCGCTGGGTATGACATGACAGATATTGACGCTCGTGTACCATCAAGTTAATCGAGCCAGAAAGCGGAACCCTACAATGTAAAGGTACAAGTTGGGACCCGCCCGCAGACAGCAGCAGCAGACGACGTGCAGCGGCGACACCACTAGTTTCTATGTATTTCTATGACGGCGACGTGTCGCTAGCTACGAAAGGTATTTCATAGAAATACATAGAAACCAGTAGTGTTGCGTTGCGACACGTCGTTTGCTGCAGCTTCATGTCGTCCGCTACCAACTTGTACCTTAAGGCTTGACCAAATATAATAACAGTTTTTTTTTTATAATTAATACGTTTACCAGTGCTTGTAAAATGGCTAAAAATAAAAAGTTACGATGAGATAGAGAATTTACTGGTTTAGAACTTTCACTCACAAATACACACACACACACACACACACACACACACACACACACACACACACACACACACACACACACACACACACACACACACACACACACACACACACACACACACACACACACACACACACACACACACACACACACACACACACACACACACACACACACACACACACACACACACGTTGGTTAGTTTGGTTTGGTTAGTTTTTGTAACAAATTAGTTAACAAGTACATATGTGTCTCATGTTACTGGAAGAGCGGTGTCTCCCAACACAGGCAATAATGCTTATTTGTTTTTTTTTTTTTTTTTAATTCGATATAATAATCGTAACAATCACCGCAACAAAGCGAATCATGGCGAAAAGTACAATAGGGGACTGTTAGATAGGATTAATCTAAATTTGTTTACTAAATTTTAATTAATTGACCAGTTATCATCCGACTGAGAAATGTATGATTATTGTCGTTATGAATTCGAATAGTTCGGAGTCATCAATACTACTACTGTAATGGAATATCTTATTGTAATTTAATTGTGTGACTATTCTTATGTTACTAATTATGCTTTACTAATCATTATGTTACATTCAAACACTAAACACATGAATAAAATAAACTGAACTGAACTGAACTAAATAGGACTTAAAAAATGATGTGAACAAAAACGCATCGTAATCATAGTAAATGACAATCGTTTCATATGAAGGTGCGTTTTACGAAAAGGGACAGAACAGAATATACCCCCTCTAAAAACTTTGGGCAGATATAACTTTGTGAATTTTTAATCCCCTGGTTTACTTTTTTCTCCATTTGGCAAATTTTTGAATCCCTTTTCGGGAAAATTGAACATGATTTGTTATTTTATTTAGTATCTACACCCCTACTCCTATTGGCCGCATAAACCCGATCCCTAAGCGAAACGAGAAAAAAAAGAAAATATGTTAAGTACAACTTAACCGTCGTAAAATCGCGCCCTTTACAAACAAATCACGTTAGCTCTCAGCCGCAGGGATGGGAAAAACTGGAATGGATTTAATGACTCGAGTATATCAATTCACTAGTATAGGTAACAAAAAGCAGTAACTTTAGGAGAGGTATGCCCATGCCGATTTGTGATATATTCAATTTTTTTCTCATAGCAAAAATAGCGCTAGCGACGACGACATATGCTTCCAGGATCTGCACTTACCTACGTTAATGTAGTCAAAATATAACGTCCAACCATTTGGATACGTTATTATTTCGCCAAGATAAATAGCGCCCTAGTCGAAACAACTCACGACCAAGTGACACCTACGTTAGTAAAATAAAAATAAAATGGAATACATCTATTTCGGACAACTTATATCCATAGATTGTAAGTACTACAGGACTTATATAACTATGTTAGAACTTAAACTTAAATGTAGGGAGGACCAGTGTTTCAGTACTTCAGTAGGCTACCCTCCAATCTGTCGGCCAGCACGCTCAGGAGACTGTGGCGGCGGGCGCGCACACTGCGGAGCGTCGCGGCGCTGCGCTTGCGCAGTATCGCAGGGAATCCGTCCACTTGCGCGTCCGCTACAGTGTCGGTGTCGCGGCAGCCGCAACAGTACCCTGAACGCATCACCAGCTTTAAGATTGAAATAAATTTGAAATCAAATTGCAAAACTCTTATCTCGAACCAAAGCTGCCCCGTCCCTAGTCAGGGCCAGTTCCCAAGGGCCCATAAATAATAATAAGTGTGACACCGCAAGGATCGCGTGGCTTAGCCGTTGCATTGTATTATTCTTATAGTGTTCATAAAACTGAATGGTTTTTTTTTCACGCGGGAGAATGGCATGGCGCCAATCTACCAATGTGTTGGCGTGTGAAGGGTTTTTACGTTTTAAGGTTTGGGTTTCCTTCTGGAGTATGGTATCGATAAACATTGAATTTACATTCCTTTGTCCCGCTCATTCATTTATTGATAATTTTCGCTTATATGTTGACGCTTGGGGTGAATATCCCTTTATTTATTATATTTAACACCGCGCATGCTTGGCAGCTAGAAGTCTATGTATGTGAAAACCTTTACGAACGGTAATTTAGACATTTTGTTGTGTCAGAGTATTTTGAAAGTGCTATACGCGCGTAGGAATATTTTTTCGCTTTAGGCGTGGCAGGAACTCGCCTAGCGGGCGCCTACGCCGTAGTCGCTTTCCGCTACATACCAAGAAAATCACGGGATCGGCTACGAGCGTAGCGCTTAGCGATTCTTGGCAGTGAATGTGTTAACACATTATCTGCCAAGAATCGCTACGCTCTACGCTCGTGGCCGATCCCGTGGGTTTTCCCGTACGTAGCGGAAAGCGCTTACGGCCTGGCAGTTAATGTGTTAATACATTTTTCAGTCCCTGTTTTAAAGTACTGTCACCCGTTGTTGCTTTTGCTTTTTAAATGAATGCCTAGTCTGCAGGTTTATGGAAGTTACGGAAATGAAAAATAAACACGTGGATAGAAACACCACATAAACCAGTCACCCCCCGGTGATTGGGTACCTGGATCGCAAGTTTTCTCCACAAAAAAAAAGTATAATATATGTATATTATATCGTCCTCACGTCCTACTAAAGGGTAACTGAAAGAAAAGGGTAAATTATAGAATTAGTATGAATAATACGTAAAAATAAATTCCACCCGGGGCTTCAAACGGGCATCATTTATATCCACCCGGATAATAAAGGTTTAGGAGAGTATTAATGCTATGCTTTTCACAACCTATGTCAACCATGAACCGTGATAGTTAGACAGTTGAAATTTTCACAGATGATGTATTTCTGTTGCCGCTATAACAACTTTTTCAGAGAGGCAGGGCAAAGCGAAATGTCATCCCGCTTGAATTTGGAGCAGCCCAACTGGGGAAGTACCTCCGCCTGGAAGACCTGCACAGCCATAATAACACTACTACGTGCCCTGTAGTAGTGTTGTTCCTGGAGGTGAGCAAGGTCGCCAGAGCTCCCGAGGATGCATTGTGTTGGGAGCGAGGGAATTTGTTCCTTCAGCTGTCAACACAGCGATTCCTCAAACATATCAAGGGTTGGCAACGCCCATGTTACTCCTTTGGAGTTGCATGTGTCTATAGGCTGCGGTGTCCGCTTACCATCAGGCGTGCCGTACGCTTGTCTGCCACCATCGTTGTATAAGAAAAACAGTATTTAAAAAAGAATAAAATAATTATTTAAGGGGGCCCCCATACAAAAATCGTGATTTTTTTCCGTTTTAATAGATAATGGTACGGAACCCTTCGTGCGCGAGTCCGACTCGCACTCGCATGATGAATGATGACGGTGGAAAACAAGCAAACGGTCTGCCTGATGGTAACTAGACACCGTAGCATAAAAAAGGCGCTTGCAACTTCAAAAGAATCACAAGCCCGTAGACTACCCTTTATTGATATGAGGATTCGTTGTATCGATGGCTAGAGATGAACGGTTGCCTTACTCACCCACGGCCCATCCTCGAGTGCAATCGTGACCTTAGGGCCAGTTGCAGCAACCTGCGATTACAAACCGATCAACGTTAAATATGCCGCCGGCAGCTTTTTTTTCCTCTTACTTGTTTGGAGATTCCTCCACTCTGTAATAGAAACTTGACAATTTTTTCATAAATTCAGATTTTAGCGAACACCGCATACGATTACAGACGATTTCGTGCAACCCTACCCCATCCTTACTCAATGCCAGTAACACAACACTCAACACTCAACACATACCTACAGACAGCGAATGAAAAAGTTCCTTACAAATTTCTACCCAAACACGTGCCTAAAACCCAGCATGTCAATGTTCGAACTAAACGGCTGCCTGGCACCGTTTTGACACCCCGCCCCCAACCCCGCATAATGGCAATGGCACCCATTATTTGAGGCTATTTTGCGGCGCTACTTAGACTTCTATGGTTTTTTCGGCTGCTGCGTACACTACATAATAATGGCTCGGTCTTTTATATGATATTTAGTTCCCCAGATAGGCTACCTGTCTTAATTTAACCCGTAGGTCAAACAATCACGTGTATTCAAATCAAAGTACTTTTACTGGTCGTATTGAGATGAATGAACAACCAGCGTGAAACCTAATCATGTTGAAAATATACTACTTAGGTCGTGCCTAACTCGTAACAGTTTCAAACTTCTTCTAATTAATCGCATAATAATGCAAAATACGTATTTACCACGTATTTACTAAATGGACAACCCGTTGTCCCGTGACAACGGGAAACCTCAGAGAGGTATACGCGATTAAGTTCCGTTTAGTAAATATAGTAAGAATCGTCAAAATTTCAATCAATGTAATTATAACTGTTATTTTTAACACCACACCACCATATCTCACCATCAGCCTCCCCTATTCTGTAACTTGTTTTAAGCTCACCTCAACGCTGACCCACAAATATATCTTGACACCGCGATGCGTAGTAGATAACTACACGTAGGTTGAGGTCTAGTTTCGTAACGGGTGACCGGCGGGGTGAGCCGCATTAGCTCGTAGCGAATAAAGCCCAGCCCCCCTATTCTGTAACTTGTTTTAAGCTCACCTCAACGCTCACCCACAAATATATATCTTGACATCGCAATGCGGAGTAACTAAGCGTAGGTAGAGGTTTAGTTTCGTGACGGGTGACCGGCGGGGTGAGCCGCATTAGCGCGTACGATGACGGTTTATTTTTCCATTATATTTGTTGTCTGTATCGTATCGTTTAAACACAGGATTTTTGGTAGTATCCCTGCCTATGCTACAGAATAAAATAATATGCAGGAACTCCTTAAGGGCACGAACATTACATCTTTGATATATCAATACACATTTCATCTTTTGAATTATCAACGAAAAAGAGCAGTAATAATATTGGAATTTCCACATTACCCACCAAACGTAAAGAAATGGACGAAAACATGAAAATAAAAGGTGGTTTTGCCGGCCCGCTCTGCAGCCGCGAATTAGAAAAAATGATCAAAGGGCGCTCATTAGGTATTGTCCACAATTACACGGTGCCCGTAGTGGCTGAGAAAAGAGGGTCGTTGTGTCTTCGTTGTGTATACCTATACCAGTAGTAGAAATTGTCTGTGACTGTACATTTATGAAATTGATGTTGAAATACCTAGTGACTTCGGCATAGGAGCCGGCGAAGTTTTTTGACAGTTTCGTATGGGATGACAGCTACAACCACCATATTTTTGCCCGGCTACGGAAGAGCCGAGAGTAAGGAGTATGATTTCAGCAGTCATTGTTTGTATTAACAGTAGTGTTCTACAGTAGCGTTTAAGCTACAGAAGATGGTTTCATAAAAACAAATTAACACACACTCCTTTTATTAGGTCTATATTCGCCTTTATTGCGTTGATTTAGGGGTGATAATTTAATAATTTAGACGGCATTTGTACGACGTATATTATAGGCATTTATATGCTTGTATATTATAGACCTTAACGCCGTAACATAGAGATGGTTTTCCAAATAATTATGTAGGTTAATGAAGTGCGTGCCACAAAGTCGTTACGAGAAGTTCTTTAATCTTTTAATTAAGGTGGTCCATAATTTCATACGAATAGATAATGGAACACATGAGGGGTGAATAATGATTTCCTGAAAAATTGCTGCCTGAATAGAAATTAGGATGTCAAAGTTATTTTAGGAATGTAAGTTAATCCATGCACCCTAAAGGTAATTTGTTTTAATTTATGTGACGAAAAGTACTTAAAACCAACAATTACCAAAATATCATAATCAACATCATCATATCAGCAGAAAGAAGTCCACTGCGGGCCAAAGGCCTCCCCCAAAGAGTGCCACAATGACCGGTCCTGCGCCACCCGCATCCAGCGGACTCCCGTGACCTTTACCAGGTACGGTACGTGGTCGCCACTTGAGAACCTTTCCGCCCCAACGGCTGTCGTTCTACGTGCAATATGCCCCGCCCACGGCAACTTAAGTTTAGCAATTCGGAAGGCTATATCCATTACCTTGGTTCTGCTGTGGATAGCCTCATTTCTGATGCGACCTCGCAGAGGAACTCCTAGCATAGCCCTCTCCATTGCCCTTTGGATGACTTTGAGCCTTCTTATGAGGCCCATTGTACGCGATCACGTTTCGGCGCCGTACCTACCTAAATCTTTCTTCAAACTCAAGGATAAAATATAATAAACATTACCGCATTCAAACCTGCAACCTTCGGGCATATCCGGTCAGTCGCTCTATCCAACTGAGCCATCGGAACCGTGCTCGGTTCGTAATTTTTTTTAACCAGTTCCATCGTATTACGCCTTACGGAGGCGTGTAGCGAATTACTTAAGAGTCCGCAGTAAGCTCGATTCTCCATACAAACGTAGTTACGTTCTCATTTTAAAACTACGTGTTGGATTGTAACGAAACATTGCATGCACAATGACATAAGGAATATCTATGTCTGTAATTAGTTTATGTAGATTCAGATACAGATAGGTAAAAAAAATACAGCGAATTTAAGTTTTTCATACATAACTTGTTTTTACTGTATTTCGTTTGTTTTATAAACTGGAACCATATAAACTAATTACAGACATAGATATACCACATGTCATTGTATATGCAAAGTTTCGTCACAATCCAACACGTAGTTTTAAAATGAGAGCGTAAATACGTTTGAATGAGAAGGTGAAATTCGGCCGAGCTTACTGCGGACTCTTAATTCTGTATATCGAAAAGATCGCACAGAAGAGAATTTCTCTAGCCATACAAAGAGGTAACGCGGCCAGCGTAAGGGGAACCCTGCCGCAGGCAGACCACCTTTTGGATGGCGTATTCTTTTTAACCGACTTCAAAAAGGAGGAGGTTCTCAATTAGGTTCTTTTCTTTGCATCTTTTTTAATGTTTGTTACCCCAGAACTCCGTAATTTATGAGCCGATTCGTACATTTTTTTTCGTTTGTAAGTGCTTCCAGGATGGTCCCATTTTTTACAAGCTTTTATTTAGTTTCACCTGTCCCGTTGTCTGTCTGTCTGTAATCAAATCTTGCAAGTTAAATTTGATCCACTTCCCGGTTTCCGATTGAGCTGGAATTTTGCATACATGTATAAATCGTGTGACAATGCAATATTATGATAACGTGGAGCTGATCTGCTGGTGGAGCTGGAAGGTGGCCATAGGAACTCCGTAATAAAACCACATCACCCCATCGAGTTTGGGCTCGTTAGAATCGTCTCAATGAGTAGTTGATGACGGTATACAGAAAAGTCGGCAATAAAAGCTTGTACCAAAAATGAAATTTTTGTCAAACTTATTTTTCAAAAATCCAGTTGGTCCATGGGAATCATGAAGAATTGAGAGAACTCCTCAATTTAGATAAGTATATTATTATTGTTCTTTTTGCTCCTGTAATTGTGTATGAGTGAGTTCACACTTTGTTAAGTAAGAGGTAACTTTTTTTTTTTTATAAAATCACCTGATGGTAAGCGATAATCGACGCCCATGGACACTTACAACACCAGAAGAGTTGTAGGTGCGTTGCCGGCCTTTAAGATGGGAGTACGCTCTTTTCTTGAAGGCTTGAAGGTTGTAACGGTCCGGAAATACCGCAGGCGACAATTCATTCCAGAGTTTGGCTGTGCGAGGCAACTACTTATATTGTAGTGCTAAGTGTGACTGTAATTGGCTTTTAGGTTAATAGTCATGTCAGTCATAAGTTTAATAGCTGTTGGTTCTCCTTAAAAAAAAAAATTAATATTAGGCATGCGTGTAGTGATTTCGGTACTTTCTATAACTGGTCACCCTGATACTAAAATTAACTCTATTCGCATTCATTAATAGAATTAAGTTTATATTTAATTGAATTCTGTTTGTAGGGGAACAGAGTTCATTTTTAATATGAGGGTCCCAGTTATTGAAGGGTGGGCAGTTATTGGAGATTTACCCTATGACATAATCCTACGTCACAAAAACTGGATTAAAATGGTAACAGAGGAAAAGATAGAAGCGAAAAGGAAGAGGACAAGACCCAGAAGTCCTTTATATGGATATAGAAAACAAAGCATAATCTTGTTAAAAAAAAATTAAGGGCTGAATGTAAAAGTTGGACAATACTCCACCGACAAGAGCCAAGTAAAATCAAATGATGATAAGTTACTTAATGCGTGATCGATTTATTAGTTAAACTTGCGAAACTTGGTAGCTCGTGAATTACACGGGCTAGAAACTTGTAAAACTAAGCTTCCCATGGGACGAGCCACAAATCTTGTGGAAACAGTTACATTACAACCTGTAGGTACCTTGTCTTAGATTTTGGCCTTACAAAGGACTTAAGTATACTAGGGGAAGATTTTCACAGATAAAAGTAAATCAAGTGTTAATCAATTATAGCTATGGCCATTGGGGCGGAAAGGTTCTCGAGTGGCGACCACGTACCGGAAGGCGCGGCGCGGGTAGGCCCCCGGCAATGGGACTGATGACCTGGTGAAGGTTGCGGGAGTCCGCTGGATGCGGGTGGCGCAGGACCGGTCACTTTGGCACTCTTTGGGGGAGGCCTATGTCCAGCGGTGGACGTCTTTCGGCTAATATGATGATGATGATGAGATTTTAGATGAGATAAAATACTATAGGATTAACTTGATTGTGTCGTAAAATAATGTATTGTTTGAGTGGGCTGAATAAAAAAAGAAAAATAAAGACCCAACTTTGTTTTTTTTTACCATCGAGGAAATTTTAGGCAATGATGTAAGTATCGATTAAATCAAATAAACAATCATATAGTCAAGAATCATATATCTGAAAATCAGTGTTTCTTAATCTAGTCAGAACGGCGTTTCAAAGCACGCTATTTAATTTCCAATGCACCGCCTTAAGATCCATCGGTCCAACACATCCACAATAGCCACGTGGCACACACAATACCTACTTTACTCGACTAGCGACTCTATTGTTGAAGTAGTCTATTGGTTTTAAAAATACAAAATGCTACCTAAATACTATTAGTAATTCTTAGGAATAGGAAACGCGATTAGGTTCTAGATTCCAGAACCGTCTTCACTTCAACTACGAAATTCCATGCATTTGATGCTACAAGCAATTTCACACAGTCGATTAAAGTTCCAGATCCGATTCTTTTTACTTCGGATCGTTCACTGCTTCATGCTATCTAAGCATGCGCACCTACCAGTAAACCTGTGTGCAAGCCACCTTATTGGTTCTACATTCATGTCGTTGACTATACATTTGCAATTATACAAAGCCATTGTAGCTAAAGGAAGTCCCTGAAGCAGAGCGATAATAGCCACGCGATTTTCAATCTAGAGGACGTGGGTATGAATCCCAGCTGGTACAAACGCCAACACAGTTAACTGACCATCCTGTTTTTATATTGAACCTTATTGCAATGCAATGCTCATAAAGTGCACTGAAGGTCAGGTAACTGTGTTGGCGATGGTACCGATGGGATGTTTTTTAAATGTACGAAATATCGTTTGATATTTGGGCAAGGACCAAATTCTTGGCCAGATTAACTAACTCAATAAAATTTTCTATCAAAGTTTTCCGTTGCGACACGAAAATGAACCATACAATTCTATGGTAAATTTTTGTGTCACAACGGAACATTGTTCGCTTCTTCAGTTTGTATGGCTAACTACCAACTGACCAGGATAACTACTGGCCAAGAATTTGGTCCTTACCCATTTAACAATAGCTTTTCGGTGTAGGAAAAACTTCGTGACGAAACCGGTCTTATCCCATACGGTGTAGTTTTCCCTCTAGGTTGAAAGGTCAGAGGTGGCAGTCGTTTTCGTAAAACGAGTGCCGACGCCTGACCTGGGGATTTGGTGTCAAAGCGAACCCTCGGATAGCCGGGACAACGGCAAGAGGGTGAGAATGAGAAAGAGCAAAATTTTATAAATTACTTGTATTGCGTTGTTCTAGTAGTTAGATCACAAATCTTCCACTTGTCCAGTGTAGAACAATGTTGGATGGAGGAACCTCAAATTGTAGTAAGTGAAGACAGCCAGGTCACCAAAGAAATGGACAGCTGAAAACAACATCAACATTACGTATCATCAATTCATCAACATCACATCAGCTGAATGCCCATATCCACTGCTGGACATAGGTCTTCCCTAAAGAGCGCCAAAGTGACCGGTCTTGCACCACCCACTTCCAGCGGCCTCCCACAACCTTTACCAAACCCCGTATCATGGTCGGCGATAAGTGACAAGATAGAGCGTCCGTCTCGTTGTATTGACGGGCTATCTCCCGTGTTGTTCAACCTCTATATAAATGAGTTGATAGAGGGGCTCAGCAATACACATGTCGGATGTCATGTGAATAAAACATGTTTTAACAACATCAGTTATGCAGACGACATGGTATTGCTGGGTCCGTCGAGTGACTCGTTACGGCAACTCATCTCTATATGTGAGGAGTATGCTGAGGAGCATGGTCTTAGGTATAACACGGGCAAGAGCGAGTTCGTCCTCTTCAAATCACGTAAATACAACCCTGTGAAAATACCTACGATCATGCTATGCGGCGTGCCCTTGAAGAGAGTTGAGAGGTTTATACTGAGGCATATCCTTACAGAGGACCTAAAGGATGACCTGGACCTAGGGAGGGAGAGAAGGGCGATGGCGGTGCGTGGCAACATGCTTGCCCGCAGATTTGCAAGGTGTAATGATCACGTTAAATTGACGCTTTTCAAAGCCTACTGTCAGACATTCTACACCTGCAGTCTGTGGGTAAGGTTTACACAGAGGACATACAAGGCACTCAGAGTCCAATATAACAATCTTTTGAGGATGCTGTTGCGGATGCCGAAGCACTGTAGTGCGTCCAACATGTTTGCCGAATCGCGAACTGATGACTTTTTCGCAATCAGACGCAAGCGTGTTGAATCACTACTCAGGCGAGTGCGGGGCAGCGGGAATGGCCTCCTCAGGGTATTGTCGGAGAGCCTGGACTGCCCCATCACAAATTACTGGGTCGAAGTGACCATCGGTAGGGCCAAATAGGGTGTGGCCACGACCAATCGCGGGTCCCTCTTGACGTTTTTGTGTCATGTTTTATCTTGTTTTATTTATTTTTTGTACCTACTAACATAGTCGTTAAGTCAAAATTGTTACTGACATCCTATGGATCATTGGTCTGCAATAAACGATTTTTATTTATTTATTTATTTTATTGATTGAACGGTGTCAGCCAGTGACGGACGCTCTATCTTGTCACATATCGTCGTGTGATAAGGCCGCCCATGCTACGGGGTCAGGTCATCAGTCCACCTTGTGGGGGGCTACCCACGCTGCGTCTTCCGGTACGTGCTTGTATAAATATACTCGGATAAATATAAGGGGAGAATCTCACACAAATCGAACCTGACCCCGTAGCATGGACGGCCTTATCACACGATAAGTGACAAGATAGAGCGTCCGTCACTGGCTGACACCGTTCAATGGAACAAAACGGACGCTCTATCTTGTCACTTATCACGTGATAAGGCCGACCATGATACGGGGTCCGATGAAGAACTGTAACTGTTTACGCATCCGCCTTGACTTAAAATATTTGAATGCCCTATGGCAAAACATAGAGATACACTAATATAAATAATTGGAACACCTTTGAACCTATGTTTTAATTGAATTGAATTGAATTGAATTGAATTGAATATATATTTATTAGATCAGTTATCAAATAATACATGGTTTTTGTAACTTGTATTATTATTATACCAATGTTAATTAAATGACTATGTGTTCTGTCAAAATAATCATTTATACATACTTACTTTTAATATAATAAAGAGGCAGTCTGTGAGATTGTAGCTTTCTAAGTTTGTATGTAAAGGGTCATATAAGGAACAACTTATCCGAATTAAAAAAATCTTGCACCTACGTATCTTTAGAATGGGTGTTCTGGATTGACAAGTCTAATATAATTAAATTAAACATCCTGTATGAAACAAAGTAAGTCTTTCAACCTAACCGTAAAGCATTGCAGTTTATTCAAAACTGCATTTACATATTCACAATATGATGACATTAACCCCTATTATACTTGCAACGCTTACGAAAACGTAATTTATTCCTCACTAGGACTAGACTAACCGTACTTAATTATTCAATTTTATACCGAGTACCTAAAGAGACCATACAGGGTGTAACAAAAATAGGGTATGAACCGATCAAGGGCTTAACAGGTGTCGTGTTCTGATAAGAAAAACAGAAAAAAAAAAATTGACTCATTTTTTTTTTACCTTAGTATGGAGCGTTGGCCAATTGGGGCGACAAGCTCCATAGAAATGTAAAAAAAAAATCGCGTCAAAAAATTTTTTTTTCTGTTTTTTCTTATCAGAACACGA
Organism: Epinotia bilunana; assembly: GCA_947049275.1. Classification (NCBI taxonomy): domain Eukaryota; kingdom Metazoa; phylum Arthropoda; class Insecta; order Lepidoptera; family Tortricidae; genus Epinotia; species Epinotia bilunana. Next base: position 3,650,904 of record OX346271.1, on the reverse strand, counting down.
TACCTGTTAAGGCCTTGATCGGTTCATACCCCATTTTTGTTACACCTTGTATAAGCATGGAGCGCAGCAAATTAGATATCAAATTCGTGGATCATATCCTGATCACCACGCTGCGCTCAAAAACTCTATTAGAGGATGTAGCTTGGAAGTCAGCCAAGTTGAAGTGGGACAGGGCTGGTCATTTCTGTTGCATGCCGAGTGAACTGTGACAGCTCGAAACGGAGACGTGGCGGACTTCGTCGGCGATGGCGAGACGAGATAGACTCCTTTTTAACAGATTGGCCAGGGACTGCTCAGAATCGGGAGCATTGGAAAAAGTGGGGGGAGACCTTTGCCCAGTAGTGGGACACTAAAGCATTACAATTATAATCCAGGAGGCCGAGCATCGGCGTCGTCAGTAAAATCAGGAAATACGGCAATCAGACCTCTTATTGAGCCACGTGAGCGGCCATGACTGGTCCTTTCATACATACTTAAGCTTGCTCGTGTAAATGTGTATGAGGGTTTCACACTTTGTTAAGAGTCCGCAGTAAGCTCGATTCTCCAACAAACGTAGTTACGCTCTCATTTTAAAACTACGTGTTGGAGTGTAACGAAACTTTGCATGTACAATGACATGAGGTATATCTATGTCTGTAAAGTTTATGTAGCTTCAGATGCCATAGTAAATAATAATAATAATAATAATGCAATGTTACGTCACAATCCAACACGTAGTTTTAAAATGAGAGCGTAACTACGTTTGTATAGGAAGGTGAAATTCGGCCGAGCTTACTGCGTACTCTAAGTATTCTCGTATTCTAGCGCTATCTGTGAGATAGTCATTGGCTTTTTTGTTAATATTCATGTTAGTAATAAGCTTATAGCTGTTGGTTCTCCTTAAAATAAATAAATACATAATATTGGTATAGACAAGGGTCTGGTAAAATAATGGTGAAATAAGGTATTTACCTGATCCGAGTAAAGTAAAAACCTCGAGCACGCATGCGTCACTCAATATAAATGGATTATTGGCCGACAGTGAGGAATCTGAAAACAATATAATAATATATAATATAAATATTATAAATGCGAAAGTTTAGATGTTTGGATGTTTGGATGTTTGTTACTTAATCACGCTTAAACGGCTCAACCGGATGATAGTTTATAGCCTGAATTAAAATATAGGATAGTTTCTATCCCGGGTCCACCCAAACAAAGTCGCGGGCGGAAGCTAGTACTAAATAAAAGAAGGAAAAGAGAAACACGGTACCTATCGCTAGAAGTAGTGCCTACGCACCATTGCGTAATTATTTATTTATTTAAACTTTATTGCACAAAAGAAAACTTATCGTACAAAAGGCGGACTTAATGCCAAATGGCATTCTCTACCAGTCAAACCTTAAGGCAAAGCGGAAAAGATATAAGCGGGAGGGATTATAGTAGTATTTAAAATCTGTTTGAGTGTTGTTATCATTGTAACCCATCGCAAACACTACATTTTCTTGACCGAATTTTGTTCACCCGAAAACTTTCATAGTTTCATAAGTTTCATAACTTCTCCGAATAAATACCTATGCAATTCATTACTTTTTAGGATTCCTTACCTCAAAAGGAAAAATACGAAACCCTTATAGGGTAGTGACCCTATAAGAGTGCTGTTGTCCGTCTGTATGTCTGTCTGTCTGCATGTCAAGACCCTTTATCTCGGAAACGCGTGGAGGTATCGAGTTGAAATTAAAACAATATGTACTCAGGTCTACAGTCCCTTGAAGCTGTGAAAAAAACAAATTTCTAAGTTAACGTAAAAAAAGATACGGCCGTTTATGCCGCAAAAATGTATTTATCGACACTCTTAAGGGAATAAAAATTATAGAAGGGTACTTTCCGTTGACTTGGAACTATGAAATTTGGCAAGTAACATCGTCTTATACTACAAGTACAGGGAAAAACCTGAAAACTATATATTTGTAATTTTGTACGGAACCCTCGGTGAGCGAGTTCGACACACACTTTTTCTTTTACATTTGATGTTATCCAAATATACAGGGTGGCTCATTCAGAGCGGTCAGTATTGGAAAGGCTGAAACTATAAGATATACGAAGATCTGTTCTTAGGAACCATGTCATCGATTTTAATAACAAGAAAAACTGAATTCATACATTAAAAAATTCTTGTACTCAGCTTGGGAATCGAACCCGGTCGTTTTGAAAAAAAAAACTAACACTATTTCTATTTAGATATCGTTTGTGTAAGTCTTAAGCAGTAAATGTTTCTATGGAACATGATGTCTAAAATGAATAAAAGGCATTGTTTAATAAAATACCTAAGCAAAATTTTAAGTTCCCGCCAAGACAATGACACTCCAATCTTTTTTTCTTTTTTTATTGCTATTCGGGCAGTCACACGAAGACGTTCCATTTTCAAATGAGGTTTATCACGTCTCTGTATCTGCATACTTAAAATAAGTATGTAGAGGGCTTTTCAATTTATTATTAGTGTTTGATTAATAGATGTAAGCAATTGCAGTCATGAATAGATAATATTATCGCAGACAACAAAACTTCCGGAATGGTTTAATGCAATGCCAATGCCATATGATATGTAAAGTGGTATATGTAACAAGTTGCGACACCAGCAAAGAGGTACAAACACCATAGAGACAAGTTTACATGCCTGAACTTTGAATATTGTAATGGTGGTCACTTCGAACACCTACTAAAAGAAATTAAAGTATGTGAAAACAATGCCTTTTATTCATTTTAGACATCATGTTCCATAGAAACATTTACTGCTTAAGACCTATACAATCGATATCTGAATAAAAATAGTGTTCGTTTTTTTTTTCAAAACGACCGGGTTCGATTCCCGAGCTCAGTACAAGTTTTTTTTAAATGAATGAATGCAGTTTTTCTTGTTATTAAAATCGATGACATGGTTCCTAAGAACAGATCTTCGTATATCTTATAGTCTCAGACTTTCCCATACTGACCGCTCTGAATGAGCCACCCTGTAGATATCGTCTGAACAACGTTTACGGTTATAGCCATTTGACCTTTGATTCGTCTTTTGTTTCAGAGCCAATTTCACTTATTCATCATATCATATAAGTTACTTGGACCCGGATTTTTCGGTGGGGCTTTTGACAAGTCGTAGGGAGAGAACACCACAGTTTATCGATGTTGTCGACTATAATTTTTATGCGAGAAAAGTCGCACGTATTGCAATACGCCAACAATATGGTCACGCCGCTAAATCATGCAAGCAGGCAGACTACACGTGCGGTTATTGCGGTGATGTAGGTCACTCGATCAAAGAGTGCGGAAAGAAGACGGAGTCTCCGAAATGTGCGACATGCAGGCTTTTCAAAAAGCCAAATAATCTCCAAACAGGTGACGCAGAATGCCCTGCTAAGAAAATCGCTGACCAAAGATATATAAATTCGATTGACTATGAAGGCGTCTAAGGACGCCATTAATTGGCGGTTTTTTTAATCTATTTGGAAGTTATATTAAGTTTATTACAAGATCCTAACCTACCGGATTGAACCTACTTATTAAACTTATAGCCATACTAGTACTTAGATCGCCTAGCTTTACGAAATTTGTTAGTTTTATCGACCTATTAAATCTTTTATTTCATAACCTCGTAGCTTACAAAACATTGTTCTGATTGTTGATATAAATATATTAGACTAAGTGATGATTTATGCAATATTGACTATGATCGATTTTCCAATTGTGCTGACGCTCACAATGCAATGTCGTGCATAGTTGAACATATCAAATACTTCTGCGTTGTATATCAAGGAAAAAATTGTATTATAGTATAATATTATTTTATTATTGTAATGGTAATTCGTATTAGTTGTAAACATTTACTTTGTAACTTAGAATATAATGATGTATGATTTGTTAATTAAGTATTTAGACAATTACATGAACTCCTTCAAAGCCTGAGATACAGGAATTTTCTAGTTCAGGCTCCAGTATTATGTATGCACCATGTAGATGTAAGACTTTTAATGCAAATTGTTGTTATTGTTTTATTAATAAAGATTATTATTATTATTATTATATGACGTACAGTCAGCAGCAAAAATAGCTACGTGGGTCAAGAGCTCAAAATTACCTACACACGACTATTATGTCAAGATGATAAGGACTGTCTAGCCAGATAATTTTGGGCGTATTATTTTGCGTAGCTACTTCTGCTGCTGACTGTACCTATATACTATCCTATCCGATACTATTAAACGAGCAATATTTGTATGTATATAAATACCTATATATATACACAGTGTAACAAAAATGGGGTATGAACCGATCAAGGGCTCTAACAGGCATCGTGTTCTGATAAGAAAAAACAGAAAAAACTTTTTTGACGCGATTTTTTTTTTACATTTCTATGGAGTTTGTCGCCCCAGTCGGCAAACGCTCCATACTAAGGTTAAAAAAGTCATATTTCTTATCAGAACACGATACCTGTTGAGCCCTTGATCGGTTCACACCCCATTTTTGGTACACCCTGTATTTGCAAACGAAAAAGAAAAAGGCGTTCTGTTCTCGAAAACGGAACTTGTCGGACTTTCATTTCATATTATTGCATGCTGAATAGAATACGCATGGTGTGTACAAAGAAGGTTGTGTATAGCGATCCTACTTTACCTCTCTCTATGGAAAGTAGAGCGAAATGCATTTTCAGAACGGACAGAATCACGACATATGCACTCAAACTTGTAGAAGTCACAATACGAATCTGGAAAAAAGAATAAATGAGCGTTTCTCAAAAAAAATGCCACTATTATTAATTGTACTTCTAGGAATTTTATGTTAACTATTTCCACTCAGAATCAGGAGCTCTTTCGACCCTGGTAGGACAAAAAACTGTCCCAAAGATATTTTTCCTATTGTGTTCCCATTTACCATACACTTTGTATGGTGGTAACACAAAAGGAAAGTTCAAAAATGTATGGACATTTTGGGACACTTTTTTTCTCCTATTGGGATGGAAAGACATCGTGATTTTGAGTAGAAATAACATAAAAGTTGCAGAAAATCTCCGGAAAAATGTAGTGGCATTTTTTTGGAGAAACGCTCAAATACGTTTCTGACAAACATTTCATTTCTGGTACATACAAGTGGCCAACTGTACTTCTGTATACCGTCATCAACTACTCGTTGAGACGGGTCATAAATTCCCATGGCCACCTGTCTCCATCATCAGATCAGCTCGATGGTGCCATAATATTGAAGTGTCATCTAAACTATACTTAAACCCAAAATCCCCTCAATAGGTTGCAGATATCTGCTTCAAAATTGAGTTACAAGATTCCACCCGAACAAACATAGTTGCATACATTGCAAGTTAAATAAAAGCATGTAAAGAAAATAAAAAATCCGGCCAAGTGCGTGGTGGGCCACACGCAGTGTAGGGTTCCGTAGTTGCCGGTCTGTAATTGTTACATCGACAAACATGCGCCAAGTAAATGGTGCGCTTGCGTCGGACGAATTTGTACGAAAGTTTGCCTTTGCAAGTTCATTTTAAGTTAGTCGACTATTACTCGGTAACTAGTTATGCCTTCTAAAAACTATCACGGCTAATAGTTTTTATTTTAAATTCATTATAAGTACTACTGCCACAATATTTTTACATTCCCAGTATCAGCCATTTAGCCGGCAGGGGGTGGGAAAACATAACCCAAAAAAAAGTGTGATCTTCATAGCCCAATATCACCACAAATGGACCACTAAGTTGAAAAACGATTTTTAGACTCCATAATATTTTTGAACAAGCTGTCCAAGCGATACGAGTTTCACGAGGAGAAATTTTTACCGCCACTCTAGGTGCAGGGGAGGTTGAAATCTTGAAAAAAAATTAAATAAAAATATATTCGACTGTTTTTCAGCGTGTTTGATTTATATATACTTACCCATGCCGAATTACAGATTTCTAGTAATAAGGGTCACTGAGCTAAGCCACAGACAGACAGACGGACGGACGGATATGGCGAAACTACAAGGGTTTCGTGTTGACTACGGAACCGTTAAAAATAGATTCTATGTCTTAAGAGCAAAACCCTTTGTCTGTTCCCATGTCACAGGTACCCCTTAAGCACGATATTCTTACGTACCTATATGTCCTATTCTAAAGTCACTTGCTTTAACATATAAAAAAGTTCAACCGAGATGTATTCGAATACTATTAAGTAGTAGTTATATTTATCATACAACAGGACAATTAATCGTTGAAACAAAATCACGGTAAGAAAAAATAGGATAAGTACTAATAATTATGACAAATAATAGAAGCGAATAATACAGTAGGGTAGGACAATCCAATATCATCCAAAATGTATTAGGTTAATCACAAATAGGGCTCACAACGTCTATAGTATTACTTACACTAGGTAGTGAGCGGAAAAACGTCTAAATAACGGCAAGGATTGGATTATATCTCTAAAAAGAACCAATGGTAACCATGTAACCAACAGAAAAAATCTACTAAGTATTGCCACGAAGTATTATGAGAGTCTGTACAAAACCAGAGACAACACTCTTTCATGCAACAATGTTGAAAGCAAGGTTCAGACAGAAAATATAGAATACACTCCACTTTTCATTCAAAGCGAAATAAGGGCAGGCATAGAGTCTCTAAAGTCTTCAAAAAGTCCAGGGGAAGATGGCATTACTAACGACGTCCTTAAGGCCCTGTCCGAGCCAATAACTCCTATACTTACTGACCTATTCAACGAAGTCATGGAAAACAACAACATACCAGAACAATGGGAGTACTCTATAATCACACTACTTTATAAAAAAGGAGACCCACTCGATATAGGTAACTACCGGCCGATAAGCCTGCTACAAAGCTTATACAAACTGTTCTCCAGAATAGTAATAAGAAGAATAAAAACATCTCTAGACTTCTACCAATCACGAGAACAAGCAGGCTTCAGGAAAAATTTCAGCACGATCGACCACATTTTTACTTTAAATCAAATTGTAGAACAGTTCACCGAATACCGAATGACTCTATATATCGCATTTATTGATTACTCCAAAGCGTTCGACTCAATATCACACGAGGCGCTATGGAAAGCTTTGGAATATAACAATGTGGCGGAGAAGTACATAAGAATTCTGAAGGAAATCTATAAGAAAAGCAGAGCTAAAATAAGATTAGACCACTTAGGAGCGTCGTTCAATGTGGAGAGAGGTGTAATACAGGGTGACCCTATCTCACCAAACCTGTTTACAGCACTGTTAGAACATATTTTTTCGAAACTTAACTGGGAAGGATTAGGAATAAAAATAAACGGCGAGTACTTGAGCCACTAAAGGTTTGCGGACGATATCGTCATTTTGAGCGACAACCATGATGACCCTACCTCATGCTACAAACTCTACATGAAGAAAGCGTCAAATGTGGGCTGGAAATGAATGCGAACAAGACATGTATAATGACTAACGGCATCGAAATTGACACAATATTAAATTCGCACAAGATTGAATATGTTAAAGAATATGTTTACCTCTGCCAAATTGTATCTTTTTCAGACACAACGAAAAGAGAAGTAGATAGGCGAATAAAAATTGCATGGGCAAAATACTGGTCTTTAAAACATATTTTTAAATCAAAGCTCCCACTATCTTTGAAGAAGAAAGCTATGGATTCTGTAATTTTGCCGACACTTCTCTACGGTTGTCAAACATGGGCGTTGACTAGAAAAACGATTACAAAATTACAAATCTTCCAAAGAGCGGCAGAAAGAAGTCTTCTTGGAATACGTCTAAAAGAGCGACACCGCAACGTCGATATAAGGAGAAAGACGAAAGTGACTGACGCAGCTGAAGAGGTCTGTCGACTGAAGTGGCGATGGGCGGGACACGTAGCGCGCGCGACCGATGGCCGCTGGAGCGAACGCGTCCTGCACTGGTGGCCGCGCGAGCAGCGCCAGCCGCGCGGCCGGCCCCGCGCGTGCTGGCGCGATGACGTCGAGGCCAGTGCTGGCTCCCGCTGGACCAGAACGGCACAGGATCGCACCCGATGGAAACTGATGGAGGAGGCCTACATCCAAAGATGGGTACCCAAGTCAAACACGTCATAATAACAAAACATTAATTGATAAATTAGACATAAGTAACAGCATGTACCTGAAAACGAAATATTTTATTAACTTTTACCTATCTACGATTTATTATAGAATATTGTTTATTAAAATTGCTAGCTTAGGATTAGTAATAAATTGAATGCTATTAATTATTTATTGGAAATGTTATAAATTAAATGATGTATGTAATGAATGTATACTACTTGGAATAAATGGCTTAATAATAATAATAATAATAGGTAGTGTGTGACTGAGATTTCGGAACTGGATTGACAAAAAAAAATTAAAATTAACGAACCTGCTCACAAAATTTCACGAGAATCGGTTGAGAAATACGACCTGCGATTTTCGGCCCTAGTCGAAGTATAGACCTTCGTTCGCTTCGTTTGATGCTCATTCGATAACTACTACGGAATAAAGCAACCTACTTACCTACCCACATGAGCTTACGGTTGTCTTTGGCCAGGGACACTAGCAGCATCACCCCACATAACATGAGAGTCGTCAGTCCGAGGAAACTTGATATGCTTATTACTGTGAAAAACAATGTTAGGTATCTTAAAGAGAGGTAGTTAGGGACTAATTGGCCGCTTGGTAGTTTTTGAGTATTCAAATTATTAAGAACATTGTGGCGTATAGCACCACAAATATATACGCGATGGTAGCAGCTGTGTTGCGGCGAACCGTCGCCAGCTAGCGGTGAGCGACGTCACGCCTCGCCGGCTAGCGGTGAGCGACGTCACGCCTGGCCGGCTAGCGGTGAGCGACGTCACGCCTGTGCGCCTGAGCTAATAGCATCCAATGGTTGATTTATTTATACGAGTGTACCCCGAGGTCCCTGAGAGACCCAAGGTGAAACGTCACAAACATGAGAAGGTTTATTGCCATAATTCAATGGTGTGCACGGAGCGCTTTTGGAGTTAGCTGACAGCTACAGTGGCATCGTTTGTAACGTTCCATACAAAACGGCTTAGTCTAGTTGCTTTAGAATAACCTATGCACATAAATTAATCGCATATATTTACGGTAAAAACTACTAAGCGGCGGCGGCAGCGATAATACTATTGTATAGTTCTTTGCCCACGGCCAGGGGCGGCTCCTCAGAGCAAGAAAAAAAGACAGACGGAGCGCTACGAACAGTCTAGTGAAGCCAACCGATTTTCAACAAAGCCCCATAAGTTTAGCACACGCTAAACAAATTTAATCGCACAAAACTCGAAATAAATGATCTTGACAGCATTGCGACACGTGCTGAAGAGTTTAGTGCAATTTTGTTTTTATATGTGTGCGTGAGCGTGTGCTAAACTTGATGTAGCTTGGTTTTGTTTGTATGTGGTTTGGCTTCACTTGACTGTTCGTAACGCTCCGTTTGTCTTTTTTTCTTGGTCTGAGGGGCGGCTCACTCCGTGATTTCGTCGCGCCGCTACACGTACATGGCTACCGGTTCCAGCCGGTGTGTTAGCGCTGCTATATCATTCCATGAATCCCAGTGCATTGCCATTGAAATTAAACATTCCATGAATAGTAAATTAACTATTCTCGAAAAACGGCATGCATGCAATAGAAAGGGATGGCCACGTTTTGGCTCGTTCGGCATAACTAATCAGAGGATTTGTTAACAGATAACCTTCTATTATTTACTTTGTGCCACGGTGTGCCATACGTGGGGGCAAGAAATTGGAACGCGGCATCTCGCAGCAAAGTAGTTACTGAGCACGCGCACCCTTGTATAAAAACAGAACAGAAGTGGGTAGCACTGCTTTGTTACTAGCACATGTATTTTGCATTTAGCATATGTGAATATAAAAAAGGGTAAGGGTGTAGCAAAGGGTACGCAGGACTTCGTCGGTGGGACATCATTATGACGCATCGCATGTTATATGGGTCTATTCGTCTATCGTTAAGAATACGCCAAACTAAGCATTTTTATTTTTTCTATGTCTATGTCTATGTCTAAATACTTTTCTCTTAAATCAAGAGACATGAGACCAACCGCGTTAGCGAAACCGGTTCAGGTTAGGTTCTTTAGGTAGCTTCAGATACCCGAAGGGCAAACAGCCTAGAAATAGAAGCCCGCACAGCGGGGCTCCGTCGAAACTTCAGTTAGGAAAAAAATGTTTGCAGCTGCTACCATACTATTACTTATTCTCTGCTGCTAGGATATTTGCACTTTTGATAAATTTTTCTAAGTCCTGCGTACCCTTTGGTACAACCTGCCCGAAAAATAAAATAATGCTAAGGAATTCAAAAGTGTACGAATTACTTACTTTTCGACCCCTCTGTTCCATAAAGTTTATCATATTTAGTCTTATGCGCTGTCACAAACGCTACCAAAACCACACTGAGAAGGATCTCCAGAATTCCAACAACCAAAACCATTGGCCTAAGCTGTCTGACAAGCGCAGGGCTATAAGCCGTACAGGGCTGGTGCCAAAACTTGCGACAACCACGCTTATTACAAGGCTTGAAGGGACATTTTCGCCTGACTATGTCTCCGGTAATTTCGAATTTGATATCACCCATTCGTTCCGACACTTTCGCGCGCTGCGCATTTATTTCAACGGAATTCTGGCTTTTCATTTTACTGCGATTTTATAAATTATTCTAGAATTTAATGATTTGATGTTGAAATGACACTTTTGACAGTATTTGATCAAAAAGATTCTATTATTTTATAAAACTTAGTAGTTGTGAAACTCTCTGTGAAGGTACAGTTTGTAAATATATAACTAAAGCACAACGCACACACCATGTTCCTGGGACATATTATGTCAGCACTGTCTCAGAAGGTCTTCCTAATTTATTTCTTGATTCAAGTAATATACAGTACAGGACGACCCGGGAGCTGTGTCGCTGCGAGATAGACTATCCGTCTATCTCTAATTAGAACCCTAAGAAAGAGGCATATTCGCCGCGACACAACTCGCGGGCCGACCTGATATGATAGCCGTGCTGAGCGTTTTAAAATATTGTTAGGAGGGTTGTCACAAATATATTGAAAGAAGATGCTTGTAGGGTATCAAATGAACTAATAACTTTGAATGTAGGGTTGAACCCTACATTCAAAGTTATTAGTTCATTTGATATATTCAATGGAGTTACGTTTATTTCCAGAGATTTTTTTTAGAGGGAAATCGTAAAGTCAATGGGCCATTTTACGGAGTTGTAATAAACTACTTTTTTTTATTGATATTATCGGGTTATTTCTACTCAGAATCAAGAGCCTAACCTAACCTAACTGACATTGCCTATTTTCAATTTATGGAAAAAAACACAAAATCATGTTTTAGAACAGGCGCAGGATAATGCTATAAAACGATTTTATTTCCTAAGATCTATACTAATATTGTAAAGAGGAAAAGTCTGTGAGGTTGCAGCTTTGCAAGTTTATAAGTTTCTATGTAATGGGTAATCTCCGGAACCCCTTATCCGACTTCAAAAATCTTGCACGTGCATGTTGAATGGACTTTCTGGATTGTTATAGGCTATATTTTATCCCACGGGTTTGCCTGCGTTCTTTGCAATACGCGGGCAAAGTCGCGCGGGCAGCTTATTTGTCAAAAGTGAGATTAGAATTCAAAACCATTTTATATTTAAGCAAATCCAAAGCTTGGTTTGTAGTTAGAATGATCGTCGACGTAGGGGTAGTGAGCTCCTCGGAAATAAGAAAGAAAGAAAGAAAGAAAGAAAAACATTTATTCATGACAAGTATGATTAAAATTAAAAATAAAAGTAAATCTAAAACATTGTGTGGAATCCAATCAATTCGTGACTCAAGAGCCGGCGCTGATCTTCCGGCGGGACCTGAAGTGTGTCACGGTGTCTGCAGTACGCACGGCTTAAGGTGAACGCGACCAGTTTGACAGCGCTGGCTAGCGACGGCGACCCGAACTGCCGGAGTGTGAAAGCCACGTCCAAACCTCTGCCGTGAGTATTACAGACAGACAGAGTACAATAGGCCGACAATAAACTATAAAATAACTAAATAATAAAAACAAACAAATACAGATAAGTATATGGTAAAAATTTGGAAAGTTACAAGACACCAAAGAGGAAGACAATCGTGGATAACATAACATAATAAATACAAGATGGAACATAAAACGTAGGTAAGTACAAAGAATTAAAGATATATCATATCAGAAATCTATGAACGCTAAACACACATAAGTATTTCATATACAATATTTTACTTATTTCACAGATTTCTTACAAGAGAGATACAAAAGGAAGAAAAGTGTACGCTATAATAAACTACAATTATTACTACTGTTAACAAGGCGACGAATTAAATAAAGAAACTAGAAACTATGTACATGCACTATAAGATTTTTCCCTTATGGAATCGAATCCTCATGACAATGACGTGACAATGACATGGAATCGGAGGAAGAATGAAGAACTGGCATTCCACTGTTCTAAACAGGATACAAAACAGGTACATGACAATTATGTTTAGTAACTGTTACATAACAGCCGCGCCGTTAGCATATTATTATATGACCAGTATTGGTACTGGGTTTTGTGAATCTCCTGGATGTGTAACGACCGACCTGCCAAAAAAGGGACCTGTCTAAAATCAACACAGGGTAATATACACACATATTAAGCAAAAAGCTGAGACTGATTTTTGTACATGTTTTGTATAATGCTTAAAAAATATAAATAAAGATATGGCTATATATATACGAGTATAATAGTTTATTTAAATTATATACAACTTGTATCATGAGCAAGGCTCTCTTGTTCTTTTTGATGTGCAAGTATATATTTTTTAAGTGTATTTTAAAACATTCTATGTTGTTTAAGGTCCTAATTGGCGGCGGGATTATGTTCCAACATTTGGTTGCCACATACCGAAAACTCCCTCTGAAGGCAGCTGAAGCATGTTGGGGTGTAGTTAACAGTATACTACATTGGCGTGGTCCCTGCGGCGAAATAGGTTCATACGTTTGAGACACGATTCCACAGTACACAGATACACACGTAAAATGTATACTTACTTATAGTCACGACAGTATTTTACAACGTTCAGGTGTAAGACTATTTTTTTTTAAAACGGAAACAATTAAAATGAATTTCTCAAGGCAACTATGCTTAATCGTTTAATCACCAAACAGTTTTAATATCATTTTATCCTTCCAAGTCCTTTATAGCGGCGTCTGATTGCTTCAATCCCCGGGAACAATTACCCGCCAACATTATCTGTCGGCCATTTTAGTTCGCACCGAACTTTTGGCGGGAACGGGAAATTATCTCCAGTGCTGCCACTTCGCGAGAATGAATTGGCCGTTCTCTATGGTCTGTGCAGCTTTGTTGTTAATTAGGGTTTAATTAAAAATTGTTTTGTGTTCGAAGCACTGTTATTTCCTAACAGAAAAGAAGAATAGTCACAGTACGCTGATATTTAAATTTGAATCCCATCGTGAACTGTGCAGCCAAATTACATGTTGTTTTACCTAAAAATCTTTGTAAAGTTTATGCATCATTATAATTCTATAATAGGCTATTCCATGTTTTTTTTATATATTTTAAAATGTTCGTATAGATTCGATAGTCAACTGGTATTTTTATTTCCTCAAAATAATATCGCTTTAAGCAAATAAATAATGGTTGAAATTTGAACATTATATATTCGGGCCAAAAAGGCAGCCGCCATTATCGTGACGTCATAACTGCAATAACAAACCACAGATTACTAAGAAGATACTATGTGCAGAAACATAGAAACGTCAAATGTGTATGTACTTCTAATCTATGCCTTCTGATAGTTCTGAATTTTCATGGATATTCTAACTAAAAATGAGCTTTCATACTCGTTATCGGGAATATACAATATTACCTATATTGTTCTAATATAGTATCAGAAAATGAAACAGAATATACTTACAAAGCTGTTTTGATTTTCTGCATTCAGCAGAAAAGAAATCTGAAAAGAACTTTGCAATCATTAGGTACTGCGTCTCTTGTCGGTGGATTTGTAGTCAGCTTTTACAAATCCAACCTCCATCGTAAAATAGCGTACCTAAGTAAGTCCAAATAAATACAATTTGAATACACAATATAAATATTTTTAAGTTTTTGTTGTTGTTTACACCGAAAACTTGTTTTTGTATTTGCAATTCTGACGTCACTCACAAAAGACAAAATGCCGGTCAGCGTTTTCGGTCACGGGACATACAGATAGTAAAACTACGATTTTAATTTTGAAATTAAAAATATTTCTTATGGTTTTATAACAAATTAGTATTATATTCGTATTTCCTAAAGTCAAAACTATATAAATAACATACTTTCATAATTGAATTGTGATAGACGAAAATAGCCTATTAATGTGGTCATACTGCCTTTGTTAGAAAATGTTATATAAGGGGATTTATCTATGAGAGATATAAAATGTCTGTGAAATTAAAGTTTGTAGCTTTGTAAGTTGGGTATGTAGAGGGCAACCACCGCAATCCACTCAATCATACAATTTCAAAAATCTCTCATTATTACTTGCTGATCTTAGACTGGAACCATGAAGCGTTTAGACGCCGCCTTAAGAGTCCGCAGTAAGCTCGACCGAATTTCACCTTCCCATACAAACGTAGTTACGCTCTCATTTTAAAACTACGTGTTGGCTTGTGACGAAACTTCGCATATACCATGACATGAGGTATATCTATGTCTGTAATTAGTTTATATGGTTCCAGTTTATAAAACAAACGAAATACAGCAAAAACAAGTTTTGTATGAAAAACTTAAATTCGCTGTATTTTATTTACTTTGGTATCTGAAGCTACATAAACTAATTACAGACATAGATATACCCCATGTCATTGTATATGTAGTAGTTTCATCACAATCCAAGACGCAGTTTTAAAATGAGAGCGTAACTACGTTTGTATGGAGAATCGAGCTTACTGCGGACTCTTAAATACCATAAGCGAGGCCCCGTTAGAGTTATATGTATTTTTCATGTAGTTGAGCTTTTGTACAAGCAGGGCGTTCACAGGCGCGATGCCCGCGTTGGAGGTTGCGCAAGTGAACGCCCTGCCGTCATAAGCATCACGTGTCCATAATACCTCAGATTTTGCGTGTCCGGTTACAATATACACCTCCCCGCGTGCTCGCTATGAGCGCTTCACACCGTACCCAACGCCGATATGACGTCAGGCGGCGAGGTGGGATTTTATAAGTCTTTATGCAATTTAAATCTTTATAGTAGCATAAACTAAATGACCCGGGGGTTTTTCCGAGTACTTTCCTGAATTTCGTTTAGGTAAGTATTGACAATGTACGAATAATTCATTTTTCCTGTTATCAGATGCCGTATTTCATTTCATCAAGAATTTTGCAATAACTACCAAACTGAAGCTTTATACGTTGCCGCATCAAAACACGCAACTACAGTGATGTTGTCAGCATGCCTACGAAAATAGCATTAATATATCAAACTCAACATCCTTTCATGTTGTCCAGCTAACAACAACATTCCATACAAGAGAACTAGTGATGGGCCTACCTGATGCAATCGCTAATATTTCTATTGCCGGGAATATTGCCAGATTCTTGTTTCTTGTGCCGGATGATTTAAATCATCAACTATCTATTGCATTTTCCGAATATTGCTGTGTATACGTTGGCTCGTACCCATTACTGCGGAGACTATTCTGTTTTCTCGTCGTTTCTGGAACGCAAAGGGCCAAGAATTACGTATTTTTATGTAGGTCTACAACAAACAACAAAAATTACTACAAGTTGATGTGAGCTGTAGAACTTATGAGCCAGGCTTTAAAAAAAACCGGCCAAGTACGAGTCGGACTCGCGCACGAAGGGTACGGACCATTATCTATAAAAACGGCAAAAAAATCACGTTTGTTGTACGGGAGCCCCCTTAAATATATATTGTATTCTGTTTTTTAGTATTTGTTGTTATACATAAATACATCATCTGTGAAAATTTAAACTATCTAACTATCACGGTTCATGAGATACAGCCTACAGCCTGGGTGACAGACGGACAGACAGAAGGGCGGACGGACGGACAGCGGAGCCTTAGTAATAGGGTCCCGTTTTTACCCTTTGCGTAAGGAACCCTAAAAACGAAAACATGATCCGACAAAAACAAACTGTATGGTTATTTAACCTGCTGGTCGATCACGTAACGCATTGTACGCGTCAGGTAGATTTAAAAGTCACTTTTGGTATGGGTAAATGACAGTCAAACTGTCCTAACGCGCGTTCATTAACGTTAGGTACTATCGACAACACAGCTAACTGACCATTGGTGCACCTTAAGTGCATTGTAATAAGGTTCTATATAAACACAGGATGGTCAGTTAACAGTGTTGTCGTTTGCACCTACGTGATAACCCCACTGCTCACACAATTTCACGAGAATCGGTTGAGAAATGTCGAGGACAACGGAAGAATTTAGGCCTAGAGATTGGGCAACGGAGAACTTCGTTGGCTTCGCTTGCTCGTTCAATTATAGTCCCTCAGCGACCGAGCTCTGCTCGGGTAAACCTGGGAAAATACGGAGAAAACGGATTTTCCCAGACAAGAGACCTAGCTAGATCGATTTATCGCCCCCGTGAAATCCTATACTCGAAATTTCATTGAAATCGTTGGAGCCGTTTTCGAGAACGTGATTTCAAATATATAACAAATATTGCTCGCATTTGTTTACAACTCAATTCATTGCCTATGCTATGTAGAGGGAAGTGTGTACAACGAAAATTTCCCATTCCGGCAATATTCCCGTGAAACCCACATCATTACCCGCACCATGTATTAGTACAATAGTGATTTGTCAGGGGAATTGTATGATGAATGACCTCATCAGGACAATACGATTGCGGGAATCACGGGAGCTTGCGAGGGAAAATGAATTAGCGGGACGTTATAGGGGTTATTTCCTAAATTAGGGGTTTTGTTGAGTGTGTAAGAGTAAAAGGCCTTCTACACGATCGGGACCAACCGCCAACCATCGTGTCCTTAGTCGGATCAAGCATTTTTTGTATTCGTTCTACACGATGGGTTGTTGATTCAACTTGTCAGGTCTTCTCCGGTATTTGAACAGTACGGTAGCGATGGCGCCTTGCCTTTCAAAGCAACAGAAGATCGGTTTGGCAATAACTTCTTTATGTTTGAGTTTTATATTGGCCTCCGGGTCAATTTCTTTGAGCTTCTCTTTCATAAGCTCCCATGCTTGCGTTTTTTGGTTCTTATCTTTGCCTATAATAGGGCCTGAGTCATACCTACAGGTTGGAAAAAAAAAGTTATGGTTTAAACACACGGATTTTTTTATGTAATACCGGCACCACACTGCGCTATGCGCTATTCGTTATGTGACTGCGCCGTATTTGCGAAAATATTAGTTATGTGTGCGAACAACAAACATGTCCATCCACACTTCGTGCCGGTATGCCGAACATGCCAATATTTATGAGTTTTATGACGCGTAAATATCCGCCATTATCATAATTGGCCTGTAACATATATAAACCACTAGCTTCCGCCCGCGACTTCCTCTGCTCGGACTCAGGATAAAAACTATCCTATATTTTAATCCAGGCCATAAACTATCTTCGTGCAAAATTTCATTCAAATCGGTGCAGCCGTTTAAGCGTGATTGAGTAACAAACATCCAAACATCTGAACTTTCGCATTTATAATATTAAGGAGGATGATATCAGTATCCGTAAAAGTGCTTACGTAAATATCTACAGGTGACTTGTTCTGCTCTGACCAAGGATGGTACTAAATCATCAGAAACGTCAAGTGGCTCTAAAGTGGGTGGGCTGCTAATGTAGGTATAATATATATACAAAGTATATAATTATATATATACAGTCACGTTCCTTTAAAATTATGAACCTGATGTAGGTAGTTTCACTGTAGGGAGGTACTAGGTAGGCTTTTAGACATCTGCTTAGCACATTAGCGCCATCTATGAGCAGCTTTTTCATTGAGTTCGTAGATGGCGCTAAGATCTATGATGATGAATCTAGCTTCATTTGCTAAGTGTTCGTGCTGAATGATGATTCCGATGACTATGTTGATCGTGAAAACTCTTCCCACTGATGAATTTGCTGAAGAATTGTATCAAGATTATTGTAATGCTAAGAAGCAATATGAGAAGATGACTAACGTATGATAATTTGACCAAATAATAAAATGCAGAATGTAAATTTGGCAAAGATTCGCTTGGGTAATTAAACTACACTGCGATAAATTGTCGGAAAGTAATATTTGGCTAAAAATATATGGCATTACACCAAATTATCTATCCGTACCAATATTATAAATGCGAAAGTGTGTCTGTCTGTCTGTCTGTCTGTTACATCTTCACGCTTAAACCGCTGAACCGATTGAGATGAAATTTGGTATGGAGATAGTTTGAATCCCGGGAAAGGACGTAGGATAGTTTTTATCCCGGTAATTATCCCCTGAGGGGGTGAAATGGGAGATGAAAGTTTGTATCGAACTACGATATAATAAACGAGTTCCACGCGGACGGAGTCGCGGGCAGAAGCTAGTTTGTATATAATTTCGAAAACTAATGATTTATATTTGCAGATTAAAATAATGACATATGAATATAAATGAATGCAAATATTTAATACGCCTATTAAAATTATAACTTACTGATAAATTATAAACCTTGATATACTTCGGATATATGTATAGGTACTTCAACCTGTGTTCACCCTAAAGGACGATTCACACTACACCGTGTCCGATCCGACCAGGCGCTGTCGGTCATCGAGTTCATGATCACGTATAATATATATCACTGTGACGAGCATTTTATTTAGTCGGGTTATATGTTACGGCGGGTCGGGTGGAAAGGTTCACGAGTAGCGACCACGTGCTGGGAGGCGCAGCGTGGGTAGACCGCCACAAGGTGGACTAATGACCTGGTAAAGGCCTCCATCCACCGAACCCGTGTCGTGCACGGCGCGTGTGCTGCGCGGGCCCGCGCAAGTTGTAAAGCATTGAAACTACACTTCAAACACACATCGAACGCGGTCCGAACGCGGGCCCGCGCGGGCCCGCGGCGCTAAAGTTACAACTCGGCAGCGCGGCTGCGTGCCGTGCGCGTCGCGTGTCAAGCGCGGGCCCGCGCGGGCCCGCTCTGCTTAGTGTGATAGAGATAGTGAGATACATATTAAATGTGTTGATAGTGAGAGAGATATGCCGCGCTGCACACGCGTTGCTAACGCGTCACTGACGCGGTGGGCCCGCGCGGGCCCGCGCAACTGCCGCGCTGCTGAGTGTGATAGAGATAGTGAGATACATATCAAATGTGTTGGTAATGAGAGAGATACGACGCGCGGGCCCGCGCTGCTAAGTGTGATAGAGACAGTGAGATACATATTAAATGTGCTGGTAGTGAGAGAGACATGACGCGACGGGCCCGCGCTGCACACGCGTTGCTAACGCGTCGCTGACGCGCCGGGCCTGCGCGCGCTCGCCGCGTACCCCCGCGTTGCTACACGCCGCCCGCTTGCGGTGTGAATATACCGCTTCAACCGCGCCCGACACGCGCCGCGCACGACACGCGTTCGGTGGGTGGAGGCCTTAAAGGTTGCGAGAGGCCGCTGGATGCGGAACGCGCAGAACCGGTCATTGTTAAGCTCTTTGGGGAAGCCTATGTCCAGCAGTGGACGTCTGTTGGCATATGATGATGATGATATGTCACGCCGTCAGCCCGCACGGCTCGGGCTCGGTGTAGTGTGAGTCATGCTTATCTGGTTAATTAATCTAACAGAGTATTTATTCGCAACTAACAGAGTACTCGAGTTCATTTTTTAAACGCATTTCACCATGATTCGCATTCTTCTGTTGGTTTTCACGATTATTATATCGAATCAAGGAACATTGGGCACTGGTATGTAGATATGATATTAAAAGTTTTTTTTTAATATATTTTAGTCCAGCCGTACCACTAGACATTGTAGAGTTCTGTCTACTTGCTCAATAGTCAGATCAAGGTCAAAATTATTTAATTCAAAGGTAAATCATACATAAGGCTGGGTTTAGACTTGTTAGTTTTACTTACGTAATCGTAGGTAGCTTTCGTTACTAACTAACGGTGTTTTAACAAATGCAAACACACTCGTATGTCGGTTATCATAACTCCCTTCAACTTGCGGGAGTTGCAATAATTACTTGAAATGACTTATCGATGAGACGGTATTTTCGATTCTGACTTCAGTGAGTATGGTGTAAACTCAGACCAAGAAAAAAAAACCGGTCAAGTGCGAGTCAGACTCGCGCACCGAGGGTTCCGTACAAACTATCAATTAACTCAAGGTTAAGAAAATGTCCCTATATTTGACACCTTCATTCTGTAGCTAGCATGATGAGCAAGAATTGCATGAAATTTATACACGCAGTCATCTTCGATGTCATTATTTTCAATTACGTAAGAAAAACTATCAACATCCATATAAAATTTTCTCTTTAAGCTTTTTTAAACCCGTAAAATATAAATTACCCTCGTATGAAACAGAAGAGAAAACAACGAATTCTAATACCTCAATGTATCGATGAGTATATTTTATTTAGTTTTTTCCTAGCCGATCCGCTTCAATTTTTCCCATTACGAAGCCAAAGCCCAACGAATACGACGACAAATAGACCGAAGTAAATTTCGCCTGTTAAATTACTTATTTTAACCCAACACAACAGAATTCAATTTCAAACAACGAATAACTTTTACACCAAGACCATCGAACTACCAAGACAATTGTATCACGAATTCTTTTTGACCTGCTATTGAAAGATACCCGTCCCAACCCCATTCATTCTAGAAAAATCTTAACAGCGCGATGTAGGAATGGGGTCAGCGTCATCTATCTGCCCCATTTGGTACTAACGTGCAAGGGCAATCAGCTTAGTATGTATGTTGGTGTTTTAGCGATTATTGTTTATCACGTGAACCAATCTCGATTATTATTTTTTTATTTGTAAGAGAGTTCTTCTATTATAGTCTTATAGGAATTTCAAAAGAAAAAATACTTATAAAGTTGATTAAATTGCAAACTTAACTAGGAAATAATTTAAAAAAAAAAACCAAAAAATACGCTATATATAGAAAAAGTTATACTTTTCCAGTAATATTTATGTTTGTCTTAATCACAAGTAATTATTTCAAATCTTTCGCTTGGATAACTTTGGAGATAAGGGGCGGGAATGGTATTATTTCTTACATTTTCCTTCATAAATCAAAATTTTACCAATGTAGAAAAAAAGAAAAACTGTTTCAAAAAGTACAACTCAAGCCCTTTCATATGATACCCCACTTGACCTAATAGTAGATTTTTTTTTTGCCGTAAATTTTCATAGAAAATTTAAATGTTTATTTAAATTTCTCATTTTTCATGCACGTGGATAACTCTCATTTAAAACCATTCCAAATTTCAAATTGATAGCTTAAGTAGTTTGTGATATATTTCACTTTGTGACATACAGACAGACAGACAGACGGACGGAGTCGCACCATAAGGGTTCCTGTTTTACCTTTTTTGGTACGGAACCCTAAAAGACAGACGGAGAGTCAAGTGAGGCCAAACCACATACAAACAAAACCAAGCTACATCAAGTTTAGCACACGCTCACGCACACATATACAAACAAAATTGCACAAAACCCTTCAGCACGTGTCGCAATGCTGTCAAGATCATTTATTTCGAGTTTTGTGCGATTAAATTTGTTTAGCGTGTGCTCAACTTATGGGGCTTGGTTGAAAACCGGTTGGCTTCACTAGACTGTTCATAACGCTCCGTCTGTCTTTTTTTCTTGGTCTGAGGGTCTAAATGGGCTTGTAATAATTACCGTAAGTTAAACTCACAAAAAGTGCGTAGGAACTTAAGTACTGTAATTTTATTTTTAGGTGCGTAAACGCAACCTAGAGTTCCTTACATAAACTATCCAAAAAAAACTTTGTATTCCAAATTAGGTCTTCAATTATGTTCATTTGAGGTTTTCATTTCAGTAGCGGTCACAAGTGACAATGTAGGCATTTCAGGAGGAAAGCCTATCCCTATTCAAGCCGCTCCTTTCATGGTGTCATTATGGCTCAAGAACGAAAACAATAAGAAGTATCATGCATTCTGTGGAGGCTCCATCATCCACGAAAGGTTTATTTTGACAGCTGCGCATTGTTTCCGGTAAATAAATATTTTTTTTAAGAGAAAATCATGAATGATTTCTGATAAATTTAATACTTTGCGAAATATAGGGTAAATGACATTTTTTATATGAGGTGGCCAGTTATTGAACGGTGGCCAGTTTTTGGCGATTTACTCTATCTACTATCGATGAAACATTTGTCGGTAAACCAATGGTAAACCAAAAATTACAAATCACCTTCGCGTCGCCAATCGCTTATTGCTCAAAAATATGAAAGAAATCGAAATATTAAAATTATCAATCAATCAATCATATTTATTTGAAAAAAAAAGTAAAGGGACGTTACGTCATAGAACCGTGCAGTGTATTTTGTTTGCAAGGAAGCGAGCAAATATTCAGATAATGAATTTTATGTCTAGTGTCAACAATAAAAATATGGAAGAGTTGGCGGCTTTCTCGCGCAACGCATCAGCATTGCAATTCAGCGAGGAAATGCCGCCAGCATCCTCGGTACCATAGCCAACACAGTTAACTGACCATCCGTGCACTTTATATGCATTGTAATAAGATTAAATATAAATACAGGATGGTCATTAACTGTGTTGGCGTTTGTACAATGCCTCGAGGGCCTTTTTTAGATTTAACCATAAATACAATTTAACTTAGTTTTAATTTAAATCACTTAATGTTAGTTATCATTTTGTATATAATTTAGAAAAAAAATAATAGTTTCCAATATGTCCATGTTGTAACTTTAAGGCACTTGGTAAATGGCTATAAATCCTAATTCTTACACACTTTATTACAGTACGGCCCTCCCCGTCTCATATATAAAAGTATACATCGGTTCAGCCACCTTGTACGGAGAAGGCCGAAACTTACGCAAAGTGAAAAATAAGTTTTCTCACAAGGAGTTCTCCTTTGATCGGTTTGGTAATGATATCTGCTTGTTAGAACTGAGGACGCCTATAAAGTTTGGGCCCAAGGTGGCTAAAATTGGTTTGCCAGCTGAACACTTAAACCTGGAACCGGGTACTGAAGTCAATGTCACTGGATGGGGAGTGACTGAAACTGTTGTAAGTAAAATATTGTTTACGATTTCCACGATTATTTCTTTCATTTTCAACCATTTGCCAACTGACCTGAAATTCTTGGATTTCAAACACAAATGATTAAGTGGCATCTAAAAATAATGTTCTACACTGTTAATGACTTTGTAATCAGTAATCACCAATTCCACTTTTTTTTCTCTGACCTCTTTCCTATTTGGATGCCATTGATTTATTATTTATATATTTTTATTCTTCTCAATATGTACCTATTGACATTGCTACTTTAATTCGACATTAATATATCAGTAAATATAATAAAGACATAATTTCAATGACATGCATTTTGAGAGTCAAAGTATTGTACGCCGAATTCTGGCTCAAACAAACAATAAATAATTTTGTATTTGTATTTTTGTAATAAAGGGTCCTCTGGAGACGCAGTGTCTATAGTCTACGGTGTCGACTTACCATCTGGCCGTTTTTTATCGTGTCGTGACATTAACAAATAATAACATGTTTTTTTAACAGAAAATTATGACAAACAAACTTCGCCAGACAACAATACCAATCGTGTCGACGGAAAATTGTCAGAACCAACACGAATATCTGACCGACCGAGACATCTGCGCCGGATCGCGAGGCCATGATGCATGCCAGGTAACTCAACCCTTACTTTTATTATTATTACAGGCTTTATTTTAAGTTGATCAGTTCGTATGTACATATAGGTACAGTAAGTTGTCCGTCAAAATTTGCAATCTATTTTTAGTCACTTACCGTTATCCGATTGAGTTGAAATGTTGAGTATTTGTATAGTTTGGATGACAATTCAATATTATGGTACCATCGAGCTAATCTGATGATGGAGACAGAAGGTGGCCATAGGAATTCATTATTTAACCGACGTAACCCATTATTGATGATGTTATACTGAAAAGTACAGTCGGCAATAAAAGCTTGTAAGTACCAAAAATTTAATTTTTGATAGTCATAGTCATATTTAGTCATTTAATGCAACCATATTTTTTTACAGATCTTAATAACTAGGTACATTGAGTCTCATATGGGCCCAGGTAGGGCATGGCAATGTCACAACAGATAATTACATTATATTAATAAGTATATATGTGATTAAAGAATTAACGATGTGTTAAAATAATTTAAGTTACACTACAAACACATTACAACACATTAAAATTGATAATGTTAAATATTTCATGTCAAATTCTTGTCATTTAAGAATTCGTGAACTGTATAAATAACCTTTTCGGATAAGTAAGTAAGCTTCTTTAACTTAAGTTTAAATAAATGGTCTTTTCCTCAGCTTTGTACTGTCGGGGATTATGTTATAGATTTTTATAAATCTAACATACGGACTATTGTTGAGCATGACCAGGTTAGATTACGGGAAACAAAGTCTGTCATATTATGTGTGAACTGAAATAATAATAACTTGGGTGGCCGGCCCTGGTATAAATCTACGAGCGTTTTTTCTCAAAAAAAAAGCCAATTCCCTTTGGTAAAAGGATCCCCCGAGGAACTCGCATTTTCGTGGCCAATGCCCTAAACCAAATAATCTCTAAAATAGTTTTCGATGCCCTACAACTTAGACGTCTGCTTAACACATAGGCGCCTCCTATTTAAAAGACTTTAGTTTATAGATAGATCCATAGCAGGCTCATTCTGAAACAATGAATTGTATGCAGCGAACGAAAAAACCATAGAAGTCTATGTAGTGTCGCAAAATGGTCCCACAGAATGGGTCCTATTGCTATTATGCGGGATTGGGGGCGGGGTGTCAAAACGATGCCAGGCAGCCGTTTAGTTCGAACATGCGCATATGCGGATTAGGCACGTGTTTGAGTAGACGTCTTTTAGGAGCTTGCATTATATGTTTTTTTCGTTCGCTGATTGCACGAGTATATACATTGACAATATTTGTAATAGTAACAGTTGAAATAATCTAACCTTTATCCTATTTGTTTCTTCAGGGTGACAGCGGTGGTCCTCTGACTTACAATAATATACAGATTGGGCTGGTGTCCTACGGTAAGGAATGCAAACTACATTCCGATGGTGTTGGAGTCTACACCAGGGTCTCGAGCTACTTGAAGTGGATTAACGAAACCATCAGCAATAATCTTCACCGAAGAAAGCTGGGGACATAAATAACATCACTAAATTATTTATTTATTTATTAATATAGAAATCAAGCCATATTACTAAAACCTTAAAGACACCAATATAATCTTATTAAAATCTATACAATCCCGTGGACACAGTGAGTTCAGTGTGCGTATCATCTCTCGAAGGAGACGAACTCCTGCCGCAGCCTCACACAACAACTCCAGCGCAAGACTGCCCCCCTCCCCCCGCCCTACCGACGCGTGCGTCATGTGCAGCGCGGCGATCCGAGCGGACGCGGGCAGTGATTCAAGCGGCACCGCGCGAAAATACTCACCCTGAAGAAGAACTCCCGAAGAGTCCAAAACATGTCGCCACATGTCACACGAACGTTTAAATTCGACTAAACCAGCATCGTCTGAAACCCAGAGCAAGACTCGAAATTGCGACCTCTGTAGGTCACGTGGCGTCAGGTAACCATCAACCGCGGAAAGGCCGGAACTTGACTCATTTCGGTCAAAATTATTTATTTGTGAAGATCGATAGATGGTCTGTTGGAATTGACGATATGGCATCTTTAACTCCTTTTTAACCGACTTCAAAAAAAAAAGGAGGAGGTTCTCAATTCGGTTGTATTTTTTTTTTCTATGTTTGTTACCTCAGAACTCCGTCATTGATCAGCCGATTCGTAAAATATTTTTTTTGTTTGTAAGTATATGCTTCCAGGTGGGTCCCATTTTTTTGGAAATTCAATTGGATGATGGGATCCATGAGGAATTGAGGGAACTCCTCAATTATATTAGGCACGCGTGTAGTGATTTTGATATTTTCTATTATAACTCGTGTATTTACATCCGGAAATCATAAATTGGTGGAGTGGAATTGATGATGAAGACCACAGATTACTTATGGAATTCCTCAATTATGTACTTAAAAGTACAAAAGTACCTATATCACAGATTCTGATAAGATTCCGTTGAAATAGGAACTAATGAAGTGCCAAGGGTGATCCTTGTGAAATCGACGGAAGTCCTCAAATATTATCGGGTCACATACAGCGATTGGGTTTTTTTCTCTAATAATCAATGCATTTGCTCTCGGAAATCAGTTCATGTGGTAAATGGGAAAAGAAATGTTCTCGTGGCTTGGCGGAGTACTAAATTGAGGTCGGTTAAAACTTTGTTTTTAAAGTAAATTATATTAAATAAAGATTATTTGGTGCTCGGTCTATAAACATGGTCAGATTTTGGCCTTTAAAACAGACTCAAGGACTCAGGAGGTTAAAATGGCTTCTGTCTCAGCATAATTTTGCAAACTTTTGCTCCTTTTTTTTGAAGTCGGTTAAAAATAGTTATTCATAAACGCCGAGTGTCCGTTACAACGCCCCTAATACAATTTTGCGCTTAAAATCGGGCGATAGTGGCGTGATCCTGAGAACCAATCGCTATCCTCCAATCCGGAATATATCTATCTCGCTTTAGCAAAGGCTATTGCATAGAAAACAGGAATATTCCGGTCAGTACGACGCCACGAGTCCAGCAAGATGTCGCCTCGTGCAGGTGGAGGTAAGTTCAATCCCAAATTTTTCGGTCAATCCTGTGTGTGTTGGTCTGTTTTTTTATGTATTTAATGAGTATTTTGTATGGTTAATATTATTCCGTTACTATTTTTGTTGTAAGTATGATATTTGAAGTACAATTACAAGTTTGACCTTTGTAAAGCCCTCACGGACTATGTTAATAGTATACACTCGCGGGCAATGAATACGGGTCACCCTAAATTAAATAACTGCAATAGGTTTTTGTTAAATATTTAATACTTGTTTTATTTACATAATTATGCTATTCTGTACAATACCCAACTGTATTAACAATTTCCTGGATCCTATCATAAAAATATCGATCTCCAAAAATTACGATTTTTGCGATATCTCGCTCCGTTAACGTTGTTCTTTTTAATGGGTTTTTACGAGTCCGATTTAAACCTGGTAACGTTATATTTTTTACTGTTATTAGCAGTTTATATGTAAAATTAAATAAAGATCATGACAGGATTAACTGAAAAACCTCTTACGCACTATTTAAGGAAATATGACGGTATTTTACCGACCCGTATTCTTTGCCCGCGAGTGTAGTTTGCCATGTTTCTGCCGTTTTAAAGGACTTTCGGTTAACACGTTTTCGTACAAGTTTTCTTTAATAGATAGTTTTATAGTACTTAATTAGATAGCTACGTACACAGACATTTTGTTTCTTATTAAGAATTTAAAAACTTTTGTAATGTATACAGAAAATGTATGCCTTGCTCTAAAGTATTAACTTTGTAAGGAAACTATTGTGATTGTATTGTGAGAAGTAGACTGATTTTGCTACGACAGTTTTATATTGAATAAGATTTTAGAAGTACGTTTGTTATGTTTTTTCAAACAGAGTTGTTCTGTGTTTTTTGTTATTTTTGATTATAATACCATTTTAACAATTATTTGTATTTTATTTAATTGTTTAAATATATACCCGATTCCATACAAAATGACTCATATTAGCCATATTAATTACATTATCTTAGTCGTATAAGAGCCGAGAGGCGTTTTAAAGCCCAAATAACTTACAAATAAAATTATGCTTAAAGTATTCCTCATAGAGTATATAACAACTGTTCTAATGAAAATCCGAGAAACTCATTTTAGACCTTAGAGTAAGCGACAGAAAGTTCAGGACTCGACGCCGTTTCCTTTATAAAGGACTCTCGGTTTTTATGCGAGTGTACTCATTTTTTAACCAGGACTCAGGAGGTAAAACAAGGTTGATTAAGATAATTTTGAAATGATTTGTAATTACATAATATTTAACTTGCAGGAACATAATGATGTATGTAATATTTTAAGGTAACTGACTTTACAATGTATATTTTTTACTGGTTCCCCAAGATACAGTCGTAGCGTAGTAAATTATAACACAAATTGTTTAATAAATGAGACTAATTAAGTACTTTATTTATTTCTCTTCTACGGGTGGGTTTTTAAAGATATTCTTATAAGACATTATAAAAATGTAGGTACTTGCAAATCATTATATGTCGAAGCTTAACTCATATTATACACTCTTTTCTTTCATCCATCTTTTACAATCTAACTTGTTTATTGTAACTATTTAGTCTAATAAACTATTTTTATACTGCATTTTCACTTATTACACACAAACATCACAGTAATATATATTAGTAAAGGCCGTATCTCAACTAGAGTCTCCCTAAGGTCTTTTTATAACTGCGCTTTGAAAACCAGCTCTACGAGACACACGCGCGGCACACGTGTGACATGACATGACTAACACACCGCCAAGGCCGCCGCATGTCTATGTCAGTGCGTCAAATCGGACTTTAGTACGGATTTATTTCACTAATTTAAGTTATATTAATATGTCTAACAAATTTGTAAACGTGAAGAGTGTAGGAATCTCACATTGCAAATTTCCGTCTCTCCCTATCCAATTTAGACGGCGCAGTTAGCGTAGCCTAACTCATGTAAATTAGATTATAACCTAACTCGCTGCTAAGTTACTGCGGGAGAGGTCCTAATTTTGACAATACTACCTTCATTAGTACCGAGCCGTTATTTCGGCCTCATCAAGTATTTACCTTACAGTCTCGCTCTGTTATTAGCTGGGGTATTCACAAAGCTTACTACAACTCGTCACAGTCGAGCCATTATAAGTCTGATATTATACTTATTGATTGAGATACTTCTGCATTTTAGTTCCATTATGGGTAGGTATATCCTGTCATAATCCTTGATGAAAGCAGACGGCCGGTATTTATTAAATATATCGTCGTCTAGTACCTACCCATAACACAAGCCTTGAGCTTATTAGCTAGTTCGATTTGTGCAAGATTGTCCACTAATATTTATTAATTTACTAGCTTACGCCCGCGACTTGGTCTGCGTGGATCCGGAATAAAAACTATTCAATATTTTAATCCAGGCTATAAACTATCTTTATGCAAAATTTCATCCAAATATGTTGAGCCGTTTAAGCGTGATTAAGTAACAAACATCCAAAACTTTCGCATTTATAGTATTAGTGGGATAATCCTCCTTAGCCTTTTTCTCGGTAGTGTTCAAACGAGCCCGGGCTCGGCTATGGCACCTAATCCCAAGATTTGGCGTAGGCACTAGTTTTACGAAAGCGTCTGCCACCTGACCTTCCAACCCAGAGAGAAAACTAGGCCTTATTAGGTTTTCCTTCACCGAAAGTCATTGTTATAGTATAATAAATGAACAGAAGCCTCCTCTCACGGATAAGAGGCTACTGGCAGTAGTCTCCACGCTGGCCCAGTGCGGGTTGGGTACCTTTGAATTTCTCCGAATCAAATGAAATTCCGTACATAAATTCCCAAAAACTCATTGGTTTATGAGCCGGGATTCGATCCCACGACCACAATTTGACATTCGCATGCCTGAACCACTATGCTACCGTAATTTATACACTGTTAAATATCTATAAGGAACGATATTTCGTACATAGGTTTTGGAAAATCCTCAGGTGTACAGTCAGCATCAAAAGTAACTGCGCAAACGAAGATGTTAAAAGTCTTTATTAAAAGGGAATAAGAGCTTTTGAATAAGAGTCTTCGATTTCGCAGTTACTTTTGATGCTGACTGAACCCACGACGTCCCTAGTACAGCTATCACGCGACGGCGCGCGAGCTCTTTCTCGCACTATCCGTCTCTCTCTTATTAGAACACTTAAATTAGAACAAGAGGTATACTGCGAGAAAAATCGAGAGTACGTCGCGGCCGTCCCAATGATAGACGTGCAGATTGAAAGTCGCGCGCCTCACCGCTCAACTACAGTAAGCAATATAAGTGGTCCAAACATCATAAACTGTGTAAGACAGGTTTCCGATTGTCTCAAAACTACACGAACTCTACTCGTGTTCAATTCTCGTGAATGTAGTTACATGATGTATATATACAGTGTGTTATACCTACGTGTTGTGAGTATACAGAAGGACCGCCGCTGGAAACCGGGCAACGGGATTGAAACTTCGTAACCGACTGGCTCGGACATCGCTGTACCGTTCGCAGCGACAATTTATTCACTGACGATAAGTATTCATGTTTATAGTGGGCATTGGGGGGGGGGGGGGGGACATGATTTTACTGAGCAAAGTTAAAGACGGATGGACGGACAAACGGACGGACATGGCGAAACTATAAGGGTTCCTTGTTGACTACGGCAACCTAAAATCGGTATGGGCTACTAGCGTAACGCTATGAAATCTTTAACTTTTCTTTAAGTGACTGATGCGATGTAACGTTTGTCAATTGGTCCATCATCATAGCCGAAAGACGTTTACTGCTGGACATAGGCCTCCCCCAAAAACTGACACAATTACCCGTTTGGCGCCACCCGCTTCCAGCGGACTCCCGCGACGCTTCGGTACGTGGTCGCAACTCGAGAACCTTTCCGCCCCTCAATTGGTTGCTATGTCCAATTACACTGCAAACGGGCACTTTATGTTACAATAAATAAATGTAATATCTACATTGAGTATGTACGCCTAATAAGAAACGGTCCTATTAAGAGCCACCATTTAAAAAATCCCGCTCTCGATACTAAATACTAAAATCAAATCTCGCGCCGACGCTCTTCACTAACCAATCATTGAACCGCATTGGCATTAAGGTGCGACCACACCGCTGCTCAAAATACGCTAACGCACCGTAAAGGTGCGACCACACCGCTGCTCAAAATACGCTAATGCACCGTAAAACGCTGCAAAATGTATGAAGAATACGTGACGCATACGACACGTCAACGCGTATACGCAGCGTTAAGCACCGGTGTGGTCGCTCCCTAAAAGGGAGCAAAATGTATGAAGAATAGGTACGTGACGCATATACGAAACGTCAACGCGTATATGCAGCGTTAAGCACCGGTGTGGTCGCACCCTTACTTGAGTTTTACCTGTCGACAGTGTCGACGCAGTTCACGTCACGACGCGTAGGTCGTTTTATAAAATTTGTAGGTGTTATTCGATTAATTCATGTTTCTGTTTCGTTTTGGCAAGAAATTTACACATATAAAGGAATAAGTAACATTTTGGCGTGGATTGTGATGGCAAGATTATTGAAAGAACTATTTTTTGGCGATTTTGATTGGTTTTCTCCAAAGTGCCTAACAAGGACCACCTCCTTGTCACCAAATAAGGACCGGACCTTATTAGGTGTATAGAAACGATGAACGGCTTGTTTTTTCATAAACTATGCTTACTAAAATTACAATAACATTGTCGGTACAATGCGGAACCAATAACAAAAAAAAGCGTGGCATAGGATGGTCTCAAAGCGATATGAAGAATGCTTTAGAAGAAGTAAAGAATAGTTCATTATATTTTTATTATTTGATAAGTAGTCCAAATAAGGCCCACCGCCAAAAATGTGATTTCTAAAGACTTAATAAGGCCCAAGAGCTAATAACTGAAAATGTTCCTAATTATGTTGTTTAATGCTCAAAATAGTTTCACTTAGTAAATATCAATACGATACAAAACTGTGTTTTATTAATAGACATAAATCAAATCTATACTCTGCGTTTAAGTTTCTATAGACTCTCACTACAATTATTATTAATTTTCGGATTAATCTATCGGGAATGGCAAAAACAATTGTAACAGTTAACAAAAAATATTAACTAAAAAGAATTTATATAGCTCCGGAATTATTTACGGAAGAAGAATGAGCCTTATTGAGATCACCTATTCATAATAAGGTCCATTGACAAGCTTTTTAAAAACAATTTTTGTCATTAATTTACTTTGGATTCATGATTTTTGCTTAAAGTTTTTACTTCAAATATAGGCAATTTGACACTTCATATGTTTTATAAGTTAAAATACTTCTTAAATCAGATTTATAGATTTACAAAAACCGGTCCCTATTAGGCGACCTATTAATCGGAACAGCAGAAAATATTAATACAGGAGTCAAATTAAAATTATATTCGGTTTCCGCAATCATTATACTAATTAAACAAAACGATACCTCGCTTGACCTCCGCCCGCTTGAAATGTGATGTATTATTTTATTAACATAATATACGCGATAAAATACGTTTAAACCGTTTTATGTACGCACGTATGTATGAACTACGCAATAACAGGAAGCATACTGCATGTCACACAAAATCAAAGAACAAAAGCAAACTCTGGTTATTCAATCATCGTCAGTCGTTCCCTCAATGCTGAGGATCGTGACATCATGTCTTATTCTTGATGACCAGACTTCTCCGTAGGCTCCTATCACCCGCTTTATCGATGGCCTCGTGCAGATGTAGTTGCAAGGGTGCAGTGATTTGTGTGTTCCATCTATCGGGTGATCTGCGCCGAGACCTCTGGCTCTAAAATTTTCCTGTCATAATAATCCTCTCCAGGCCATCCGAAGAACGTCGTAAGCGGTGTCCAAATTATGTTAGAATACGGTTGACATATTGTGGATAGTCGAAGGTTTATGCGCAGCTCTTCCAAAATGGGTTGGTCCGTTCGCATTGCAGTACAAGGTGATGGAGAAGTCGACGCCAACACCACATCTCAAAAGCATCAATGTGGCTTTTTATTTCGGCTCGAATAGTCCAGGTCTCGTGTGCCATATAGAGAACACCAAAAAGAGAACAAGCCTGATCTTTGTTTGGTTCTGTATAACGCGATCCCTCCATATCTTATCTTATTTAAGTTACTTATTTATTGTGCTGACGGTCCAGCCGAGATGAATTGTATTATGAAATCATGTCAACGCACGCTATGCATACGAATCCCGGCGACGAGAGCTCCGCTCAAATAAATACATGAACTATTTATATTACTTAAGGGTATAGGGAAGGAGCCCTATGCGCTGGACAGCCCAGATCCGCGACAATATCAATAAAATCGTCCACCACGCCATACATACTGGCGAACACGTCTAGAATGTAATTCGTGGAAGTCGGAAGAACCTCCTGACTATCGGCGCAGTGTCCAGGAGTACCGCCTTCTAATCTTACTTAACTTACCTTTTCTTACTTTTTGGTGAGGTAGGGCACAGCGAAATGTCATCCCGCTCGAATTCGGAGCAGCCCAACTGGGGAAGTACCTCCGCCTTGCAGAAGATTACAGCAATAGTAACACTAGCTCCCGAGGTCTCCCAAACATATCAAGGGTCGGCAACGCCCATGTTACTCCTTTGGAGTTGCATGCGTCTATAGGCTGCGGTGTCCGCTTACCATCAGGTGGGCCGTACGCTTGTTTGCCACCGTTGTTGTATTAAAAAAACTTATTAAACGAGCGAGCGAAGCAAATGAAGTTCTTCGTTTAAACTTGGGCAAAAATTATTTCGTATGTCCGCTGTTCTTCTCTAGAGGTCGCATATCTCAACCGATTTTCGTGAAACTTTGTGCAGCTCACAGACCCACTAGTTATATTATTTGAAATGTCTCACAGTCAGAGATATTTATTAATCTCTAAATTTGCCCAATTTATTAATCGGCCCTCGCCCACTTCCGTGCCGATACACCCGATTGCGCTAGGAACGAATGAGCACGTGCCATAAGGCTGATGACACACTGCGCCGCATCTCCGGACGGAGGTGCGGAGCTACATACAAATTTTGCCGGACGGAGGTGCGGTGCAGTGTGTCGTACCACACGGAATTTATATACAAACAGAGGTACTTGCATACAACGAGCTCCGCATCTCCGTCCGGAGATGCGGCGCAGTGTGACATCCACCTTAGGCAATCGCGCACTTTTTTTTCAATTACCTAGCTACTTACTGCTTGTTCTCAGAATTTCCGTTTCTGTTTCAATCATTTTAAAAGTTTATTAAATATTATCAATTAACACCTTCACAATGTCAAGCCAGCTAAACATTAAAGTGATTTTAAACCTCATAACGAATCCGAAACCCGCATATGACATATTTAAATATAAATTGAAAACTTTTCCTCGCCTTAACCGTATTTCGTCTCTAGCGACGTCTCTAGCGAACAAGGTAACAAAAGCCAGGATTGTGATGTGATTTACGCCATTTTGTAAACTCGGTTTTCGCGTGTGGGAACAACAACCGAAATTTATTTGCATAAATTTAAAATTTCGTCTCGACCGTAACTCGCATTTTTGCTAGTGACGCCCAATGGGTTTCGGGTTTCGGCTTTCGAAGAACTGGATTGTGAATGTTATGCTGCTGCCGATATTCAACATTCATATTCTCGGGAATATTGTCACCAGCAATGAAAATGCCTAGTAAAACTATCCAACTAGTACCCATTGTTGGGATTTTGAGGTGAAGGTGCTTACATATTAACTACTAGCTTCTACCCGCGACTCCGTCCGCGCAGAACTCGTTTATATCGTGGCTCGATACAAACTTTCATCCCCGATTTCTCCCCCTCAGGGGATGATTTCCGGGATAAAAACTATCTTATGTCCTTCCCCGGGATTCAAACTATCTCCATACCAAATTTCATCTCAATCGGTTCAGCGGTTTAAGCGTGAAGAGGTAACAGACAGACACACACTTTCGCATTTATAATATTAGATCGATTTCTATTAGATCTGAGTCTTCAAACCTAACTGACCTAGAAAAAAGCTTTACTAATTTAATATATAATAAAAAACGGTGCAAAATAATTGACTAAGCTATAAACTTTGTCAAAGAAGAGTTTACTGAAAAAGTTATTACTTTAATTTTATATAGACGCTATACCAAAACTATTTCCGGTTTCGGCCAAAACCATTATCCGTCGAGCACTAATTCCGATTCATTCTTGAGAAAACGTGAATTTCCAGCGGAATATTCACCGATTTATGTCATTCTACCGGACGTATTTTATTCACGCTGACTAGTAAAATGGAAAGAATAGAGTTTCCGAATACAAAATGTATTGGGCGGAAATTCAAAGCTGAAACGGGAGTTCACGCTTCAGTGGATAAAGGAGCAAATAGCTAAAGATTTATTAGCTTTTTAATGAAAAATCTTATTTTAGACTTTGATATAAGTAGTGAATTTTTAACACAACGTAAGTGTTCTGCTTGCCGAAACACTTGCTACTCCAAAGAAGTGACAAGCGCTTTGCCGACCCTTTATTGATTGTGGATTGGTTGTGTCAATCGCTAGTGAGGGACTCACATTCGGGTCCCTCAATTTATTTCTTTGGGGGAGCCCTATGTCCAGCTGTGGACGTCTTTCGGCTGATATGATGATTATGACTCAACGCAGCGCACCCTCGGGAGTGGCGACCTTGCTCATCGTGACCACCCTCCTAGCGTTATTCCCGGTTGTGTTTGATTGCTTTTTTTTCTTGCCATAGACCACAACTGTTTGCATTGTGTCGACTCGTTGGCAATTATTTAATATTTTCGTTTGATGGCTTCGCGGACCACTTCGGGTGCTTACTTAAATTTGCAAATCAATACAGCCCGAATTCTCCAGCACCCAAAAACGTTAAGAGTCCGCAGTAAGCTCGGCCGAATTTCACCTTCCCATACAAACGTAGTTACGCTCTCATTTTAAAACTACGTGTTGGATTTTGACGAAACTTTGCATATCTTATCTTATCTTATCTTATCTTATCTAGATGAGGGCCCTTTCGGATGCACTTCGACCCAGCGGGATCTTTTGTGCATTTGCCCTCTCCTTTATGCCTACTCCCAAGCTCGCTCCATCATTTCCACAAAGCGGATGATGCAGCTCAGCGGGAGCACCTTGAACTCCCTTGGTTGCGGATAGTCGCTACCAAAGTAATTCATTCTTTGTCTGGCAAGGGCATGACATTCACACAGTAAGTGTTCCATGGTCTCATCCTCCTCGCCACACATTCTACAGTCTAAACTGTCCGACAGTCCCATCTTGGCCAAGAGATCCTTGACCCCGAAGTGACCTGTGAACACCCCAGATATGAGTTGCTTCCTACTGGATTTCCAGAGCTTGTTAGTCCAGCCCGAGTCCACTCCTTCTATGAAGAGCTTAGAGTGCCTTAAGCCCGCCTCATTCCTCCACTCGTGTTGGTGTTTGGCTTTGGCGTAGGCTTTAAAGGCCGAAGTTATGGTTCTCTGCGAGAGTCCCACAAATGGTTCTGGACCTACAAAGTGATTTGTAGACCCCTCTCTTGCAAGCTCATCCGCTCTTTCGTTGCCGATGTAGCCCTCGTGCCCCGGTATCCAAACTAGTTGCACCTTATTGTGCTTCCCAAGCTTGTTCAGTGCCTGGACGCCATTATAGACTAGTCTAGAATCCACTTTCGGCGCCGTAAGCGCTTTAAGGGCCGCTTGACTGTCGCTGAGGATATAGATGGTCTGCCCTCTGGTTTGCCTGTCTATATTCTCCTGTGCACAGGCAATTATGGCGTATGTCTCCGCCTGGAAGACGGTTGCCAAACTACCCATGCTTACACTACTACTGTAGTCAATCGCATAAATGCCTGCTCCTGTACCGGATCCCATTTTAGATCCGTCCGTGTACCATATACTGTCTTCGACACCAGACCTCGGTGGTTCTAGACCTTCGGCCCATTCGGCCCTGGATGGAACTTTTGTTGTATAGTTCCTATGGAATACATACTTGGGTAGCATTTTGTCACATCCCATGTTTGTTATTCTGTCTAAGAGACTGTCAGTCTCCATGTTTGTGTGCTTAGTCTTTGGCTTGCTGTCGCTCCACAGTCCAAGAGTTCTTAGTCTGTAGAGCGATTTGCACGCCTCTGACTTAATCACCATGTGAAGTGGCGGTAGGTCCAGTAGGACTTCTAGCGCCGCTGTAGGCGTGGTTCGTAACGCCCCTGTTATAGCCATGCATGTCGATCTCTGTACCTTCGTCAGGGCATCTCTGCATGTGCTCATTAAAGTCCTTGGCCACCATACCAGGCTACCGTAAAATAATATGGGCCTCACCATCATGGTGTAGATCCACTTCAGTACCTTTGGGTTCAGTCCCCATGTTTTGCCATACGCTGATCTACACATTCCAAATACCCTGAGTGCCTTTGTAATGGTGAGATCTGTATGCTTCTTCCAATTCAGTTCCTTATCCAGAGTGACACCTAGATATTTCACATCATTGGACAGTTCTAGTACCCTCCCGTACAGTTTTAACTGCTGTACGCCGCGAAGGGTCATTTTCCTAGTAAAGGGTATTACTACAGTTTTGCCTCGATTAATGGATAATTGTTGCAGGTCGCACCATCTCTCCACTGTCTGCAGTGCCTTGTTCATGATTTCTGATACCGTGCCTGGGAACTTCCCACTCACCAGTATTACTAAATCATCAGCATATCCTACCGTGTGGGTGGGACCTTTATTGAATTCCACCAGGAGTGAGTTCACCACCAAACTCCAGAGAGTTGGTGAGAGTACCCCACCTTGCGGACATCCCTTTGTGGCCGTGGCCGTTATATCATCCCCAAAGAGAGATGACTTTATTAGTCTGCCATTTAGCATGTTGCCTATCCATTTACAAATGGTCGGCTCTACACCATGTTTTGCAGCTGCTTCGCTGATAGCTTTATACGTGGTGCGATCAAACGCTCCCTCCACGTCTAAGAAAGCTGCCAGACATAGTTCTTTATTCTCTATAGCCTGTTCAGCCTTGGTTGTTACCAGGTGAAGTGCGGTTTCCGTTGACTTCCCTGGCTGGTATGCACATTGCAGTTCGTGCAGCGGATGTCTCCTTAATGGGCCATCCCTTATGTGCCTATCTACCAATTTCTCCAGTGTTTTGAGGAAAAACGACGATAAACTTATCGGCCTATACGATTTGGCTTCACTGTAATCCGCCTTACCTGGTTTGGGTAGATAGGTTACTTTTACTATCCTCCACACACGCGGTACGTGTGCGAAGGCCAAGCACGCCCTGTACAATCTGCTAAGGTGCGGGATTAGTACATTAGCGCCTTCTTGTAGTAGAATGGGACTGAATTCCATCTGGCCCCGGGGCTTTGAAAGGTTGAAATGTTGAAAGTGCCCACTTTATCTTTTTATGATCTACTACCTTTTTAGACATGTCCCAATTGTGTCTCGTTGTCTATGTCTGAGGAGACATAGATATACCTCATGTCATTGTACATGCAAAGTTTCGTTACACTCCAACACTTAGTTTTAAAATGAAAGCGTAACTACGTTTATATGGAGAATCGAGCTTACTGCGGACTCTTTATAACATAATTACAAGAATAGTATCGCAATAACATTCCGCCGACGAGACGCAGACTCTCATTAGATTACTCCAATTCTTAATACAAGCACATTAGACCGGATTAATTCTTCAATGTCGTATTTGTCCTTGCAATCAATAACAGCTACCTTAAGCTGGACGTCACTAAGTGCAATTTTCAATGAAGTAAAATGTGACGTGAGGTTGCGGAAATAAAATGTAGGTCGCATTTTGATAACATGAATGAACGTTGAGGGTTAGGAAAACAAATTGTTTTTTTGAATTATCTTGACATTTCACTGCCTTGACTGAAACAGCGTTTATTTCTCGCGATATTTGATTATGTCGTATCCGGTATCATGTTCCGAGTATATTTGGTTTTATGAAATGATCTGTCATATTTTGAAATAGATTAATTCCATGCATAGGTTACCCGTAAATACATTAGAAATTATCGTTTATAAAGGATATATTCAGAGCAATGACGCGTAGTTGCAGTGTCCAAGAGCGAATGGCTCGCAGTATTTGAACTCGCGACGTGTTGTGGTACCACCCTGTGCAACCCGAACTGAGCCAACTTTGACTGGGAAGGAAACAGAAAAAAAAATTGACAACAGTCAATAGACAAATATTTATTGCGTATCACATTATACATGGATAGAGGTAAGTATCGTACATGTGACGCCCTGCAAGGGCACATCAATTAGAGAAGGCTAATGTTTAAGCTATGACAATTAATATTATAGTCAGTATCGCGGGGCAGCCAATTGAAACAGCGGTTGCCTGCTTATATAAAGAAATGCTGTTTCAATCGAATACACGATAAAAAAAATTGCCCCCCTCTAATTCCGGCCCCAGTCCAAGTTGGCTCAATTCGGGTTGCGCAGGGCGGTTCCACAACGTTTCGGGAGCTCAAATACCGCGTGCCATCCGGTTGCCTCTCGAACGCTGAAACGCGTCATTGCTTTAACTAATATATACTCGTATATACGCCTTCGCGAATCTGTTGCGAACTCTTATCAGTGTCGGTAACTAAGTAATAATGCCTGAAGGTACGGTCGACACTTGTCGGGCATGCCGCCGTCCCGGAGAGTCAGTCAGGCATCTTATTTCCAGTTGTGGTCATCTTGCTAACGGAGAGAACTTGCACAGACATAGCTACAAGCTAGGATTATTCACCAGCCACAGCAACTCTGCTATACGGTCTTGCGGACCTTGAAGTGCCGTACTATAGGGTGGTAGGTGTGTACCCTGCGCCAGTTCTCGAAACTGGTCGTACCACTCTATTGGGATCGAGCTGTCATCAAGGACAGAACTATTCTAGCCAATTGGCCTATTATCGTGCTCACAGATCGATCAAAACGCCAGGCAGTGCTCGTTGACATCACCATCCCCCGTGACGAGAACCTCGTGAAGGCCGAGAAGGACAAAGCTAGCAAGTATCTAGACCTGGCTCATGAGGTAATCGCCATGTGGGATGTTGATTCACCGATCATTATCCCGATAGTCGTTTCGGCGAACGGTCTAACTAATAGTGAAGAGTCGACCAACACCTTAAGAGACTCTCGCTAGATGGCTGGGTCAGGGTCAGATACTGCAGATACAGCAAAATAACACACTCAAAATGGGGTCCATATTGGCTCACATAACATTACTTGTCATATTATTTTTCATAATAACGCTTTTTGATCATAGTAATCATTTATCATAGTTTTTTGCCTACAAATTTGTTGTATATACATTTATATTACCAACATCATTGCTCATAATTATCTTTAGGCAGATTTTTAACAACATAATGTCATTTCCAACTATTCATCACGACTCATAATGATTTTTATAATAAACTTAATAATTATAAACTTATATTGTATAAGTATTTGACAGCATAACATATAAAGTATGAGTGTATTGGATCATCTATTATGTCGATTATCCCCGCAACTTTTTTATTTTTTATGTACCTAGCTTATTAAGCGATTTCGGCCCGCCAAGGAGTCGACGAAGCCCCGCTTCGCGGGGCTCCTATTTCCGCTCTGAGGAACACAAGACCTAACACTCCTCCTCGCTTCGCTCGTCGTCGTACCTATCCCGACTCTGGGACTGAATTTCTATTTTGATAGCAAGTTGAATGTGGTGTGGAAGATACCTGACAGTTTATAAATAAAACCAGGTAAAGTTTAAAATAAATATTATATAAATTTTTATTACTAATTTGTCGTTGTTAAAAAATAAATATGATTTAAAATTTTATTATTTAAAATCGCTATATTTTAAAAATAAATGAAAATTAACATTAGTATTACAGATATTTATTATGATTGACATTATTAACATGAATGATTCAGTGTTACGATAGTTATGCGCAAAGACAAGTTATAAGTAATGATCATTATGATATAAAATTATATAACAAACATTTTTAGACTTCCAATAATCGAAGTCGCAATTTTATGTGATCTTTGGCGCACCCTTCAAAATGATATAGACAGTTCTTTATCCCCTTGGCATTAGAGTCGTGTGTAGGTCATTTTCAGGACTTGACCCGCGTAGCTACATTTGCTGCTAACTGCACTCTAGACACTGTAGCGTGGATAGTCAGGTTCCTCTCTCTGTCGCCCTGACCACCGGTGGCTTAGGCCGCACCGCTGCCGGCGGTTGGGTTTTTAGAATGATTTTATGTTTTGAAGTGGATACTTCTTTGCTCGCGTTCTTGTATAGGGGTACTATCGACAACACAGCTAACTGACCATCGGTGCACCTTAAGTGCATTGTAATAAGGTTCTATACAAACACAGGATGGTCAGTTAACAGTGTTGTCGTTTGTACAGTTCAAAATGTATCACGTGACTTCCGGGACAACTTTTTGTAGAGAAGCCTAATCTGATTTCAAATCATTGTTTCTTACATGTTTTAATCCTTCTTTATTTGCCATTAGTTGTTAATCACAAAATGTTATTTAGTTTATGTGGCTAAACTAATGCTGAAATGACCGCCATTTTCAATGTATCGCGAGTCAAATGAGCTACGTCAGTTAATGTTGCCATATATACCAATTTATCTGTACTTGTACCGTACACAGTTCTAACAATAAAAATTATCTTATCTTGTCTTATACAGATTTTAGTGAATAAATTCAGATATATATTTTACGGGTACACCATAATAGCAGGCTTGGCCGGTTTTTTTTGTTTGGGTTGCATAGCCAACAAAGAAGTATCCACTTAAACTTAATTAACGGTTGTATCTCCGACACAACCCGCTTCTTTTTATTTTACTTTTTATACAATTATTGTAAAAACTTAAAACTAAGACGTAAAATAACTAATGGACGTAATATCATAATGATTTTTTTTATCAAAACAATTTCAAAAGCTAATGCAACTACGAAGTTGCCACGAGTATCGCCTTTGTTCCCGGCGACGATAACCAGCGTTACCGGGAATTATCCTATAAGGTTAAGGCTTAGTTATCCCAGCCTGTAAAACACAGTTTGCGCTAATTTACGGGTAAAGTATTTACTT
The DNA here is from genome assembly GCA_947049275.1 of Epinotia bilunana. Lineage (NCBI taxonomy): Eukaryota > Metazoa > Arthropoda > Insecta > Lepidoptera > Tortricidae > Epinotia > Epinotia bilunana. The sequence continues at coordinate 3,608,805 of OX346271.1, read as the reverse complement.
CCTTAGCAACAACTTGTTTACGTAAAAAACCAGTCCATGTTGTCCGGTTGCAGAGAGGAAAGAAGCCTGAGATATTAAGGTCATTCTGTAGACCGAGTTCGGGTGTTCTAACCCAATGAACCACGATGTCTGTAGGTGCTAGCATTAAGACAAGTAGTATACAATGAAAATACCACGACGACGCGACGGAAGACCAGCGCTGGCCTCCTAGGTTAGCACCATGCTGAGTCGGGGCCTTTTCGTGGACCCTGCTACTTTTTCTTTACTGTGTTTTGTTTTGTATACCCATTGTTTTGTCCACGAATAAATGTTTTCTTTCTTTCTTTCTTTCTTTCAAAAATTGTCCCTACTGATTTAGTTATCATCCTTCAAATAAAAAATAATTACTACAATTTTTTAACTCTTAAAGTACCCCTACCTACTATGAGAGGTACACTTCGTCCACGACAGCGGCCACTATTTCTGGTTCCGAAGACTACAGTAATGTTGAGCACCAGTCCGTTGTATAATGCATTGAAAGGTTGAACCACATCAATAATATTCTCCTTTATGGCTCTAGGTACCTAAGACATATTCTCGCAGTCTGCGCAAACTTCACGAAAAAAAAACTGTTGCGCGCCATTATAGGTTATTTCACAGATATTTGTAAACATTGTTAGAGCATTTCTCAAAAAAACGCCACTATTATTAATTGTACTTTTTTCTAGGAATTTTATGTTATTTCCACTCAGAATCAGGAGCCCTTTCGACCCTGGTAGGACAAGAAACTGTCCCAAAGATATTTTTCCTATTGTGTTACCATTTACCTTATACTTTGTATGGTGGTAACACAATAGGAAAGTTCAAAAATGTATGGATATTTTGGGACACTCTTTTTCTCCCTATTGGGATGGAAAGACATCGTGATTTTGAGTAGAAAAAACTTAATAGTTGCAGAAAATCTCCGAAAAGATGTAGTGGCATTTTTTTTGATAAACGCTCGTTAATGCGTGTTTGTTTATTAACAAAAATGTTGACTCGCGGTGACTAGAAAAGTTATAAAAAGAATGGACGCCACTGGAAATTCTTGGCGATGTATACAACATGTGAGTAAAATCCTGTTGCCATAAATAAGTAAAGAAAATAACTTGGCAGGCCTATACAATTTTCATCCTATGAAAAGGATTTTTTTCGCAAAATGTGATGAAAAACGTCGTATGAAACGCGTGAGCTTTGATAATTACATCCTCGGCTCTCTTATCACGCTCACCTGCGGCTCGCGTGATAATTCCGCCTCTAATGTGCCTAATTATCAACATACCTCACTTGTATCACAATGTACTATTAATTTCCAACATTCCCAGCGCATCACTAGTGTTGCACGTGCTTGAAACCTTTTAAAATGTGTATCGTTGTTCGCAGATCCACGGTACCCCCCAATACCCGATCGTAAGAGCATTGTCGGGGTCTCAAACACAATTTGTCGGTGTCGGCATTTGCATACATATTGGAGTAGGTTTCGGGATCGGGGCGGTGAAGGATCGGCTGGCGGAGTTTTCTGAACGGTTAACGAATGCACACAGTCTTACTTATTTTGAACCAATTTTAAACTCTTTCAGCGCAACGCACGAAGTCGCTGAATCTAAACTTATATACACTGTGATTAGAGGGGTAATCACGAAACGTTACGAACGCGCGTTAGGATAGTTTAAAGTGTCACTTTCTTTTCCGTATAAAATTTGACATTTGTATCTACCTAACGTACGTAAAATGCGTTACGTGATCGACCTGCTTGAGTAGACAAATGTACCCAGCCAAAACTAATTTTAATGGATGAGGTCTCATGCAATTACTTTACTGTTTATAATAATACATGTTTCCATCATTACTTAAATTTACGGATAATATTAACACTAATATCCACTGAATGCATAGTCATAGTCACCCTACATGAAGTTGAGATATAAGTACGTCTCACCACTTTGACGAGAAATTTGATAGGATAATTATCATCACCTATACTTATCATACATGTGACAAGTTTACTAACCATAATTTAATAATTGGACACAACGGATCATGTTTCTTTTTTTTTCAAGGAGATTTTAGTGTCATAGATTTAAAGTACCGTCATGGTGACAATGATTTTTAATTAATTCCTAATTATGTTTTATTCAGGATAAAGAAACGTTTATTTTGGGGAATTACAAGTTAATCGTGTTAGTGCATCGATTACTGAATTAAATTAAATTGTATAAGATAAGATTGGAGCTTTGTAAGTTTGTGTGTTTTGGCTAATCTCCGGAACCACTTATCCGATTTCAAAAATTAGTTCATCTGTGTGTAAAATGGACTTTCTGAATGGTTAAAGGCCGCGGGTTTGCCTACGTTCTTTGGAAGACGCGGGCGAAGTCCGGGCAGCGAGTAATAAACAAAATATGATCCCGCTCCTGGCGAATAATTTTTCACTTTGATCGTGTAATTTCCTAAGCGGACGTTTCTCCTTAGTAAACATTTAAAGTATGAAGGGCTGTCATTTGCACTTACTTGTCAATTACTTTGCTGTATATGGCTGTTAGAAAATAAAAAGACTGATTTATTTTCATGCTTGTTCATTTAGAAGAGGCAATAATAGGCCAAAACACAATAAACAACTCGGTTGCAAAGTTTAGTCTAAATTATAGCGGAACGGGGGAGCATATTGTAATCTTTATTTACCTAGTAAGAACCGAGAACTAATGTAGTGCCATTTATTAATCGGAGTTCTGAACTTGTGCTATTGGAAATGGGGTGGTTTTGGGGGCGAGATATGGAGCCTAAACCCGTCGAACAGAAATTATTTTACGATTAATAAAGAAGTGGCACTCTCTGGGGGAGGCCTACGTCCAGCAGTGGAAGTATTTCGGCTGATATGATGATGATGATGAAAGAATTGGGGCTGAAGTGGGACTGGGCTGGACATGACTGCCAGATGGACCCGAAGCGATGGGCCAGGCTCCGGATGGACCCCACAAAATTAAATGGCTACTGAGGTAGAAGCAGACTGAAAAGGAGATGGCGAGACGACCTTGATACGTTTTGTACGGACTGGCGACAAGTAAATCAGGAACAAGACGAGTGGCGAGAAAAGGCTAATAAAATAAAAAAACTAAAGAACAGGGTGGTGAGCCTCAAATCTATCTCAAATTAATATATAGGAAAGTTTTACGTCACTTAACGTTTTTCAAATACTAACACGTTTGGATGGAATGCACCAAATTATAGTATCGATTTAATACACGAAGTCAGTCCTTGTCGCGAATTGCAATGTTGTATATATTAATATTAACTGGTACAAGTTCTATTCGAATCGTTTGTCGCTTACTTTCATATTAGCATAATATTTACAAGTATTTTGTACATCTCTACATATAATAAATGTGAAAGTTCGTTGAGGTTGTCAGTGAGACATAATAAGTAGAGTCTGAAAGAAATTGTATTTATACAACATACATTAAAAACTTCAATAGCGCGATGCAGAACTTCACCAATTTCCACGCATTTAGAAGGTTATTCTCCTGATTTTTGTCGGCGACTGAACTCCAACAAACCATATTAAACGTATAAAAAAGTTTGATGTAGTTACGGTGACCCACAGGCCAAATTTGAGAATATTTGGATAAAGTCGTCTTTACTTTACGCAACAGCGCCATCTATCTGTTTATTAATACGACAGCCCAACGAAAAGGTGTGTTATGTTTTCTGTTTGCCTGTTTGTGTCCGGGTATCATGGGAAAACTATCGAATGGATTAATATGCAACTTTCACTAAAACGTTCAATGGATCTTCGGCCACGCAATAGGCTATAAAACTATAAAGATAAGGGTGCAAAGGGGTTTAAAAATGGGGTTGAATTCAGTATGTTTTTGTATGTAAATCGTTTTTTTTTTAATGTAGACTAGATACTCACACGTTTATTCTATTCTGTCAAATCTTCTGTCAAATCACAAAATTATGTAAACGTCCCCAAAAACGTTATTGTTATTACCCAAAATGCCTTCAAGAAAGAGATCGAACCTGACACGAATTTCTATAGAGGCCGCCAGAAAACGAGTGGCAAGATCTCAGGAGTCCGAAGAAGCTTCCCGGGCTTCTTGATTCCTTGAAAACAGTGAGGATAGGGAGGCACGTCTCGGCCACGATCGTGAACGCTATTCGTTGTCGCGAGCTTCCGAGACTATTACGGAACGTGAATCAAGATTAACAGCGGATTCTCGGGCTTCTGAAACATTTACACAACAAGAAGACCGCTTGACCTCTCAGAGAAGTCGCAAGTCAAGAACCATACTTACCCCCAAAAATGACCAGGCCGCTGCTGTTAACGCTCGAATTTAACGCAAATCGTAGGCGAGAACGCTGTCTACAGCTCGATTAACACTGTCTTAGATGAGGGAACTGCCACGACATACCCGGTGGAATTTTTAAACTCTTTGAGCGCATCAGGGTTACCAGCGCACACTTTGACCCTGAAGATCGGAATCTCTATTATGCTGCTTCGGAACCTATCTCCGCCGAAGCTGTGTAATGGCACCCGCCTGAAGGTAGTGAGACTGCAGCGGAATCTCATCGAGGCTCAGATCCTTACGGGCTGCGGTGCTGGGGAAGCTGTATTTACACCGCGCATTCCACTGATACAGAACAACTTCCCATTCCAGTTCAAACGATTGCAGTTTCCAGTGAGCGTGTGCTTCGCTATGACCATAAACAAGTCGCAGGGGCAGACTCTCCGCGCAGCCGACGTCGACCTGCGCACGGACTGCTTCTCTCACGGGCAGCTGTACGTCGCGTGCTCGCGAGTCACCAGCTGCGAACAACTGTGTGTGCTGATGCCCACTGGGGAAACTAAAAATGTTGTATATAAAGAAGTTTGTAATTATATTGATATCAATGTAGTTACATTAACTATGTACATTGATGCCAAAATAATTGTAATATTTCTTTATCGGCATTATGATGACCTTCGTGTCCTTCGAGAGATACAAGGCCGATATGAAGCACGGTGACTGGGCGAAGATCAGCCGCAGAGGGATAACACTCGCGCTATTCGGTCACGATAAGGCAATATTCCCGAAAAGGAGACGGATCACGCCATCTGGGAAAGGTGGGCTGTACGCGGACAAAAAATTCGGGGGTTGGGTACATAACATACGTGTAAATAACGTGTTAATAGTTTACATTAATGTAATTAATATTTAATATTTATTAATATGAATTATATAATTTTTTTCATGCTCCACTTAGGTGTCATTTAAGTCTATGTAGTACTTAGGGCATATGCACCGTAGACGCGTGTTTGTATCGAATCAAGTGTAAAGAAATCGACATAAACGCTTAAAAAACGCGGTGTGCATAGATTCTAATGTATAAGTAATAATAATAATAAAACAGACAACGCGAACGAAGTCGCGGGCAGAAGCTATTCATTATAAAAAAATATACAATTTAAGCAGAAACGTCTGTTGATGATTATAAGATATTTATATGTTTAAAAACGGAGTTTTCAATTTAGATTTAGCAATTTAAACTAACGATCTCATCGCACCGTTCACACCTGAACGGATTTAGATGAATTTTTCCGTAGGTACAGATAATTTGAGACCCTTGGAAGGATATAGGATAGTTTTTTATCTGAGAAATAATCCCATCAATAAGATAATCATATTTCTAAGGCGATAAAAAGTTCTACGCGGACGAAGTCGCGGGCAACAGCTAGTGATAAAGTAATTCTTCCCCTACTACGACCGAAAGTTATGGTTCCAGCAGTCTATGTTCGTATTTACGTACGGTCCACCGTAATATTTAAGACACTGAACCGATTTTCATAATGGAACTCCAGTCACATAGGATGTCACTAGGTAAAATAAAAAATAAACAGTTTTCCGTAGTCGGAATACCGGTTATTGAACTTCGTATGCTTGTTACAATACATATGTTCAAAACGCGACCTTCGGCCGTCCTGTACGCCTCACGATACGTGCGTCATATATTACCACCTAAAAACTAGCCATTTAAATTTACTATAAATTCAACACTTACCGAGTGTGCGGGCGTTTCGCGTCAAGACGGGCAGTTTACAGTCAAAAGTTATAGTCAAGGGTCAAGGTAATGTCGCCCGCTGGGTCTTCGTGTAGGCCTGCAGAGGCCCGCCGCACGCCACGTGGAACTTCACTCCCTCGTTCCCCCCGCAAATTCGACACAAATATCCCACTTGCGCCTAGCACATACAAATACTAATATATCTGACCCACCGACTAGGTTTCCCAACAGATTTAACAATTATTCAAACAAATCTCTAACAGCCCTCCGGCTAGCAATGTTAGGTTACATTTTTCAAGTAAAAAGCCACCATATCCTTCGACGAGATTTTTTGGCACCAAAACTTAGACAAGTGTCACATTGACAGGTTTCACTCATTTTACCGGAGCCGGACCCACGCACGGGTTCGAACAACATATATAACAGGTAAACTCCATCAAATACTGAAATTCCAAAATAGTGCAACCACAAATCTGGTGCCTCGGCGTTTGGAACGTTTTCCTAGAATCCCGAACCACGGAACAGTGTGTAGGTAGGTACAGTTACCGTGAGCGATAAATCATCACGCATGGAACTTTCCCGAATTTGTATTCCACTTGTGCTGCCCTGATAGCTTGCATTATAAGTTCATGGCTGTGTTTTGAAAGTTTGACCTTCAGGCACGGAAACTTCTTACTTCCTAATAATCCATACTCCCTACTTAATATTGTAAATGCGAAAGTGTGTCTATCTGTCTGTCAGTTACCTCTTCACTCGTAAACCACCGAACCGATTTAGATAAAATTTGGTAAAGAGATATTTTAAATCCCAAAGAAGGACATAGGATAGTGTTTGTCCCGGAAAGCATCCCCTAATGGGGTGAAATGGGGGGTGAAAGTTTGTATGGAGGTACGATGTAATCGATTTCCACGAAGAAGGAGTCGCTGGCAGAAGCTAGTTCTTATATATGTGATGATGGCCGGACGATATTCGGAAGATCACGGGTCAGTCCTGGGACCTGGATAAGACTAGATCAGAATCGGGACGGGTGGCGTACTCGAAGAGCCTATGCTCAGCAGTGGGTGATTACGGGCTGAAAATGATGATGTTGATGATATGATGATGACGCCATATCCGCCATAGACGCCATCAAGGATGTATGTATGTATGTATGTAAGCACTTTATTGTACACAATAACAGGTTAAAGAATATACATGTCACACAATAGATCAAAGTACAAAGGCGAACTTATCCCTATAAGGGATCTCTTCCAGCTAACCTTTGAGCAATTGAGAGGAAGGTAGGTAGACCGAGATAGGCAAACTTATACCGTGTACAAAAACACAGAGAAAATGAAAACAAAACCTAATAGGTATTAATTCTAGACAAATAAAAACCTGCCAATACATATATAAATATACAGTATAAAATATAATACACACTATATATATCGCAAATATACAATAAATAAATAAATACTATATTCAACCAATTCACAAGTCATTGGAAAGCCACAACTTCTTCAAATTCATCTTAAGTGACCCAACAGACCGCGACTGTCTCAGCGACAAAGGCAACTCATTCCACAACTTAACAGCGTGCGCGGTAAAAGATCTGGAGTATGTTCGCGTCTTTCTAGACGGTACAGCAAGAGTAAGGTTAGCATCCGACCGCAAGCGGTGGCCACTGCCGTCTGCCATATAGTTAAACCGCTCAGAAAGATAAGGAGGGGAAGTAGGGCTGAACAGTGTATGTAGGGGGCTTTTAGAAAAGTTTTCCATCGGCGTAATCCTGCCGCTGTCATTTTGCCCTTTGTTGTCAATAACCCGATTGCGTTAAAACGATTTTGATATATCTGCGAATCATTATCTTGATGCTAATCCATGGTTAATGTCCAGAGAACAGGCCGCCACATAGTACATTCTGGTTAATGATTCCGGTAGTTTTTAATAATGGATTTAAAATTGACTCTTTGTGGCGTAAATAACACGGTCTATTTTTTACAGTTGTAATGAAATATTGTCTCAAAAATGCACTTTATGACATAAACTTTGTTAATAAGAAGTTTTATGTGAGATGAGATGAGGATTCCCCCGTAAAGGCTTCTGCAGCGGGGCGACGAACGGCAGTTTATACATGATCGAGTTCTATAAACGCTCGCTTGTCGCCCTGCTACCAGCTCGTGAAAATACCTGGGGCCGTAGACAAGATTACAATCGACAAGCGCTAACGCCAATAGAAAACTAATAAAATGTAGGGGAAAGACAGATGCCGACGAAACACTTCGATAACATCTGTCATTCCCGTACATTTTATTAGTTTTCTATTGGCGTTAGCGCTTGTCGATTGTAACCTCGTCTAGGCCCCCTGCACGTCTATCAGAGGACGGCCCGAGAGCTGTGTCGCGGCGAAACAGACTAGGTATATGTATCTTTCTAAGCGTCCTAATTAGAAAGCGATGGATAGTCTATCTCGCGGCAGTGGGCTGTTATTCACCCCGCCGCTCACCCGTCACGAAACGACCTCTACCTATGCTTAGTTACTACGCATCGCGGTGTCAAGATATATTTGTGGGTGAGCGTTGAGGTGAGCTTAAAACAAGTTACAGAATAGGGGGGTAGCTCGCCGGTCGTCTTGTGATATAGCCGTGCTGGCACGACATTCAAACTAGTTCTACCAGGAAGAAACAAAATGTTTTATGGATACTGTTCTTTACGATATCACGGGCACAATTCGACATTGGTTTCTGATAGCTCATGATATCACCAATTTTTGTGAGACAGCTGTCATACAGTATCGCCCATGTCTTTCCAACTGTATGTGATATGGTTCGAATAGTACTTAACCTCCGGTGGCATCGCCACCATCAACAACGAGGTATACAGTCTATTAGCAAAGTTGCATTATTTTAAATGTTTTATTAAGTAACCTCATCGTAGTCATGATGAGATCGAGGGTGTTACATACCTTGATAGTGACTATTCACTCTCGTTTTGAAATATTCCAAGTTATAAGTAGCACGGAAAAGGTTTGCCGGACGTGAGTTGAAAATGTTGGTTTTTGAAGCGCTTTTAATAGGGTTTTAAAGGAGACGGCGAAATAATCCGTTTTTGGCTGAATTAGATCTTATTTTTTTAAGATAAGATAAGATAAGATAAGATTTATTTGCATAGAATAAGTTTTTTTTTTTACAGTGTCCTTAGGTGGTACATAGACAATAGGTTGCTTATTCTGCTATAATGTATATTAAATACTAGCGTGCAAAATTTGGTTGTTCTATGCTAACATTACATTTTGCGATAGAAAGTCCTTTATACTGTAATACTGTTTTTCAGTGAGTACATGCATTAACTTCTGTTTAAATTTATGAAGTGGCAGCTCCTTTAAACTTTTTGGTAAGTTATTAAAAAATTTCATGCACATTACAAAGCAATGATTTGAGTATAATGCTGTCCTATGGGCGCATTCATAAACAAGTCTTCCCGGATCACGTTTATGTTTTGTAGAATTAGTAACAGCTGTTTTAAATAAATACATATGTTGCTTGACAAATATGCAAATTTCATAGATGTACATGCAGGGCAGAGGCAGTACACCGAGCTTCCTATATAATGGTTTACAAGATTTATAGGGAGGCAAGCCACAAATAGCACGTATACATCTTTTTTGTTCTAAGAATGCTATTTTAGAATGGGAGCTATTGCCCCATAAAATGAGACCATATCTTAATGTCGAACTAACATATCCGTGGTTGGCGGCCATGGTGGCATGCAAGCCTGATGTGCGTCTTAATTTCCGCAATACATAAACAAACCTATTCAATTTGCTACGGATCCTTTCTATATGCACCTGCCAATCCAAATGCTTGTCTAAAATTAAACCCAAAAAGAGAACATTATCTGCTGTATTTGCTTATTGTCGTATTGTAAGTTAAGATTAAGATTTTGGCCTCTTTTTGAATTAAATTGTACATAGTGTTTTACTAATATTGATACATAAATTATGTCTTTCTAACCATTTAATTACAGTTTCTAAGGTATTATTTATTTTACATTCGTGTTCATGGATATTTTCTTGCTTATTCGACGTTACTACAAAAGATATATCATCAGCAAACATAACAGTTTTATACGGGATTATATCAGGAAGTTCATCTACATACACTATAAATAATAAAGGGCCAAGTACACTGCCTTGAGGCACGCCAAATTCATTACACTTTAATACAGATCTACAACTTTTTTCTAAATTTTTTTCATCAAGTGTTAATATTTCAACTAGTCCTGTTTTTCAGATATGTATCAAACCAGTTCAGCGCAAGTCCTCATACCATATTTTTCCAATTTTATTAAAAGCAGGGAATGGTCGACAAAGTCAAAAGCTTTTGACATATCGAGAAACAGTGCCGTAGTCTGTTTCTTTTCGTCTATACTTTTTACGATGTGATGAATGAGGTTAAAACTGGCAAGTATCGTAGATTTATTCTTTTGGAAACCGTTTTGCTCTAGTTTTATTATGTTATATTTATTGAGGAAGTTTATAAGCCGCTAATACATACATTTCTCGAAGATTTTAGCCAAAATGGGAATTAGTTATTGGGCGGTAGTTCGCCATGTCCATATTGTCATTTTTTTGTATAACGGCTTAACAATGGAAATTTTTAGTAGGTCAGGAAAAGTACCGCTTTGAAACGAAAAATTTACTAGATATGTAATGATGCCACTAAGTTGGGTTTTACAGTGTTTTATGATATTTGTACTTATTTCATCGAATCCTACTGCATGCGTATTGTTTAGTGACATAATGATATTCGTTTTTTCACTATCAGAATAGGGCATCAAGTATATACTATTGTTGTTTATAGAACTGGAAAGAGTATTGATGTGAGTTTTCCTTGTACTGGTTCTTGAATTCGATATTTCGATAAAGTAGTTATTAAAATGTGACGCTATTTGAGAAGGTTCACTTATTACCTTATCATTATGATATATTTTCCTAATATAGTCCTTTATATTAATGTTATCTGCTTGTGTTTTAATGATTTCCCAGGAGGCTTTGCATTTATTTTTACTATTTGATATAAACTTACAATTTTTTATTTTTTGCGCTTTATCAATACATTTTTTTAATAATTTTGTGTATCTGTAATATTCAATTTTTTTCTGTTCAGTCTTTTTGTCTGTAGTATTGAAATCTTAATGTTCTTTTTGTCTTACAACTAATTTTTATTCCATGTGATATCCATTTTTGCTGTTTAAAGAGTCCGTAGTAAACTTTTGTACGCTGAAGAGGAAAACAAAGATTATAAAAAAGGGAGAATAAATCGTGAAACTTATTAAATGCTTTAGTGAAGTCCTCTTCCTGATAAACTTCTGTGAATGAAAGGTTTGACAGACATTCCTGATTTTTTTTTACATTGTCTGACGAGTAGTCACGGTTAAATTTATAATAATGCTTATTTTCAAATATTTTTGTATCTACGCTAATACTCAGCATCTGTGCGGTTTCATGGTCTGAAAGTCCCAGGGGCAATATAACAGATGTTGCATTTTTGATATTACTTAGAAAGGAGTTGGAAGGAGGTAGAATATTATCAATACAAGTCTTATCTCTAGTGGGCTTTTTAATATGCAGTTTGAGGTTATAATTACGGGCAGTGTCTATAAGCTCTTTGCTGGCCTTATTTAGTACTAACGTATTTATGTTGAAATCTCCGCATATAACTAATTGTTTGAATTTTTTACTAAGATTGTGTAGCATGATGTTTAACTTATTAATAAAACTGGAAGCTGGTGAATTTGGAGTTCTGTATAAACAAATTATTGCAATATTATATTTAGGTATTCTTATCCCACAACACTCAAATATTTTTTCAATTGATAGTTGATTTACACATTCCAGTTCCTTGAACAATATTCTCTGTCTCATCATAATACATACCCCTCCTCTTTTTTTGTCTCGACGACAAAAGGATGAAGCCATTTTAAAGTTTTGTAGTTTAAAGTTACATTCATGTCCTCTTTGAATAAATGACTGATAGACATAAAATATGAGGACTTTCATCAGTGTCATTCATTTCGTTTATTGCTATCTCTAGATTTTGTTTATATAGCACTAGCAATGTTTTGATGCATGATCCTAAGTACAGATTCTACACTCGATTTAGGAACGAAAAAGTTCATTTTTCTTTTGCTCAACTCGAAAGTAATCTAATATTTTCTTCTGGGTGCTTTTTGATCGCTCTGTTTTCATCTTCCAATCTATAAAACTCCCTATGTGGTGTACTATATTCGCTGTACCTCGCTTACTTAGCCTTCCTGTTGACGAAAACATATCAAATGACAAGTCTAGATTGGAGTCAAAAGAATAATGTTTTTTGTGAAAAGATGCATTATTTAACAACATTGAGTTAAAAATTTCTATCTTACTATTATATATAGGTTTTCCTAATTCGTAGCTCGGTCAGGCTATTATTATATTTGTGTGAACAATGTGATTTAATGAGTTGTTGATGATTTCTACTAATTCTCGGGGATCTTGATCTGACTCGAAGTCCTTTTCGCCGATTAGAATAATGCAGTAGTCGTTAAGTGAAAAATTTTCTAATTTATTATCTATTCCCTGTAGTAATTCACTAATACCGCCACCGGGCTTGCTGTAGTGACAATTTCCGAAGGTTTGAAGAGTGGTGTCCTCATTTATGAGTTTCGACACACTATGTCTGTTGTTTGTGCTTACCACTACCAGTTTGTTTTTTTGGTATATTTTATCTTTACTGTGCTTGGAAGTAACGAGTGCGGTGGCTGACTTATTGTTGTATTTTCAGAGTGTTTATCTCGCGAGTTGGTCCTTGGTTGGAGTTCCTCCTGGTCATTAGATTGTGACTTGATTTGCTGAAAAGCATTTATATTTCGTATTTCGTCATAAAAAATAATCATGTTTTTTTTTATAATACTTTTAAACTAAATCCTACTAATATTATAAATGCGAAAGTTTAGATGTTTGGATATTTAGATGTTTGGATGTCCAAACGCTTAAACGGCTGAACCGATTTGAATAAAATTTTGCACAAAGATAGTTTATAGCCTGGATTAAAATATAGAATTGTTTTTATCCCGGGTCCACGCGGACGAAGTCGCGGGCGGAAGCTAGTATCAAGATAATTCTTACTTCTCTACGTTGCAAAGTTAGCGTCTACGCGTCTATACGAGGAAAACCACGGGATCGGCTACTAGCGTAGCGATTCTTGGCAGTGAATGTGTTAAAGAAAAGCTTGCAGAAACCCGAATACCGTTGTAATTACTGTTATGTAGAATGCTGCTATGTCACGAATTCTTATTAAAATATTCGAGTAGCGCTGCTCAGCACAGCGCGAGCCCCCGTCACGTACGAACTTTATGCGGGAAGTTTTGACTAAAAATTTTACACAAAACATGTGTAGAAACGTGAGCGCTCGTTGCTGCTTCGTACTTTTCGCCCTAGGTCTTCGTGTTCAACATTTTTGCTCTGAATTACAGTGCACACAACTACTGTCGTATACTGTCATTTTCACCACACTACATCTAGCGGCTTTGTGAGCTGTAGAATAGAACTCGAGAGGCTGTATAAATGTTGTTTTTTTGAATTCCAAACACTAACAGAAAATTGTACATTTAATTATCGAACCTGCTCACAATTATTCACGAGAATCGGTTGAGAAATGCACCCTGCAGACGAGAACAGCGGAACATCCTTACTAACGAAATAATGAACGTGGACCAAACTGAAACGGAGAATTTCGTTCGCTTCGCTCGCTAAAAGGAGGGCAATATGGCAGATTTTTTTGCTTGAACACCAGAAACTATTAGTGTTCCCTACCAAAACATACCGACTGTTTCGTCTGTCGCTTATCACAGGCTGATTTCCGCTTGTGTCCGCTAAACCACTTGTTATAGAAAGCTGGAATTGTGTATAGATATGGCATTCAAATACCAAGATCCGAGTTATGAAAAGTATTGTCTTCTTCAACCAATCCAGCCAATCTTTCTCTACGGAGCTGAAACTTGGTATCTGTGCTTGCAAGTCCGCGGAAACATCGACGCGTTGATGATGTGGAGGTGTATGTTGAAGACCCCATGGACCACTTTCCGCACTAACGTCCCTATCCTAAAGGAATTCAAGGTCAAAGAGCGGCTTTCGTTGACTGTACTATTGCGAACAGATACTAAAGTTCTTTGGCCACATATCCAGGAACGAGCTCTCCATTGAAAGCCTGGTGGTGCAGAGCAATGTAGAGAGCAAACGATCTAGAGGCTGATCACGCACCCGATGGACAGACCTAAGGCACTGGTCCCACCGCCGGTTAGTTAGCTAGAAAAGTTGGGCGAGTAACGGTTCATTGCGTGCTGACCAGGCACAGTGTGATCGATCGACCTTTACAGATCCGCAATGTAATGCTACTCGCCCAACTTTTCTAGCTTACTAGCCGGCGGTGGGACCAGTGCCTTATTAAATCGTCCACGCAATCTACAATAGCAGAAAGCTCTCGCAACGCAGCAAACCGGCGAAGATGGAAAGACGTTGCCAGGAAAATAATTCAAGCATGATGCCATTGGAACAACCACGACCACTGTCAAGAGTGTACGATTGAGGGGGGTGGCATTCAATAGCTTTATTTCATAACCGAAACCGAAAAGGCGTACCCCTAAGGGGTACCATTAAGGGGTAAAGGTAAATTTTTAATTATACAGGGTGAGTTTTTAATGAGTGTCCAAATTCAAATATAAGTTTCTTCAGCAAAAATTATAATATACTTTTTATTTGTTTCATATTATTCAGTAGGTACTAACAGTTTTAGTAATTGCTGCTTAAAGTTATCCCAAAAACCTTGCCGCGCGGGCACCTCAGCGGATAGTAAGGGTTAACACGGCACTGAATCCCGTGTAACCGCTGAATACGCCGTATTACGCTGTACGGATAATTCTTTTGCGATAGACGATTTATAATTAAAAAAATACCTACTTATCAGTTTTTTTTTCAAAAATGGAGTCTATTAGTACCAAATGCCTACAAAAAATTTGGACATATTAAAAATTCACCCTGTATAGTCTGTTATTGAAGTATACGGCCATGATTACTTCGTCAAAAATCTTATCAGATAGGTACTACTCTCTCTATCCTAAACTAACTCTTTTCAGTTTCTTTACCCCCAACGCAAAAAGAGGGGTATTATTTTAGTAACACAAACATGTTGGTTCAGTCTTGCGCCGCACAAATAAACACAGTTGGATACAATTGGAACTACTTAATTCACGAGGGAATGTAGTGAACACGGATGTAAAATTCAACACGGCCTCGCTCTCATCAAGCTAATTAGAAAGAGACGGCTGCACCGCGTAAATAGTTGATGAACACGAAATTACAGTGCTAATTTAGGTGCCATGCATTGCTAACATTAGAGTGCGGTGGTTTCACGAGTATATTAACGTAGAATGGATGGAAATTGCGAGTCGCATTTGGTTCCGTGATTTTGGCTTCTACTTCGCGGCGGCGGCAGCGGTGGCGCGAGAGATTGGAGTGCGGTGTGGCCACTCGCTCCCACGTATAGTGCAGTCGCTCGAATGTATGGTCGCTCGCTCAACGCCTCGCTGCCCGCTGGCGTCCATTTCTCATCAAGGCAAAACCAGTGAAAGTCTGCCCTCCGAACTTGCATAGTTGTTAGGACTCTAGGAATTGTTTTACATATTGGTTGAATGGTGGAAAGGGTTGTGGAACCCACCTCGAGCTCGGGTTGGAAAAGGTTGTGAATATGATGACTGTCAATACGTTGCTTGAAGATTAAACATCATGGGACGTTTTTTACAATGGCGACGCCGGAAGTTGCCATTTTAGTTTTTTTTTTCTTGATCTAGCATTTCCCTGTTCATATATATAGCTATAATAAAGAGATTGGGTAGAAAACTAAATCAATTTTTATGACGCCTGGTTGGTTGTGGAACAAATAAATCGTTGGTGCAGGATTCGGCGATGTCCTCACCGAGAACATTTCAGAGAAAGTTGCACTAATTAGTAGTGTGGACAGCTGATTCATCAGCTGATAGTAGGCTTGTGCTTGCTCGTTCTTTTACGGGAGCGCTCCGGTCTCGTTCAATCGGTTTGAGGAACTAGTTCGGTCTTTTAGTTCCTTCGCTCGTTTAGGTCAGTGTGGGAGTGGCCGTTAGTTAAGCAGTTTGATTCAGACGGTGCGCGCCCGCGCGATGTTACCCGGTCAAGCCACCCGCATCTCGTTCCGTTCCACTCTCGCTCTGCTGCCTAAAGACCGAAGACCGATTTAGATAGAGATTGACGAACTAGTTCTTTTCGTTCTTGAGATGGGAATTCATTCCTAATAGTTCCTAGTTAATGACCGACACAAGCCTAGCTGATAGACAATGAATACCTATTTTCTATTTGTAAGTAATTAAATAATAAATTATAACAATGTAAAACACACATTTCTGTAGCATATGTGAGCACACAACCTTGTAATTTGTACCTACGCATTTACCATCTGTTTCTATCCCATTTGCTACCTGTTAGAACAAAGGAATCTATTACTATAATAATTTACTTTAAAGACAAAGTTTTATCCTCCTGCCTACCAGGGGTACTTTTTTTGGAACATCTTTTTGAATCTTTCAGGTTTTATTGCTTAGGGCTAAAGATGTTCAGGAAAAATAAAGAAAAAAAATCTACGGTTTTTCCGACCAATTTTTCACTATGTACTTCACAGAGGACATCAGTGCCCAATGAAGCTGTCCTTTACAAAGGACATAAACCTTTCTTAGCCTTTAAACCCAAAAAAATTGAGTAATATTAAGGTATTATAACACAAGTTTTACAGATATAATCGACGTAAAATAATCCAAAATTAAACACAAGATACATCTCTCAGCAGTGAAATAACAAAAATATACATTCCCCTTGTAAAACATCTTAACAAAAATTATCAGTCATGTTTTACAATTAAAACAATACTAGAAAAGATAATACTAATTAGGAATTAACAATGAGCTCAACAGTTTCATTTACATCTATTCATCAGCCTCATGAAAGTCAGCAAAGCAGTTTGTGCTTGGCATGAAACACAAAAATATCTTGCATTTCTGACAATAGACTGTTGTTTTTTTTTCACAGCCTGGCTTGCGACAACGACGGCACTAAAGTTCGTGTCAGTTCTAGGACTGCACTTTCTCCCAAGCTAAAGCCATTATTCGCAGGATCTGGAAAAGTACTATCGCCTTGGTAGACGACCATGTGACAGGAGACTCCTTGTGGTGTGGCTAATACAAATACTTTGGGCCCAACAGGATTCGGCTTTATAGGACAGTACTGCCGCATAGAACACTGCCCGGTGAAGGGAACTATCATTTCGTCGATAGATAACTCTTGGGGACGATCTTGCTCATAATAGCCACTCAATATGCGATCAAATAGCGGCTTGACTTTCCACATCTTATTTTCCTTTGCTCGGAAGTCACCTCATGATCGTACACGCATTTCGGGCGTTTTCTTATGAACAAAATCTGTTGTGAGTCATGGCTTGTGCTATAATGGGAACTCTCCATCTTTCTGACCAATATATATCAATTTGTGGATATTGAAGGGCTGACATGACTAGTATTATACCGATATACACATTTAACTCTCTTAAAGTCAGTCCTAGTGACTTTCCAGTGTTTCAAATATGCGTCCTGTTTGTAGCATCAATAATTTGAAACAGAATATCAGCATCTAAGTAAGTACTGATCGTAGAATTGGTACCATTCATATTCTGAATAATCTATCTGTTTATAAGCAGGCTGTGTCAGTGGTTTTATTTCAGGTTGAAAATGTTATTTTGACCAATTGTCTTGAATCCTACCTCTCCCACAACCGCGTGACGATCAGGCGCGTCCTCTTGATTTCCCGCGCGTAGAAGATCTTGTAGTTACTATCTCGGATACATCAGAAAATGACACGGGTGGTGTAACAGGTGGATCAGGTACATTTTCTTCTTCGTCCGAACTGCTGCTGGTTTCAGACTCGATATTACCAGTTCTTGTTATTTCTGATGGAAGAAACATGGGATCATCGTCTGAATCATCTCCAGAGAAGTCGAAACCTCTTCTATATGTATGTCGGCTAACACTAAAAAAAGACGTGCAATCCATGAATATATTGTCCTAATTTGTTTATGTACTATACAGAGCACAGAATATAGTCCCAATGTCGCATACTCAATTACCTCCTTTTGTACTTTGCAAAGGACATAAAACATTACGACATGGCGGAATGTATAATTTTGATTAATTTCGTAAAATAATTGCCTAGTAAGTAAATACGCGAACTTATTTTAAATATTTTACACATATAACATGTCAATTGGCATTAAGGCTAGATTGTCCGTACATGGGGCACTGTTGCGAAATGCATATTTTGTATAGATAATAAGTAATAATGATTTGTTGCCTAGTGTAATCTTAAGAAACATCTAACTTTCTGTATGAGTCCTGGTTACTTGAAATAAATGTATTAATTAATTCATTCATTCATTCATTAAAAAATCAGATTAATTGATTAAACTTACCTTTGCGCGGACGCAGGCACAAACGCGCACCTTCCCCCGCAATTTTTGAAGGATGACAGATTGCTGTTGACCTTTCTATTTTTGACTATGAAGTTTGACAGCTACATAACGGATTACAATGGACACGTTGGGGCTGCCAGTGAAAAATACTTCGCTAGATTTTTATTTTTGCTATGTCCTTCCCAAAGGAAGGATGTAGGCACGAGGTTAACCGACTTCAATTTAGTACTCCGCCAAGTCACGAAAACATTTCCACATTCCTTTTCTAATTTACCACATGAACTGATTTCCGTGAGCAAATGCGTTGATTATTAGAGACAAAAACCGAATCGCTGAAGGTATGTGGGCTGATAATATTTGAGGAATTCCGTCGATTCCACAAGGATCACCTTTGGCACTTCTAATAGTTGCTATTTTAACGGAATCTTATCAGAATCTGTGATATACTTTTGTAGTTTTAAGTACATAATTGAGGGTCTTCATCGTCAATTCCACTCTACCAAATTTACATGTTTCAGGGTATAAATACACGAGTTATAATAGAAAATACCAAAATCACTACACGCGTGCCTAATAAAATTGAGGAGTTCCCTCAATTCCTCATGGATCCCATCATCCAATTTTACGAATCGGCTTTTCAATGACGGAGTTCTGAGGTAACAAACATTGAAAATTATAAAAATAATTAAAAAAAAACAACCAAATTGAGAACCTCCTTTTTTAAGTTGGTTAAAAAGCCACGTATTTTCTCTAATAAAAGCAGTACACTTTAAATTTATGTTATTCATTAGTATGACAACATGAATTATCAATACAGTGCACAATCACGTTTATCAATAAAATAAAGAGTTGCTCAGACACAACGCTAACGAATTTTTGCCTCACAGAAGGAATTACGCAGCGAAATATGACAATATTACATCGTCAAATTATTCAATGTGCTCACATGTACGTGTATAGTTAAGGTTGTGGAAGATGGTTTATTTTACTTTCTTTCGTTGCCAGTCATTGATATATCGGTAGTTGTCCATAACAGCAATCGTTGATGTGAGCAAGTACGGATGGCAGGCGCCTAGAAAACTTCTAACAATCAAGGTGCCCACTCTGAAGAAGTATGTTCGCCCCTGGGTTGCTAGATCATAAGGCAGTAGTGACTACACTTTATAGTTGGGATTAAAACCGGAATAACACTAAGATAGATAGGAACTAAGTAGATGATAGGACTAATGGATGTGTCGCACATTGCACGTAGAACCAATGGCCGTTGGGGCGGAAAGGTTTTCGAGTGGCGTACGCGTACCGGCAGGCGCAGCGTGTATACCCCCACAACGTGGACTGATGCCAAAAGATGATGATAAAGGTCGCGGGAGTCCGCTAAATGAGGGTGGCGCAGGCGCGGCCAGTGGGGTCTTTGGGGGAGGCCTATGTCCAGCAGTGGACGTCTTCCGGCTGATATGATAATGACGGTGAAAGAAGACCTAAGTAAATGAAAAACAGAACTCCAGAGGGCTGTGGAAGTTTTATTTTATTGGGTTAATATCACACTCCAGCTCAAAGCACAAGACAGTTCCATCTTTGCTGGTCACCTCGACACGTCGAAGTATACGCCCGTACTCCCGTGTTGACATCCAAACATGATCAATTAGATTGTTGTCCACTTCAAATACGTATGAATTCTGCAAGAAAATGGTTGAATCTAGTTCAGAATATTAAAATAGCACATTGTTGTACAGGCTAGAAAGTAGGCAATAGATGGACGAGGCGATTCGAGGTCCAAGCCGAAGGTGAGGTCCTAAGAGTCCATCTATTGCACTTTTGGCCCTTGACGTTTCATAGTGCTTAATACTAATCATAATTTACTTTAAAAACAAAGTTTTAACCGACTTCAATTTCGTACTCCGCCAAGAACCGAGAACATTTCCACATTTCTTTTCCAATTTACCACATGAACTGGTTTCCGAGAGCAAATGCGTTGATTATTAGAGAAAAAAATCCAATAGCTGTATGTGGCCCGATAATATTTTGAGGACTTCCGTCGATTCCACAAGAATCACCTTTGGCACTTCGTTAGTTGCTATTTCAAGGGAATCTTATCAGAATCTGTGACGTACATTTGTACTTTTAAGTACATAATTGAGGAATTCCATAAGTCATCTGTGGTCTTCATCATCCATTCCACTCCACCAAATTTATGATTTCCGGGTGTAAATACACGAGTAATAGTAGAAAATACCAAAATCACTACACGCGTGCCTAATATAATTGAAGAGTTCCCTCAATTTCTCATGGATCCCATCATCATTTTTTTTTAATGGGCCCCACCTGGAAGCGTATACTTACAAACAAACAAAAAATTGTATGAATCGGCTCATCAATGACGGAGTTCTGAGGTAACAAAACATTAAAAAAAGGTTAAAAAAAATAAAAAAAATACAACCGAATTGAGAACCTCCTCCGTTTTTGAAGTCGGTTAAAAAGAGCGCGGCTCGCCACGACGCCGCGTCGCGGTCGCGCGACGCCCTGTGATTGGTTGAATCGCAGTTCCAACTGGACTACAAAAACTTTGTTGGACAGTTTGAAATTCATGGAAGGCCTGTTCGTGCGACGTCCAGCTAACCAGTTCCGAAGACTGACCTTCTTTTGCCACACTTCCGAGCAGTTGCGTAAAATAGTACATTGTTGTAAAGGCTAGTCTAGCCTTTACAACAATGTACTATTTTACGCAACTGCCCAAAACCACTCGTCCATCTATTGCCTACTTTCTAGCCGCTAGAAAGTAGGCAATAGATGGCCGAGTGGGTTCGAGGTCCGAGCCGGTCGGTGAGGACCTCGAAGAAGACGAGTCCATCTATTGCACTTTTTGCCGAGACATTACATAGTGCTTTTCACCTCTCATCATATCAGCCGAAAGACGTCCACTACTGGACATAGGCCTCCCCCAAAGAGTGCCAAAGTGCCTTTACCAGGTCATCAGTCCACCTTTGCAAGGGGGCCTACCATTGCAAATAGTTATAATTATATGTCAAAATTAAGTATCTAATTAAAGATCATAATATTAAACACTAGCGCGGCCACTCGCATGCCAGGGGGGAAAGGGGGGGGCTTTGATTGGGGAATAGCTGTTCAAGCTGTCCAACAATAACAACCACTTGGTGGTTCAGGTGCTACAGGTATTGCCTACTTTCCAGCTTGGTTTTAGACCATCTATTCGTATTGCCACATTACCGAACAGTGGCGTGAAAAGGAATTTTAAGTGCTCATCAGACGGAACATTAATCTACACTGATGAGAGCAGTAATGCAAGCTACAAATAGAACGAAATGGGAATATTAATGACCTTGGAATCCTATATCTTAAAGTTTGCAGAATACTCAACTACTTTGTTATTATTGAAAGAAAGATCAACCACGATGATAATATTGGACCTTGCAGAATTTAACCCGCATCATCTTGTTGCCTTATCGGAGCAGATGTCTTAACCAATTTGATGGATGATGGTCCATGTTATCGATTTTTGGATTTTTGATTATTTTAGCGATTTATCTCCGAAGCGGCGTCTACAGTGGTGTATCCAGGATTTTAGTCTGTATTTCCGGAATCATACAACCATAATGTCTTCTATGCATGAGTGGACAGATACAGTGATTGATTACCCATCTGGCCAGACCCCGTAGCATGGACGGCCTTATCACACGATAAGTGACAAGATAGAGCGTCCGTCACTGGCTGACACCGATCAATAGAACGAGACGGATGCTCTATCTTGTCACTTATCGCGTGATAAAGCCGACCATGATACAGGGTCAGGATCGGGGGAAGCCTACAGATGAGGCGCAACACTGGACCTCCTTGGCTTTTGTCCAGCAGTGGAAATCTATCGGTTGATTATGATGATGATTAAAATATTTTTCTATTACGGTTACTTCGTTATCTTAGGGCACTGATTATTTTGGAGAACCTTGGCGTTTGTCAGGCAGTGGATATTTTTCGGCTTATATGATGTTGATGATGATGATATTTATTCTATTATACAGGGTGTTTTTTTAACACCCAGAATCCCAGTTAATTTAACCTTTTTTGAAGTTCTTTTTTTAAAAGGTTTTTTTCGTATTATTCGTATTTAATGTATAATATTGTTTTATTTTGTGTTAATATTAATTTTAATCATCCAGTCGAGTGACCGCAGTAACCGCTAGCCGCCATCTTATGTAGATAGTACGAACTCTAACCGGGTGAATGAACTTCGCACCGCGCGGCATACAGGAGTTTTCAAACTTAATTACCTTTTATTACTAAACACTTAACTAATACTTTTTTTTTCACGAATGATTAGTACGTTTTGGATACTTTGAGTGGGCTTCGGCTCTACGGTTAAAAAAACACGTTGTATATTTGTTACTTCGTTACCTTAGGTACCCCACAATTCTTCTTGTCGTATTTAATGCCTATTAAATCCAGCAGGACAGCTAGCCATTTGTGGCGACACGTGAACTTATTTGCGCTTGAAGTTAGGCGCCAGTGGCCATCTTCGTAGTAGAATTCATGCACGGAGATCTGTGGTGGCAAACCAAGATTATATTTTTATTTATTTATTTAATGCAGAAACCATGGTTACAAAGGTGTTACAAACAAGATAAGTTCATATAATTCTGACCTTTCACTGTTCTAAAGCCAAACTAAATGCATTCTATGCAACCTAAACCATGTCTGTGAAAGTAGGTATAATTAAATTGCCCGATAGAATATAATCCGAGATAAAACACAACACATTCATAATAATATTAAGAGAACTCCTTATTAATAAAAGTTATAAACACTAAGACACTACTTAGAAGAAAAAATATAAAATAAAATAAAAGTATACACAAATATAATATATAAAACCAAGCCCCCATTAAATGTGCAATACATAAATTTTGCTATTAAAAAAAAAATATATATAGGGCGCTGCTACGCAGTTAGCTGTCAAATAAAGAGCTCCTCCAAATTTAAATACATTTATTAATATTTAACGAATTATATCAAGATATTTATTATTAAACATTGACATTTATTAACATTAAAAATAGTCAAATAACTTCAGTGACGAAAAATGGCACCATCGATGGCAAAATTAGCAACGAGTGCGGCGGCCGTTACAAGGTTGGTGGACATCATTTCAAATTTGAGGGATGAGATCGGTGATTTGAAAAAACAAATGAAGTGCTGTTTCGATACGATCCAAAATCAAGAAAAGCTACTCACCTGCCAGAGCGGATATATCCAGACAATATTGCGCACAATCACACACAAAACACAAACGGAAGGCATTCCATGCGAGCCTCTCAAAGAATCTGGTCCTCACGGCCTGATATTTTTTAATGATGATCCACCACAAGATGCTGGCCAGGATCCACCAGTGCCTGCGTCCTCAACACATCAAGCGCCAATGGTGCCGGTAAGCCCCACGTCAGAGGACTCCGTGACTATCGGTTCCGAGCCAATGAGCCCCGTGCTACCAGCCACAAATGCGGCAAATCTCATGCTAAAGGGTCCTGAAGTCACAGATCCTACGCAGGGGAAGCGCCGAACCCGATCGCAGCGTGTGGCTGCTCGGATCCGGAGTAAACAGTGCACTAAAGTCAACGCGCCTGCTGCTGCCGGTGTAACCGATACTGTTGCATCATCACTACCGGCCCCACCTGCTGAGGCACCTCGAGCTCCAACTTCTGCTGGCCTGCGTGCAGCGGTATCAGCCACTTCAGGCCCCCGGTCCCTCCGGCCTACGTGCAGCTGCGCCTCGCGTGGTTAGCTTACACGTGTTTAACTTAAGTGAGGACACCACCACTGAAGATGTCATCCGTCATGATCAGGATAAGATGGGCATCTCAGCACCGGTTTGCCAGCAGCTGGCGGTCACCCGCGGCAAATATACGTCGTTCCGCCTCGACGTACCAGCTGGCCAGGTGAAGGTCGCCAGAGAGGCTGCAAATTGGCCTAATGGTGTGGCGGTACGGTTCTTCAACGTCGTACAGCCAAAAAACTCCATTATACACCAAACAACGCCGAAAATTAGGTAGCATCGAAGTTTGTAGTGATTCACCACAATGTTAGATCAATTTGTGGTAAAACTTCATTGCTTGATCTATTATGTTGTAATTCTAATCCAGATATACTCGGTTTAAGCGAAGCGCTTACTCCTTAATCTTTCTAAGTCGATGGTAATGATTTTCTCGGGTCGGATGACTGCACTACCTCCATCTGTTGCCAATGGTCCAATGCCATTATGCAACGAGTGTAAATTTCTCGGCTTTACACTAGACTCGAACCTTAACTGGAAGTGCCATGTAGACCAACTATGTAACAGACTGAGCGGTGCTGTATTTGCCCTAAAAAGGCTGCAACCATTGATATCACGAAATTCTTTAAAATCTGTTTATTTCTCTCATTTTCACTCGTTGATGTCATATGGTGAGTTGAACCTAGCCCTGTGAATCACCCCTTGTTACGACGGAGGCAAACAAGCATACAGTCTGCCTGATGGTAAGCATACACCTTATGGACGCTTGCGATATCAGAATAATCACAGCGAGTTGCCGACCGTTTATTGATTTATAGGAATCGTTGAGTTGATGGCTAGAGATGGACACAGGTCCCCAACCCTCAACTCAATACATCCTCGGGAGCTCAGGCAACCTTACTCAAACCATGAAACTTACACCATATACCTGCATAACAATTAATTAAATTGTAATTAGAGGTAGGGCATAGCGAAATGTCATCCCGTTCGAATTTGAAGCAGCCCGACTGGGGAAGACCGCAGCCATAATAACACTACTACTTGCTCTGTAGTAGTGTTGTGTGCCTGGAGGTGAGCAAGGTCGCCAGAGCTCCCGAGGATGCGTTGTGTTGAGAGCAAAGGAAATTTGTTCCTTCAGCTGTCAACACGGCGAATGCTCAATCATATCAAGTTGCATGCGCCTATAGTATTAAAAAAAGAAGCAATGCCGTTATTATGGCTGTAATCTCTTGTAAGATGGAGTTACTTCCCCAGTTGAGCTGCTCCAAATATTCATAAACGAGATAACATTCCGCTGCTGAGCCCTGCCTCTTATCAAATCATATACTAGTTACTTTACTAGCCTGTACGTTACTGTTTTTCTTGAGAACAGTCAGGTTTCCTTTCACCAAGTTATTCTTCGTTCCGATGCTAAGTACCCCAATAGGATCCTTAGGGTATGCTTTTGTTAGCTTCTGGCATTTCTCCAATCGCTTGATGACGCTTACGTAGGGTCCCTGAAACATTTAAGCACTGAGAGGTTATAATGAACGAGAGAAGTTAGCTTGTATCTCAATTAAGGCTTGTATACCCGCTAAAGTCCTTGAGCGTATGGGCGGAGCCTCGACCCTCTCCCCGCACAAGTCGCACAACCCGCCGTCGTTTATTAAGCGTTACATAGATTAAGTTACAGACGCGTCATCGCGCATCGTTACCAATGCAAGGGTGGACGTGGGTGGGTGACATTCGTCATGCTTAATTGAAACGTGATATTTGTCATACATAAATTACATAATTGATTAAGTTCAAAAATTATGTCCCTACTATTATAATACTATTTACTTACGATTAGTGTAGTTCCGTCAACACGACTAGCACGAGACGGCCGCGACATACACTCGATTTTTCTCGCACTATCGGTCTCTCTCTTATTAGAACATTAGGAAAGAGAGGTAAAGTGTGAGAAAAATCGAGAGTATGTCGCGGACGTCTCGTGCTAGCCGTGCTAGTGAAAACGAAATTCGTTCGGATAACTCTCATTGTCGCTCGAACTAGCAAGCGCGACTGAGAGGGAGATACACGAACGAAGTTCGGTTTCGTTTCGCGGTAGGCCCTCAGCACGCCTAGCACTAGACGGCCGCGACATACTTTCGATTTTTCTCGCACTATACCTCTGTTACTAAATATTCTAATAAGAGAGAGACGGATAGTGCGAAAAAAATATAAAGGTAATAATAATAATCCATACCTACTGTTGCCCTTAGGCCATTTTTTAATGTCGCTATTAATAGGGGCCCATCTAGCAGTTAGCGAGTCACCGTCTGCCAGAGATAAAATGTGAAACAGTTTTATTGGGCACGCGTCCGATGTTTCATCCAATAGCCCAGCTACTAGTCCATCATTTTCACCCAATAACCCGTTTTATTTAGATTCCATCAACTAGCAATAGACTCTTACACCCCAGCGGGTGCTGTTTCTGTGTGCGTCCCATGACACGGGCAGAGACAGCATCCGCTTTGTGCACTCCTTGCATTTCATTAAATTGTCAAAAGGGCCTCTACGTGTTGGCTCAGAGCTCCACGCACGCCTCCCAAAGGTCCGGGACATCATTGTCCAGTGAGCGGGAAAGACATATAATCCATACTATCCATACTTCCATATCCATACTCCATACTAATATTATAAATGCGAAAGTGTGTCTGTCTGTCCGTTACCTTTTGTGTAAGTGTAAGGTTGTTAAGTTTTAAACTAATTTTCGGTATATTTATTACGTTCTACTTCCTTGATTTGATGATGATGGCGTGTACAGTCAGCATCAGAGAGAGAGAGTAGCATCCAAAGTAGCCAAATATATCGTAACACATTCCTTACTCCTACTTACAACAATTTTTTTTTTAACAAAGACTATTTCGATGAATGTACGTTCCGATATATTTGGCTAACTTGGCTGCTACTAACTATATTATGCTGACTGTACAGAAATCGGCCTCGGGTAAATATATACTTATAGATTAGTTGTACGTTAACCATACTTTGTTTCATATCAAATAATAACTCTGTATCGAACTTGGAGTTGGCATGCAACCCATAGGTATTTGCCAAGCCCACTATTTTTATTAGGACTTATTCTATTAACACTTGACAGTCATTAATACGAGCAGATAAAACAATATTGTTTCTATAATTGTTCATGCTCCTAAGCAATAGATATTGTAAATATATTTACTAATAAAATGTCTGGTTTTAGCGATTTCCCAATTTTGATACTGTTTAGATATTTGATACTTTGATAGAATAGGTATTTACTTGTGTATTCTTTTTCCTCTTCTCTTGTAAAATTTCTTGATATTACGTATTTTCGTCCTGGGCTTATTTAACCCCAAAGAACCAAAATAATTGTTGAAAAATTTGTGAGACCTAAGCTAAGACGTACTAACTTTAGTATCGTAAGTTTGTATGTTACTAGCAATCTATGGGCAAACTGGCCTGAAATAAAGAATTTATTATTATTATTATTATTATTTCCCATCTTGAACTAAAAACCAAATCTAAACTATACCTACGTAAATGTTAATAAGGTACAAACGTCAACACAGTTAACTGACCATCCCTTATTTATACAAGAACCTTATTACAATGCACATAAAGTGCACGGATGGTCAGTCAGCTGTCTTGTCTATAGTACCTACTACTTTACAAACCACGAAATAGATTGTCCCCTCTATGCAACAAAATTATCTGTCACTAAAAACTAAACTATACGCAAATGTTTATTAGTTACCTACTATACGATTCACAAAACGGATTGTCCACTCTATGCAACAAATATAGTCCACAATTTCCACAAATATTTAAAAATTTCGGCGCAGCGCAAATTGACACAGGTCCGTCATGCAACGTGTCTCGTCCCGCACTGACCGTATGGACGAAAACGGGAAGGCGTAGGAACTTTGGCGGAATATTTCAGAAAACGAGATAAATTTTTAAGAAAATTAAGAAAGTAAGAAAATGATGCCCTTGTTCATTATTGTATGAAGAAAGTTATAAAATTTCATATTATTCTGATAAAAAATGGAGCAGTAAAATGGTTACAAGTGAAAAAATAGGGATGACTTTACATTTCTTTTTCTCTATTTTTTATTGTTAAAATGGATTTCTACGAAAACTATGACCCGTCGCATATCATGCAGATTATGATATATTTTTTCCGACATCAAAAATGTTACGTTATAATGTGTAAAACGGTTACAAAACAACTCATTTTCACGAAAATTTCGAATGTGCAGCCTTAAGGCCTAATTGTTCAAGGATACGGGATGCGGTCTGTGAGGCGAGTATAGCTCGCACTTAAAAAAAAAATTAAAGAAAATCCGGGGAATGATCTTACTCACATCGAATTAGCCCCGAGGTAAGCTCAATAAGGCTTGTGTGCACTACAGGATGATAATATATTTAATGGATATAATAGTAGTTTATGCAACTGATCCATAATAATGAGAGGCTTTAAAATATGAGTGTGGATCACACGAGTGTTTTCAGGCCAATTATGTACAGTTGCATACACTACTTTATCTACACACATATCATAAGTACTCTAAGATGGGTTCACAATTCTACTTTCGAAACAGCAAAAACCAAACAAAAAAATGACAACAGCAATGGCGGCAATTCGATACTCCGTCAAGAGGTATGGTTTTTTTTAATCATAGACAAACGAATGAAGTTACTATACTCATGTCATACGAAATTAAATGTCGTGCGTAAATATTTAAGAACATACTGAATTGCCGTTTCGTATCTATAACTGTTTTAATATCTATGCATACTAGAATTAGAGACCCCCTTGAGTTTTGAGAGCCGTTCCTAAAAACTCATAACGTTACAAAAATCTACAGTGTACCAAAAATGGGGTGTGACTGTGAACCGATCAAGGGCATAACAGGTATCGTGTTCTGATAAGAAAAAAGTAAAAAAAAAAAAAAAATAACGCATTTTTTTTACATTTGTATGGAGCAGGTCGCCCCATTCGACCAACGCTCCATACAAATGTAAAAAAAAACGCGTAAAATATACCCCCGTATACTGTTCCTTTTTTTCCCTGTATACTGTTATAAAATTAAATTACAGATTTTACCTACTACCACAGACAAGAAAGTTCTCATAGTAAAATCGCCTGTAATAATGCTGGTAATTCTCTACAGTTTCTCAACGCATTTTAGAGCTCTAATGATATGTGCGTCGATAAATATAGGTACCTACTTTTATGTAGGTAACATCCAAGACTCAGAAACGAATATTCATGCCCATCACACAAATATTTGCCCTTACCGGGATTCGATCCCAAGATCTTCAGCTACTCTTAATCAACGCTATATGTTAAGCGACTCCTGACGCGACGACCTTAAGGGGACAAGTTCGTCTTTGTACTTGCCTAATCCTTATGTAAATTTTACCTTTTACTATCGTGTACTTACCATAGAGAGTTTTCCTACTACTACTACTTCTGCCTCCGATTTGGTGGTTTTTAGTAGGTATAGGTATATATTAAGTACATCCAGCACGGCTATCACGCGACGGGGCGCGAGCTCTTTCGATTTTTGTCGCACTATCCGTCGCTTTCTTTTTAGAAAACTTGGAACAAGAGGTATAGTGCGAGAAAAATCGAGAGTATGTCGCGGCCGTCCCATTATAGACGTGCAGTACATTACAGCGTACTCGGAGTTCGTAGAATCGATCGGATCAGAAGCACGGTGCTGCGTTCCAAAACTGGCATCGTGGATGTGGGTGCCGAGTCCGGCAAGGCTAACGTGGGACTGCGCTGGACATGTCTGCCGGATGCACCCTGAGCGATGGGCCGCGCGATGTAACAGTTAGCCACCGAACAGACCCCGCAAGATGGCTACCGAGGTGGAGGCAGACCGAAAGAAGATGGCGGGACGACCTTAAGAGTCCGCAGTAAGCTCGGCCGAATTTCACCTTCCCATACAAACGTAGTTACGCTCTCATTTTAAAACTACGTATTGGATTGTGACAAAACTTTGCATATACAATGACATGAGGTATATCTATGTCTGTAATAGGGTTTGCAATCCGGATATCCGGATATCCGAAATATCCGGATATCCGCCAAATTTCAGATCCGGATCTGACAGGCTCCTGGATTCGGATTTTTCGGATATTACGGATCCTTAAAATACAACCATGAAAACCGAAAATACCGCTACAAAATGAAGTTTGTACCGAGTCCACGCTAAAAACGGAATGATATAATGTAGATCATTCTTAATCTCTGTTTTTATTCGCCACTTCTTCATACCAGACCAGATTTTTCTATTTATTTATTAGTCACAACATTGTGGAATTTGATGTCGAAAGTTGGCGTTGGTTTAAATGCACTAATCCACGGTATTACTTAGACTATAATTATTTAGGTAGGTACACCTATGCCCCCGTGTGGTGTTGGGTTAGAATTTCACCACTCCCTTTCTTCCCGTGGGTGTCGTAAAAGTCGACTAAGGGACCAGGGTTGAAGTGTGTTGTGGGCGATGGGCTAGCAACCTATCACTGCAATATCACATTTTGACGATCTTTTATACCCACAGTCATGCTAAAAGTGGCGCTGGAACATAAGTTTCATGTGCTCTGCCTACCCCTTTTGGGAATAAAGGCGTGAACGTATGTATGCATGTATATTTGACACATTGTAGTCTTTGATTTGACACAGGAAGTAAAAAGTAAATGCAGCAACAATACCTACGTTTTATATAATTGTAATAAATTTTTAGTACTTATTATGGTCTTGACTTGACTTACAATATGATCATGTAAAATAAGAATAGTGCGCTATATATAGTTTACCGTTTTTGTTTACCTAGTCTTATTAGCCTAATGAAATGTCCCTAGCTAAACAAACACCTCTTCCCTTGATTTTCACGATTTCCGTGTTGGCTCTTCTTCCAATCGATTACTGGCGTCCGAGTCATCATGTCAATTTCGTATTAACTGTATACAATAGAGCTCATTGAAATGTATGTACGAGCACCAGGTACGGAGTTAACGCGACCTGGTTGTAAGATAAGATAAGATTATTATTATTGTTATTCAAGTAGTTATTCAAGTGACAGCTTTCAGTGACTAAACTAACTTTGCTAGTCAGTTTGTAGTCGTAAGTTAAAAATTGAAACAAAATAAAGTTTTATACCCCTTATGACCTCAGGAATGTGTATCTATTAAAAATCTTTCAGGTTTACGGTATACGGTTGTATAGCCGTTTTAAGTTTTTTCTTAGTTTGGCCTTACAATTCCTACTTTATACCAAAAAAACCTTGTGGATCCGTTTTATCCGAAAAATCCGGATATCCGGATCCGAAATATTGGCGGACCTTGCAAACCCTAGCTGTAATTAGTTTATGTAGCTTCAGATACCACAGTAAAAAAAAATACTCCAATGACCTTCCATCTGAATCCCTTCGTTTTCTTATGTTTTTTGTAGCTTATTATATTAAAAACAACGCCTTTAAGCAATATAGTATCCCATATTTACTTCAAAGTTCATTGTTTTCGAGATATTTGGCATCAAAGTTGAACAATTTTAGGCCAGAAAATTGGTTTTCTGGCCATAACTTTTGTGTTAATTGGTTTAAAATGAAAACCCTAGACCAGTTTTTAGACGTCACAGACGAACCCAAATATGTAAATTTCGTATATGTTCTCTGTATACGATCTTTCACGCCAATAGAGATACGAAATAAGTGTTTCTTTTTTAGACAATGTTTAAAAAAATCATACAAAATTAAGTACTTATTCATGTTTCAAAATCCGGTAGACCAAAATGAAGATAAAAGATTGAAGAACCGATAGCCGTTTGATTTATAATTCAATCTGTAATGCAAAAGTAGGAGATACGATACAAAACTTGTCAAAAATCGATGAAAACCTCGGGTAGCCCCTTAATATGCTTCGTACGGATTGACAAATGTCGGCGAACGTTAGCACAGGACCAAGACGAGTGGCCGAAAAAAGGGGAGGCCTATGCCCAGCAGTGGGACACGATATCATCAGCATCATTATCAGCCTGTAATCGCCCACTGCTGAGCATAAGCCTCTCTGCGAGTACCTACGCCACTTATCCCGGTCCCGTGCTAGTCTCATCCAGAAATGACCCGCGGTCTTTTTTACGTCGTCAACCCATCGAGCTGGTGGACGACCAACGCTTCTTTTTCCTGCAACGACACAATATAGGCTAACAAAAAAATTATAATTACAAACAAACACTTGCCTTACCGATTTCTCTTTCGTTTGTACACCGCTTTTGGTTGTTGAGACGTATGCAAAAAATACACAAAATAAAAATAGAATAGGCAAAATTGCGTTAATCGACATGTCTTTATAACGTGACGGTGGGTAAAAACGTGGTATAAATGATGCTTGTTTACCGCTAAATATTATTATGATTGTCAATGTATGATGGTTAAAAAGACATTAGTTTTGCATATCCAGTGATTAAAGCCGTGTGTATGGACAAATAGAGCATTCAGCGGTGAGTGACGAGCAGCCAGGTGTGTATGAGACGCGCTTAACGCGGAACACACTAATGCGCCTCACCTCACCGGCGTGACGCCTAACTAAACTAGACCTTCTTATTACGTTTTGAGGATGACTCACGCTAGAACGGGACGTGACGGGCCCGGGCCGTAATCGTGACGAGCCGTCAACGAGCTTATTTGCTTGTCACATTTTGCCACCGGGCCGTGTCCGAGCCTGCACCGAGCCGAGCCCCGTCCGCTGCTCGGTCGGGTCACCGAGCTCGCACCGGGCCGACGCCTGGCCGACACCGGGCCGACGACGGGCCGACACCGGGCCGACGACGGGCCGCTTACGAGCGTTGCGTGTCAATCACGACGGGCAGCGACCGGGCCGCGACCGGGCCGCTTTCGCAATTTAATGTCATTAACAAAGACATTGACATTGTCATTGCAATTTATTTGAGTATTGCAACACAATGCCTTTGCAACATAATTTTGTAATAATACAAATCTTATAAATACGTAATCTTCAATACATTTCTATAAAAAAAAAAGTAAAATAATAAAATAATAATATAATTAGTTTTTCATATCCAGTGATTAAAGCCGTGTGCATGGACAAATAGAGCATTCAGCGGTGAGTGACGCAGCAGCCAGGTACGTATGAGACACGCTTAACGCGGAAAACACTAATGCGCCTCACCTCACCGGCGTGACGCCTAACTAAACTAGACCTTCTTATTACGTTTTAAGGATGACTCACGCTAGAACGGGACGTGACGGGCCCGGGCCGTAATCGTGACGAGCCGTCAACGAGCTTATTTGCTATTGTCACATTTTGCCACCGGCCCGTGTCCGAGCCTGCACCGAGCCGAGCCCCGTCCGCTGCTCGGTCACCGGGCCGTTACACACCCTCTTTCTTTTCTTCCAGTGTGTGTCGTAAAAGTGGACTAAGGGAACAGGGTTGAAGTGTGTTGTGGGCGACGGGCTGGTAACCTGTCACTGCGTATATCACATTTTTTCGATCTTTCATACTAAAAGTGGTACTGGAACACAAGTTTAATTGATCTGCTTTCCCCTTTTAGGGATAAAGGCGTGAATTTATGATGATGCAATATTTTAAACATTTCAGCCCGGCTAAGCCCGTGTGTTTTCGTTTGAGCGCATTACGACGCGGAGCGGCGTCGCCAATCGTTTTGCATGATATCTATTTAACATATAAGAACTTGCTTCTTGCCAAATCTATTGATTCTAGGTCAATGAGAGAAGAAGATTATTGGATGGAAGATATATCTTATATATCTTAGGTCTTCTTCTGCGTCTTTACTTTCATACTATGAGGGTGGCAAACAAGCATGCGGCCCGCCTAATGGTAATCCAACAACGTAGCTTTTATAGATTTGCAGATTCGTTGTATCGACAGCCGAATACAAAAATGCAGTTCCTTCAGCGCGTACTCCGGAGCGATCTTATAGTCACCAGCAGGAACACAACATCACGTAGGTATCTGAACAGAGCAAGGAGCGGTGTTGTAATGGCTGCAGTATTTGGGCTGTTATTCGCTACTCGCTAATGCGGCTCACCCCGCCGGTCACTCGTCGCGAAACTAGACCTCTACCTACGCTTAGTTATATATATATATTTGTGGGTGCATGTTAAAGTGAGCTTATAACAAGTTACAGAATAGGGGGGCTGTATACAACGCATCGCACACAACGGATTTTAGTATTCTTTGTATAGTAACTCATACAACGTCGTCCACTGATTCGCATCACATGGATCACACGCATCGACCTGTTGGTAATGCTGACGCAGATATCCTCTGGAGTGTGCCGATGACGTCAGCGTCATACGGATTGCCGATCAGCGGACACACCATCAGGTTTTATACCGTCTTAAGAAATGTTGTTTCATGAATCAAGTCGAATGAGCATTGCGATTGCTGCGGTAGTGCTGATGCGATGTGTCTGATGGGGAAATGTGAACCTTACCTTGCACTTAGATGGAAGTACTTTCCCGGTCGGGCTGCTCCAAAAACGAGGGAGATGACATTCCTTTCAATAATCACGAAGTTATGTGTCCAAAGTTCTCCGTAAAACGCACCTTCATATGAAACGATTGGCATTTGCAACCCAGCGGAGCGTCATAACATGAGGGACGTGATGACACGATCCCCTTGTGTTTTCTGTCTCTAACAAGCAACATTTGAACGGTTGTAGCTTCGTAATTTGAGATATTTAAATGGGATATTGTCATTAGGCACATTTTTAACTGACTTCAAAAAAAGGAGGAGGTTCTCAATTCGGTTGCATTTTTTTTAACCTTTTTTAATGTTTTGTTACATCAGAACTCCGTCATTGATGAGCCGATTCATACAATTTTTTGTTTGTTTGTAAGTATATGCTTCCAGGTGGGGCCCATTTAAAAAAAACTATTATGATGGGATCCATGAGGAATCGAGGGAACTCCTCAATTATATTAGGCTCGCGTGTAGTGATTTTGGTATTTTCTATTATAACTCGTGTATTTACACCCGGAAATCATAAATTTGGTGTAGTGGAATTGCTGATGAAGACCACAGATGACTTATGGAATTCCTCAATTATGCACTTAAAAGTACAAAAGTATATCACAGATTCTGATAAGATTCCGTTGAAATAGCAACGAATGAATTGCCAAAGGTGATCCTTGTGGAATCGACGGAAGTCCTCAAATATTATCGGGTGACAGCGATTGGATTTTTTTTCTCTAATAATCAACGCATTTGAAAGAAAGAAAGAAAGAAAACATTTATTCGTGGACAAAACAATGGGTATAAAAACAAAACACAGTACGTAAAAGTAGCAGGGTCCACGAAAAGGCCCCGACTCAGCATGGTGCTAACCTAGAAGGCCAGCGCTGGTCTTCCGTCGGAACCTTTACATGAGTTACCTCCTGGAAGGCAACACAAAACATTGCACAAAACATTTGCTCTCGGAAATCAGTTCATGTGGTAAATTGGAAAAGAAATGTGGAAATGTTCTCGTGGCTTGGCGGAGTACTAAATTGAAGTCGGTTAAAACTTTGCTTTTAAAGTAAATTATTTGCCCTCTTTCCTTTGAAGTAATAATACGTTTTGAGTTTACCCCTATTGAATGGAAAACAACTTCAATGATTTGCGCATATATTTATTTAATCGGTTTTACATCAGCCTCCAGTTCCCAGCATGCAACGGTCTCGTTTTTATTTAGTAACTCGAAGCGACGCATCATATGTCCGTACTCCGCCGTAGGCATCCATAAGTGGTTTACTTTATTGAAGTCCACCTCAAAGGGGTATGCACCCTGTAAGGAAAGTTGCTGCGTTTGGTTCGGGAAATTGTTGAGCTTTTCTGATAACATTGGCTCATACTAAGCTACATGAAATAATTTTACAATTATTATTCATTTTATTACAGACTAAACATACGTAGCAAATAGCAATATACAAAACTTATAACATAACACAAAAATACGGTAAGACGGCGACGCCCGGCGCAAGTTCTGGGTGTCAAATAGCCGGCCTCGAAATCGCCGAAAAACTACACCCTTCTGCCAGCAGATCTCCTTCATGAAGGAATAATATTATGCAACTGAGACAACACTATTTGCTTCAGGTTGTGTAACGATAATTTTCACCTCACCGACTCGGAAAGGGTTGCTTTATCGCTCAAAATCTGCGCCCAAAAGTCCATGATATCCGCTAGCGTGGAAAGAGATTTTGAATTTGAAACGTGACGGTCAATCGTGAGATCTATCTTTTTTCTATAGGCACAGAATGAGAGGTCATTATCATGCGTTCAGAAACTTATGGTGTTATGCCAAAAATGTATTACTATTAGTTTGATAAAATAAAATTAATAATACTTATTCTTTCTTAATTACATGTGAAAAATTATTAATTAGACTGACTTATAAGGATATTATATTTACTACTGCCACGATTTTTTTCACTTTCCCAGTAGCAGCCAATTAGCCGGCAGGGGGGACACATGACTCGAACAAAAATTTGGGCAGCATACGAATTATCTCGCGTACTCGTACGAATCACGAATTCAAAAATCGTTTTAAGAAACCCATAATATTTTTGAACAAGCTCCAACGATACCCCACACTATGGGTTTAATGAGAAAAAAAATTACATCCCCACTAGGTGTAGGTAAATTTTTATTCAACATTTTATTCTTCTGTTTTGTCGGCGTGATTGATTTATATACCCATGCCGAATTACAGTTTTCAAGTAGTAATGGTTACTGAGCTAAGCTGAAGACGGACGGACGAACAGACGGACAGACGGACATGGCGAAACTATAAGGGTCACACGGTTGACTTCGGAACCCTAAAAAAGGGCTTTCCGAGCTAGTGAGTTGAAAAAACCTTTTCCACAGGTTACATTCGATACGGGTGTAGACTTGAAAATTATTATTACTCCAAAAGAAAGAAGGTAAGAAAATATGCTTAGTGACGAACGAACCTCAGGTATAGCACAAGTTTTCTTATTGTATTTGATGCCCATTACGTCCAGCACAACTGCTATCAGTCTGCTGCGACAAGACATTCTCGTCACGTGAAAGGTCAGCTGCCATTTTCCATCCTCGTAGTAGTAATCTCGTGAAGTGATCTGAGGGATTAAACGGACCTTGTGAATTGGGAAGCAAATCAAAAAGTGCATATACTGTCAGTGAAAACAAATGACTACCGATAAAATTGAATACATTAATACCACTCGTTTTTAGGGTTCCATAGTCAACAAGGAATCGCCACGTCCGTCTGTCCGTCCGTCTTCGGCTTAGCTCAATAACCATTACTACTAGAAAACTGTGATTCGGCATGGGTATCAATCACGCCGACAAAGCAGTACAATAAAATTTGTATTAAACCTCCCCTACACCTAAAGCGGGGATGTATTTCTTTTTCTCATTAAACCCATGGTGTGGCGTATCGTTGGATAGCTCGTTGATATTATTGGTTTCCTAAAACCATTTTTCAAATCAGTGATTCGTTTGCTAGATATTGGGCTTTAAAGCCCTAATTTTTCGAGGCATGTGTCCCCCCCGGTTTTCATTTTAAACCAATTAACATAAAAATTTATGGCCAGAAAACCAGTTTTTTGGCCTAAAATTGTTCAAATTTGATGCCAAATATCTCGAAAACAATGAACTTTAAAGTAAATATACTATATTGCTTAAAGCCGTTGTTGTTAAGTAATATAATAAGAAACAAAAAATATTAGAATACTACGGGATTCAGATCGAAGGTCATTGGCGAATGGGAGCCCCTTAAGTAGTTACCGAGTAATAGTCGACTAACTTAATGTGTACTTAGAAAGGCCAATTTTCGTACAAATTCGGCCGACGCATCCCCACCGCACGTCGATGTAACTCAGACAGGCAACTACGGAACCCTACACTGCGCGTGGCCCGACACGCACTTGGCCGGCTTTTTTTTTCAATTTTCTATCGCTTTTTCAAAAATAGCATTTCATAGTTGTTTACCGTTATCGAGTGAAAGTCAAAAATCGGTCCCCTGATTTGCTCTCCCCGATGACATTGTTTACTTCAACAATAAGTAAAAGATTAGAACTTAGTTTACTTGCCCGCATATTATTATTTTTCCTAAAAATGGTCAGGCTTCCTTTGATGGTGTTATTCTTCGTTTCATGGGACACCCCGGCAAGGGGGTCTTTGGCATATGGTGTTGATACTTTAGCGCAGGTCTCACAACGTCTTAGTACGATGATGTAAGGTCCCTGGAACAAAGGATTTATAACATAACTAGCTTCTGCCCGCGACTCCGTCCGGGTTGAACTCGTTTATTAAATATCGTCGCTCCATACAAACTTTCACCCCCATTTCACCCCCTTGTGGGATGATTTCCGGGATAAAAACTATTGCATGTCCTTTCTCGAGAGTCAAACTATCTCTATATTCTTTAATATAATAAGTTGGTTCAGGTTTAAGCGTATAAAGGTAACAGACAGACAGAAACACTTTCGCATTCATAGTATTATATGGGTACTCGCGATAGACACTTGATTTTGTTTCATTATGGGATTGCGATTTACCTTAGTCGAACCTGATGGAAAATTAGGACAAGGTCTAAGACAGACCACGCTCACCCAAAAAGTGGCTCACTTAACTTGAAGAGGTTGTAAGTTTCCTTTAGTTAGTCAATCCCATTAAATTATTTAGTTTAAATTATGTTATTTTTCTTTATTTTTCAAATACAACCATCAGCACTTACCGATTTTTCTTTCGTTTGCGCGATAGTTTTGCTTGTGAATCCAATTGCAACAAGTCCCAGAAATAAAAACAGGGAAGTAGACTTTTCTGCGAAAAGCATATTATTACAATTTGGTTGTATATAATAGTCGTGTATTACATATATAACTGATTCGCCGCCAAACATATTACTATGTTTGTCAGTAAGGTAGTACCTAAAATGTTTAAAAAGACATTAGTGATTATCTCTACCTCTTTTTTAAAGTAAACTATCAAATTATTGTACTTAATAAAGTATAAATTACAAAATATAATGAATAAATAATAATACTAATGTCCCTAATAATAATAAGTACATATAAATAAAGTTAGGTACATTCCTTTATATTCATTCCATAATGGAATTAGGTAAGTAGGTAAACCGGCGTATCAATTCCGCACTGTATGCCTTAAAACGTATTTAAAAAGAAAGAAACATTTGACCTTGCCACTTAACCATTAAATAAATAAATATTTTGCGGACAGTCTTACACAAATCTACCTAGTCCCAAACTAAGCAAAGCTTGTAACATACTATGGTTACTAGACGGATACATACTTATATAGATATTAATACTTACACAAAAAACATCCATGACTCAAGACTATACGTGTTCATCACACAAATAAAGGCCCTTACCGGGATTCGAACCCAGGACCTCTTGTTCTTGTGTCCTTCTAGTTTTCTCTCTGGGTTGGAAGGTCAGATGCACAGAACTATATTGTTACGAGCGTGGAGGGGTAGGTTAGAGTTAAACACCTTTTAACACGACAGTAGATTTATTCTGCGATTTACAACAGGGCAAAGTCCACTGAGTCCACACGTACTAACGCTGACAACTCAATTAACTCACACAAGTGACTGAGTCCGCGCCTACTAGTACTGACACAGCTACACTTTACTGTTACGCACTAGATCACTTCACTATTCACCACTTTTCACTGTACTTCTTTCTTCCAGTTCTCACCCAATACCCCTTAGTATCCCACTCTGAGAACTCCACTCCGAAGACTCCACTTTCCAAACTCCCTTTAAGACTGACCCAAGACTGACTTGGTACCGCGAACGTGGTCCCCCTTATATACCCCTTACCGAAGATTCTAGTCCTTAATTTCGCTCTTCATTTCGTTGTTCATTTCATTAGTCATTTGTTCTGAGTAGCATGGGCTTCTCCAGTTAAGGCTGCACATTCGAAATTTTCGTGAAAATGAGTTGTTTTGTAACCGTTTTATACATTATAACGTAACATTTTTGCTGTAGGAAAAAATATATCATAATCTGCAAGATATGCGACGGGTCATAGTTTTCGTAGAAATCCATTTTAACAATAAAAATTAGAGAAAAAGAAATCTAAAGTCACCCCTATTTTTTCACTTGTAACCATTTTACTGCTAATTATTGCGCAAACAACCATTTTGTTTTTAAAATGTGACGTCGCACGCAGACCGCGGTCGGGAGCAGACTGAAGTTCGCGGCGAGCAATGGTGCCACCGTGTCATCATTTCGCCACGCGAAGTACATACTTATTCCTTCTATCTTGATATATTTCTGTGGTCAGATGGCAGTCACTTTCGTAAAATAATACCTATATATGCCGCTTGGGATAAGGTGTCAAAGTGGATCCCGGGCTCTATTAGGACACAACCGGGAATAACGCTGGTAGGATGATGACAATGTGTCCAATCGATGGGATAGTCACGTCATGACAGGTTAAAGTCACTGTCAGCTTGCAAATTATCCCAGACACACTAGATAGGTAACACAGTAATTATAAAACGATTCACTTTCCAGTTAGAATATATATTGTAAGTTCTACGCCATTCACTAATCTATATAAATAGCAATTCAATTATAATTATAACGTAAACATTCTATTATAAATCAAAACAAAAGAATGGACGGCAGATGGAAGACGCACGATACTGGTAATAAAGTTGTGATGATGATTGGCGACTATGACAGACTATCTTCAGAAGATGCCAGCTCCATCTTCACATTCGAAAGGTCGGATATGTCTTCTAGAGCCTCTGATCCTTAAAGGTGGTTTTCCATCGGCGAGGCGAGGCAGGGCGTGGATGGGCGAGAATTGAAATTCGTATGAGACTTAGGTACTACCTATTTGCACTGAGCGCGCGCGCGCGCGGTGGAAATAGGTAGTAAGTCCCATACTAATTTCAATTCTCGCCTATCCACGCCCCGCCTCGCCTCGCCGGTGGAAAACCACCTTTATGAGACAGCTCTTAAAACTGTTTTTTTTTTCTTTTACTTTAAGCCAATACATTATTTCTGAATACGCTTTTCCCCATTTTCATTCAATCTTGATGCTGTCCAATTATTCGGGTAGTTAAGAAACTCATTGTTGTACTGGTCGGTATTTATTGTAGTCTGACTATTAACATAAAAGGTAAACTCATCTCTCACTTTAATTGACTAGCTTTTGACCAGCTTGTTCCTCGTTGTATGCTGCAAAACTTGGGAGCTGCTCCTTTCTAGTAATTTGGGTGCCAACCAAAGATTATTCCCGATTACCAAAACTGCAACTGCCGAGAACGGTAATTGACAATCGCGCAAACTTGCGATGTCAATTTGGACACCTATTCGAGACCAATATGTCTGAACGCGCGAGTAAAATTCGCGCGTACTTGCGATAATCGTGTAGGCGCGTTGTATTACGATCCCAAATGCGTAAGTATTGGACATTTTTGAAAAACATTTTTAATACCAAAGTAACTATGTTAATCATCCCAGTGCATGTCGCTAACCAATGTTAATACAGTAAACGATAAAATACAGCGATAAAAACGAAAAAAAGGAGTCTATTATGCTGGAATAAAAGTGACAAATATTCGGACTTTTGTCTACATTGTTAATTGAGTTTAAACTTTTCCACTTGTCAAATTGGCTTATTTGGTAGAGAACATACACAAACTCACATACATAGACAAAATACACAATAACAATACAAAATTATACTAAACTACCATAATTAAAATAAAGAAAGTGTTGTTGTTTCCTAATCAATTATCGGTTACACTTATCAACAGAAGACAATCGCTGTGTTTACCTCTTAACTATTAAACGAGGAACATTTAGTATATATATTTGAAATCACGTTCTCGAAAACGGCTCCAACGATTTCAATGAAGTTTGGAATATAGGGTTTTACGGGGGCGAAAAGTCGATCTAGCTGGGGTATCATATCTGGGAAAATCGTTTTTTCCGTATTTTAGCCATTTT
The DNA here is from genome assembly GCA_947049275.1 of Epinotia bilunana. Lineage (NCBI taxonomy): Eukaryota > Metazoa > Arthropoda > Insecta > Lepidoptera > Tortricidae > Epinotia > Epinotia bilunana. The sequence goes on along the minus strand of OX346271.1, from coordinate 3,566,387 downwards.
CAGCCGAGCAGAGCTCGGTCGCCCAAGGATTGGCACATTCTATGGTTTATCTGGGCCATTTTGCGGAAAGTTGTACACTCGACTTTTTTTTTAATGTTATACGAGAAAGAAACTGTCAGATTCTGTATTCCATTCCGTTACCGTTTCCATACCTACTAAGCTTATATGGTGGTAACGGAACGGAAAACCGAAAATTATATGTAGGTAACATTTTGGACAGTTTTTTTCTCCTATTGGGTTCGAAAGTGCTCTCGATTCTGAGTAGAGAAAACCCGATTATACAAAAATTAAAAAAAAAGTCGAGTGTACAACTTCCCTGTCTTTCAGTTCCCTGGCTCAACAGCAAACCACCACTCCCGGCAACGGTCGGACCACTACTGCCCCCCACTCCGGTCACCGTGATGTATGCGCACGAGATCAGCGGGCGTAGCATGGTTGCCATTTTATCACTTATCGTTGTGGATAAGGCATCCGTCACTCTCGCACTCGCATACTTGTCAGAGTGTGATGGGCGTCTTTACCACAACGATAAGTGATAAAATGGCAACCATGCTACGCCCAAAGGGTAGCAACACTACACTTAACAATGAAAGGCAATCGCATTATTTACTAGGCACAAAGAGAAGTGAATTTGGCCTAGGTATGTACATAAAGAATTCGAACTACTTATAGAAGGCTAAAGATGTATACCCCAGAAACACTAGATATCCCAACAAACTTGTTCTCAATTTCATGCCCAATAGTGCCCTCTTTTTGAACAATAGTTATTATATGTGCATGAAAATATTTAATGCTATTCCAGAAAGTATAGTCTTTACCGCTCAGTCAGTTTAAAACACAGCTTCATTGCTGGCTCAAAAATCAAGTGTTCTATACATTAACGGCCGTATTCTTAAACGTACTTCAAGCCTATTTTAACTAAAATGCCGTTAAAGTTCGTTTGTCTTTATCTGTCACTTTGACATTTGTGTGCGTAAGAATGGGACAGAGTACATTTTATTTAGCAGAGGCATTTTAAGTTTTATGAATAAGGCGATAAGTGATTTGTTTGAATTTAGTGCTAAGTAGGTATAGCTGATACATTTCATTTGCATGCTAGTATGTAGCTAAATGAGCGTTTCTCAAAAAAAATGCCACTATTATTAATTGTACTTCTAGGATTTTTTTTTAACTATTTCCACTCAGAATCAGGAGCTCTTTCGACCCTGGGAGGACAAAAAACTGTCCCAAAGATATTTTTCCTATTGTGTTACCATTTACCATACACTTTGTATGGTGGTAACACAATAGGAAAGTTCAAAAATGTATGAAAATTTTGGGACACTTTTTTTCTCCTATTGGGATGGAAAGACATCGTGATTTTGAGTAGAAATAACATAAAAGTTGCAGAAAATCTCCGAAAAAATGTAGTGCCATTTTTTTTGAGAAACGCTCAAATATGTGATTATACCGGAATATTATGTAAGTTACCACCATATTGTACCATATTTATAGCAAACTAGCTTCCGTCCGCGACTTCGTCTGCGTGGACTCGGGATAAAAACTATCCTATATTTTAATTTAGGCTATAAACTATCTTCGTGCAAAATTTCATCTAAATCGGTTCAGCCGTTTAAGCGTGATTGAGTAACAAACATCCAAACATCTAAACTTTCGCATTTATAATATTAGTAGGATAAAGATTTATCTTATGTTATCTTATCTTATCGAAACACAAGTGACAACGCAGCGGTGTCTGATAGGTATACCGACACAGTGTACCGGGAATCAGAAACACAGAGTTCTACTCATACAGCGACGTTAGTATGCGCGTTTACGTTTTTTTTCTGCCTTGACCATCAACTGTACAAAGAACACAATTAACTGACCATCCTGTATCTATATAGAACCTTATTACAAAGTGCACGGATGGTCAGTTAGCTGTGCTGTCGATGGTACAATGCAATACGAATTTTGCATTTTTTGGGTACATTCGATCTTGTCCACTTATTTATTTATGTGTTCAACGCAGAGATCACGGCCTCGAATTCGAGACACACCATAGTTTCCTTCTTGCTAAGAACTTCCACCTTCCTCAACACTCTGCCGTACTCCCGGTTGCCAAGGAACACATGGTCCACGGAATCGTAGTCTACATTGTTAAATTTGTAGACGCCCTGTAAATTGAAAAACAAATTTAATTTGATGTAACTGGTGACCGAAGAGCTGGTGGCTTTCTCGCGCAACCCATAGCAATTCAGCGAGGAAATTCCGCCAGCATCCTCGGCTGCGCTGATTTAGTGCCTCGAGGGCCCTTTTTATATTTAAATTAGTTTAATTTAATTTAGTTATTGTTAATTATCATCTTGTTTTATACTTTAGAAAATTTATTATTTTTCTGTGTAAATTTTAATATACATGTAGTTATTTGACAACTTTAGACATGGTCGTATCCTAAACGGGTTAGGTATTGGATACTTACAGTTATATGTACACACGTCTTCTTGATAGAGTGCACACATAGCAAGGATCTGTATCTCCTCATCTCTGCCGCACTTCCTAATTCGAGTGACAGGCAGGGAGATGCACGAACGAACTACGTTTTCGTTTCGCGGTATTCGATCAGACAGGTCTGATCACGTAACGTTTTGAACGCGCGTTAGAAGAAATAATAAATTAATTAATATTAGGGGACAATCTTACACAAATCGACCTAGTCCCAAACTGAGCGAAGCTTGTACTATGGGTAGAAGACGACGACAAACATACTTATATAGATAAATAAATACTTAAATACATAGAAAACATCCATGGCTCAGGAACGAATATTCGTGCTCATCGCACAAATAAATGCCCTTACCGGGATTCGAACCCAGGACCTATTGCTTCGTAGGCAGTGTCACTACCAACTAGGCTAAAGCGGTCGTCATTAGGTAGATCCAACTGTAATTTTTCCATATAAAAATTGACATTTCCATCTACCTGACGTATGTACAATGCGTTACGTTATCGACCTGCAGATCAAACATCCATGTTGAAGATTAATGTATTATTGAATGATGTTTTTAAAAATAATGTTAGGTCTTGTGCACACCACGTTTTTAAAACGCGCCGTCGATGCACGTTTGTGCCGTGACACTTTAATACAAACGCGCGTAAATGGCGCGTTTCAAACACATCAAATGCATAGGCTTTTTGCCGTCACCTTTGGAACTGAGCAGGTCTTCTTATTGAACTTTATGCCAAATATTTGCCCCATCACGGCCACGATGCGGCCACGGCAGCTCATTCCCATGATGCGGAAGGTCAGCCGCCATTGACCTTTCTCCAGAAAGTAGTCCTGAACTGTGAGCTGTAATTGTGAAGGTACCTTGGACCACGGAATAAGTAATAGCCTACCATTCTATACCCTATACCATATAAGATTAGAAATATCGTGCGTCAATCCTCATGCGATTTTAAGGAAAACCATTGTCAAACACAAAACAATATGTTGTTATGTTGGGAAAGGACTTATAAGTAAAATAAAACGAGTACAATATTTAACGAAGAAACGATGTTCGTTAAAATCTAATGAAAAAAAAGATCGGGTTGCACTCCGGGAGTGCCGGCAGAAGTGAAAACTTGAATAATTTTAACTATGCAAAAAAAAATACACCCCCTTTGTGTTTACTTCTGCTAATGTTATATGAAATGGGGTATAAGTAGTCGCTTTGGCTAAACCCGAGTCTCGCACACAGGTGTAATTCACCCGAAAGCGGTTGACAGTGATCAGATACCGTCATGCACAGACCAGTAAACCTAGGATATATGGTCTATGCTGTGATGACACTTAGCGAACCGGCGTTAGGACTATAGAGTTCAATGAATATTTTACGTGGCGGTACTCTTTTATAGCCACGCAACGACCACATAATGGTATTATTTCACTTGACTGTTGTCCATTGTTTTGACGATAACGGCCCTAACTAGCCGAAAGAACTGATGCTGTTGTACAACAAGCGAACGAACGCAAAAACCATAGAAGTCTAAGTAGCGCCGCAAAATATAGCCCCACAGAATGGGTGCCTTTTTATATACAACGACGGTGGCAACCAAGCGTACGGCCCGCCTGATGGTAAGCGGCCACCGCAGCCTATAGACGCATGCAACTCCAAAGGATTAACATGGGCGTTGCCGACCCTTGATATGTTTGAGGATTCGCCGTGTCGACAACTGAAGGAACAAATTCCCTCGCTCTAAACACAACGCATCCTCGGGAGCTCTGGCGACCTTGCTCACCTCCAGGAACACAACACTACTACAGAGCAAGTAGTAGTGTCAATATGGCTGTGGTCTTCTGCAAGGCGGAGGTACTTCCCCAGTTGGGCTACTCCAAATTCGAGCGGGATGACACTTTGCTGTGCCCTGTATTTTTTTTTTTCAATGTTTGTTACATCAGAACTCCGTAATTTTTTTTGTTGGTAAATATATACTTCCAGGTGGGTCCCATTTTTTTGAAAATTCAATTGGATGATGGGATCCATGAGGAATTGAGGGAACTCCTCAATTATATTAGGCACCCGTGTAGTGATTTTGGTATTTTCTATTATAACTCGTGTATTTACATCCGGAAATCATAAATTGGTGGAGTGGAATTGATGATGAAGACCACAGATGACTTATGGAATTCCTCAATTATGTACTTAAAAGTACAAAAGTATATCACAGATTCTGATAAGATTCCGTTGAAACAGCAACTAATGAAGTGCCAAGGGTGATCCTTGTGGAATTGACGGAAGTCCTCAAATATTATCGGGTCACATACAGCGATTGGGTTTTTTTCTATAAAAATCACCGCATTTGCTCTCGGAAATCAGTTCATGAGGTAAATTGGAAAAGAGATGTTCTCGTGGCTTGGCGGAGTACTAAATTGAAGTCGGTTAAAACTTTGTTTTTAAAGTAAATTATTTACGATACAAGTGCCAAAAATAGGAAATTCGAAATGAGTGGTGATAAATTAAAACACGACCGAAGGTAGTGTTTTAAATGGACACGAGTTGCGAATTACCTATTCGCACGTGTATCGTACAACGTTTTACTGTACATATGGCTCTTTAAAGTTTCGACTTATGCACGAAAAATGGTCTTTTCCGCACTAATGCGGGATAGTAGCACCATATGTACTGTAAAATGTGTTTTTAAGCAGATACCTTAACACTGGGATCAGCCTTATATGCCGTGTAGTTTCCTCGGAGCAAGGGCTTCTTACCCGCATAGTACATTTGAACTGTAACGTCTCCCGACAAGTCTTTTTGGTATGAGTGCGTCGGATTGGGGCATTTTTCCGCTCGCACTAAAGTCGAGATAAAAGGACCCTGCAATGAAAACAAATGAAAGAAAAAAGTCCAAAGCTGTGCTTTCGTATGTTTGACACCTAACTGTCAAGCATCATCATATCACCGACAATCGATTTCCACTGCTGGACAAAGAGTGCCATAATGACCGGTCCTGTGGCACCCTCAACTGTCAAGAATATGAACTGTCAAATATATGAAACAAGTGAAATTCAACGGCTTTTTGCTACTTATATTGTCTATGTCAGTTCCACATTTATGAGGAATCCAACGAATCCTCACATGTCAAAATCCATAAAGCCGTTTTGACTGTAGTATACAGTCGCCATCAGATATAACGGAGCGGCCAAAGTGCTCACAAATATCTGAACACGTCTCTAATGCCTCCATAATAGAGTCGTGTTCAGTTATTTGTGAGCACTGGCCGCTCCGATATATCTGATGGCGAATGTACATACGCTCGGAAAATCCTCCCCTCCATCTGGGGCAGTCGGGTAATGAAACATTACTCACCTAGGTGAGTTCGTTGTTTTCCTAGGACGTTAAAACAACGAATGTCTTAGATCGCAGGTAATTGATAAATAAGAAAGAAAAAAGAAACAACATTAATATACTTAACACCGCAGTTCAGAATCACCCACTCAGCACGAAGCCACGGCAAGACATAGCAAGCTTGAGGCTGATGATATGCGGTCTTGAAGTTTTCTTTACTACCGTCCGCGGTGAGTCCGCAATTACACGTGGCCCTAGCCAGGAAGTGGGACTTTTCTGCACAAGTAGCGTTCCGCACTTTTACGGCCAGCAAAATACTTACCGATTTCATAGCAAAGTTTCTTCCCATTATGATAAAATAAACTCCATAAAATAATAAAAGCCATGTAATGTGGGCCATAATAAAACACGAGACGTATAGTCAAAAAACAAGCTAAAAAATAATAAACATTTGCATTAAATATACATTACGACACGCGTAATTAATTAAAATAAAATGAGTAAGTAATAGACCGCATTCAATCCGACTATTTAGATAATTCCAGTTACTGGAGCCAGTATTGGAACGTCCAAACATTTTATAAATATAGAAGTTTAGTGAAAGTAGGGCCTTCGTCTGAAAATGTACAAGAAAATGTACATGACACAAAATGTACATCGTTACCTAGTTTATGTTTCATCATCATCCACATATCAGCCGAAAGACGAACACAGCTGGACATAGACCTCCCCAAAGATGTGTAATTAATATACCTAGATATTTTTCTAGCACGAATCGTGTACTGTAAGTGTTTGACAAAATGAAAACATCGATAAATCTGATGTCGATAGTTCCTATCTCAATATTACAAAGAACTACTAGGTACCACACAAAGACTGCAAACAAAATTGTATTCACCTTTTTTTATTATTTATAGAAGAAAAAAAAACAGCTAGTGTACGATTTTTTTATTTAATCACTAGCTTCCGCCCGCGACTTCGTCTGCGTGGACCCGGGATAAAAACTATCCTATATTTGAATCCAGGTTATAAACTATCTTCGTGCAAAATTTCATCTAAATCGGTTGAGCCGTTTAACCGTGATTGAGTAACAAACATCCAAACATCTAAACATCCAAACATCCAAACTTTCGCATTTATAATAGTAGTAGGATAAAACATTTATAAAAATGTGTATAAACTAAAAATGCGACTAACATCGCTATTGAAAGTCATAATTACCTAATAACTCTTATCGTCTCCATGCTAAAAATATTTGAATAATAGTTTACGTATTTATTTCAAGATATGTCACAATTAAAACATCGATAAACTAGTATCAAAAGGAAGTCACTAATGTCAAACCGTTCGTGCTAGAAAAATATCTAGGTATAGTAATCAATAGCGAAAAATGTACTGCCCGGGGCGCTTCTTCTTGCTTTAAACGATTTACAGCCTAATTCCCGGTTCACATTACTCCAGTCCAGTATCCAGCGGGTTAATCCAATCTACTGAATCATATTTTTAACATTATTCCAGTCATTTTATTAACCCCCGACGCAAAGACAGGGGTGTTATAAGTTTAACGTGTCTGTGTGTCTGTCTGTGGTATCGTAGCTCCCAAACGGATGGACCGATTTGAATGCGGTTTTTTTTATTCAAAAGCTGATGTGATTTCGGTGTTCTAAGCTATGTTTTATAAAAATCTGTTTTGCCGTTTTTGAGATATTGGACTTTGAAATGAAAATGTCGGGGGTTTTTGAACTTTTCTAATTCCAGTAGCATTAGACTCATTAGACTCCAGTGAATGAAACTAACACTCGAATGCAACTAGTATATATAGTTGTTCACTGGAATGGGTATATTCCAGTGCCGGTGGCATTCCAGTGCCGGTTTGGATCACTGGACTGTAACGACCCAGCCACGACATTGCGCTGCAGCGGCAGCGTTTTTTCTAATTAATTGCGTGTGATCCCAACTAACCACCAGTGCGTTGCGCGTCTCGACCGCGCAATGAACAGATAAAGCGCTTGCCGCACCGCAATTCGCGCAATGTCGTGGTCGGGCCGTAATGCTACTGGAATAAATGTGAACCGGGCATAAAACCTGAAAGCACTGGCATGCCAGCCAGACGTGGCGTGACTGGCTCAGTTTAAACGAGACTTGGTGTTGAATCATGATCATATTGTCATGTATAATGAAATGACATTTTAATAATGGTCATTTGCAACAGTGACATTATTCCTTGTACCTATATTAAGGCTGACCTGACACTCAGTACTGTCGGACAACACACAACTCAAGTCCAATTGATCTCAGATCGTTTCTCGGCCAAATGCTTAGTTTGGCTGTGCAGCAGGAAAGAATCTTGGAATCATTTCCACCCATGAGCGACCTTGGGTGGGTTAGTTTCATTTCTTGTCTATGATTTTTATATCTTTCTTTTGTTTCTGTAAATACTCTGTTCGTTAAAGTGTACAAACACTTAATATTGTTTTTGCGTAAAATATCTTCATTTTGAACTGATACGTATAATTGAAAACTAGCATGGTCTCACTATTCAAATTTTGGGACACAAAGTATGATTCAACTTATAACACAACGGGAACAATTATAATTACTTAGTACATAAATGTCAAAGCTAGTTATGTACTATTTGGTCAAAATCGGCCTATAAACACTATTTTGATGTTATAAATCCATGAGTAACTCTGCCAGTCTGTCTGTCTGTTGCCTTTTTTGTCGCAACTGTCTGTCGTTTGCCGCTGAACCGATTTAGCTGAAATTTGGTATAGAGATAATTTGTGTCCCGGCGAAGGGAATAGGATAGTTTTTATCCCGGAAATCATCCCTTAGGGAGGTGAAAAGGGGGGTAAAAGTTTATATGGAGCTACGATATAAATGAGTTCCACGTGGAACCGCGGAGCCTTTATAGTTTCAGATTTTCCTGACTGCCCTGTTTGGATAATATATCCTTTAAATAATCATAGGTACTGTGAAGGTACTAAATGCGAAAAAACCGGACAAGTACGTGTCGGACCACGCGCAGTGCAGGGCTCCGTAGTTGCCTGTATTTGTTACTTACATCGATCGACACGCATGCGCCAAGTTAATGGTGCGGTTGCTCCCTTCAAATTTTTACTTGTTTTATTTTTTGACTACGGAACCCTAAAAAGTCTCTCGACCTAATAGCACGAAGGAAAGCAGACGAGTGATACAGATACGATACCTGTTAATTGTAAATTCGTATCTAGGTAACCGTGTTTCGCAATATAGCAGTATTGTTTACAGAATTACTTACCTACAAATCGGGCCGGCTGTTCCGGAGTGGCAGCGACGGCTGAATTTCAGTTAACGAGTACGGCCTAATCCCTTTGTTAGGTGCAGCATCAGGAAACAATTACAGCAGGCTCACATTTCTATTATTTCCTTGAACCGGCTCTACGCCTTGATGTCCAATGCTTTATTCTTTTTCTTAATTTGTCGCATTATTTTTTACAAGCTTTATATTATCTTGCCTTTTTAGTTCTTTCGTTGGGTCAATTACTAACTTTGCGATGTCCAATCAAGTTGATTTTTTTTGCAATTGTGTAAATCATTGGAACCTCTAAACGAGTTCATTTTTAACAAAAGCTTGTATCAAAAATTAAATCTGCTCGTAACTCCCGTACATTCGAGTTCAAAGATATGTTTACTCTTTTGCACCTTATGTAATAAATAAGGCGAAAAATGTATACATATCTTTGACTTCGACTGTACACACGCAGCTTGCTATAAATCCCACGATTTTAGTTAGGGTATTGTTACGGCTGCCGCGATACTGTAGCGCGTCGGGCATGCTCGCCGACGGATTCCACATCACGCTGCGCGAGCGCTCCGCAGAGTGCGTACTAGCCGCCGACAGTCTCCAGCCCCTCTATTCTGTACTTAATCTGTTTTAAGCTCACCTCAACGCTCACCCACAAATATATCATGACACCGCAATGCGTAGTAACTAAGCGTAGGTAGACGTTTAGTTTCGTAACGGGTGACCGGCGGGGTCAGCCGTATTAGCGCTTAGCGAATAACAGCCCTGGCCGTCGTGGCAGAGAGATAGAACAGCGCCCTAATCTAATCAGGCACTGGACCTTTCAGCACTTAAGTTTAGGTACCTACTAAAGTAGGTAGTTAAGAGTTCGCAGTTAGCTCGGACGAATTTCACCTTCCCATACAAATGTAGTTACGCTCTCATTCTAAAACTACGTGTTGGATTATGACGAAACTTTGCATATACAATGACATGAGGTATATCTACAAGGTGTAATAAAAATGGGGTATGAACCGATCAAGGGCTTAACAGGTATCGTGTTCTGATAAGAAAAACAGAAAAAAAAAATTGACGCGATTTTGTTTTACTTTAGTATGGAGCGTTGGCCGACTGGGGCGACAAGCTCCATAAAAATGTAAAAAAAAAAACGACAAAAAAATTTTTCTTTCTGTTTTTAGGGTTCCGTACCAAAAAAGGTAAAACAGGAACCCTTATGGTGTGACTCCGTCCGTCTGTCTGTCTGTCTGTCTGTCACAAAGTGAAATATATCACGAACTACTTAAGCTATCAATTTGAAATTTGGGTTTAAATGAGAGTTATCCACGTGCATGGAAAATGAGAAATTTAAATAAACATTTTAATTTTCTATGAAAAATTACGAATATGAGGGGGGGGCGCCACAGATAACCTCCAATAGATAGAGCCTATAAGCGATTTAGTTCGATGCAAAGGTCACCACTGTTGGCGGTAGGTGCGGGTTGCGGGGAGGTCGGTAACGGCGCTGCGATTGGCTGTTTCGAAATTAGCGCGCTTTGTCACATCATGGCGCCAGAAGCGTAGTGATGGGACGCGTTGTTCGCTAACGGTTTTTAGCAGTGCCGCAATTAATTGTTAGTAGAATATTTTACATGGCGTAGGTACGGTACCCGTTGACATGGTGGTCACTGTTATATTATTATCATGTTTCGTTCATCGACTATTTTGATTACCACGTAACATAAAAAAAGTATGTGAATCACATAGAATAGTTATTCCTAGGCATTTTACAACATTTACTGCATTATCGTGTTTATGTCGGACAAGAAGCCTTCGTCCCGTTCGTATTGACATACTTACTAGGAAAGGACGAATGCGATGTTTATTCGAGATTCACGCGAATAGGCTTATGTATGTAATTTGAATATTGGTGTAGCTAGCTATAGACAAATAAAAACGATGACATAAAAAAGTACATATATTTATACAATGTGATAAAATTATGTCGTTGATGATAGATAATCCTCATCATCATTTAAGAGGGCGTTAACGTGCTCAATCGCGCTATTGGTAAATAATTGTGATTAATGAAGTTTTACGATAGGTATTTGAAAATAGAGGCCACTACACACTGTATTTTGTATTTAAAATAAATGCATCCAACAAGTTTTTAGGGTTCCGTACCTCAAAAGGAAAAAAATATAGGATCTCTGTTGTCCGTCCGTCCGTCCGTCTGTCAAGACCCTTTTTCTCAGGAATGCGTAGAGGTATCAAGCTAAAATTTATACCAAATACTCAAGTCTACTGTCCCTTGGAGTTGTGAAAAAATCAAACTTCTAGGCCAACGCAATCAAAAGATACAGCCGTTTATGCCGCAAATTTTCGAAACTCGCAAGGGAATGAAAACCTACGGGGTACTTCCCGTGAACTCAGAATCTTGAAATTTGGTACGAAGCAAGGTCTTATAGCACAGATAATAAAGGAAAAAATCCGAAAACTGAAACTTTTACGGAACCCTCGGTGCGCGAGTCCGACTCGCATTTGGCCGGTTTTTATGTTGCTGGATTCATCATGTAATTCATTATTTCTCATAGTATCCTAGTGAGCGGTTCAAGTATGCGACCGTCAATCGAATCTCGGATTATACTCCGAGTTTTTCGGAAATTTGGCGTAGGAAAACATCGTGAGGAAACCTGAATAGACAGTGTGTACATATGCGAAGTAAGGTGTATAAATTCAAAATTCTGTGCACACTTTATACCATCTTTTTCGACCCAGCTAGCAGCTGCACCGGAATATCTTAAATAAATAAAAAATTGTTACACCCCCTTCCTGGTTGCAAGCTACATACAATCGTACATCCAGGAGTCGTAAAATCTCTGTCTTATTTCACCGTATCAGTTTCCTGCTATTCGTCTGGAATGATCTCCCTCTTTGCATCAGACAAGCTCAGAGCTAGTTCTCCTTTAAACGCAAGTTGCGTAAGAATCTCTTTTTAACTATTAAAGATTGATGAACCTCATGATATCTTTGTTTGGGTACATATAATTGTACGTATATATAAGTATGTATAAGTAAGTTTATATTGTATGCATTATATATGTATGTTTATTAATGTAATTGATTGATTCGTGTTTCTATCCTATCCGTCTCTTTCTTATTAGAACACTTAGAACAAGAGTGCGAGAAAAATCGAGAGTAGGTATGTCGCGGCCGTCTCATGATAGACGTTCTGTAGGTACAGTCACGAACTTTAATTTGGGACCCACTTAAGGTTTACAATCCTGTCAAATTGTATAGGAATACAAAGAATATTTTAGCAAAAAGGGTCATAAATTAAAGAACGCGACCGTACTACAATAATATATTCCGTTCATTAGCTCAGCACGTCTAGCACACGACGGCCGCGACATACTCTCGATTTTTATCGCACTATACCTCTTCTTTTAAGTATTCTAATAAGAGAGAGACGGACAGTGCGAGAAAAATCGAGAGAGCTCGCGCGCCGTCGCGTGCTAGCCGTGCTGGAAGCTATAAAATAGAGCGAGACAGTAATTTAATACGTCTCCCTCTACCTCATAGCTTGTAAGACGGTTGCAGTCCGCCACGTTGCCTTCTTGGTGCAGTTTAATTAAACCTACATCGTATACATTATCTATGATTTCTAACAAAAGAATTTTGACAATGCAATGACAAGGATATAAATATAATCTTTAGTGAATTGTCGTATTAAAATAGTACACAAAAGCACGGATGAATTAGCGTATTGTTTCTTTAAATGAATCTGAATCGGTAAAATTCGAAAGCATCACTAGCCCATCACTAGAGTGTCACGTGCTTTCGTGTGAAAGGAACAGTATATTGTCATTCCCATTTGATGAAAAAGGACATGCATACTTCACTACTTCTTATGGACCAGTGTAAAATGAACTCCGAGTGACAGAATGAGAGAAAATTTACATTTATATTATAAACTTAACTTACCTGTGAAATGTTATTCCGTCGTTTGTGTAATTAGACGTTCGGGAGTTTTTTCCACACCACTTCACACAGCAGTACTCGTTTATATAGCGCAAAATAATTACAGGATGTTTCACGCACGTACAGATGAGCGTTTCTCAAAAAAAATGCCACTACATTTTTCCGGAGACTTTCTGCAACTTTTAATTGTTATTTTTACTCAAAATCACGATGTCTTTCCATCCCAATAGGGGAAAAAAAGTGTCCCAAAATGTCCATACATTTTTGAACTTTCCTATTGTGTTACCGCCATACAAAGTGTATGGTAAATGGTAACACAATAGGAAAAATATCTTTGGGACAGTTTTTTGTCCTACCACGGCCGAAAGAGCTCCTGATTCTGAGTGGAAATAGTTAACATACAATTCATAGAAGTACAATTAATAATAGTGGCACTTTTTTTGAAAAACGCTCAGATCACGTACCTGGTCGATACTGACAGTATGGCGCGGGGTAGTGGGGGGTTATCAGTGCAAAAACATATATGCGTGGTGACCGCACGTCGCCCTATAGGCTCTATCTAATGGAGTTTATCTGTGGGGGCGGGGGGCAAAAAAAAAACAACTATTAGGTCAAGTGGGGTAATATATGAAAGCGCTTGAGTTGTACTTTTTGAAACAGTTTTTCTTTTTTTTCTACAAAAATGATTCTATGAAAATTTAAAAAAAATACCATCCCCCCCCCCTTATCTCAAAAGTTATTCGAGCGAAAAATTTGAAATTATTACTTGTGATTAAGATAAACATAAATATTACTGGAAAAGTATAAGTTTTTCTATATCTAGCGTATTTTTTGTTTTATTTTCAAAAATCATTTCCTAGTTAAGTTTGCAATTTAATCAACTTTATAAGTATTTTTTCTTTTGAAATTCCTATAAGATTATAATTCTCTTTCAAATAAAAAAATTATAATCGAGATTGGTTCACGTGATAAACAATAATCGCTAAAACACCAACATACATACTAAGCTGATTGCCCTCGCACGTTAGTACCAAATGGGGCCTATCGGCCCCATTTGGTACTAACGATGGCGCTGACCCCATTCAGTTTAGATAAGTTAAGATTTTTCTAGAGTGAATGGGGTTGGGACGGGTATCTTTCAATAGCAGGTCAAAAAGAATTCGTGATACAATTGTCTTGGTAGTTCGATGGTCTTGGTGTAAAAGTTATTCGTTGTTTGAAATTGAATTCTGTTGTTTTGGGTTAAAATAAGTAATTTAACAGGCGAACTTCGGTCTATTTGTCGTCGTATTCATTGGGCTTTGGCTTCGTAATGGGAAAAACTGAAGCGGATCGGCTAGGAAAAAACTAAATAAAATATACTCATTGATACATTGAGGTATTAGAATTCGTTGTTTTCTCTTCTGTTTCATACGAGGGGAATTTATATTTTAAATCAAATCAAATCAAATCAAATCAAATATATTTATTCATGACACAACACAACAAAACACAGTATTACAAAGAAGAAATAAATCTGTGCACTGTGTTACGGGTTTATAAAAGCTTAAAGAGAAAATTTTATATGGATTTGATAGTTTTTCTTACGTAATTGAAAATAATTACATCAAAGGTGACTGCGTGGATAAATTTCATGCAATTCTTGCTCATCATGCTAGCTACTATAGGGACATTATCTTAACCTTGAGTTAATTGATAGTTTGTACGGAACCCTCGATGCGCGAGTCAGACTCGCACTTGACCGGTTTTTTTTATTATCAGAATAGCTGTTAAGCCCTTGTTCGGTTCATACCCCGTTTTTGTTACACCTTGTATGTCTGTAATTAGTTTATATGGTTCCAGTTTATAAAACAAACGAAACACGCAAAATCAAGTTTTGTATGAAAAACTTAAATTCGCTGTATTTTTTTTAACTATGGTATCTGAAGCTACATAAACTAATTACAGACATAGATATACGAGTAACTCGTGTCATTGTACATGCAAAGTTTCGTTGTACTCGAACGCGTAGTTTTAAAATGAGAGCGTAACTACGTTTGTATGGAGAATCGAGCTTACTGCGGACTCTTAATTTTAAAACCGACTTCAAAAAAGGAGAAGGTTCTATGTTCCGTGTGTGTGGTATATATATATATATTTTTATTTCATTTCTATATGTATGTTCGCCGAAGTCTCTTTCAATGGTGGACCGATTTTCAAAGTATATTTTTTTATTCGAAATAGTATACTCCTGAGGTTGTCCCATTGTCACCAAATTAGGAGCTGGTGGATCCTAGGGAAATTGAGGGCAACCTTCAAAATGTATAGCCACGCGTTTAGTGATTTTGGTATTTTCTATTATAACTCGTGTAAATACCCTCGGAAATCGCTATTTTGGTGAAAGTTCCACTGATGATGAAAACCTCAGATGACTCTTCTCAAGGATATAAAGTACGTCAACGATTTTGACATGATTCCCTTGAAGTAGAAACTAATGAAGTGCCATTTCTGAAATTCTTGAGGAATCGACGGGACTTCTCATATTATCAGCCCACGTATAGCGACTTGGGTTTTTTCTGTAAAAATAATCAACGCATTTGCTCTGGGAAAGTAGTTTTTGTGCTCAATTGAATAGGAAATGTGGAAATTTTCATGCAGGTACCTATGTGGCTTGGCGAAGAACTGAATTGGTCGTTTTATACTTTTTTTTTAATAGTAAACTAGCTTCTGCCCGCGACTCCGTCCGCGTGGAACTCGGTTATATCGTAGCTCGATACAAATTTTCATCCTCCATTTCACCCCCTCAGGGGATGATTTCCGGGATAAAAACTATCCTATTTCCTCCCCCGGGATTCAAACTGTCTCCATACCAAATTTCATCCAATCGGTTCAGCGGTTTAAGCGTGAAGAGGTAACAGACAGACAGACAGACACACTTTCGCATTTATAATATTAGTATGGATTATATTATTTATAGGTGTGCTCTGATTAGACGCTCCATTTCTGATGTGCATTTTCTAGGTCACCCTCACATCACTTCTTAGTGTGCCTACTGTAATTGTAATAGCATAGTTTGATGCAATGGAATTCGGAACGTTGCCGCCTGCCGCGGACAGCCGCGCTGATCCGAGTAGCGAGTAACTAATCCGGCCGATAATGAACGAGACCCGACAACGCAATGGCTCGCATTTCACTTGCTATTGAGAACCATTGGGTTTACAGCTTATTTACCTTTAATTTTGAGTGGCTAACTAATAAAATAAATAATAAATATTTGCCGACAATCTAACACAAATCCACCTAGTCCCAAACTAAGCAAAGCTTGTACTATGGGTACTAGACTACGATAAACATACTTATAAAGATAAATAAATACTTAAATATCTACATAGAAAACATCCATGACTCAGGAACAAATATTCGTGCTCATACGCTTCGCAATCAAACTGTATGCAATTATATCGGAATGACAGGCGAATCCGAGTAAATATTAAATAATCCAGCCGGTACAGGTAGAATCACACGGTTCACTTGAATGAATGCACTCGAGTGAATGCTTCAATTTTCTATTATGTTTTGTTTCACTTTTCGTTCAGACTGGTCACTTTGAGTGAAAGATGCAAAATGAAACAAGAAATTAAAAGAAAAGTGAACCGTCTGATTCTACCTTTATGAACGATAACCAACCAGCCGCGGCTCGAATTTCACTAGCAATTCAAACTAAGTATCCTACACTTCCTAGGTTTAAATTGAAATCTAGTCAGCATATCAGCCGAAAGACGTCCACTGCTGGACATAGGCCTCCCCCAAAGAGTGCCAAAGTGACCGGTCCTGCGCCACCCGCATCCAGCGGACTCCAGCAACCTTTACCAGGTCATCAGTCCAGCTTGCGGGGGGCCTACCCACGCCGCACCTTCCGGTTCGTGGTCGCCACTCGAGAACCTTTCCGCCCCAACGGCCATCGGTTCTACGTGCTATATGCCCCGCCCACTGCCACTTAAGTTTAGCGATTCGGAGGGCTATATCGGTTACCTTGGTTCTGCTGCGGATAGCCTCATTTCTGATGCGATCACGCAGAGACACCCCCAACATAGCCCTCTCCATAGCCCTTTGGGTGACTTTGAGCCTTCTTATGAGGCCTATAGTAAGCGACCACGTTTCAGTGCCATATGTCATCACTGGCAACACGCACTGGTCAAAGACTCTCGTCTCGAAAAGATGTGCCGTAGCTTCCCGAACGCTGCCCAGCCGAGTCGGATTCGACGATTGACTTCTTTCTCGAAGTTGGACCTACCTAACTGGACAGTTTGTCCTAGGTATACATAATCGTCTACAACTTCGAGTGTAAAGAGTTTGAGTTTGTACTACATGGGTATTTGACATGATCTTCGTCTTTTCCATGTTCATTCTTAGACCAACTCGTTCGGAAGCTTTATTGAGGTCATCGAGCATCGTACTTAAGTCTTCCATGGTCTCAGCCAATACTACTATATCGTCAGCAAACCGAAGGTGAGTGATGTACTCGCCGTTGATGTTGATGCCTAGCCTTCTCCAATCCAGTTTTGAAAACGTCCTCCAGTGCAGTGGTGAACAGTTTTGGAGAAATAACATCTCCTTGCCTGACTCCTCGCTGCAGTGGAATAGGTTTCGAGTTCTGGTCCTGGAGTCGAACTGACATAGTGGCATTCTCGTACAAACACTTCAGCACTTCGATATAGCGATAGTCAACTTGGCACCGCTGGAGAAACTGTAGCACAGCCCAGGTTTCAATCGAATCGAAGGCTTTCTCGTAGTCCACGAACGCTAGGCAGAGGGGCAGGTTATACTCCTCGGTCTTCTGTATAACCTGACGAAGCGTGTGGATGTGGTCTACGGTACTAAAGCCTCTTCGGAAACCGGCTTGTTCGGGAGGCTGGAAGTCATCTAACGATACGTACGAGACGATTTGTAATGACCCTCGAAAACAGCTTATAGACATGGCTCAGAAGTGAGATGGGTCTGTAGGTCTTCAACAGGGTGTTGTCACCCTTTTTGAAGAACAGCACCACCACCCCTCCGTTCCATGCCTTTGGAGTTCTCCCTTCCAGTAAGACGGAATCGAACAACTTCTGAAGGGCCGTAAGGACCGGTTTTCCACCCGCCTTCAGGAGTTCGGCTGTTATTCCGTCTTCACCGGGTGCCTTGTTGTTCTTGAGCTGTTTAAGAGCCATTACAATCTCGTATAGGCTGATGTCCGGGATGTCGTCGGTATAGTGCCGGGTTAGTCTAGCTCTAGGGTCTTCCGCCCGACCAACTTCGGGTCTGCGTGTTGACGTGTATAGCTGTCCGTAAAAGCGCTCTATCTCACCCAGAATCTCGGTTTTAGAAGAAACGATTCTACCATCTTCAGTTTTTAACTTCGCGAGCTGGCTCTGCCCTATAGACAGATCTCTTGAGAACACTTTAGAGCTCTTATTACGCTTGATGGCCTCTTCAATACAATTTGTATTGAATTGGTGCAGATCGCGGGTAAGGGACTTGGTTTATTGAGCTGCCGGTATAAGGTTGCATCGGCTGAAGACTGTAGAATCATTTCACTCCTTTCCTTCATGAGCTTCTGAGTGGAGCTAGAGAGCCTTTTCGTTTTGTTGGTCCCTTGGGCCTTGACGAACTTAGACCCAGTGGAACAGACAGCTTCCACAAACCCATCGTTCAATTCGTCCACATCGCCGCCTAGGCAATCAAAACGGTTTTGGAGTTCCAGCTGGAAGCTCTCGGGGTTTCGAATTTGGATTGATGCTGGACGGAGCGTAGACTTCATCAATCGAGAGCGTTTTTCCTTGACGCATATATTCAATGTGCCTCTTACCAGACGGTGATCACTCCCAGTTTTGACCGTATTGATCACAGAGACATCATTGAATATATGCTTCCTCGTCGACATGATGAAGTCAATCTCGTTTTTAGTTGCACCGTCGGGACTCATCCAGGCCCACTTTCTGTGCTCGTGTTTCTTGAAGAAGGAATTCATCATGTAGAGTCCCTCCTTCTCCAAGAAACCAGCCAGTAGTTGGCCCCGGTGGTTCCGACTTCCAACTCCAAATTGCCCCACTTTCAGCTCTTCACCATCTCTCTTGCCCAGTTTTGCGTTGAAGTCCCCCATGACAACGGTGAAGTAGGTTTTGGAACTATGCATGGCCCTCGATATATCTTCATACATAGCCTCCACCTCTTCGTCGGAGTGTGCCGAGGTCGGCGCGTAAACCTGTATGACCTTCAATGAGTACCTGTTGGATACTCTGAGTATTAGGTACGCCACCCTAGTCGACACACTCTCGATCTTCACCACGTTATTCACGAGGGACTTGTGGACAAGGAACCCGACACCTCCCTGGGACTGTTGCTCGCCCTCCCGGAAATAGAGCAAGTTGCCGGATTTGAGGGTTATCGTATCCTCCCCCTCTCTTCGGACTTCAGATAACCCTATGACATCCCAACGCAACTTGCTCAACCCTTCCTCCAGTTCCGCTATCCTTTCGTCGGTCCGCAGTGTGCGCGGGTTATACGTTGCCAGAGCCAGGGGTCGTCGGTGGTGGTAGCCGGATCTTCGCCGGAGATTCTTCGCACCCCTGACCCCGCTGGTACCCTGGCCGCTACCACAACCAGGGTACCGGGGGTCGCCGGAACCTCGGGGCCGTGGTTTTTTTGTACCTTCCATTCGGGGGGTATATGCCATAATCGCCACGCTTGGCATGCGGGTTGGCGATCGCAGTGTTTCCACCGCACTCCAGGGACGCTGCTGCCCATCCCCCGGTGGTCTTGGTCGTAGTTTTAGGACGTACCCGGGTCCTCCGGGTAATCCGGGTCTCCGCGTATCCGGATTAAATCTAGTACTAAAATGAAACTTTAATTTTGAGATACCAACTAAACGGGAAGCTGGTTTAGAGGTCACGTTGATCCGGTGTCTAACTTCTAAGCCATTAAGGGCTGAGTTTACCCTCTGGATTGGAAAGTCAGATGGCAACCGCTACCACAGAAAAATATATACAAAATAAACCGGGTTGCACTCCGGGACTGCCGGCCGAAGTGAAAACTTGAATAATTTAAATTTTATAAAAAAAAAAAAACCACCAAATGAATCAGATCAATCTCATCTCTGTTAAAATTTTAATTATTTTTCAGGATTTTTTTTAAATAACTTGATGGTTTGCTGGCCATGTGATCGGGAAATTCCTGTCGCGGTCCCATGATCTGCGTAACTACTTATGGTAGGGCTTAAATTTAATGCCGACTTTTTATAAAACCGTCATTAGAATTGGAATCTCCTACATGTGACTGTAGATTTACTTTTTAAACGGACTACTTTACTACAAATCTACAATTAGGCCAAACCGAATAATCTAGGACGATCGCGTTCTTTAATTTATGTTATGACCCTTTTTGCTAAAATATTCTTTGTATTCCTATACAATTTGACAGGATTGTGAACCTTAAGTGGGTCCCAAAAAGTTCGTGACTGTACCTATACTCCGGCCGATAATGAACGAGAACAGCCGACAACTTATTAGAAGGAGGAAAAATTAATTAACTTAGTATGCACACAGAGGACTATGAGTGTGTGTGTGTTGTGAGACGTGCGAGTATGTGTGTTGCGTGTGCGTGCGTGCGTGTGTGTGTGTGTGTGTGTGTGTGTGTGTGTGTGTGTGTGTGTGTGTGTGTGTGTGTGTGTGTGTGTGTGTGTGTGTGTATACTGTGTGTGTGATTGTGTTTGTCTATGAGAATGGTGATGGGAAACATTTAACGAGAATCGATTGAGAAATGCGACCTGTAGAGGAGAACCTTAGGAGAACAATTGGACAGCCGGAGATATGAAAGAATTTTGGCCCAAGCTAAAACAAGAAAACTTCCTTCGCTACGCTCAAAACTTTCTGTGCGACAATTTCCTTTGATAAAAGCTATGTATGTTAACTGTACGAACATGAACATAATATTGTAAATAATTCCGAAAAATTACAAATGTAAATGTGTGAAATTCACAGCGGCTTTAAACAGGATGAGAATCGACGGTATCCTTCCCATTTGCGAATAAATATGTAAATTAAATTCAGGTCGGCTCGTATTTTATCTGGGAATGCGAAAACGGGATCAACTTTGAGTATCTAGTATAATGTCATGTTAATTGAAATAGTACTTCATTAAGGGGATGCCTTGATTCGAGTCGACCATGCCCCATTGACAGAGACACGCTTACGCCTTCCGCGCACGAGAAAAAGAGATGCAACACTCTTCGGGAATGGCTTTTTTGGACAAACTTTTTTGACAACAATACCTAACTTACTGAAGTTTTATTTATATTTCGTTAAGTGAGATTTTAGATGAGATAAAATACTATAGTATTAACTTGATTGTGTCGTAAAATAATGTATTGTTTGAGTAGGCTGAGTAAAAAAGGAAAATAAAGACCCAACTTTGGATTTTTCTCTCGAGGAAATTTTATACAATCATGTATCGATTAAATCAGATATAAACAACCATATAGTCAAGAATCACATATCTGAAAATCAGACCTTATTGTTTCTTAATCTAGTCGGAACAGCGTTTCAAAGCACGCGATAATTTCTAATGCGGGTGCATGCCAGATTATTAAACAGGGTACTTGCGTAATAATGTGTAAGTTAACACATTAGGATAACGTCAGTTAACTAGCTTAGATTTCGATCGTTACCGTAAACTGAATGAAACTATATTGTTTAAACTTTCATGATTCACACACTATAATTATCTTTACTAAACCTCAGAGAGGTAAATAAGTAAGTTAAATATAATGTTCTTCAGTTTCGTTAAGTAAAAAAAAATCTGAATGTAATTTAAGTGGGTAAAAAGTAAAATGAGGTAGGTAAATAAGCCATTAATGGCTTTGGCATTAAGATCATGAAACTGCGATAAGTAAATCAAATTACTTGGAACATTAAATAGAATAAAAAAAGTATGTATCGCTTTCACAGTACTTTTTATCCAATTGCAGCAGGAACGAGTAATCTTTTCATAATAATACTTTCACCTATTCTTTATTAGGTCGCTCGTAGACGTCCTTTGTTTTCACCGGACAACGGACTGTCAATAAACTGATATCCTTGTATACATCTGTAGGGGTTGTTACTCAGATGGTAAAGACTTATTTGTATATTTATCTTTTATTTATTTTATAACTTGCTAGATGAAAGCCTCGGGGGCCAATCCTTGACATCTTCGGTTCCTCTTCTATTTATGTAGAGGTTGCGTAGACGACCTCTACATCACCCGCCGCTCCGGTGAGATGATGACGACCACATTTTACAACACTTTGCAGACAATAGTATTCAATTACCTGCCTATGGAAACTAAACAAGCTGCCTGCGGTGGAAACGAATTTAAAAAAAAATATAAGAAGGTAATATTTTTACCGGATGGATGTTAGCTTTGACTGCCGTTTCTATGCTCCAGTTTTGTCCAATCCATCCAAGCCATTTTAAATATTTCTTTATCTTAATAAGAAATAGAAATACTAGTTAACGTGGCTGGTCAACCCTCGGGCTATGTTTTATTTTTAGTTAAGCATTTCTATCGTACCTATCTAAACACTATAGTAACATCATAAACACCTACTAGCCGGAAACAACTTCACAAAATGTCAGCCTAAACGTCAGTCATTACTGTCAAAACAGTCAAGTTATTTGAATTTATTTCAATCTTCCCCGTATTTTAGAACAACTAAAGGGTTTAGAATCAGCTGGAGGCAGAAGTAACGACATAATGCACAAAAGTGCCACTGAGGTACTGTCGAAAGGCAGTGACAAGAAACGGAGCACTAGCCGGAGCACTGTTCAGGTACAGTTGGTACATCATGATCATCATATAAGCTGGAAGACGTCCACTGCTGGACACAGAGGCCTTCCCCGAAGAGGTCCACAATGACAGGTCTTACGCTACCCGCTTCCAGCGGACTCCCGCGACATTTACCAGGTCACCAGTCTTCCTTTGCAGGAGGCCTCCCAAATTGCGCCTTTTCTTTTCTTTGCGCAGTTAGTGCATAGTCTCATCTTTGCGCGCGGTTTGATGAGGCAGGTGTCGTGCCCTAGTAACGCAAGTTTGATTAATGCTGAACCACGGATACGCTACTAACGCTTGGGTGGAAGAACAATGGAAACAAGTAGCTCGAGTGCATGAGTACCATGAAATTTTGCTTCGCCGTATCAAAAGCAGAAGCATTAATTTTAATTGGCCTGGAATTCTACTAGCCATCAAGTCACAAACTCGTGTGGTGTCGGGTGGAGCTGGAACATAAGTTTCATGTGCTCTGCCTACCCCTTTTGGGAATAAAGGCGTGAATATATGTACATATGCATGTATCAAGTCACAAAAACTGAACAATTCTAAAATGAACCTGATTACTAACGTTTTCCCCGGGTGTACCCTAAATGAGCCTGAGGTCCGCTTTGGCACCTAATCCCAAGATTTGGCGTAGGCAGTAGTTTCAAAGCGGACCCCGGGCTCGTTAAGGGCGCAACCGGGAATAACGCTAGGGCGATGATAATTTCCAGCCCCTCCATTTCATGGTGCACAAACCCGGCTGCCACTTCGAGAGCTGCTGCGGCGTCTGCAACCTGTTCCCTGGCGTTCTACTGATCGCCTTCAGCCAGGTGCTGGTGGGGGCGGTGCTGCTGACGCTGCTGACGTCGCACGGGAAGCAATATGACGACCTGCACCATACGCAGTCCACGCAACGTATATTATAGCTTTATTTATAACTGAAACGGAAGAAAAAAGACTTGCCCCTGGCCCAAATTTTGACTTTTGAACGCTCGAAAATAAATTCGAGTGTTTGAAGCATGGCCGAACCCGTCCAGCGCTAGCGACCCGTCTTTTTTTCCAAAAGAAGTGCATGGCATTATATATATATTAAATTACCCGCCAAACTGTCAGAACAGTTTGTTGGCGAGACTGCGCTCAATTTATGTTTAAGTATGCTCGTACTAATATTTAT
Organism: Epinotia bilunana; assembly: GCA_947049275.1. Lineage (NCBI taxonomy): Eukaryota > Metazoa > Arthropoda > Insecta > Lepidoptera > Tortricidae > Epinotia > Epinotia bilunana. The sequence goes on along the minus strand of OX346271.1, from coordinate 3,542,356 downwards.
CTATATAATATTTTTGACTATTCTAGCTACATGCAAAGAGCTGTCTCAGTGCATCAAATCGAACTTTCGAATGGATTTGTTTTACTACTTTAACCTATTAGTTATCTACTGGGCATAGACACTCCTTCTTTTTGGTCGCATCCTCATGTCTGAGTGTCATGACGTCTATGGATGACTCTCGAGATCTCTACTGTCTGAGCCCATCGATCTTGAGCCTACTGTAAAGTTACTCCCAGTCACACAAACACTCCTAGGCAACGCCATCGCCATATTTGTATTCGTGTTCCAATTCCGAATACCTCTCTTATCCATTTTTAGGGTTCCGTACCCAACGGGTAAAAACGGGACCCTATTACTAAGGCTCCGCTGTCGGTCTGTCTGTCTGTCCGCCTGTCACCAGGCTGTATCTCATGAACCGTGATAATTAGACAGTTGAAATTTTCACAGATGATCCATTTCTGTTGCCGCTATAACAACAAATACTAAAAACACCGGCCAAGTGCGAGTCGGAGTGAGGCTCCCATACAACAGACATGATTTTTTGCCGCTTTTATAGATAATGGTACGGAACCCGTTCGTGCGCGGATCCGACTCGCACTTGGCCGGGTTTTTTTTGTATATTTCTATAAACATAACGTTTCCCAGTGATGAGCATGGCGACTGGCGCGGTCCTGAGCGGGGTCACTGGTGCGGGACTCTTGCTCATCGTGGTCGCGCTCACGGAGAATTGCAAGGCCATGCTGGTGAGTTCTTGAAGTAGTCTTGGACTATCCGTTTCTTTCTAATTACCTAGAACACTTAGAAAGAGACGGGTTTCATATGTCGCGAGTGAGGCAGGTGTGCACGGCTATCACAAGACGGCGCGCGAGCTCTCTCGATTTTTCTCGCACTATACGTTTCTAAGTTTTCTAATGAGAGATCGGATAGTGTGAGAAAAACCCAGAGAGCTCACGCGCCGACTTGTGATAGCCGTGCAGGTCTTGTAATGAATCTAAATCAGTTACTACTGCAATAAACAATTAGCTCGTAGGAACGAGAAATGGGACCCTGTATCCTGTAAAACAAATTGTGTCGTAAATGGGTGTGGACCAAATTCTTGGCCAGTAGTTAGCGTGGTTAATTGGTAGTAGTTAAAAAAATCCGTTGTGACACATAAATTAACCATAGAATTGTAGTTATGGCTAATTTTCGTGTCACAACGGAACTTTTTAACTACTACCAATTAACTAGGCTAACTACTCGTACTGGCCAAGAATTTGGTCCTTACCCAAATATATTCAATGACAATATTTTCCGGAGCCTAGTCTGCGCTGTGACTCGTTGAGACGAATAGCATTATCCATTTTTAATTTTGTAATTTTGTATTTTTTTTCAATCCTCGTGTTATTTAACTAAGAAAAATAAAATGCACATACGTTACTAACGCACTTCAAAAAAATAATAGTTTTAGGAAAATAAATTATATTTTACTTTAAACTGCGAAATATTATCATTTTAAAATACATATTTTCAGTTAAGTTTAAAATTCATTGGCCTTCGCTGCTTCGGACTCAATCACCGCGAGCTACGTGACTTGTTTGCAGAGTGTTTGTTTACTTACTCCGGATCTAAGTCTATTTTAAGACATCCCGTCTCCAGTGGGAGGCTTTTGCTCTTCTGTAGCATAATTTCCTTTGACTTAGTGACTTTAAATATATATAATTTACTTTAAAAACAAAGTTTTAACAGACTCTTAATTAGTACTTAAATCGCTTCAAGTGTGCCTATACAATTTAAAGAGTTCCCTCAATTTCTCCCGGATACCATCATCAGATCCTTACATGACCTGAGAAGGATACCGTTCCAAACAAAAAAAGAATTTTCCAAATCGGCCCAGGTGTCTTCCTGTAATCGGGGGACAAACATAAAAAATAAAAGATTCCGACGAATTGAAAACCTCCCTTTTAAGGTTCCGTACCCAAAGCGTAAAACGGGACCAATACTACGACCCCGCTGTCCGTCCGTCTGTCTGTCTGTCTATCCGTCTGTCACCAGGCTGTATCTCTTGAACCGTGATAGTTAGACACTTGAATTTTTCACAGACGATATAATTTCTGTTGCCGCTATAACAACAAATACTTAAAAACCGCCCAAGTGCGAGTCGGACTCGCGCACGAGGGGTTTCACAGATGATGTATTTCTGTTACCGCTATAATAATAGATAACTAGCTGATGCCCGCGGCTTCGCCCGCGGCCGCGTGGTTATAGGAAAATGTAACATATTGCATTTTCCCGTGGGAATTAGATGTTTTCCCGCTGGAAAAAGTAGCCTATGTCACTCTCCAGCTTCTAAACTATCTCCATACAAAAAATCACATCAATACGACGCTCCATTGCGACGTGAAAAAAGGACAAACAAACACACACACTTTCGCATTTATAATATTAGTAAGCATACGGAACCCTCCGTGCGCGAGTCCGACTCGCACTTGGGCGGTTGTTTTTAATTCGGAGAGCTAATTATGTACATTGTGTCACGAGGTCGACAATAGGTGCGATATAGGCTATTTTAGATAGCACGCTCTATATACATACATGTATGTATCTACGTGTTATGAAGCCCTTTACGGGCGAATATGATGAAATAATATTGATATGATATATTTATGATAAGTGTCAATTTTACTTTGAGCCTTGATATTCGTATCAATATGGTACAATAAAATTGTAATGTGCGACACCACTTAAAAAAGTACACTCAAATTTTAAGACTAAGACCTGTCACACTGACGCGACAACGGTGGTCGTCATCATGCTGGACATAGGCCTCCCCCGGAAAGTGTCACAATGACCGGTCCTGCGCCACCCGCATCCAGCGGACTCCCGCGGCCTTTACCAGGCCAAGCTGTGTGGTGGTCAATAGTAAACGTGACAGTTGAACATGAACATGAAACATGAACATAGGCACCACACCCAGCCAGGAAGCAAGCCTGACCCGGACTAGCCGGATATACCAGGGGGCGCAAGTTTGGGGCGGAGGGACACGCTCTGGGATGGGAAGGGAAGACCGACCAGCCGCAACCAGTCGGCCACAATCAACCGGCTATGAAGCCTTAAGCCAATATTGGAAAAAAGGAGGGGAAGGCTACTTCGTCGGGGGATGAGCGTTGGTGAAAATGATGCACGTCGCTTTATATAAAGTCTTCTTGTGTTGAAGGTGTTCTCGGCGATCGGTTCTACATTCAGGCGATCATTCTACCTGTTCCTCTTATTCGCAGTCAGTTTCTTCCATTACGTCGATTTCTCGTGCAGTGTTGTTAAAAGTATCTTTGGTTGTTTGCTTCTGTGGTTGTATTGTCATACAGTTATACACATATTACCAAATTGACAAATTTACTATTGACCGCGACGTCCGCGACCGCAAGCCACGCTAGTCTGTGAGAGGCTTTACAAAGTCCCAAACTATAGGCTTTATAATAACAGGATATTCCCATAAATTCCCATTATACTTAGCGCCTCATATTCCGTCCAGTTTTAAAAGCTCCAGGCGAAAAGCTATCGTGCATTGTGTACAAATAGACGGAAAATCCGGCCTCTCCGACGACTCGAAACACCAAGATAACCTAACTTTACTTACTTGACGTCGCATTTAAATAAATGTTGTTATTCTAGAAGCAATCCTGGCATTTTTATTTTAAAGATCACTTTTCAACGCTATGTATAAGGTAGATACGAGAATAAGTAAATGATTTTTCGTGCCTTGCCTCGCCAATCAGCTGCTGGCTTCAATACGTTCGACTGCTCACGATGTAGCAACATCTAGTGTGAATTATTGGCCACTATTTTCAGTTCAGTTGCTTCTTATCCTTCTATTATTATAAAAGCGAAAGTTTGAATGTTTGTTACTAAAATTACGCGAACACGGTTAAACGGTATGAGATGAATTTTAGTATACAAATAGAGGACTTGGATTAACATATTTAATACTTAAAAAAAACAACAACAAAAGAAAGTCAACGCTAACAAAGTCGCGGGCATAAGCTTGTGTAACATGAAACAATTGATTTCAATGTGTTTCGCGCGTTAGCTTTAATAAGCTCCATTGTAATGTGTCAGAACAGATTAGATTGCATATACCTCTAAACCTCAAGCCCACAGTGCGGTACTTCACGTAAACATCAAATAAGTTGTTAAAGTCCAAATAAACCTCCGCTTGAAAATCGCACGTACCTACGCAGGATTACAGACATATAAGAATCAATTTTGAACGCGATCTTATATCTGATTATGTGAATATGATGTCTATTTATTGACCCACTGTAGAACGTATAGACTATTGAATATGTTTTTTAACTTGCACTGTCCTGTCAGTACGTAGATACGTAAGGATATGCGCGCACGAGCAACTTTTGTCTCCGCGACTATTTTGTCTCTCACATCAAGTCTATGGGTTAGTATGGAAGTGCGCACACGGAGTCGCGTCGCTACGTGTGCGCACTTCCATACTAACCCCTAGACTTGATGTGAGAGACAAAATAGTCGCGGAGATAAAAGTTGCTCGTGCGCGCATACCCTTAGTATAAGTTGCCCTTCAAATTTTGCAACCCATTTGTCAGACAGTTGGTCGACGACCGCGGCTTAGCCTAGTTAGTAGTGACCCTGCCTACGAAGCTAGAGGTCCTGGGTTCAAATCCCGGTAAGGGCAGTTATTTGTACGATGAGCACGAATATTTTTTTCTGAGTCATGGATGTTGTCTATATATTTAAGTATTTATTTATCTATATAAGTATGTTTATCATCGTCTAGTACCCATAGTACAAGCTTTGCTTAGCTTGGGACTAGGTTGATTTGTGTAAGATTGTCCGCAAATATTTATTATTATTATTATTTATCCGATGGTACTGTAAAAGAGTACAGTAGACAATAAAACTTTATACCTATATTTTATATAAGTTTATATTTATCAGATATACCTGCTGGTGGCATTGATAGTCATGATGGGAATAGCCTCGCTGGGGCTTTTCAAGATAAGCCGGGCATGCGGCCACTTCCACGATGGTAAGCCACTTTACCCTTATGAGGACTACTACCTACACCATTATGTGACATATTACACTTATAATGGTGTAGTATATATTGTGATAACATCATCACAAATGAGTATCTTTTTAGAGTTCCGTACCCAAAGGGTAAAAACGGGACCCTGTTACTAAGGCTCCGCTGTCCGTCCGTCCGTCTCTCCGTCTGTCCGTCTGTCACCAGGCTGTATCTCATGAACCATGATAGTTAGACAGTTGAAATTTTCACAGATGATGTATTTCTGTTGCCGCTATGTTATAACAAATACATATATGTTACATATATATGTTACAACAAATACAAAGAAACAGAATAAAATGAGGAATTAAGGGGGCTCCCTAAGGGGGAGTAATTTTTTGCCGTTTTTATAGATAATGTTTTTAGCGTTAAGACCGCCTGTTGTTACCTTTATTTATTGAATGTACTTTTGTAACATGTTTTTCTTATGTTGTGGTGCAATAAAGGTGCATTATTATTGTAATGGTACACCCCTATTATAATATCAGTGGCAACAAAGCGCGCATAAATATCTGAGACCACTCTATTTCTAGGCTTTGTTATGACAAATATTAATGCAGACTGTACTTACCAAATCTAGAACAATCTATCATTCCACCCACCCCGTTCAAACCTAGCCCATCAAAAAACTTATAACAAAAGCCTCTCGTGTATTTAGGCTTATTACCTCCGAATCTCTCTAATCAATAGGCAGCCCGCATCCACCATATTTGCTGACGACGCGAGAACGCACACCCATATCCCAGTGTCGTAAAGACTATTTTCGTATAACAGACAGCCATGTTGTATTGACTATACCTGAAAATCTTGCAATATTGGAAAAACAGGGGTATTTGAACGTGATTGGTTAGCTAATAGATCAATAGACGGGATGAGATAAATGAAATCAGTCTGAACTCGTCAGCTTTTGAAGGCTGAATTGCTATGGAAGCAGCGAACGAAAAAAGCTGTTAGAAGTCTAAGTAGCGCCGCAAAATGGCCCCACAGAATGCGGGCTATTATGCGGGGTTGAGGGCGGGGTGTCAAAACGATGCCAGGCAGCCGTTTAGTTCGAACGCGCATACCAGTTTTAGGGTTTTAGCAGAAATATGTAAGTAGCTCGTATTCTATGGTATTTCGTTCGCTGTATGGAAATCAATCTGGATCAACACTTTGCATCGCAATATAATTTTAATGTGTTACGGGGGCGTGCCATTACACGCGCGCCGAGCTTAAGACTTAAGCACGTGTAAGGCCACTTAGGTATAGGCGACTCGAGAAGCGAACTGCCAGGCGACTTGGTGGCGGAGACGGAAAGCGCTTGTCGCGCAACATTAAGCCAGTGCGTAAACGCCGTCCCAAGGTGCAGTACGGCTACCATGAGTTTGACATTGTCATTTTTCGTTAACGAGAATCGAGTTTTCTATCTGTGCATCTCTATTGCACTTCGACAGTACGAGCGGGATGCACAGATAGAAAACTGGATACTCGTTAGCGTAAGCCGTCATTGTCAAACTCATGGTAAGCGTACCGGTAGAGTTGACCATTCACTTGTCACAGAACATCGATTCGCCTTTTAAATAGCCTGGGTGCCCTGAAACTGGGTGCCCTGAAAACCAGCGCCTTTACCATGTATTTGCTGGTGGCCTATGCTGAGTGGCATCCATTTTGGTGAATTCCAATTGTAAGACACACATTTAACATGATACCACACCAAATAAATATATTTCTTTCTTTCTTTCTTTCAAATATGTCAAACTGGACAACAAACAGAGCCAAGCGTAAAGCCAAACATCGCTACGAACATTTTCTCGATCGCTCTAGCGAACGCTCTAGTAAATTATCCAGAGCAATGACGCGTAGTTGAGTGTCCAAAAGGCAAACTTATGCCTCGCGGTATTTGAACTCGCGAAGTGTTGTGGAACCGCCCTGCGGAACCCAAATTGAGCCAACTGGGACTGGGGCGGAATTTAAAAAAAAAAATTGTTGCGAGGCAGCTGTTTGAAACAGCGGTAGCCTGAAAGTGTGTACGCTGTTTATATAATGAAATGCTGGTCTAAATTGAATACCTGGTGACATTTTTTTTCGCTTCGGGAGCTCAAATACAGCGAGCCATCCGGTTGCCTATTGGACACCGAAATTACGCGTTTTGCCTTAACTAAATTGCTCGGGAAAAATCTCGAAGCAAATTTACTGTTATTACGCTAGAATGCTCGCTAGAACGCTCGCTAGAATGCTCGCTAAAACGCTCCCGTTCATTTTGTGAGCTACCTGTAATGTAACATTCGCTAGAAAGTGAATACTCAAAGTCTTCAGCACCATTAGGGATCAAGAGCAAAAGTTTCGGTCACAGGATGTACTGAAATTCTATACAAAGTGCCCCCGAAACTTGAGCTCTTGAGTGTAGATCGTTCAATCTGCGAGGACGCGCTCCCCTTCACATTGCGAACTAGTTTTCATTATGTAGTTTTAGATTAGTTTTTATAATTGTACTTATTTATTAGTATTTAAGGTATTTGTTTTATGCCTATGAAAATTTTTGTTTTTATAATGGAAATGTGGATTTTCACAGCTCCCAAGATAAAGGACGAGCAACACCGACTAGCGAACTTGGCGTGCGTTAGCGGATTGCTCACATTCTTTGGAGCAGGTGGGTGCACACAAACTTTATAAAACTCTCATTCACACACTCAAACATAAATATTCTCTTACACTCACCCATACACAGTCACGTCACACTTCAGCTTTTAAATTAATGATTAATGATTAAGTATTTTTAATTGTTACTTTTCCTTTCTTCTTTTTCAACCACGCCGCTGCTCAAAATACGCTAACGCACCGTAAAACGCAGCAAAATGTATGAAAAATACGTGACGCATACACACGTCAACGCGTATACGCAGCGTTAAGCACCGGTGTGGTCGCTCCCTTACATGATTATTAATGTCCTTCTAAAGTACAAACGACAACACTGTTAACTGACCATCCCGTGTTTATATAGAACCTTATTACAATGCACTTAAGGTGCCGCGATGGTCAGTTAGCTGTGTTGTCGATAGTACTATCTAGTTTGGGGCCCGCTGTACACTATACTGTTACTGTATTTTTGTCTCAATAAAGTTTTTTTTTTTTTTTTCAATTTGAATTGGAATCTTGGGTTGTAGAGTTGCTTTTTGAATGGACTACTATACGGCCAACTCAAATCTCAAGTATGGTTGAGATTATTGAATGTGGCCGACTTTTTATAAAACTGTCATTGGAATTGGAATCTTCTATCTAGGATGGTAGAGTTGCTTTCTTAATGAACGAATTTGATGCAATACAGCCAACTTAAATAATTTCAAGTATATGTGTAAAGTCTCTTTAAGAATGTGTTGAGTTATATTATATGTTACAAACTGCGCAAACAATTATCGACAATCAATTAATTCCGTAATTTTCCATTCGAGGTTGGGCAGCGTTGGTTTTTGTAGGACGAAGATAAGAAAAAACTATGACCATGCCATGGTATCCTCTTATTCCTCACCAGGGCCATATGGCTCTTAGAAGGGTTTTCCATCTGGTTCCTTCCTCATCTGGCAAACTTAATCTCTTTCCCTCCCAAAGCTGATGCCAAATGCGGCAGCCACGCGATTGAACAATAAAATTAAAGAATTATATCTATTTATTCATTCATAAATATTATTTCAAAACAAGTTCCATTTCAGTTAGCAACATTTTAACTTTACCTATTCATGCTCCTAGCGTTATTCCTGGTTGTGTCCTCAAGGAGCCCCGCTTTCACACCTAATCGCAAGATTTGGCATAGGCACTCGTTTTACGAAAGCGACTGCCATCTGACATTCCAACCCAGAGGGAAAACTAGATCTTATTGGGATTAGACGGGTTTCCTCACGATGTTTTCCGATAAGTTCCGAATAACTCATTGTTACGAGCTGGGATTTGAACGCACGACAACCGCTTGACAGCCGCATGCCTGAACCACTAGGCTACCTGCCCCCCTAGCACACTAGGTTTTATGTCCGACGTAAAGCATTCGTCCCTCTTGCACTCGCATATTTGCCAGAATGGGACGAATGGTTTATGTCCGGCATAAAAGTTAGCGTACTGGCCCCCCTGCCGTAACTTAACCTATTGTGTTAATAAGTAATTGACCGACTCACTTACTCAGTCATTAAGGCCAGTAATGTTCATCTGCCAGATACAAATTATCTGTCTGATACCACACTGATTGCAACTGCACTCCCGATGATCAAATACCACTATTCGGAAATTTCTGTTAAACGTGTTTAATTATTACTATTTCTGGCCTTATATAAAATGCTGTTAATACTCGTTTCTTATGATAGAAACGGACGAAACGCATTTTAGTTAACAGAGGTTTGGCAAGTTTTATGCATAGGGGGTGTTGATCTATATAAATAATAATATACTAGTCCATTCCAATAATAAAAATATTAAGAAAAAGAATAAGAATTGATTTATTTAACACACACACACACACACACTAGTATGTATGGAGTCAAATTGAGTGATAGAGGCAGAAACAGTGTTATAAGAGATAAGTGTGGAATTGATGGAGATATAGTCACGAAAATTGAGAAGGGTATGTTAAGGTGGTTTGGGCATGTAGAGAGGATGGATGAAAGAAGATTAACGAAGAGAGTGTATATAAGAAGAGTGGAAGGGATATAAGAACACCTAGGCGAACTTTTTCCGATCAAATTGGAGAAATCTTACTAAAAGGCCAGGTCAAAAGTACCCTAAACCGACGAGCATGTATGAGAAACATTTCTCATACATGCGAAATCGAAAGTGAGTGAAGCGAAAGTGGTTTGTCAGGATCGTAGCAAATGGAGATCCGTGATCTCTGCCTACCCCTCTGGGAAAGAGGCGTGATTATATGTATGTATGTATGTATGTTATTTAACACACAAAACACGGAAAAATTTAAATACACAAACAAGGTTACGCATCATAAATATAATGTGCTAAATGGGAGCCTCACTCAGCAAGTTATTAAGTTTGTAAATGATTGTATATGTATGAAGGGGTAGATAATATCCGGTACTACTTAACCTCAATTTTTAATTCCTTTACCAATAATATAGAGCTATATATTTTACCTCGCGAGGGCTGCAATTTTATCACTTATCGCTGTGGATAATACATCCGTCACGTTCCGACAAATAGTTATGCGAGTGCGAGAGTGACAGCTGTTCTTATCCACAACGATTTAGTGATAAAATGGCGACCATGCGACGCTTGCTGGATTCTGGGTAATACGTAGCAGCTAGGGTAATACGTATTTAACGTATGTCTGTCACCATCATCATCATCATAGCCGAAAGACGTCGACTGCTGGACATAGGCCTCCCCCAAAGAGTGTCAAAGTGACCGGTTCCGCGCCACCCTCATCCAGCGGACTCCCGCGACCTTTACCAGGTCAGCAGTCCACCTTGTGGGGGGCCTACCCACGCCGCGCCTTCCGGTACGTGATCGCCACTCGCGAACCTTTCCGACCCAATGGCCATCGGTTCTACGTGCTATGTGCCTCACCCCGCCACTTAAGTTTAAATAGCGAGCATCCTAGCGAGCGTTCTACCGAGCATTCTTCTTCTTCTTAAAATCTAGTAAATTTGCTTCGAGTTTCTTGCCGAGCCGATCAATGTTGGTATTGTTCCGCCTCTGCGCCCACACCTCCTTAACAACATTTACTAGTTGGCTCTATGCTTGGCACTGATAATTGTTCAGTTCGACAAACATAAATTACTCTAACAAAAATTAGGCCTTTAAAGCCCAATATCACGCAAACGAATCACTGAATTGAAAAATGGTTTTAGAACCCATAATTTTCTTGTACAAGCTATCCAACGATACCCCTCACTATGGGTTTAATGAGAAAAAAATTACATTCCCACTTTAGGTGTAGGGAGAAACGCTAAAAAAAAGATTTAATTTTTTTGTTATGTCGTCCTAATTGATTAATATACCCATGCCGAATTACAGTTTTCTAGTAGTAAGGGTCACTGAGCTAAGCCGCAGACGGACATACGGAAATAACGAAACTATATAGGGTTACGTTTTTGCCATTTTGGCTCCGGAACCCTAAAAAGGACGCTCTATGTTCTGTAACATGTGAATCGTCAAGTGTGGGTCGGCAACGCGCATGTAACACCCCTAGAGTTGCAAGCGGCCATAGCCTACGGTAAACACTTACCATCAGGTGGGCCGTAAGCTTGTTTGCCACCGACGTGGTATTTAAAAAAAAGTCTCTCAGCGCCTTTAGACGCGGGTTAGCCCCAGCCAGCTTGACGAGTCATCGTCTATAACTATAACTTAGAAAATTTGAAAAACCCCCGATATTTTCATTTCAAAGTCCAATATCTCAAAAACGACGGAACAGATTTTCATGTAACATGGCTAAGAACACTTGAAAAACCCCCGACATTTTCATTTCAAAGTCCAATATCTCAAAAACGACTGAACAGATTTTCATGTAACATGGCTAAGAACACTCGGGATTACATCAGCTTTCGAATAAAAGAAGCCGCATTCAAATCGGTCCATTCGTTTGGGAGCTACGATGCCACAGACAGATACACAGATACACAGACACGTTAAACTTAGTCAAAAATGGTCGAGTTATTTAAGAAAAACCGTTTTTCGAATATACGCAGGAGCCTGATTCAGTCTACTTTTTTAATTTACACTCCCAATGACCCCTCCGAGGGACCTACGAAAAAATAATCCTAGAACTAATTATTCACGGGTCAAAATCTATAATGACCGTACTAACCCCTCTCTTTGCGTCGGGGTAAAAACACCTTCTAGCGCCACATCCAGAATAAGTGTTCACAGCTGATATTGGTATTGGGAGCACATTATACTAATTGCAACTGAAATGATCCGATTGATGTTACATATGACGGATGACTCAATGTAATTGATGGCGTCATTTTGCCAAATGCACCGGTTTGCGATGACTGTGACTAATACAGCAGTTATTTCGAGTAGTTATGACTTATGACATATCATTTTAAAATAATTAAACACTGCCAGCTCGTACAAGCTTACACAGCGTCTGCAGTGCCATAAAAGCCAGCGTAACTACATAGACCTAGGGGACAGCTTACCATCAGATGGGCCGTATGTTTGTTTGCCACCGTCGTAATATAAAAAGCCACTATATGCGTACAAGTCACATTTAGGAAGCTGCTGGTTTATTATGAAATTATGATAACTAGCTGCCCGTGCGACTTCTCCCGCGTATTGCAAAGAACGCAGGCAAACCCGCGGGATAAAATATAGCCTTTAACCATCCAGAAAGTCCATTCTACACGTAATCTAAGAAAATTAAGCCGAATATGGGCAATCAGGGGAAATAATTCGTGTAGTTTTGTAAATTGGTACAATTATACCTTGTGGTGTAAACATACTAAGAGTCCTCGAGGGTAGGGGCTGTGCTGAGGAAACAAGTTTTGTATGAAAAACTTAAATTCGCTGTATTTTTTTTATTATGGCATCTGAAGCTACATAAACTAATTAATTACAGACATAGATATACCTCATGTTATTGTACATGCAAAGTTTCGTTACACTCCAACACGTAGGTAGTTTTAAAATGAGACCGTAACTATACGTTTGTATGGAGAATCGAGCTTACTGCGGACTCTTAAACGCTTAAACCGCTGAACCGATTGAGATGAAAATTGGTAAGGGGATAGTGTGAATATCGGGGAAGGACATAAAATAGTTTTTATCCCGGAAATCAAGAGGGGGGTGAAAGTTTGCATGGAGCTACGATATAAACGAGTTCCACGCGGAAGGAGTCGCGGACAGAAGCTAGGAATATTATAACCATTATATCAGCCGAAAGACTTCTACTGCTGGACATAGGCCTCCCCCAAAGAGTGTCACAATGACATTCCTACCGAACCTTAATCCGTTGACATATAAGTGCGGTGGGACATATTATTAAAAAAAACATATATTGTTACAGTGGTATACTTCTTCTCGTTCGTCGTGGTGTTCAGTTTCTACCACTTCCGATACGTGCGTCGCGCCATCTTGCTGCACGAGGCCGAGTGCGAGGCCGACGCCGAATAAGTAGGCCGACGCCGAATGCGTAAGCCGTCGGCCGAGTGATTCCGAACGTGCCAGTGCTAGTGGTTTTTGAAAACTTTTTTTATTTTAAATAAGAACCTTCCGTGATTCTCAGATTTGGATTATAGTGAAACACTCAAGTCGCAAAGGTCGAATATCGCTCGACATAGTTCGAATCGATCCGCGATTCTTAACTCTTTTTCAGAAGGACGCGTTATATTGGCCCATGGACCTATGGCACTCAGGACAAGCTATGGTAATAATAATACCCCGTGCGAGCGATCTGGTAGCATACAAATCTCGATAAGTGTGACAGAAAGGGAAATATCATTCGTTGTCCTTCTCATTGATTTAGTATGAAGTTGTGGCACAAACTATTACCCGTCCAAATTGAGTAGGTTGTTTATAAGTCATCAGCCATTTTAAGACCAGTTCTTAATTTAGCTGCATAGGAGCTTTTCCGTCCCTCGTTGTGGCATCACGTATATATTAGCCTGTCCTGAGTATCATAGGTCCATGTATTGACCATATTATCATCATCATCATATCAGCCGAAAGACGTCCGCTGCTGGACATAGGCCTCCCCCAAAGAGTGCCACAATGACCGGTCCTGCGCCACCCGCATCCAGCGGACTCCCGCGACCTTTACCAGGATTGACCATACTGCGTGCCAAACATGTATCTTAATGTCAATAAATGAGTACATTTGATTCTCAATTTCTAACTGCCGCTTTCTAACAATTTATTGAAATGTGATGATATTATCTTTTTTTTTTTGATGTGCTAGAACAAATAGTTTGTCTTTAGAAACTGCTTAAATAACATCAATTTCAACAAAGTTAGGTCTTGCCCTTGTCAGCCTCTTAAATTGCAGTTTTAAAAAAATACTCGGAAGAACCAGGACCGAAAATAGTTGATCCGCCCAATTATCCGATCAACGCGATATTCGACCTTAATGACGTGTGACCCATTCTGTTTTGTAATATTTTGAAAATTGTAGTATTACATCACCTATAAACATCTTGGTTTTATTTTAGGGACCAATTGAGTTCGAATTACAGTCGTGGCCGAATGTAACAAGATTTGGCGACTGTCGCGTCAGAGCATGTATGGATATGTGAATTACCTGTTGTAAGTTTTATTAATTTTATTTTACATTCCGAGGATACGAGTTCTTAGCGCACATATCAGTAGCAGGGACAATATGAAAGCTAGAACAATTACTGTCTTGACCAAAGATCGGTAGTATTAACGATTCCGAGTAAGAAAAACCAAAAAAGGAATTCTAAAGTACATGAACAGATTTTTCGAAAAACTAGTACCTACAGAATGAGAACGACTAAGGTTTCCTCACGGATTGAACTGCACAATATAATTTCTTCCTCATATCATATAAGATTCTTTTAGTTTAGATGCATAAATACTTTAATTCAACTCATTATTCAGCGCAACACTTCGGTCAGTTTTACTAATGCACCGCCAGTAACCCGCCTAGCGGGCGCCTACGCCGTAGGCGCTTTCCGCTACTTATCGGGAAAACCACGTATCGTAGTAGTAGTAGCGCAGTAATTGTGTTAATGACGTTTCTTTGTTATCTTTTCCTATCATATTTATAGCATCCTCCTAGCGTTATTCCCGGTTGTGCCCGCAAGGAGCCCGGGGTCCGCTTTGACACCTAATCCCAAGATTTGGCATTGGCACTAGTTTTAAGAAAGCGACTGCCACTTTCCAACCCAGAGGGCAAACTAGACCTTCACGATGACGATGTTTTCCTTCACCGAAAAGCTAACGGTAAATATTCCGTACATAACTCCCGAAAAACTCATTGGTACGAGCCGGGATTCGAACCCACGACTGCATGCCTGAACCACTAGGCTAACGTGGCTTCATTAAGTAAAACAAACGATGTATAGCTGGCATAAAGTACGTTGACCCCGGCGCGTGTTAACGGGTGTAGCGCGGTAATATGTCACGCGGTCGCAGCTGGTGAGAAAAACGCCTCTCTCGAATATAAGACGATTGAATAGCACACAAGACTTTATATACAGTAGGTCAACACTTCCCCTTTACACCTTTTAACACTTTCACTGCAGAAACCCGCCTAGGGGGGCTTCTACGCCGTGGTCGCATTCCGCTGCATAGGTGAAAACCAAGGGACCGGCTACGAGCGTAGCGCGTAGCGATCCTTGGCAGTGAATGTAACCGCTATTATGTATCTCGCGAAAATTAACACTCCCAATTTGCTTTGCTTATGATAGGAGTCACGCCACTACGAGCGATATCTTCTCTTCGAAAGCGGAAAAATGCTCCTACGCGCTACGGCGTAGCGTCGCTTCATAGTTACTCAATAAGCTGCGCTCTAGTCCGTAGATTGTAAAAATATCGCATGAGGCGTGGCTCTCTGCACGGCTAGCACGCGACGGCACGCGAGCTCTCTCGATTTTTCTCGCACTATCCGTCTCTCTCTTATTAGAACACTTAGAAGAAGAGGTATAGAGCGATAAAAATCGAGAGTATGTCGCAGCCGTCGTGTGCTAGACGTGCTGGAAGCGAACTCAGACACGACGAACATAAGAGTTTATCAAGTATACGTAAAGTTGGTAAAAATAAATTCCATCCGCCAACGCCGTAATCTTCGTATGCTTTGCTTCCTTTTTTCAATTCTCCAGGACCCGAAATCTCCCGACTATCTCAAAAGTTTGTTCCAGTACCATGGTGTGAATTGTACCCGTCAGTTTCGCTCTTCATGCAATCTTCCTCTCGCTATTCCAGTTCACCGAACTGGTTTCATGTCCAATTCGTTTACCATTCGAATCGCTCGCCTCTGGAACGGTCTACCCGTTAAAATCCGACAGTCTTCGACCAGATTCGCGTTTAAAAGATCTTTACGCAAGTTGTTTGCTAGCAGAGCCGTAGATTCTTACGGCCGTATTCATAAACGTCCTACAAGCCTGTTTTAACTAAAATGGCGTTAAAATTCGTTTGTCCTTATCTGTCACGTTGACATTTGTGTTCGTAAGAAAGGGACAAAGCACATTTTATTTAGCAGAGGCATTTTAAGTTTTATGAATAAGGGGGTTGGCGTTTCTGTTCTCTATTTTCGTCTGTATATATATATGTAGGTATTTATATTTCTATGTATTTTTATTTATTTGTCTACTGTTGTTATTTATTATAAATGTATGTTTAATTTGTGTTTATATCTGTAATTGCACCCACCGACCACAATTTGTCTGCTTTGCCCAAAGGTTGACTGGTAGAGAATGCTTACAGCATTAAGTCCGCCTTTTGTACGATAAGTCGTTCATTTGTGCAATAAAGATTTAATCTTAAATAAATAAATTCGTGGAGGTAAAATTTGCAAAAAAATTTACAGTCGATAATTTAATATTAGTTACGAGCTTTTATTGCCGACTGTACTTTTTATTGAGGGGATACTAAAGGGCCCAAACCCGTGTTTGTCCGTAACCGAGGAAGTGCTATGGACACCGTCCGTCTCCACCATCAGACCCTGTCTTCTCCTTAGCCTTTCCTATTATCTGGGGTCAGCTCAACTCTCCTTGTTTGTCTCTTCCATTTTTCTCGATTTTGCGCTGTTGCAGCGTCAATATCCGTCTCCTTCATCAGAACCGCTTTATGATATAATATTATGAAACATCAACTCGATTGTTCTTCGAGAAGTTATCGAGTTTGACTTGCAAGGTTTGAACCGAACAAATATTATACATACGTTGCAAATTAAATAGAATTTTGTAAAACCTGCTTTTCAAAAAAGAATAATTGTTGCCATCGAAAGTTGTACTTTTCCCCCCTAATCCGGCTATTCAGGAAGGAGTAATTGTTCTTCAAATTCAAATCTAATTTTTCCTCATAGAAGGTGTAAAAAACAGTATCGTGTCACTCGGTAGAAAAATTATTTCCGTCTTGGGCGTTAATGCTTGGTCGTTACGCTCAAGATCCTACTTAAGAATCCCTCGCTACGCTCAGGATTCTATCGTAAAATCTATCTCTTTACTCCGGAATCAATACACCGCTCTCGCCGTAAACATGTAATTGTACTCCCTAGAGACAAAAGTTTTTCAGTTTGTATTCCACTGTAGGGCTGTCTCCACTACAACACTTCGTAGTCATATATCACAATACCCGCCGATAGAGATTAGTGGCGAGGTCAACGCACTCCATCCTTATAAGCCGAGACCTTATCGACTTTCCTTCATTGGCTTTATTTGAAAAACCGCTATTGCGGATTAAACTGGATTGTAACCGTATCCCGGGAATCCGGGCAATATCTGGACCATTTGCACTGTTAATGTGAATTGGTGCTCTGTGCTTACAAAAAATATCTTACAGAATGTCCAGTTACATAGTCGGAGTTTTTTTTGCCCTATTATGTGAGAGCCGAAAATAAGGGGTATGTTTTTAGCCGTCTATGTTTGTATTTACTGTGTGTTCCACCGTTGCGTATATGTTGCTGAACCGATTTCGATAAATGAGGTGTGTTGTTTAAGAATAGAATTTGGAATTATGCTCCAAGTGATATAGTAGATAACCTATATACAAATAATTAGAGTATAAAATAAAACCTTAGTAAAAGTTACTTTTCCGTAGTCGTGTTACAGTGATTTTCATCAAATGTTCATCCTTTATTTGAACCACTTAGGGAGTAGTATATACAAAAATATGTACCTTTGATCAGACGTACTCACGTACGTCGGTATGTTTAACGGTAGGTACAGTATGCTGCAAAATATCTTCACTCCTGTAGGGATAACCATAGAGATGGCGTCAAGATGTACTTCAGAATAAGAATTAATAATACTCAAAGTAATCATGAACGTAATTACTTTCGATATTTATAAATAAGACAGCATTTTGATCTGCATTATCAATTATTACAACCCTATAATTATAATTTTCATTACAAAAACTATGTCATTGGGGCAGCATAATCATACAGTCGAATAGAGTTCACATTGATATCCTATATTCAGTTAGCACCATTCCATTAGTCAGGGCCTGATTTACCCACAGGATTATAAGCCTAGGGCGCAAGGACCAAGCACTAAGCTGAGACTTACTTACATTTCATTGATAGCCCAAGGCCGTCAGAACTCTAAGTCAGGCTCTGATTAGAGTGTTTATGTAGATATATTTTAATATGAGACCATAGTAGTAACTTTATTAGAGACTCTTTTACTTAAATATTATAATTTGTTAGCTTAATCGCCTATATTGTTACCTTACATATTTTGAAGAACGTAAACCAAAGGAGATTTTTTTTTGCAATAACATGACATTTGACATATTTTGGTGCCAGTTTCTTAGCAAACTTGCTGTCTTTATCGCTTTGCGCGGCTATCACGCGACGGTGCGCGAGCTCTCTCGATTTTTCTTGCACTATCCGTCTCTCTCTTATTAGAACACTTAGTACAAGAGGTATTCGTGCGAGAAAAATCGAGAGTATGTCGCGGCCGTCTCATGATAGACGTGCTGATAGTATTTATGAACGTCTCCAAACATAGTCACCTACATTAAATTCCGCCTGCTTCCTCCGTAGGTTATAGTAAGTATAGTTTCTAGAATGCGCCTTGTATAACGAGCATTGTACTTGATCAAATACCTTCCCAAGTGCTCCTAGATTTTTGGCATAATTATCTAGATAGTGGGAGCCACAAGTTACCAATTCCCTACCGTGTCGACCTCAAAGATTATACTTGAGCTCCTTGTGACCAGTTAGAACTGTTTCACGGGATGACGAATAGGAACAGATTTGCAGTGAGACCAATAGCTACAAAGTTATGATGGGCCTTAATAGACCTAAATCTAGTTGTGACGAGTTGAAACAAAAAATACTGCTTTTGGCGGTGTGACGAGTTGATTCCTAAATCGCATTTTATTATATAAACAGCGTACACACTTTCAGGCAACCGCTGTTTCAATCGGCTGCCTCGCGACAATGTTTTGTTTTCATACATTTCTTCTATTTCCGCTCCAATCCATGTTGGCTCAGTTCGGGTTGCACAGGGCGGTTCCACAACACTGCGGGAGTTTAAATACCGCGAGCCATTTGGTTCCCTCTTGAACACTGAACTACGCGTCATTGCTCTGAATAATACCTTTTCGTGAATCCTTTGTACCCGTTGTCATCAACAACTTTTCATTTCCCGAATTCTATTAAAAGCACAATTGAATTAAGTTTTGAAGTTTCTACCTGTGCTTGACAGGTTTCCGGTAGCTATCAACTCTGAATGACCGAATACCTCGTCAACCATCACGCGATTCCAGGTCTTACGCCTCTTGCCATTAACAGCATAACTGCGTGGAAAATAATGTGGGTTTACGCCATTACGGCCCACGGATTTCTCTTTTACAATAACTTCAGAATACTTAGAAATTTGTTTTTTCTTGATTATAATTGAACGAACTTTGTTCTCTTGAACATTCTTGAATATTTGCGAAGGCTTACTACATAATTGCATCTGAATTGCTTCGCTACGGTTTTCATTTTTATTTTAGAAACCTTATAATAAATTAACTATTATTTGTTGCCTGACACGTTCATAGTACCATGAACGTGTCAGGCAAAAAATATTCTTTGTAAAAAGTGCCGGTGCCGGAACGGCCTAGTAGGCGTCATCTCATAATGCCTCATACAAAGAATATTTTCTTGCATGTGACGGTACAAACAACAAACTGTTAACTGACCATCCTGTGTTTATATAGAACCTTATTACAATGCACTTAAGGTGCACCGATGTTCAGTTAGCTGTGTTGTCGATAGTACGGTTACGGTCATGGTATGTTACGGTCTAGTGGGCACAGACCTTTAGCCGCTCACTTGATTTCGGATTATAAAAAGATAAATTGCTTTAAATTTTTCTTTATCTAAGAAGCCCATACTTCGCTTGGCTCTCTCGGTCCACAGTTGCCACCATCAGTTTAGGGGTGCGCGAAATTGGCAACTGTGGTTGCCACAAGCAAGTGAGTGGTTAGGGGGTAAGTGCACTGAGAGAACCGGCGAACATTAGGGTGCCGATAGTTGAGCTTTCACATGCAACAAAACATTGAGCATTCCCCATTTTTTAATTTGACGAAATTAACAACGAAAAGGGCCAAACATCGCCACGTACATTTTCAAGATCATTCTAGCGAACGCTCTAGTAACTGCGCGGGGGAGGTGTGGGCGAGGGGGGACGGCGCCGGAACAATAACGAAATCAGCGAACAGCCAAACTCTGGAATGAATTGTCGCCTGTGGTATTTCCGGACCGTTATAACCTTCAAGCCTTCAAGAAAAGAGCGTAGGTACTCCCATCTTAAAGGCCGGCAACGCACCTACAACTCTTCTGGTGTTGTAAGTGTCCATGGGCGTCGATTATCGCTTACCATCAGGTGATTCGACTGCTCGTTTGCCTACTATATCATTTAAAAAAAAAAAAATTGCTCGGCTCGGCAAAAACCTCGAAGCAGTCGTTTCGCTAGAACGCTCGCTAAAACGCTCCTGTTTATTTTGTGAGCTTTTACCTTAATGTACAGCGATCGATAAACCATAGAAGTCAAAGTAGCACCGCAAAATGGCCCCACAGACTGGGTGCCATTACCATTGGTTGGGGGCGGGGTGTCAAAACGGTGCCAGGCAGCCGTTTAGTTCGAACTTGCGCATACCGGGTTACATGCAAATACAAATTTGTTAAAGAAGTAGTAAAACAGACTGGCCATTTAGTAAAAACAGACTTTTCTGCCTACACATTATAAGCCTCCAAGAAGTTCATCATAACTAGCACGAAATTTTTGCTGCATAAGGTTAATTAATCTTGCTTTACACTCAGATTTTTTTGCTTTGGCGATGCACAGAATGACAAATGTCTAAAGTGACTGATGAGGTTGCGTACCTAATAGGTAATCTTTTTAAGTACTAATCAAGTCAAGTACGGAGGTAAGATAGCATTGATATTCAATAAAATTATTATACATTTTAAGGTCGTAGGTATAAACGTTTCTCTATACGAATGTCATTTCTGGTTTTGACTGATTTTTATAATCTTTCAATACTATCAAATCTTATTTGCTCCCGCGATAACGATATATGATAATGTAGCATTCTATAGAATGCTCAGTCTATCAGCACCTCTAGCTTGCTACATTTGTTTCCATAGTTACAGGTAAAATTAAAACGAAAAGTTCTGTTTTGACAGGAAATACACGTTAGTTGCTTATCAAATTATCACACAGTGAGCGGAATATCAGATATCCTCATGTATTTCGCCAAGTAAACTAATTTGGATAAATAATATAATACGGATATTTTGTATCCGGCCCAGAAAATACGGCCGGACAGCTAGATATAACAGGAAAATGATCATAACAACGTGAATATAACAATATTCTCGTAAGACCCGGGTTGGTTTTTGCTATTTTCAAATTGAAACCTTAGTTATCAAGGACGGATGTGAAATCAGAAAGATTTTATGATACGTCAATAACGCTCTGCGGCATGAAGTTTTTAGGGAAATAGAAACAAGTAACGTCACAATTTTCTATGGACAAACAAACTCTACTTTTGATGTCTATCTATGTAAGGAAAAAATAATAAAATAAATAAATATGTGGCGACAATCTTACACAAATCGACCTAGTCTTAAACAAAGCAAAGCTTGCACAGTATGGGTACTAGTCAACATCCATGACTCTGGAACAAATATTGTTGCTCATCACAAAAACGATAATAATCGAATAACATCAAGCTTCACACTTCTTTCCTAATGTAAAAAACCGACCGAAGAGACGACTGCTTTAGCCTAGTTGGTAGATTTAGCCCTGCCTGTTCGAATCCCGGTAAGGGTATTTATACATATATAAGGGTTTTTTACATTAGGAAAGAAGTGTGAAGCTTGATGTTATTCGATTATTATCGTTTTATCGTAAGTATTTTTGTGAAAATGATTTATTTTTACTGTAACTTTGTAACCTCCCAAAAACGAAGGAAACTGAATAAGGCTTAGGGGATCAGAAGTTGTTACATTTGACGAAAATAAAACGCCACAATATATCCCATCCATTCATTTCTATTCCCAATTGTATACTCAATAAAACCATCGATAAAATAAAAGCAAGGTTATACATAAAAAGCGCTATAAATTCACTGTACGCATTTTATAGCATTGACATCGGTAACACAATCTTCAAGGGTCATTAAATTATACTGCTTGTACCCACAACCTATAAACTGCGGAATTTACTAAACTCGGAAATAACGACAAAATGGCCGGCATCGCCGCCATTTTATGGATACTAAACATATTGAGAAAACAACTGAAATTATCTCAATTCGTTTGTGAAACGTGCTGAAATTTCAACCGTGATAATACCATGTTAAAGTTTAAGGTATAGTGTATTCTTTGTTTTGTCATTATTATGTGGTTTTAAACGGGGGTGTTGAATAACAAACTTGTTTGCTGGTGGCAAAGGTACTCTGTCATCAACGGGGGTCGGTTTGGCGGTGCTATGTTATTGCATTTTCACCGAGTTTAAATAAGTAGGCATACCATCAGCTCAGTCAGATAGGGGTAAGCAGCCCGCTACTTTTTTTTGAGAGACCCATTCGTCCTATTACTGCAAATACCGACTATCTGCAAAAAAGTAGTTTTGAGATAATCGCATTTTAAGATTCTGATGTATTTTTTTATGTGTTAACATGGTAAAATATAGTCTGTATTTATTAAATTATATAGTTTATCTTATCTTGTACTGTAATTAATAATGAAACATTAAAAAAGTATATTATATTAAGGGTAATTTTACGATATTAATAAAAAAGTCGTGTACTTAGCTGGTTTTACCTGTAGAAATATTTTTAGTTAATTTGACTCAGAAAAATCATTATACGCCAGGGTTTCCGATAGATTGAGCTTTATTTTAGATAAACGATGCAAATAAGACACAAAATGGAAAAAAAATGAAATTAATTTTCAAGTTATTATCAAATTCAATGAAAATTGCCCACGACATAAGTGGTTTTACCTATAGGAAATATTGAAGTATATAGTTTAAGGTCTCTTAACTTCTAATAATTTAAATCAATAGCTCAAACCATGTCTTTAAATATGTTTTAATCTGGTTTAAATGTATTTCTAGTAATTATATAATTACAAAAAACTTATTCGAGGTGTTTATATTAATAATCAAAGCCAAATTTCCAAGTTATTAATTTATTAAGAAAAAGCCTATTACATTAATCATCTTCCTCACTACTAGATTCGCATGCGGCAACATCCGGTACACGATCTATTATGTTTGCATCACAATTAAGTGACCTAAACCATCCGTGATACTCTTCGGGTATAATCCCTTTATCGCAAAGACAAATTAAATCTTTCTTCTTGGCTGCTGAGATTGCCAAGGGCTTGTCGTATAATTGGCGCAATTGAAGACAGGGTAATGCATATTCAGGGGTTGGTTGCGGTTCTACTGAATTGGGGTTTGACTTATCACGTTGCTTCCCTTTCCTGGTACTGTATCTAGAGCCGGATTGAGGTGTCACTGTCTTGCGAGATTTCAGTGCGGCGCTGGTATCAAAGTTTAAATACACTTCAGATACATCATAATTAAAGTATATTTTTGGATCACCTTTCACGTACTTCATTTTCTTAATTTTTAGCCAAAGAACTTTGTTTCCGTTGCAGTCTTTAGTTTTATTTTTCAGTGTATCTTCAGCCAGCTGTTTAAGATCAAAAAAATCGTGGTATTTAAATTCCTTTACGTGGTAGGGATCCTTTTTTACCTTTTTATTATTGGCTCTATAAACACCTTTTGACCTAGCACTTTTAAAAATGTTTGCCCAGTCCGTCATAGAGAAGATGTCTTTGTTCCTTTTCGCATTTTCAATGCTACTATGCATGGAGTCTGCTTCCATGTAGGAATGCCCAGACTCCAGAAAGTTCTGTTCAATGACTTGCAGATGATCTATGTTGTTAACGGCCCAAAGTAAAACAGCTGTAACATTCTGGTTTCGATTTTGGCCACCGCACGTATCCGAAAATAACGAGACACTTGTCACATCAGTAGAAATACAATTAGACAGATAGTGATATAGAATGGAGCCTATCTCTGCGCTGCCTTTTTTGCCATGAATCTCAGACCAATTAAAACAAAAGGCATTATTGGGTAAAGCACTTTCGTATATAGTCAAATTGTATACGGTCAGTTTCCGTACATAATACAACAAGCCAACTTTTGAGCATGGTATTTGCAATATTGCCTGTAAGTCAAAGGACACTGATAGAAAGGTACTATCAGCCGCTGCTTTTGATTTGTGTTTTTGTTTTTCAGCCTCGCAAGCAACTTTCCTCTCTATATGTGCAATGTAAGACGCTTCTAGTTTAGCTTTTTCATTTTCTTTCGCTAAAGTATACTTGTTGCATACTTGACACTGATCTTTTTTCGGGACAAAGAAACTGAAATTGAACTGAGTCGAGAAAATTCGGCGGTAAGTTATTTCAGAAACAGGATCGTCTTTTTCATATTGTTCCAGGTAAAGGCCGTACATTGTGTTGATGGAAAGTGTGCCCTCTAAATATTTACGTTTAGATTGATTACGCACGTAATGACCCTCCATTTGAGGAATGGAAGAAATATGATCGACCACTTCTTGCACTTTTTCAGGGCTTGTTTTATTAGGTGGAGTTTGATGCCCACGTCCATCTTGACCAGCATAAAATCCCAGTTCATCTCTGTGCTTAATTGCGTCATTAATTACTGAAGGCGAGATGACCAAAGTAGAGCAAAAAAATTTCTGACACAGTTGTCGCTTGTCTGATTCTGAATCAAAGTAGCACTTGGTACTCTACTGCCTTGCTGGGCGTTTTCTCTCCACTACGACTCTCTTCAAAGGATGGACCGTAAGTCTGGCCAGTAAAAAGTTTTTTTTACCTGAATAATCCAAATTCCAGTACATGCGGCAAATTTTAGCACGGTCTTGCTCAGTGAATACATCTGTACACTTAAATAAGCATTTATTACAGTCAATCGTCTTTGGGATTTTTGGAGGTCTTATTTGATTGTTAGTCATATACGAAGACCCTTCAGCTCGTCTTTTTTTTGCTATATTTTTTTTCCATCCATCTAGATTAATAGAACGCCAACGGCTTGTAGTTTTAACCTGACCCCAAACTAAATCTAACATGTCTGATAATATTAGAGTAGCGATCTCGGAGGCTGTGTCTGTGTCGTTGTTATCAATTTCTTCATATAGTCGACTTGTACTAGGTTGTGGAGAAGTACTAATAGGTGGCATACATTGTTCATGCTGGCGACTTGTACCAGGTTGTGGAGAAGAAGTAATAGATGGCATTGATTTTTCATACTGGCGACTTGTAAAAGGTTTCGGGAAAGGAATAAGAGCTGGCACGCTTTCATGGTCTTTAGAGCCTAACAAGTCATGCGAAGTAACTAAGTCACCATCAGTAGAGTGCTCCAAGTCTATGTTATTATTCATCTTGTTCGTAATACCAGGTTGTGGTGAAATGATAGACGGAATATTTCGATTGATCTTTACACCCAACAAGTCTTGCAAAGTAATTAAATCATCATTATTGCTACTGCAGCAGCTGTTAGAGGAGTTTTGCTCTTCCACTGGATGATAAGTAGGGTCGTTGTCTGAGAAATCACCGCCAGCAAATAACGACTCGGACTCTGAAGATGTTTCGGATACTCGCTTCACTCTAAGACTCGGTATTGGTAAGATAATGGGCGATTGCTCTTCATCCGAGTCCGTATTAAAAATATTACTCATTATTTGCTTCATGTCCTCTGCGATACGTTCCTGAGATTCGTCAAGGTCGGAGGCCTGATGATGTTCCGTATCCCGCTGATATTCATCTAAATCCATTAGAGGCCTCTGTCCAGCAGTAGACGTCTTTTGGCTGACATGATGATGACCTAAAAATATAAAAAAAACATCCATGACTTAGATACAAAAATTTTGTGATCATCACCTAAATAAACTTCCGTACCAACAGGCAGTTTGTTCTTATTGCACAATGTTTGACATGAATGTGTTTTCTTAAAAAAAATAGACAAAAGACTACCTTAATTATTTAATTGTGCCCTGATGTGACCGGATTCACGTAATGTCACTTACAAATCTAACTTAAAACCGACTTATGAATACTCGATTCACTTATTATAAAGACAGAATAAGAATATTAGACTACTTATTATATTAACTTACTAATGTGGGTAGCCAGACACACTACAAAAGTAAAAATAACAATAAACTACCTACCTACAACGACAAAACCCGCCGGCGAGCAACGGGCCCGCACTTGCGGAACTTGACCTTGACTTCGTGCATTAAAAGCGCTACAATAAATACATACTACCATCACAATTGCATTCATTGTAACACTGTGTAAATCTATTTCAATTGATGCATCACTCTAAGGTTTAATGTAACTTTTATGTGCCTAAAACCATAAAAATACTAACCTCAAATTTGAATTGCGAGTATTATCAACAAAATAAAATTACTTACAGTCTGCATCCTTGTTTCCCGTTGCCAGTCCAACGAGTCTTCTGCTTCTTGAACTCATTTTATATACACCGTCATAAAACAGGGAATTTACCTCTTTTTACGATAATAACAAACCGTCAAATCGGCGCATGAGCAGCAACTGAGTGAAGTTAGCTGCGGCGCGAAGCTCGTATGCGCACTTAGTCGTTTCTTCCTGTACAACTTAGTGTTTAGTCGGAGTAAACCTGTACGGGTAAAACCAATTAAGGTGCCGTACAATATTATGGCAGTAAGATATTGTCGTTAATGACTATAAAAATGTTCTGGAAAAACGTGATAACGATATTTGATCTATATTTCCTGGCGTTAAAAATATAAGTTAGTAGATACATGTGTATGCTAAAAACAATTAAGTATAAATAAAACATATTTCCTGAGAATATATTGGGTCATGTTCATTAAAATGTTAATGCAAAAAAACACTATATGCCTATAACAGTTTTTATCTGAAGTTAAAAACAAAAATAAGCGTATTATCATACACATATTGGGTTTTGCCTGTTTAAATGCCGCAAAATTAGTAATTATGTCGCTTTATACTTTAGCTATCTCCTGAACGAGGCGTCGTAGCGAAACAGGGGTTTTACCAGTCTGTAGATATTGAAAACATATTTCTTTTGGTATAATAAAAGGCACTTCGGCTAAAAGTCACTTAGAAGGTATTTGCAGTAATAGGACGCATTTAATTTAATAGCCTACAATAGATACGATCCGCCAATATATAAGTCTTCCTTCTAAGATCAAATTAAACTTCAATAATCCCGTCTGGATATCCATTATCACATCCAAATCACGATATTCTGGCGCCAGCGATAAGGAACTGTCAAATTTCAAATTAGCCGATACGGGCCGTATCACCCTCTTCAAACTCCACGAGTGACAAATCGCACCCCAGTGCCTGCGAGAACCGTGCAAGTCGAGTTTCAAGTTTGAAGGCCGTGTCCCTACACAGTGCGAGCTACTAGCCTTGCTACTTGAAGGGAGTGCATTGAGGTGGCAGTGAGAGAGTTTCAAGTTGATGATTTACACGAATTTAAACTTTCGTGAGACATGTTGAAATTATGCTAATAATTACACGGTTGAACCAATAATTCACGTATTAAATTGATGATTTACTTTGTCATGTAAGCGATATTATATTTCGTCAAACAAGTTAGATTTGTCCCAGATCTGGCATTTTACGAAAAAGGGATATGGCGCTGTATCGGTCTCATGCTAACATTAAGGTTGACAAGCATTATGGTGCCAGCAATAAAGAACCGATTATAGAACTGTCAAATTGCAAATTGGCCAATAAGGGCCGTACCACCCTCTTCAAACTTCGCGACTGACAAATCGCTGCCTGTACCTGCGAGTTACATACAAGTCAAGTTTCATGTTTGAAGGATTTGCGAGCTACTAGCCTTTTTACCGAAGCAAGTGTAGATCATGTTTTTGGAGCGATTCAGCATAATCGGTTCTTCCGACTCCTCAATGACTCATTCCCCTGAGTAGTTACTCTCGCTCAGATCCACAGTCCTCCTCGTTGGCACTGGGATCAAACCCCAGCAGCCCCGGTGCCAGGTCAGGTACCGGAACCGGCAACGTGGCGGGTCAGTCCCACGCCGAGGTGGACGCCGCGCGGGCAGCGGGAGCCTCCAAGCGTAGCCAATTGAGCGTAGATTCATCGAACCGTTTGAGCCGCTGGATGATTGATGACTGGTTCAAGGTCTAAAACAAAAGAATAACACGATACTTGCATATGAAATTGGGTCTCCAACTTTGCCGAGTCCATTGCATGCGGCGCATTGCAATTATATAATGTACTTGAGATTATTTGAGTTGGCCGAATTGCATCAAAGTTGTCCATTCAAAAAGCAACTCTAGCGCCCAAGGTAGAAGATTCCAATTCCAATGACAGCTTTATAAAAAGGCTGCCACATTAAATAATCTCAACCATGCCTATACAGAATAGAACTCTACCTGTGAGTTCCTATAATTGGCTCTTTGTATCCAGATTTTACCATCGTATGCAAGAATCTCAATTTATATAGAAAACACGCCTAGTACTGTCGGCGTCATATAGTTAGTAGCAGCCAAGATAGTCAAATATTTCGGTACACGTCTTTATTACTGTAAGAAATGTGTAAGAATAAGGGTGTGTTACGAAATATTTGGCTACTCTGGCTGCTACTAACTATATGACGCTGACTGTACAACATACTGCCGACGCGGCAATGCGCGTGAATGCGCGTGTAAAAAAATTGGCACCCTGGCGGGGCGCGGTGCAGTGGGAGAATCGCCTGAGCAGGTGAGAATTGTGAATCAGATAGCAACTTGCTCTGTGTTGGCCGTACTTTACAGACTTAGGTGACCTGGATATTGCGCCCCTATATTATATATATTTTTTAATTTATCATTTATTTTAATCTTGTTCTTAATCAACCCACACAGATATTATTAGGTAAGAGACATCTTTTACCAATATTATTAAAATGATAGTTAGTGAGAGGGCAGCTTTGTGAGGGTGTAAGTTTGTATGAAGGTACTCTCCGAAACTAATTCTGATTTCGAAAATACTTTCCCCGTTCCCTAATCCCGTTGCTTCGGCGAGCGAAACTAGTCAGTAATCGAACGAACGAACGAAGCGAACGAAGTTTTCCGTTTAAGCTGAGGCAAAAATTAGTTCGTCATGTCCGAAGTCTGTCCGGCTGTTCTCCAGGAATACAGGTCGCATTTCTCAACCGATTCGCGTGAAATTTAGTAAGCAGATTCACCTATAAAGATTTTTTTTGTCGATTTATTTTTCGAAACAATTTTTTTTATTAGACAGGCTCGCTAGTTTTAGCTCACAGAACCCCTAGTATAAGTAGCATGTTAATCAGCACAAGGCATACCCACAGACCATAGAGGTAGAACAGACTTTAAACTCCTGCAGGTCGATCACGTAACGCATTGTGTACGCTCGTAGATCTAAATGACAAATTTTAAAGGGAAAAATGACAGTTGGACTGTCTTAACGAGCGTCCGGAACGTTACGTGATTACCCCTCAGCAGGGCTTTAAACTCCTGCAGGTCGATCACGTAACGCGTACGTAAGTTAGGTAAATCTAAATGTCCAATATATAGAAAAATGTCAGTTAAACTGTCCTAACGCGCGTTCGAAACGTTACGTGATTCTGACTACCCCTCAGGACATATTAGCCTCACTTACAACATACAACGTCGTGCATTGCGCCCTAGAGACGACATCAATCAATTCACACCAGGCCCTCCAGACGTTCTTCGTTTATCATAATGTATGTGACGTATATTCACGACAGTCACAGGAAGGCAGACTTGTATATTTAAATTGGTTTCTTAAAAACACGACCTTGATGCCGATTAATGTGTTTAGCGGTTTTAGGTAACTAGAGATATTAGCTAGGATCGTCGAGTTTATATAATGTATAGACAGGATTCGTAACTTTCGCGTCACGTATTTATGACGAATGTGTTTGTATAATTGCAAATCATGTATGTAATCAAGAGGAAAAAACTGTGAGATAGTACCTTTGTGAGTTGGTAAGTAATCTCAGGAACCAATTATTTCACCTATAGACTTTCTAGATAGATACAGGCTATATTTAATGCCGCGGGTTTGCCTATGATCTTTGCAATACGCGGGCAAAGACGTGCAGGCAGGTAGTCATATATAAATACGATTTATTTATTTAATCTTTATTGCACAAAAGGCGGACGACACCAGTCAACCTTTTGTGATCGTGCCATAGATAATTAATTAATCTCATCTTTGCGTACGGCTGTATGTGTGTGTGCGTTTATAACTGCCGGTCTGTGTGTGCGAGCGCCTGTAGCGACGACTGCCATGTCACTGGCCCAAATCAAACCTGCACGTACACATAGCTGCACGCAAAGATGAGTCGAAGAATCCTACCTGTAGGGATACAGAAACGAGAAGGTCGATTTGAAGCATACATATCGCATTCCAAACGAATTCGTGCGCTTCTCGTTTCTCGTCCACCGAGTTAACATGTCAGAAAGAGCCCGGGTAACATGTTCATCGGATCGAATTGTATATCTGAGGCTCTAGTATAAGTTTTACCGAAACTAAACGTTACGACCGCGTTCGCGTTTAGCTGTCAAATCCCGTACAAATTAAGGGTAAAACGCAAACGCGATCGTAAAGTTTTGTTCCGGTAAAACTTATACTAGAGTCTCTGAGATTAACCCATTAAACGCTTCGCCTGCGTCAAAGGACTGTGCGTTCAAGCCGCTACGGACTACGGCGTAGCGTTCCGAGCGTAGCTTATGAGTGAACGAGTTAGCCACTTTTGTGTTGAAATTCTACGGCGGACTTTCGCTACAAAGCGGCTTTCACACACAAATTGCTTTATAGCGTGTGTCGCAACGGGATATTTCACGTCAATCCCAATACGGACCTCTTTGAATTCGTATTTAAACAGTATAGGTTAAAAAGTATTCTTATGAGGACTTTGTTTACTGACCTACCTTTAGAAGGAGTTGATATCGTCAATCACGCAATTTAAATGTCCGCCCTATCTTCAAGACAAAAGGCTAAGTTCCCGATACCTATTCTAAAACGGTATACTCTAAAAATCAAATGAATGTTTTATGAAAATTTCGATTTAAATACCTGACACACGATACGCGTACGCAGTTATACACCTCTGTTTTGCAATATTTGCTTATTAAAAGAAGCTATTCAAAGGTTCAGCTTTGGCGGCCATTTGTAAATTGCGAATTTTGCCTTCGCCACGGGAACTCGCCGAGTAAAGCTGATGGCTAAAAAGCTAAAAAAACCAAGCAATTTTCAACCTATCGCGTCTACTCGTCTATCTAGACACAAAGATAACAATGATGTGCACGTCGATAAGTTTGGTTGTCCGTCAGCTACTAATTACGTTACAAAGAATGTATGTATGTATGTAAGCACTTTATTGTACACAATAACAGGTTAAAGAATATACATGTCACACAATAGATCAAAGTACAAAGGCGAACTTATCCCTATAAGGGATCTCTTCCAGCTAACCTTTGAGCAATTGAGAGGAAGGTAGGTAGACCGAGATAGGCAAACTTATACCGTGTACAAAAACACAGAGAAAATGAAAACAAAACCTAATAGGTATTAATTCTAGACAAATGAAAACATGCCAATACATATATAAATATACAGTATAAAATATAATACACACTATATATATCGCAAATATACAATAAATAAATAAATACTATATTCAACCAATTCACTTAATTCAATTCAATTAAGAATGTCTTTAGATTGCAGATATTTCTGGGCTGTTATACGGAACGCGCTAATGCGGCTCACCTCACCCGTCACGCCTAACGAAATTACACCCCTTTCTACGCTTAGTTATTACGAATCGCTGCGTCAAGATATTTTTTTTGTGTGAACGGTGCGGTGAGCTTAATACAAGTTACAGAATAGCGGGGCTGGAGACAAATATAATGCTATCACAGGTTTTCATTATTGCCTATATAGTGCAATATCCACGGGCAAACTCTAACATCTCCTCTGGGCTGGACACTCTCATCTCCTCTGGGATTAGACCGGTTTCCTCACGGTGTTTTCCTTCACCGAAAAGCTAACGGTAAATATTCCGTAGGTACATTAAGTTCCGAAAAACTCATCGGCACGAGCCGGGATTCGAACCCACGACCGCCGCTTGACACCCGCATGCCTGAACCACTAGGCTACCGTGTAGCTCTACCGTTTCACGAGCATATTGCGCCGAATTCACCAATAGGAAAGCTCTGGTGAATACTCACCCTTATCCCTTGTCTCGGAGGGGTAGCCAGAGGCCAGTTTACTCCCACACCTTAAACGTAATTACTTAAAACCCACAATTGCTTAAATGCACTGAAAATTCTATGTCATGTGCTTTGCCTACTCTTTTTGGGAATATAGGCGTGAAAATATGTTGTATGTTAACCCATTCACTGCCTACGATTACGCAGCGCTACGCTCGCCGATAAGTAACATAGGTATGAAAACCCGTTTCTAGCGGGTTCCTGGCATTGAAAGTGTTAAATACTGGCGCAGCTGTCAGCTCTCTATTAGTTAATCGATTGATTAAATTTTGACTTAAGTGTATTCCGCACTTGAGATGCAAACTCGCTCAATTTGCGAACTTCCTACACGAGCCGTAAACGAGTGAGCTTAAATTAACCGCGACTGTACTGATCAATTTTGGTTACAGCGGATTATCGGTTCAGTACTGGCGAGTACACAAATATTTCGGATTATGAAACGAATTTATTGTCATGAATTGGACACCAATGGCGTGTCGTTATGTATCCGTAAGGAAGCCTTAGTTGTTTTGGTATGTCTTTTGTTTAAGAGGTGTAGAATAAAATGCACCATATAGCCTGGAAATAGGAAAGCGGACGGGAATCGAGTTCTATGGAAGCTTCACCACTGCTGAAAACTAGGGATGGCGGCGACACTCATCCTATCTTACGCTCGCTCTATTAGAGCCTATGCAGACTGCGTTTTTCTGTCAAATCACAAGTAAGTTGACACAAACGCGCGTCGAAGGCGCGCTTAGTAAACGCCGTCTGCATAGGCCCTTAGGTATATACAGCGGTATCGATTCGGTCCCGACGACTTCGCCATACGTGGGAGTGTGACATTTTGAGCACGGCTACTCGCAGGTATGGCTGTCGCCCCGCTGCCCGCCGGCATCCAGATCGCGGCCTAACGGAAAGCGGTGCGACGTGATGGCGGTAACGTTTGAACAAGTGATCACACAGAGTTCCACGGAAGAAATCGCCTTTCAATGAGTTTGACGCACTAGCTTCGCTTTTCTCGCTTCCACGCACGTGTTAGAGCGAGTGGGCAAAACAGAATCAACCATATCAAGGCTCATAATTAGACATTACATCTTCTCCGGTCAGTCGGTCGTATTGTTTTGTTTCTTAAACCTGTTTAGCAATTGCTAACGCGCCTGTACACAGCTCAGCAACAATGTTATCCGGCCGACTGCGCCAATTAAGTCTATGTAGTCTGACTATTTATATAGCTTGGAGTAGGACAACAAACACTTAAATGACAACGCGATAAGAAGGTATACCCCATGATAACTATGAGTAATACGTATAATGTTCAATGGTGTTTCAATATTTAGTCCACATTTTCGATAGCGTTGCCAACCAGAATCAGACGATATTTTTTTATCTCCGTAGGTACTGTCGAATACAAAAACATGTATCCATTTTTTCACTGTGCTACTACGAGAAAAAGGTGAAAAAACTGATACATGTTTTTGTAGTCGAGAGAACCTGCCAGCCTGCCAGGACAGTACTCCAAAGTCCGAGCCTTGTTTTGTTTGTTGAACCGTATTGAAAATTGATTGGCACTCGCGTCCGCGTCTGTACTCAGCTCAGCAACAAAGTTATCCGCCGGGCTGCGTCTAGCAGCAGCTTGCAACTTACTAGTGTTGGGAAAATTATCGACGGAGCCACATTAAATTGTCCAGTCCAACCATAAAATAATAATTAGTAGATTTGATTAGGAATAATCTTCACGATAACTAAAAACGGATAAAAGGTTGTTGAAATTTAAAAATGCATACTAATCCATACTAATATTATAAATGCGAAAGTGTGTCTATCTGTCTGTCTGTCTGTTTGTCTGTTACCTCTTCACGCTTAAACCGCTGAACCGATTGAGATGAACTTTTGTATGGAGATAGTTTGAATCCCGGGGAAGGACATAGGATAGTTTTTATCCCGGAAATCACCCCCTGAGGTGGTGAAATGGGGGATGAAAGTTTGTATCGAGCTACGATATAAACGAGTTCCACGCGGACGGAGTCGCGCGCAGAAGCTAGTAAAGATATAAAACACCTCGCGAAATGACATAGTATACTGAATTAGTAAACAATAAGAAATGCTTCATAAAATATATCAGACAAAAAAGCTTCACTGTCTTCATCCTAGAAGGTTCATACTTATAAACTCATTCCTCACATATCTAGCGCACCACCTTACATACATAAATACGAACATGGCAAGTTAAGAGTCCGCAGTAAGCTCGGCCGAATTTCACCTTCCCATACAAACGTAGTCACGCTCTCATTTCAAAACTACTAGTTGGATTGTGACCAAACTTTGCATATACAATGAGATGAGGTATATCTATGTCTGTAATTAGTTTATATGGTTCCAGTTTATAAAACATACGAAATACAGCAAAAACAAGTTTTGTATGAAAAACTTAAATTCGTTGTATTTTTTTTACTATGGTAGCTGAAGCTACATAAACTAATTACAGACATGATAAACCTCATGTCATTGGACATGCAAAGTTTCGTTACAATACAACACGTAGTTTTAAAATGAGAGCGTAACTACGTTTGTATGGAGAATCGAGCTTACTGAGGACTTAATAAAAATAACAAAAAACTGCACATTCTTCATTTTAACAATAACAGTATCAAACAAACTCATTTCTTCCATATGGCGCTACAATCTTTTGCGGATTACCCCGACTTTCGAATTACTTTAACCGTAAACTTGTATCAATCTCAAAGAAGATCATAACGGGGCTGGCTGGAACTTTAATATTTATGACACATCATTTTACGTCGCATAGAGAGGAACCGTTCAAAAGTAAAAGATTTTTTACGTTATAATAACACTTTTATCGCGCACGTCTTGAGCCCACAGATATTTACTTTATTTATAACCATATAAATTACTTCAACGCTGAAATTGGATGATATTCATTATTATAAAATGTAGGTTAGTCAATATTTAATGGTGTGTACCAGAACAATTCGCTTTGTAAAGTACAGTAAAGGAATTTAATTTCCAACCTACCTAAGGTTCAATATCGTATAGCAAACTGTCACCAAAAGAGCTTGCTAGAACACGACGTTACTTTGACATATCGCGTGCATTGTTTGATGTTAGTTTCTGGCAACAGATTAACTACGCTGCACGGCTAGCACGCGACGGCGCGCGAGCTCTCTCGATTTTTCTCGCACTATCCGTCTCTCTCTTATTAGAACACTTAGAAGAAGAGGTATAGTGCGATAAAAATCGAGAGTATGTCGCGGCCGTCGTGTGCTAGATGTGCTGACATCACTTTGGGACGCCAAGGCACTTTGCCAAAACTGGAGTCCGGATTCGTTTGTGATCGCTAGTTCTGTTATATTATATTAGCGGCAAGCATTTTATATTCCCAATAAAATTAAATCGAGAAAATTGAAAAATAATATTGAAATACGTTATATTTGAATATTATTTTACAATGTTCTCGATTGACACTGACATGATCGTAATGAATGATTAAATTAAAATACGTACATATATATACCCGTGTGGTGTCGGGTTAGAATTTCACCACCCCCTTTCTTCCCGTGGGTGTAGTAAAAGTCGACTAAGGGACCAGGGTTGAAGTGTGTTGTGGGCAATGGGCTGGCAACCTATCACTGCAATATCACATTTTGTCGATCTTTTATACCCACATGTATGCTAAAAGTGGCGCTGGAACATACGTTTCTCATTGTGATTGCAGGTCATCCTCATTATTGGAATTAACGGAGCATGCCGTACAAACGAACTCTTGAATCTTACCGTTAATGCCATAGAGGAGCATTCAAACCAATTGATGTTAATAAACTTGCCGAATACCAAGACAAACACGGACAGGTCGTTTGCTATTCGTGGGGAATATGTACATCTTGTCGAGAAGTACAAAACATTACGCCCGCCCAATACGAACACAGACCGATTTTTCTTGCAGTTCCGTAATGACAAGTGTTCAAGGCAGCCTATGGGAGTCAACAAAATAGGCGGGACCCCACGAGAAATAGCCACTTATTTGAAGCTGCAAGAACCACAGCTTTACACCGGTCACTGCTTCAGGCGAACATCGGCCACGCTTTTGGCAGATTCAGGGGCTGACCTTACCACGTTAAAACGCCACGGCGGATGGCGGTCAAACACGGTGGCTGAAGGATATATCGAGGATTCTATAGAGAATAAATCGAAAATTAGTAAACGTATTGTAGAAACTATAAATTTTAACCAGCCCTCAGACCCTTGGTCACATCCGGGTACTTCCAGAGACCTAAATAGTGAAATCCGCCCTGAGTCTCCTACTTTTACTATTTTACCATCACAACAGCCCACATGCAATGAAACGCAAACTTCCACTACTCGAACTCAAGTCGCGAACACAACAATCACGGTTCCGAACAAAACTGTAACTCTTAATTTACAGAACTGTAATAACTGTACATTTAACTTTTAATGTTTGATTTGATTGTAAGTATTGTTTAGCTTGATAACTTGATTTAACTTAATAAGTATAAATAAAAGTGGTTTAATTTCCTGTATGTTATATTTGTTTAACCTTTTGAAATGTTCTCACTTCTGAGGTGAAAAGTTGTATGTGTCACACGAGAGCAAAATTATTTGCATCTCGTGCAATTGAATCCCTCGCTACGCTCAAGATTCTAATTTTGAATCACTCGCTACGCTCGTGATTCAATTATAGAATCTTTCGCTAGCTCGGGACTCAACATCAGCACTCGCAGCAAAAAACAACTTTGCTCTCTTGTTGCACAAATAACTATTTCGACCTCACTGCGGGGTCGTGCTCCTACTAAAGTCTCCTACTGGAAGGAGCAGGAAGACAATAATGTACTCATTCTCCCACTCTAATGAGAAATGTAGGTATAAGAAAGTAGGAGCATAAATACATTACAATTGAATTCCTCGTGATCCTACTCTAATTCAAGTACAGTTATTGAAGTGAATATTGCTATAATTTTCTATACCCTAAGGCAGGTCTCCGTTAGGTACGACGACGAGCGAAGCGAGGAGTGTTAGGTCTACTGTGACCCTACAGACCCAGAACCGAAAATTTAATATTAGGAAGTGAAATAACACATTTTCGGTTCTGGCGCTTCGCCGGCCGCTTCCGCGGCACGCTAACTCGCTTCGCAGTACACTTAACACTCCTCCTCGCTTCGCTCGTCGTCGTACCTACACCGACCTACTACTAGGTGTCGCACTACTGTCATAATCCCTAACTTTAATATTTTCATCTTTAGTAGGAAAATCGACATAATAGTATTCAGGCTCCTATATACCAGTAGGAGAATCAGTACATTATTGTCTTCGTTCTCCTAACCTGTAGGAGACTTTAGTAGGAGCACGACCCCGCAGTGTTCGACCTTAATGCATTGCGAATGTTTATCGACATTTCAACGAAATGGGTAAGGAATTGAATTCCTTGACTGTTAGGTACTAAAGGATAAACAAATGAAGTATTTGAATAGATTTTTCCCACTCGAACTGTAGTATTACCGAAGTACCACACAAGTACCATAGACAAGACATTGAAAGCCGAGCGGTTGCTGTCCCTGCCCGTGTCATGGCACGCACACAGATAGCTCAGGATTTTTAGGGACTAAGTGCATTGCTGGTTGATGGAATCTAAATGAACCGTGTTATTGGGTGAAGATGATGGACTAATGGCTGGGCTATTGTATGAAACATGAAGCAGTAGCAAATTGTAAGTTAACAAGCATAACAAGTAAAAAAAAACTGGAACCCGACCAGCTATGGAAATGTTACAGTTTTTTTTCATACAATATGACGTCTATGTCACCGGGAGCAAAATTTCGTATCGATTGACACCTCGTTTATCCAAATACTGCACGTTGGAACACAATAGGTACTTATACAAATATTGACGGCTAAAATCATCCTTTCCTTTCAGCTCTGCCGTAGTCGGTGAAAAACAGCCTCTTTTCAAGTATTATTTTGACATTTTTTTTTTTTGTCGTAGTATTTCATGTTTTACTAGAAATTCAAATCTCTAATTTAAATAAGGGCTGAAACTGTCTTGTGATACACAGCACACAAGAGATCTTTGATGCATAATATTTTTTTGTAATGTATACACGATGATTCTTAATTCGTGATCAGGAGTAAATTTTTCTAATTCTGTAATTGATACCAAACACGATTAACTCGAAGTTACTTAAAACAAACGTTCTTTTTTTTCTGAATAAAACTGAATAAGGAATGACTTTATAGTTCAAAATCGTTGTCACCCTAACGGTAGTTTGCGAAAATTTGACGTAGGTATGTGTGTTTAACGTATCTACTTAACTTCAAGAAATGTAGGGTGACCAAACATTCAGTGGACATTAGTGTTAGCATTATCATTGAATTTAATGAACTAAACAGTGGTTTCATATTGCATTTGACCTCATCCATTGAAATCTGTATTGGCTGTTTATCAATATTTTTCGACTCCTGATCACGAATTAAGAATCATCGTGTATATCCGGCCATGCTTTTTGGTAACCGAATATATCTCGCATATATTTCAAAATTCTTCATTCATTTGCAGTTGTGTCCAGGAAGTCCGCTTTGTATATATCAATAAAATCTATTATGACTTGCATGGCTATAATGTATATTACTTCGCCAGGGAAGGACAAAATCCGACTATCGACTATGATTTATATCGAAATTTTCCATCACTACGACTGCTAATCTTCATTCGATGCCGAGACGGACGCGCGCCTGATCAGACCGATTGGCAACCGCAACTAACGCAATCATCAACCCAAACTCAACCTTATTCTCTAATAGACTAAGTCCATTTCTCTTTAACAACTTCCCTTACATCTATTAAGACATTTACCATCTTATTTTAAACGTTAGGCGCTACGTAATAAGGTTTCTTTTCGTTTCTTTTGAACAACAAGGTCACAGTCTGATTTGAGGATTAAAGATACAAATTTCCTTGTACAAAAACCATTATTAATTGATCTCTTTTCCTTACGAAGAGAAAAGGAAACGGGGTCGGATAAGGATCATAATTAAATGGATAATGTAGACTGATAATGGATTTCTGGCTATAAAGGCGTCATTTGTAGGTACATATAATTATGTCGGATTTTTATTGAAAGAAATAGTATTGGGAAATTATCTAATTAGGATATCGGCCCCTATATCCGAATTATATAATTTATCCAAATGGTTTTAGTAAATTTCTTATGTACAGTCTAAAAACATGGACTTTAATTTACCTATATCTTGTCCTTGTGACAATAAGGCAAAAGGTGGTCTGAGCCGTTTTTGCTTAAAACCTTATAAGTATATTCGTTTGTGACATTAGAACATTATGTTATATCCAGATTATACCAAAAAGGAATAAAGACTTGATGTGAAGTTAATAGTACATTGTGATACAAGTGAGGTATGTTGATAATTACATCAGAGGCGGAATCGCTCACCTGCGGCTCGCGTGATAAGAGAGCCGAGGATGTAATTATCAAAGCTCACGCGTTTCATACGACGTTTTTCAACATATTTTGCGAGGAATAAAATCCTTTTCATAAGATGAAAATTTTATAGGCCTGCCAAGTTATTTATGGCACCAGGTTTTTACTCACATGTTGTATACATCGCCAAGAATTTCCAGTGGCGTCCATTCTTTTTATCACTTTTCTAGTCACCACGAGTCAACATTTTTGTTAATAACCAAACACGCATTGACAATGTTTAGAAATATCTGTGAAATAACCTAAAATGGCGCGCAACAGTTTTTTTTCGTGAAGTTTGCGCAGTGCGCGCGCATTAGATGAAATCTCTAAACAGCCGATACAAAATTAAATAAATATTTTCGTTTTAAAATGTTATCTTTATTAATTAATGTGAAGATGTTATCAAAAGTGAATAGTTTTACTAAATTAAACGTTTCTATATCATATCCAAAAAGAAATAGTCAATTATTTAATAAAAAGGATTTAATTTGTTTAGTCGAGTAAGAATCCATTTGCCGAGAATTAAAAAAAAGGCCTACATTCTGTACAACCCGGTTAATTTAAGAATGCACGGTGTGCATGCACACATCTTGCTGCAAGGTGCCAACCTGACTTAATCGGGATATAAACATAACACACAAGTGTCGTAATGTTATAAAACACGCGTGTTTAATATCCAGGATTATGAGCCTAAAAGCGACACAATAAGAGGTACGTTACGAGCAATTGTGTTGAAAATTAACATATGCAGACCTCGAAGAGTTAGGTAAATAAGTAAATTTAATTAAACATTTAGTGGAACTTACCGTACCATGGTTTTACTTAGCAGGTATTATATTATATTGCATATATTATATTTGTATTATAAGCTAGGTAATATAAAATTATAATATGGAAATATATTAGGTATATTACATTAATGGCATTATTAATATAACATACCGCAATTTGTCCTCTTACTTTATGTGTGTGTTGTTGTAATACCCCGCCTCAGCTATGCTTATTTTCTGTATGGCCTAAAGGTTGACTGGTAGAAAATGCTTTATGACATAAAGTTCATCTTTGTATTTCTAACTTGTTACTGAGCAGTAAACTTTAAATAAATACATTTTTCATAACCATACGACTTGATTAACATGATAACCATACGAGATGTCGTCAGAAATGCCTATTATGGTAATATTTATTCATTGTTTACTTATGGGCTAATTTATTGGGGTAGCTCTGTAAATGTCAGCCAAAGCCAAAGCCAATCTAAGTATAGTAATAAGATAAGCTGAAAACAAACTATGTTTAGTCTTATTTTTAACATGCAGTTACCACCTGTATGAAAGAGCGTTTCCTCCTAATACAAGTGTTTAACTTAAAAGGGGGAAACGAACACTAAATGTAAAACCTTTGTTGAAAATAAATAATTTTGAATTTTGAATTTTGAAAATGTCAAAACAACTTTCATTTTGCAAAAAAAATGTCTCCGCATTATATACCGTCTATACTAATAATACTGAGTATATTACTGAGTCTGTTAGAAATATTTTTAGGGATAATAAATTTCTTACCTTAACTGGACTATACATCTTAGAGTTATGTTCATTTGTTATCAACCATAAATATAATTTTAATTTCTGTTCAGATCAGCGTGACAATTTACGATCACAATATAAATACAACATTACAGGAGCACCTTTATCACCGCAATCAAAGTATTCAACCATCTACCCATTAGCCTAAAAATGTTGAGCGGACATCAATTTAAGCGCCACCTAAAGCTAAATGGTTGACACAAAATGTATTTTATGATTTAAAAGAATACTTTCAGTTTAAATAATGTCAGTCCT
The DNA here is from genome assembly GCA_947049275.1 of Epinotia bilunana. Classification (NCBI taxonomy): domain Eukaryota; kingdom Metazoa; phylum Arthropoda; class Insecta; order Lepidoptera; family Tortricidae; genus Epinotia; species Epinotia bilunana. Next base: position 3,500,465 of record OX346271.1, on the reverse strand, counting down.
TGACCAGACTAGGTACTTAGCTACCGTTGTAACTTTATTAATATTGTATGCCCGAAATGGGTTGCCATTGTTATTGTTACTCACATACTTTTTATTAAGACCTAATTGTACATGGTTAACAATAAATGTTTTCTTTCTTTCTTTCTTTCATGACAAGTTCATACTCAATATAATTGTAGGAAAGATAGAGGGGAAGCGAGGAAGAGGAAGACCTGGAATAAACTACATAGAGCAGCTCAAAAAAACAGTTGATGTTAGGTCGTATCGAGATGTCAAAGAGGTTACCTGGGATCGGAGTAGATGGAGGGCCTACTTTGAGCTACACCGACAACAGCTTAGCTCTTAAATAAGCGGAAGAGAAAATTTTCATCAGTAGGTTTAGTTTAGTAGGTATCCCGTAGATAACATATTACAAAGACACACACGTGTAAGACTTAACGCTGAAACCGCATCAATGCCTATTCATCAGCCCTTTGACTTAGCACCGTTAAATAGTCATGAGTTGCCCGAGGGCTCAACAGCCTCATTAATCATTGATTAATCTAAGCTCATGTTTGTTACTCGAGAAAATGTCGTTTAAATAAAATGGAAGTTCAGCGTTTCATGTCGCTGAAAACGGTTTTGAATGCTAGTCAAATGAGCAACTTCCTATGAAACGTTAAAAACGCTCTCTGCACAGGCAAGAAAACTGTCTTTTTAACCGACTTTAAAAAAAGGAGGCGGTTCTCAATTCGGTTGTAATTTTATTATCTTTTTTTTTCAATGTTTGTTACCTCAGACCTCCGTCATTGATGAGCCGATTTGGTTTTTTTTTATTGAAAAGTATACGGTTCTAGGTGGGTCCCATTTTTTTCAAAAATTCAGTTGGGTGATGGGATCCATGAGGAATTGAGGGGACTCCTCAATTATATTAGGCACGCGTGTAGTGATTTTGGTATTTTCTATTATAACTCGTGTATTTACACCCGGAAATCATAAATTTGGTGGAGTGGAATTGATGATAAAGACCACAGATGACTTATGGAATTCCTCAATTATGTACTTAAAAACAAAAGTATATCACAGATTCTGATAAGATTCCGTTGAAATAGCAACTATTAGAAGTGCCAAAGGTGATCCTTGTGGAATCGACGGAAGTCCTCAAATATTATCAGCCCACATACAGCGATGCGGTTTTTTTTCTCTAATAATCACCGCATTTGCGCTCGGAAATCAGTTCATGTGGTAAATTGGAAAATAAATGTGGAAATGTTTTCGTGGCTTGGCGGAGTACTAAATTGAAGTCGGTTAAAACTTGTTTTTAAAGTAAATTATTATCCTAAAAGTCGAACCTATTTCTTCGCTGGCAGACTAAAAAAAAACAAAATGTCAAATGATGAAATGAGTGTGGGATATTAATTTATGAACATATGCACCATAAAAAACATTACATGTAAAAAAGAGGCCAAGTCTCAAAACTCTTCCACCGTAAAAAGTTGGGAAATATTTCGTAGTACCAAGTCACAGGCATTCTTATTATTCTTTATTTGCTAGTCAGTGAGATCGGTCAGTGAGTCAGTCAGTTAGTCAGTGACAAAATTAAGAAACGTTGACTAGTTATAATTCTTAAATCGAGAAAAGGGTGATACGGCCGTGCCGCTGTTTTGCTCGACATGGCGGGGGAACTGCCGTATATGACCAACGTATGTCAGTACTAGTATTATATTTTATTCAATAAACAACAAAATAGAATTAATACAATTACAATACAAATTAGGCACCGATTTCTCACTAAAACTTGAATAAATAAAATTACTTACAACTAAAATAACTACTTATTAAGTTATGCATAACTAACTAAATACTTAGAACAAAAGTTTGATTGCAAATAGCTTGTGACTTCTTGTGACGCCATCGCCAGGTGAATTTAATTGAATATTGGGGTGTGTAATCCTACTAATATTATAAATGCGAAAGTTTAGATGTTTGGATGTTTGTTACTCAATCACGCTTAAACGGCTGAACCGATTTGAATGAAATTTTGCACGAAGATAGTTTATAGCCTGGATTAAAATATAGGATACTTTTTATCCCGAGTCCACGCGGACGAAGTCGCGGGCGGAAGCTAGTGTTTCATATAAAAACAAATTGCATATTTTCATTTTGCATAACAACGAATTGCATAATTTCAGATTGTATTAGTGGTTAAATTGCATAAAAACAAAATAAATAAAAACTTTTTGTATAATTTCATCGATTATAATCATCAATAGCGCTAGCCTTCTAGGTTAGCACCATGCTGAGTCGGGGCCTTTTCGTGGACCCTGCTACTTTTACGTTACTGTGTTTTGTTTTTTATACCCATTGTTTTGTCCACGAATAAATGTTTTCTTTCTTTCTTTCTTTCTTTTCTTTCAATGTTAATAAATTCCATTAATATAATAAACAAATGCTATAATGGTCACTGTATAATATGTCATGCTCATTATGTTTTTTTATAAAGAACTTTTTTGGATAGAAACAGGACTCCGCCTTAGCTCCGGCGCTGCGGGGAGAGCAGCCCTTTCGCCCTCGCGTAACAAAGCACGGTCGCCAGTGCTTTGTCACTGCTCCCCCTCCGCGCCTCCGGCTTTTTATATACACTCCAGGGGTAGGGCAGACAAGACCACGTGGATATTGGGGCGCTCCGATTCGGTTTTGTTACCTGTGTCTCTTTTTCTAGGATCTGATAGCAATCACTTAGTAAAAACTAAGTACATACTAACCCCCTTATTCATAAAACTTAAAATGCCTTTGCTAAATAAAATGTGCTTTGTCCCTTTCTTACGAACACAAATGTTAAAGTTACAGATAAGGACAAACGAATTTTAACGCCATTTTAGTTAAAACAGGCTTGTAGTACGTGTATGAATACGGCCGTTAGTGTTGTTATCAGTTTCAATCATTATACTAAATGTATTTAGTACTGTAATTAGTACACATAAACGTTATAGCAAATGTGGTGGTGATAAATGGATATTATTATTGGTCATAACATTTAAATAACATATTATTTAAATGTTATGACCAATAATAATATCCATTTTGTTATTATGATAATAGTTTGATATGATTTCCGTACGTATGCTACTTGAATTTATGCATTTTGTTTTTATGGCGAATGAACGGCACCCGAATTTAATTGAATATTGTTCTTTGTAGTATAATTAGCTTAGTCTCCTTTTTATTTTTCTCTTTTTATGAGATTTTTTTTAAGTGACCAAGCAGTGTGTTTCCTATTATATGCATATTGCCGTATTGCGTGGCTTGCGCACTTGGTATTAGTTATTGTAAATAATGAACTCTTATTGGCCTTCTAGTATGTCGCCTTATCCTTGTAAAATGAATATATATATACGTTGTTATCCTGAATAAATTAAATAAATAAGTATAGACTAGTGACACCATTTTCTATGGATAGAAAGCGACAGCGGGTCGCGCCGTCCATACAAAAAGTCCGACTCTTTACTGTTTCCTCTTCCATAATTTAACCTAACACATTCACTGCCAAGAACCCACCTAGCGGGCGCCTATGCCGTAGGCGCTTTCCGCTACTGAGGCGGGAAACCGCGGGATCGGCGTAGCGCTTCTTGGCAGTGAATGTGAGCATTTTCACATACTTACAGAATTAACGAAGAGTGTCAGCGGTGGAGCAAGTACAAGCCGATTCCCACCGGTTTCCTTAAAATGTATTGCTTTATATTAGCAAACACGTAAGGTCAGTCGGGGCAAGTGCACTATAACGGGGTAAATGCGCCTATCATACAGGACCGGTCATTGTGGCACAGCAGGGTGGCCTATGTCTGGCACTGGACGTCTTCTGGCTGTTATGATGACAATGATGAACATCTAAGGTGTCTATAGTACTAAAATATTTCAATATATTTGATGTAATCGCACTTACCCCGGTTGCGCACTCGCCCCGACTGACCTTAAATCATCAAAAACAGCCCTATGATTTGCTCCGGGTGGTCCAGTGAAAATTCTCACGCAACGCCACTGGTCCATATTGTGTCTGTTTTGTAACGAAGGTTGTATAATTAAAATTGAAAACATTTTTACCAAATTTATATCTTGTAAAAAATCAAACCGAATAGCAAAAAAGTAAGCGATTCATTTAGCAGTTATGCAAGCCTAACCTCATAATCAACTGATAACTAGTTTTATGGACCCATGTAATGCTTGAAGAAATATTGCTACCTAGTAGATTGGTCTGTGTTTCAGGTGCCTTCGAAATAATAATAATAATAATAAAATATTAGAGGACAATCTTACTCAAATCGACCTACTCCCTAGTACCGACCTACTCCATAGTAAGCTCATTAGTCTTTTGTTATGGGTACCTACTAGACGACGATATGTATTCAATATAGATATAAATACTTAAATACATACAAAACTTCCTTAACTTCCATGACTCAGAAACAAATATTCATGCTCATTACACAAATATTTTCCCTTACCGGGATTCGAACCCAGGACCCTCAGCTTCGTAGGCAGCGTCACTACCCACTAGGCTAACCGGTTGTCAAACGGCTGAGACGGATAGTTGAGGTCGTTTCATTGTACCATTTGTGCGGATTGTAAGCCACAGCAATTTTATCCCGAAAATCATCCCCTAAGGGGGTGAAAGTTTGTATGGAGCCACGATAAAAGCGAGTTCCACGCGGACGGAGTCGCGGGTAGAAGCTAGTATACAATAACATAATAAAATAAATAAATCCTTGACGCGGAAAGTCATATTTAATGTGTCATAATGCGGCAGAGTTCTAGTTAAATGTACCAGCGCCAGCGAATTACACCGCACCGCTCTGGGCCAGTGATAATTTTCAACTAACCAACTCTCTAATACGGTCGGCGAAGCTTAATTCGTAGCCAAGTTGAGGACACACTGCGTTACTGATTTTGGAAATTTTCGATACTTAAAATAGATTTTAATATCAAAATATTTGGGTTGACCCAGCTGAGGTAATGACTTTATTCAAGTGCGCCTTATCTTACGGCATACGAGTCCAATGTGCCCCTGTCTTCTACCTGTAGGCGGCATTTTAGCAGCCGTCGCAGTAATACAGCCAATGCGATTAAGAGTCCGCAGTAATCTCGATTCTCCATACAAACGTAGTTACGCTCTCATTTTAAAACTACGTGTTGGATTGTAACGAAACTTTGCATATACAATGCCATGAGGTATATCTATGTCTGTAATTAGTTTATGTAGCTTCAAATACCATAGTAAAAAAAAATCGAATTTAAGTTTTTCATACAAAACTTGTTTTTGCTGTTTTACGTTTATTTTATAAACTGGAACCATATAAAGTAATTACAGACATAGATATACCTCATGTCATTTGATATGCAAAGTTTCGTCACAATCCAACACGTAGTTTTAAAATGAGAGCGTAACTACGTTTGTATGGGAAGGTGAAATTCGGCCGAGCTTACTGCGGACTCTTAAGCCACCCAATCACACGAGTCACGTGGGAATGGGCTCGCTTGTACAAGTAACGAATGGTGTTAATGATTAGTCCTTTAGTAAGACGATTAGGATAAGTGCTGTTGTAGTAACAGTGAATTTGTTTAATTCAATTATTTAAATGTTTTTTTTTGCCCGTCACTTCGTCTGCGTATACTTACTCATTAATAGCATTAAGAGATTAATACTGCTATTAATCTAATAGCAAATACGCAATTCGACTAGCAAATACAAAATACTTGGTGCAGTATGAATGAGCACATAAGTATTATTTCGTGTGGTCGAAATAACTGGTGATTCTGACAGTGCCAACATGAAATTTACGAAAATCGGGGTAAAAGTTGAAATAGAAATAAGAGTCTGATGTGCCCCGGCTTTTCCGCTGTAGGCGACATTTTAGCAGCCGTCGCAGTAATACAGCCGATGCGATTAAGCCATCCAATCACACGAGTCACGTGGGAATGGGCTGGCTTGTGCCGGGTAACGAATGGTGTTAATGATTAGTTCTTTAGTAAGACGATTAGGATTAGGGATGTCAGAGACTGGTATAGTCTAGTGTAAAAATATGGGCATACATCTTACTCATAAATATGTCCCAGCGGATTAGGGTTTCGGTACATATTTTTGCACTTGAATTGTACAATACCTCCTTTGACGACCTCTGTAGCCTAGTTGGTAGTGACTCTGCCTACGAAGCTGGAGGTCCCGGGTTCGAATCCCGGTAAGGGCATTTATTTGTGTGATGAGCACGAATACTTGTTCCCGAGTCATGGATGTTCCTATATGCATTTATGTATCTATTTATCTATATAAGTAGGTATATAGTCGTCTAGTTCCCATAGTACAAGCTTTGCTTAGTTTGGGACTAGGAGACAAAAAAATAGTGCCTACGCCAAATCTTGGGATTAGTTGCCTAAAGCGGACCCCAGGCTCGTTTGAGCACTACCGGGAAAAACGCTGGGAACATGATGATGATGATGACCAATTTACATTTTAAAGGCTGCTAATGCCTAGACAATGTCGCATTTCTTGAAAAAAAGGAGGCCACTAAAGCTAGTTTCACTATAGACAGGTATCTGTACCTACCTACCATGCGTTTAATAGCAATTAGACCTCAGACCCCATAGCATGGACGGCCTTATCACACGATAAGTGACAGGATAGAGCGTTCGTCACTGGCTGACACCGTTCAAGAGAACGAGACGGACGCTCTATCTTGTCACTTATCCCGTGATAAGGCCGACCATGATACGGGGTCGGCTTTCAACGCAAAAGCGCCTATTAATTAACTAGCTTCCGCCCGCGACTTCGTCTGCGTGGACACGGGATAAAAACTATCCTATATTTGAATCCAGGTTATAAAGTATCTTCGTGCAAAATTTCATCTAAATCGGTTGAGCCGTTTAAGCGTGATTGAGTAACAAACATCCAAACATCTAAACATCCAAACTTTCGCATTTATAATATTAGTAGGATTGGAAAAAACTCCTAATAGATGCCACCGGTGCCAAAAATGTGAAAACTTCCGTTAAATAAAACAATCGTACCGGAAGACGCAGCGTGAGTACTCCCATCTTAAAGGCCGGCAACGCACCTACAACTCTTCTGGTGTTGTAAATGTCCATGGGCGTCGATTATCGCTTACCATCAGGTGATTCGACTGCTCGTTTGCCTCCTATATCATAAAAAAAAAAAAAAAAAAAAAATGTGAAAACTTCCGTTAAATAAAACAATCGTACCGGAAGACGCAGCGTGAGTAGAACCCCCGCAAGGTGGACTGATGACCTGGTAAAGGTCGCGGGAGTCCGCTGGTTGCGGGTAGCGCAGGAGCGGTGACATTGGCACTCTTTGGGCGAGGCCATTTATCATTATCATTGATGCATCATCGGTGCCAAAAATGTGAAAACTTCCGTTAAATAAAACAATCGTACCGGAAGACGCAGCGTGAGTAGAACCCCCGCAAGGTGGACTGATGACCTGGTAAAGGTCGCGGGAGTCCGCTGGTTGCGGGTAGCGCAGGAGCGGTGACATTGGCACTCTTTGGGAGAGGCCATTTATCATTATCATTGATGCATCATCGGTGCCAAAAATGTGAAAACTTCCGTTAAATAAAACAATCGTACCGGAAGACGCAGCGTGAGTAGAACCCACGCAAGGTGGACTGATGACCTGGTAAAGGTCGCGGGAGTCCGCTGGTTGCGGGTAGCGCAGGAGCGGTGACATTGGCACTCTTTGGGAGAGGCCATTTATCATTATCATTGATGCAACAGCAGTGGACGTCTTTCGGATATGACGATGATGTAACGATTGAAACGGATTTCGTCACGGGTATTATATGTGACCGTGCCCCCGTGCGGTGCGGGATAGAATTTCACCACCCCCTTTGTTCCCATGGATATCGTAAAAGTCGACAAGGGAGCAGGGTTAAAGTGTGTTGTGGGCGATGGGCTGGCAACCTATCACTGCGGTATCACATTTTGTCGATCTCACTCACATTTATAAATGCCAAAAGCGGCACTGGAACTTATGTTTCATGTCTTTTTGGGAATAAAGGCGTGACATGTATCTATGTATGACGTGTATTTTTTTTATTATCAATAAATAATGAGTATGAGTATGTATGTATGTATTATGTAGTTTTTGCTCGCGACTTCGTCCGTGTATACTCGTTAATCGCCTTAAGAGGTTATAACTACGTCTGCACTAAATCGAATAGCAAATATAGAGGAGACTTCCCATAGAGGTAGCATCAATTAACGCACGCGTAGCCAATCCCGTGGTTTTCCGCTAAGTAGCCGAGAGCGGCTACGGCGTAGGCACCCGTTAGGCGAGTTCGTGACAGTGAAAGTGTTAAGGGATGATTTCCGGGATAAAGTAGATTGTATGACAAAGGTCTAAAATAAGCCACGAAATGTCTATTTTCCGGAACGAAGTCAGGGGAAATAGTTCGAGGGGTAATAATTTTGGAAATGAATCCTGTTTCCTGTTTGGTCGATTTTAAATCTAGCTGTATTCTGTTTAGTTAATAGCATATACAAAAGTTTTTTGAAGACTTGTGATTGGTGGATGTAATACTGTGAACTGTTTTTATTGGCCTATTTTTTTTTAAATACCTAAATCATAAGTATGTACATGTACTATCGACAAAATTGAATCCTGACCCACCATGGAACCTTGTTACAATTAACTGACATATTAACGTCATATGATCTTACGTATGTTCGTTCATTGTAACAAGGTTCTATGGTGGGTCATGATTCAGTTGGTTCGATAGTACATATCTTCCCTAGGGGCTAAATGTACTACTTCAGCCCCGCTAGCTGAGCATAATATAACGCACTTTTTGAGCATGGGAAGTGAAAAAACTTTTTTAAAATTTTAATGTCCTTCCCAGGGACTCGTATAGAGATGTGCCGTTCCCAGGAATATTTCCATACAAGGGAACATACGGGAATATTGAAATTGTGTATATTTATATATCTTGCTATTAGGGATTCCATGATAACTTGGGCCCTTGATTTTTTTACCAAGACATTAACCAGTGTAATTTACCCGCAAAAGTAATTCCCAATGTTCCCGGGAATATTCCCCGGAACAATGGGAATATTCCCGGGAACAATGGGAATATTCCAAGTTATTGGGAATATTTTCCCCATCAGAAAAAAAACAAATTTTACAAAAGTACTTCTGAAAGTAACAAAACCGATACAAAGTTAATAAAAAACCACAATAAAATATTATAAGAATACAAAATATGAAAATATTTACATATTAAATGGTAATTGAGATAAAAAGTCAGAATTTGTACAATAATGCAGTTTTTGGCGAATGGCACTTTATTTGTCGGGGCACTATTCATTTTATTTACTTTTATTACAACTTTAATTTTCCTAATTTGTATTTCAATATTCCCCTGTTTGAGGAATATTCCCGGGAACAAGGGAATATTCCCGTTCCCGGGAATATTACCCGGCACATCACTAACTCGTACAAAATTTCGTCTAAACCGGTTCAGTTGTTTAAATCGGGACGGGTCGGTGTTTTTACTGGCATTTACATTAGCTGCACATGCATGATATTGGTGGTGGGATGTACCTACATTTTATACCTAGGTACATCGGGACTCTAAACTGGTCGACTATCATATATTGCCGATGTTCAGATAATCTTTTTAACTAGTACTTCGGCTCAATATCCACCTTAACTTGCCATCCTTTACAACAGAAACTTCTAAATAAGCAAGTTCAGAGGAAGCGGAAGGGGCAATTGGAGACTTGGCGTGAACTTGGACTGGCTCTAATCACAAGGCTGTGTAAGTGTTAACTGTGTTTCCGCTGCTCCTGCCTAGTTCACAAAACATTTCTTAACTGTGAGTTAGTTGCCATACTTTGAGATGGATTAGTAAGAATTATACGTACCTAATCAGAGTGTATGAAACCGACCAAATCAGAGTAATCCTAAAGAATGATCAGGTCAAGAGTATCCTAAACCGACGAGCATGTATGCAGAGTGTAATGAAAGTGAATGAAGCAAGAAAGGTTTGTCAAGATCGTAGCAAGTAGAAATCCGTGATCTCTGCCTACCCCTCCGGGAAATAGGCGTGATTATATATATGTATGTAATCAGAGATAAAGCGGTTGAGCCATTGCCAGTCACACATTGAGCCATTAGTGGCCGCCAAAAGTTGTTACACTCGTTAGGACAACTCAACTGTCATTTGCCCAAACAATAAGTGAGATCTAACTGACGTACGTAAAATGTGTTACGTGATCTTCCAGCAGATATACTTATGCTGCAATTTTACTTTCTTCATCCATACTAACCGTAGCGTAGCAGCGTATCGTATCATAACGCCGTATACGCGTACCCGTATCCCCTTTGATGATCGGGGAAAACCCGCCTCGAGAGCGATCACGGCGTATCAAATCATAACTTCATATCGTGATACAGTAGCAAAAACCGTCCATACTTACCGATCCTGATACGCGTATCCGAACGCGAGTTTGCGGGTATATATATAATAAACGCGTCAACATCGATCCCGAGCGATCAGATACGGCGCGCCGCATGATCGCACTGTTTTTGCGTCTACATTAGCGATCTTGATACGCGTCGGTGAATCGCGACGGAGATACGATACGACAAAATGATACAAATGTGGACCCAGCTTTACGTGATTGACCTACAGAAATATATCGCAGTTGTTGGAAGTTCGAAGAAGAAACGGTATTTTGCAGCAATGCGAAATACACTACTTTAAGTTGATCCAAGCTCTTTTCGTCTCTAAGGCTTCTCATAGCATAGCAAGCAGAGTTCACTGAGTTTTCTATTGCTTCCAGCTCTCGTTTCCAATTGAGATTCGAATCAATGTGGATTCCGAGAAATTTTACATGATCTACTGGGCTCGAAAATAAAACATAAAAAATGTATACGTGATGTGTAACCTTTTATTTGAACAGTGTTCAAAAAAAAACTATGGCCAACTACCTGGACTTACCCTACACGTTTAATAGAGGATCAATAGTGTACAGTTGGGCAAGGCACTTTGCATAAAGAACTGATGGCCGTTGGGGCGGAGAGGGTCTCGAGGGACGACCATGTACCGGAAGGCGCAGCGTGGGTAGACCGGACAAGGAAGACTTGTAATATGGTGATTGCACTGTAACGTAACTTTATAGTTTACTGCAACATATACGCATATTGCTTGTATCATCGCAGAGTATCGTGTATAAATAGATAGGTATTACGCTAAATAAAGGATTCTATTAGACACTTCACCTTCCTACTCATTGGCTGTGTGCCGCCATACCTATCCCATATTTGTAATTTCAGATGGCAATAAACTATTTCTATTCTATTCTAAGGCTGGTTTTAGTGTCACGCTGACCTACGGCGCTGACAGGCTAATATGAACGATGTTGAGGGAGCGTTTTAGAATAACGCTGAGCGGTGAGCGCTGAAGATCGTCAGCATATCATACATCAGCACTCGTGACCAAGCTGGTAGTGGTCGCGGGAGGGGGGGATCCATCCAGGTGGCGCAGGACCGGCCATTGTAGCGTTCTTTCGGGGAGGACTATGTCTACCGACTAGGACTATGTCTGGACCTATGCCGTAGTACGGGACTGGCTGCGCCATTCGAGTTAGCGAGAAAAAGGGCGCAAACGCCATGCAATCCGCGGCGCTTACCCGTTCGGCCGACACACAATAACTCACGCGCTAATTTGCAAATGAAATAGTTCACTTCTGTCGCTACGGTAATACTTATTCATCGATTCGAAATGTCAAAATATTCAAGTTTTTACTTCTGCCGGCACTCCCGGAGTGCAACCCGGTCTTTTTTTATTTTTGCGTCACCAAGGCAATTAAAACGATAATTTCGTTATATAGGAAATAAAATAAAATTTATAGATTTCCTGTTTTGTATAAGACAAAGACACAATCAAATCTTGCATTATCAATCGTACATTTATAAATTATGTTATGAATCTGACTTGCTAATTGAGTCTATATAATTAGTATATTGTAATCTTATTCAAGATTGTTTATTAATGGTGTTGGCAAACAAGCAAAATAATTAACATTTTATAAGTTCAATATCTCAAAACCGATTTTGTTGAAACGTAGCTAAGAATTAACGACCGGCGTCTCGATCACGTAAAATATGGACAAAAAACACATTAAAATTGGTCCATTCGTTTAAGAGCTACGATGCCACAGACACAGACAGACACACCGACACATGGACATGTCAAACTTATAACACCCCTCTTTTGCGTCGGGGATTAATAATGAAATATGTAAAATAGAAAGCGAAAACTAGTCTATAGACACTTGCTATTCCAGAGGGTACATAAGCGCGTTGCCGATTACTGTTTTTGTAATATATATTGAAGTGTAGGGGAACACGGGGCAATATAGGCCCCTTAAGAGTCCGCAGTAAGCTCGATTCTCCATACAAACGTAGTTACGCTCTCATTTTAAAACTACGTGTTGGATTGTAACGAAACTTTGCATGTACACTGACAGGGAGGTATATCTATGTCTGTAATTATTTTCTGTAGCTTCGGATACCATAGTAAAAAAAATACAGCGAATTTAAGTTTTTCATACAAAACTTGTTGTTGCTGTATTTTGTTTGTTTTATAAACTGGAACCATATACCTCATGTCATTGTATATGCATAGTTTCGTCACAATCCAACACGTAATTTTAAAATAAGAGCGTAACTACGTTTGTATGTGAAGGTGAAATTCGGCCGAGCTTACTGCGGACTCTTAAGCATGTCGTGATAACATAAGCATAGAATAATATACGTCATTTCATGAATAATCTTTTATTAAAATAATGAACAGTCTTCCTTTACTTAAACCTTAAGTATAGACATTAAAAAATGGCAGTCGTGCTCATATTGCATTACTTACCGAGGGCGGTAAAACAAAGCAGGTATTTGACGACCGATCCGAAGGTAAGGGCGATAAATATGCTATCTGAGGCTTTCTTTATTACCGCCCGTGCTAATTACATAGCTTTACGTCTCTCCCTGGCCAGGAAGTCGGATTTTCCGCACGCATAGTGTGCGGTAATTGCTACTTTATGGCCAGGTATGACGTGAAAACATAACGTAGCCTAGTTTTTGTGTAACCGTTACCATATTATCTTTACAGTAAGCGCATCGCACCGCTGAACGCACCGCCTGGCCATAAACAAGCCTAAAGGCCATTTATACGCCTAGCAATTTCTTACAACAACCTAGAGACGCAGCTATCAGACGGAAAGAGACAGCAAACATTCAGTTCATTCGCTTTAAAGGATGATTCGTTGCTCGTTGCCGTGGTTACGTCTACTGGGTCACTCTTTAAAAATGTGTTTTTATGGGGTTAAAATCCATTATCACGTGTTTTTGTTGGTTTCCCCTCATTTTACCGACAATTGTTTCACCGAATGCTTTGTTTTATTGAACTTTCATTTCATCGAACGTTTTTCTCACAAACCGTTAACTTTAAGGTAAAGCTAAAAAGTAATTGTGTAGAATCCATTAGGGTTAGGTCAAAGAGTAAAGTAAGTGGTTAGGTTCTGGTTTGTTGTAATAACAATCCTGAAAAGTTTGCTCTTTCTGAAAAATAAGGTTTCCAATGAACGATGAAAATTCGGCGAAACGTTTATTCGATGAAACGTTTGCCGTTGAAAGAACCGTTCCATTTCCATTCCATGACGGGGCATATATATATCCTTAGCATGACGAGTCCAATTTATAGTATTTTTACAAGCTTTTATTTACTTTCACCTGTCCCGTTGTCTGTCTGTCTGTCTGTCTGTAATCAAATCTTGCAAGTTAAATTTGGCCCACTTCCCGGTGACCGATTGAGCTGAAATTTTGGATATAAGTATAGTTTGGATGACAATTCAATATTATGATACCATCGAGCTGATCTGAAGATGGAGACGGAAGGTGGCCATGGGAATTCAGTACTTAACCGACGTAACCCCGTTGAGTTTGGGCTCGTTAGAATCGTCTCAATGAGTAGTTGATGATGGTATACAGAAAAGTACAGTCGGCAATAAAATCTTGTTCCAATAATGAAATTTTTGACAGAAACTTTTTTTTCTATGAAACTGTTACTGTGTTGTCTTGTGGCTTATTGGGCCAGAACAAAAACAAGAAAAAGTTGATTGACCCAATTGATAGGTGCAAGACGGCCCGCGAGCTGTGTCGCGGCTAGATAAACTATCCATCTCTCTCTTATGAGAAGCTTAGAAAGAGACGGATAGACTATGTCGCCGCGACACAGCGCAGGCCGTCATGTGACAGCCGTGCTGAGGAGGATTTTGTCTGGCTATATATAATCTAACTGGATACTTGTCTTGTCATTCTCCAAGCAAACTAGTACTGCATCTTATAACCTAAGTTAACAACTCCGATCATAATAACCAGTTTGCGCATACGCACGCAACTGAGACACCGATAACTGTCTCTGTCTAACACGCCACTATAATGACCATTTAAATACGTCTGTCTCGTTCTACAGGCTATCGTAAACTTGACCTTTGTGATTTTTCTTGTGTCATTCTTGAAGTGGTGAGCGTGGGAGATGCGCGTATAAAATTGCTTTTGTATATTAATATTTTAAGTGAGTTATTAGTGAAAATACTTTGAAAATGGTAAGAAATGTGTTCTGTTCTTTAGTGATGTGCTTAAAGTGATGGTTATCGTAGTGAGGTCAAAGGAAGTCTTTATGATATTTTAATTAGTGTTGTGGAAGATGTTTACCGGTTATGGAGGTAGTTTTTTTAATTATTTACGACGCAACGGATGTTCTAGATGGACCGACTGGTTTGTAATGGTTTTTAATAAGTATCCAAATAATTTTAGGTTGACGGTATAACAATGAACGATTGACATAAGCACCTATGTTGAAATTTTAATCTTATTGGTTCGGATCTTGTTTCCAAACGATTGCCTAGTGAGTGACGCTGCTTACGAAGCTGACGGTCCTTGGTTCGAATCCCGAATACCTCAAAACTCTTTTTCAGTATTACTGTGTCTCTCGAGTCCGTCAACTTCGCTCCTCTGGCAACCTTTCCTTATCTATTCCGCTTCACCGTACTGGTCTTATGTCCAATTCCTTCTCCGTCCAAGTAGCTCGCCTATGGAACCATCTCCCTGTCAAAAATCGGCAATCTCCAAACAGGCTTGTCTTCAAAAAGTCCTTACAAAATTTCTTTGATGGCAGAACTTAAAAATAATCTATCAGTTTTGTAAGTTTCATCTATATTCATATGTATGTGTATGTATGTATTAATAGGTATATATTGTTATATCATATTATATTGTATTGTATCGTATTCTACTTTATTATTATTCATCGCATCCTTAGGCATGTTATAGAGTTTTTGTTTTAAATTAAGTTGCACTGCCCACATTTTATCTGCTTTGCCTTAAGGTTGACTGGGAGAGAATGCTTTATAGCATTAAGTCCACCTTTTGTACTATAAGATATTCTTTTGTGCAATAAAGATTAAATAAATAAATAAATCCCGGTAAGGGCAAATATTTATGTGTGAATATTTGTTTTTGAGAGAATGTTTTCTATGTATTTAAGTATGTCTATCTATTAAATATGCATATCGTCAAATAATAGATTGAAACCAGGCGTTACTTTACGGAAAACTGAGGAGTTTTTGCTCAGTGGACGTAGCGCAAGCAACATCTCATACGCAAATAGTTGCATCTTATCTTCGTTGATAGACCAGCGGGCGTAGCACGGTTGCCATTTTATCACTTATCGTTGTGGATAAGGCATCCGTCACTCTCGCACTCGCATACTTGTCAGAGCGTGATGGGCGTCTTTACCACAACTATAAGTGATAAAATAGCAACCGTGCTACGCCCACAGCACGTTTTTTAGCGGATTAACAAAGGAATATTGTTCTCGTAAAATATATCGTTGTCTATAATACCCATATCACAAGACTTATTGAACTTATTATGGGGGCTAGCTCGATTTGTGTAAGATTGTCCCGTCATAAGTATTTATTTATTTACATGTCATTAAACAAGACATACCGCTAGACTTGGGTGCGTGACTGAAACTTGACCTCAAAATACTTCAGTAGTTAGTCGAATGCAATCGCCATCAGATATATCGGAGCGGCCAAAGTGCACGCCTCTAATGCCTCTACAATAAAGACGTGTTCAGATATTTGTGACCGCTTTGGCCGCTCCGATATTTCTGATGGCGACTGTACCTAAAAACCCGGCCCCTGTACGCCAAAGACAAGTACACGTATAATCACCGGCATTAATATCTGCCATAACAGAGTGGTTAAAAATATCTGACACGTTCCAGAGGCCCCAGCCTTCCAAGGCCCATGGGCCTGCCGATAGGATATATAGAGAGGTTTGTGTGCCGATGGGGAGTTCTTAGTATTCTATTGATCTAATTTATAGTTAAATTAAAAGCTAAGTATTTTAAGTAGGTTAGTTAGTACAACTTAGTTTACAGAATATAGGTTACATTATTGCATTTTAAAAAGTGCATCCGTAATATTTTTCTTATTTTACAACCTCTCACATATAAGTTTTGTACATGTTCAGGTAATTGATTTATTATTTTAGGCAGTAAGTATGAGTATTTTCGAGCGCCATATATGTTATTATATTTAGGTAAACAAAATTGGCTTTGGGATGATAACTTTCTTAATCTAATACATCCTTTCTTAACTTTGAGTTTTGTAACATTGTGATATTCTTCAATTAAGACAGCTTTAATTTTTTTTGTACAGGTAGTAGATTACAGTATTTAAATAGTTGTGAATAGTCGGTTACATAATGCTCTTTAATATTTTTTGGTACAATAGTTTTGAGTATTCTAATTTGTAGGTTACTTACTAGACGGCGATATATATATGTCGGCGGCCGATCGTAAAATCCGCCAGATCACGAACTTCCTAGGCACATAGTGAAACGCCGCCTACAAAACTTATAGATCTATTTATTTTACACAACAATTTGACTGTACCATCGCCAACACAGTTTACTGGCCACCCGTGCACTTTATGTACATTGTAATAAGGTTCAATTTATTATAGTATGGTCAGTTAACTGTGTTGGCGTTTGTATGAACTCGCACAATCAATGTGTAAACAGGCCCTTAGATTGTACAGCAGTTAACGTATAAATTTATAATTAGGATAAGGCAAACGAGAGATAACACCGTCCATTGTTGACAAAAAAATGTTTATGTAGAAACGTCATAAGTAGACGGTTACATCCCAGTTATCAATAGAATTCATTTATTAAACAAGTTTCTGTCAAAAAAATCATTTAGGTACAAGCTTTTATTGCCGATTGTACTTTTCTATATACCATCAACTACTCATTGAGACGATTCTAACGAGCCCAAACTCAACGGGGTTACGTCGGTTAAGTACTGAATCCCCATGGCCACCTTCTGTCTCCATCATCAGATCAGCTCGATGTACCATAATATTGAATTGTCATCCAAACTATACTTATACCCAAAACTTCAGCTCAATCGGTCACCGGGAAGTGGGTCAAAATTAACTTGCAAGACTTGATGTCAAGCAGGTAAAACTAAAAATAAGTTTCTGTCAAAAATTTCATTTTTGGTACAAGCTTTTATTGCCGACTGTACTTTTCTGTATACCATCATCAACTGCTCATTGAGACGATTCTAACGAGCCCAAGCTCGATGGGGTTATGTGGTTTTATTACGGAGTTCCTATGGCCACCTTCTGTCTCCATCATCAGATCAGCTCGATAGTACCATAATATTGAATTGTCATCCAAACTATACTAAAACCCAAAATTTCAGCTCAATCGGTCACCGAGAAGTGGGTCACTTTAACTTGCAAGATTTGACGGACAACTTACTTACATACATACATACTTTTATACTTACATACGAACAAGTGAAGCTAATATAAAGCTTGTAATAAAAGCTTGTTAGGTACCTACACCTACTAGGTAGGTACCTACTCTACAGTATATTAGTGACATGTCCAAATAATATTGATTTCACAGCTGCAAAATGTAGTTTCTTATCAAGAGGTATGTTTAAACAGTTAAAGATGCTTAATTGAGTTTAGAATATTTTTAAGTTACCTAGTAGTGTCTTCACTAAATCATCAAAATATAATCTTTATGTCACTCTATCTTAGAATCAAACATTTTACTACAAAAAACACTTTTTTTTTGGAAAGGAAAAATTATAATGAAATATAATCTATTTGAGCCTGACTATAGTGAAATGAACATTATTTTGAAATAAAAAATATTGGAGCAGCTAAAAATATCAACAAAAGATCTGTGCAATAAATATTTTGAGTTTGAATTTGAAAAACATGAACAAATTGACTGCTCCAGAAAATTAAGTTTTTTAAGGAAAAAATCGGCTGAAAGTTTACCTTAAGGAGGACCTTCGTATATTCTTGTTATCGCCCATATCGTAGATATTTTATATCAAGACCCCAAGGTGTTTTGTCACCCATCGTGGCAAAACACCTCGGCGTCATAAAAATATATCGAACGGATAAAAACACATCGATAGTTCACTTCAACCAGTACGTCATACAAGTTCCAAGTATCACATATTTCTAAGTATTTATATTATAACAATGACTGTCTTGAAACGCGGACGCTATCCGCCCTTGACATTAAGCAATATTTTAGCTCGCTTAGCGCACAAGGAGGAAAACCCGGTAATTACTCGTCAGGCTGCCCGTGCGATTGTTTGTGCCTCTTAATTGATTACCAGCATAGGCCGAGAGCTATCTAATTATCTGCACCATGCTGTGGTTACAATTTCGTGACGTGTTTTATTTGTACTTTTATTGAATGTTTATCGTTTTGTATGTGTGACGAATAAATGTTTTTTCTTCTTTCTTTCTTTTCACTAATAATCTTACTATTGCAAAAATGACAATCGGTTTTTCCATCTTTTACAACATCCACAACGGTCCTGTTTGCGTTTGACAATGCCGATTACTGACAATTCATGCATTGCTGGCTCGACGAATAGGTGGTAAATGGACAGCATCGTTTCTATCGTTACTTATTGACCCAGCAATGCACGTTGAAATGACAATTAGCTGTAATTTCTGGGTAGAAAAGTACCTAGCGATAGCGGTCATTGTTATTTATTTGAGTCTGGATGTACGAGTAGGTACCTATATAGATAGCCGGAATTCTCCAATTATAACATTTAGTCTCGGCATATCATGTTGAATATTATCATTTCATTGGAATATGTAGTTCAGCAGGTCGATCACGTAACGCATTATACACGCCTCTAAATGTCAAACAGATATAAATGGCACTTTCTCTAAGGAAAAATTACAGTTAATTTGTCCTAACGCGCGTTTGAAACCTTACGTAATTACAGCTCAGAAATAACGTGTTTAAACGTATTGAATTTCTAATCGTACAACTACGCTCAAGCGGGTCTTAAGTTTGTTGACGCGTAAAACAGGAAACTAAGGATACTATCTTGATGCTACTGACGACGTTATCATTGTAATTCAATATCAAAGTAAATGATATAGATCCTCATGTCATGTTAACAACTACTTAGTGCTGTGCCAAGTAATTTTGATATTGGTTCAGTAGTGAACAAGCGGTCCCAAAATCCTAACCTATTTTACGTTAAGACATTTTATGTTGCAGTGCAGCGATTGACTCTCAGCCAAAACCATTACTTTCTGTCTAATCGACTTAAAACGGAAGTATTCCAAAGTAGATACTTCCATAGTTGGCCTATCAATACGCTATCCTGAAATTATCCGGTAGTAAACGTTAGAGAGCATTGGGAGACCGATTCCGGCAGTTTTCGATATGATGGCTGTTACAATGTACCTACTTAAGTTTAAAGCGTTATTGTTATTATTATGTATGTCTTTCCCGCTCACGGGACAATGACGTCCCGGACGTTTGGGAGGCGTGCGTGGAGCTAGGTACCTACAAAGTACCAACTGAGCCAACACGTAGAGGCCCTTTTGACAATTTAATAAAATGCAAGGAGTACACCGAGCGGATGCTGTCCCTGCCCGTGTCATGGGATGCACACAGGGACAGCACCCGCTGAGGAGTATAGGGCCTATTGATGGTTGATAAATGAAACGGGTTATTGGGTGAAAATGATGGACTAGTGGCTGGGCTATTGGGTGAAACATCGGACGCCTGCCTAATAAAACTGTCTCACTTTTTATCTCTGGCAGACGGTGACTCGCCAACTGCTAGATGGGCCCCTATTAGTAGCGACATTAAAAAATGGCCTAAGGGCAACACCGGTCAGAAAGCTGGGGGGAGAGAGGTGGCACTGGACTTTAAACATATAGCCAACTCGCCACTTAGGTGTCCACATCAACCCTCGAGCAACAGCTCTTGCGACTCCACTCTAAACGGCCAGTAAAGGCAAGCCAGAGACAGGGGGCCTGTCCAACCATCCACCCGGTCGGCTCAACCTGACCACAGGACACCCCCAGGAGTACTCAGGTACGTAGGGTCGCTACGCCCTAACTTGACTGATTGCACCAGAAATCTGGTGGGCGATGGGGCCGTCACATCCCTACGCCTTTATTATTATTATTAAGTATAGTTATTAAGTTTAAACCGACTTCAATTCAGTAGGTACTTCGTCAAGCCACATACGTGAACATTTCCGAGTTTCCTTTACTTTTTATCACATGAACTGCTTTTCGTGACCAAATGCGTTGATTATTACAGAAAAAGCCCAAGTTGCTATATGTGGGCCGATAATATTTGAGTTCTGTCGATTTCACGAGGATACCCGAATCACCTTTGAGACTTCATTAGTTGCTACTTCAACGGAATCATATCAGAATCTTTGACGTACTTTATTTTTCATTGAGGAATTTTATAAGTCATCTGTGAGACTCATTCGAGGGTACGAGGGGCATTCAAAATATTCTCGGTATGTGGATGAAAACAAAGTACGAAAAGTTTGATATTTTTATTTTTCAATATACTCCCCCCCTATGTTCATACACTTATAAGATCGATCTTTTTTTTTTTAATCCCTCATAAAAATATTTTTATCTTTGGTGTTAAAATGCTCCTCCACGGCCGTCTTCAACGCTTCATCGTCAGAAAATTTATTTCCACGCAGATCCTTTTTAAGATTGGGGAACAAAAAGAAGTCGCTTGGGGCTAAGTCCGGACTATAGGGTGGATGAGTAACAGTTTCAAACCCACATTCAACAATAGCTGCCTTGGCAATATGAGCAGTATGGACAGGGGCGTTGTCATGCAGAAGCAGAACACCTTTGGTTAACTTTCCTCGCCTCTTTTCTTTGATCGTATCTCCTAATTGACGTATAACGTTAGCGTAGTACTGCCCTGTGATATTTACACCTTTTTCTTTATAATCGATAAGCAAAACTCCTTCACAATCCCAAAATATTGTGGCCATGACCTTGCCAGCTGAAAGGATGACCTTGAACTTCTTGGGATGAGCTGAACCCTTAATGTGCCACTGCATGGACTCCTGTTTGCTCTCTGGGTCATAATGATGAACCCAGGTTTCATCTCCAGTAACTAATTTTTGCAGCACCTCATCGGGATTTTCACCACACAGGTCGATAAAATCTGAACAGCAAGCCACACGCATACCCTTTTGAAGCCGCGTCAGCATTCGCGGAACCCATCTTGCACTTACTTTTGACATATTAAGATGGTCATGTATCATTATACATGACATTTCATGTACGGTACCAATAGAGAGATTGGTTACTTGAGCTATAGATTTTACCTTCACTCGACCGTCTTCCAATATAAGTTTTTCCACTTTATCATATTTTCTTGTGAGGTAGCCACTACAGGCCGGCCAGGTCTAGGGTCATCTTCAATACTCTCCCTTCCACGCCTAAATTCGCTTGACCATTTTTGAATAGTAGATAAAGAAGGAGCAGACTCAAGGTAAACACAATCCATTTCCTCTTTTATGGTTTTTTGATTTTTACCCTGTTTTGTCAAGAATTTTAGATTCAGATTCAGATTCAGATTCATTTATTTCTCAATTAGTGTTACATTATTTTCAATTACAACAACTTATAATAAAAACATGAGCACATACTGAGATCGTCAATAACTAAACTAGATTACAATAAGGTTCATTAAATAGAGTCAATACAATTATAATTTCGCTATCCATAATCATTATTCAAATATTCTTTAATATGGTACAATGTCTTACTGAGTAATAGACTTTTGACTTTATTACGAAAAGTATAAATGTTATGTTCAGATTTGATTTCTCCTGGCAGCTTATTGTACAATTTTTCTGCCATTATCTTAGGACATTTTTTTGTCATGGCTAACCTACATTTACTTTGCTTTAGGTTATCTGGATATCGTGTAGGGCGTTTATTCATATCACCGTTTCGTACAAACTCGCTCGGATTGTTTCTCACATATAAGGCTATCTCTAGAATGTATGTCGACACAGATGTTAGGACCTCTAGGTTTTTAAAATGTTCTCTGCAACTATCTCTGTAACGTGCATTAGCCAGAACTCGTATTGCACGTTTTTGCATTTTGAGCACACGTTCGAAATCTGTGGTTTCCCCACAACAGTATTCCATAAGAGAGGATTGAATGTATATATGCATAATATGCTTCTTTAAGGTGGTCGCTCGAAACGATTGGCTTTAATTGTTTGAGGATATATACTCCTTTTGCTATCTTTCCACATACCGAATTTATGTGTGTTTTCCATGAGAATGTTGGATCCAAATGAAATCCCAGTAATTTTACATGCTGTACACTTTGAATCATTGCGCCGTCTGGAAGGATTACATCTAACTTATCAGTCACTTTGTTTTGCGTATTAAATTTAACAATGTTAGTCTTTTCTGAATTTAATTTAAGTCCATTCATTTTAAACCACTTTTCTAATGCAAGTAGAGTTCTGGTTATCTTATCAACTAATTTATTCTCAGATTCGTCGTTGATGATTATTGTCGTGTCATCTGCATATAAAATTATTTCACCATCTATGTCTAGTTCTGTAATGTCATTTAAAAATATAGAGAATAATATGTTTCCTAATGAAGACCCTTGTGGAACTCCTATATTTATTAATTGTGGCTTAGACCTATAATGCTTTCCGTTTACTTTAATTTCCACCGTTTGTTCTCTGTTTGATAGAAAAGATTGTAACAATTCAGCACTCTGACCTTTTATTCCGTATTGATGGAATTTTTCCAAAAGCAGTGTGGTCCACAGAATCAAAGGCTTTTGATAAATCTAGGAAGATTCCAACTACTTTTTGTTTGTTTTCTAGGGACATTATTACATTTTCCATAAATCTTTGGGTAGCCGCGGTTGTAGAGCGCCCGGGTCTGTAAGCATACTGTGCATCTGACAAGGCATTACTGTTCTCAATGTACCTAAGAATATCACTTGACATTATGGATTCAATAAGTTTTGATACTGTAGGAACTATTGTTATTGGTCTAAAGTTTCCTACATCTGTTTTATCACCTTTTCCTTTATATATTGGACACAGACGAGTTTTCTTTAGAGCATGTGGGTATACATTTGAAATTAGAATATTATTTATTAGATATGTCAAGTGGTCTGATAGAAAAGTCATCATGTCATAAAGGAATTTTCCTGAAATGTCATATATATCTTTAGTCTGCGATTTTGATATCTTGTTTTTTGCTAGTTTTAGTAAGTACACGGGGTTTATTTGAGAGAATGTAAACAAAGTTTGAGTGTCCGAGTTATTGACAGTCATTTGCGCTACAGCTTGGTCCACATCCGGCATATTGTTAGTGGCAAGATCGTTCCCTATTTTTACTAAGAATCTATTTATGTGATCTGGTATTTCGGTATAGTGGATAGGCGTTTTCGAATGCTGGTCTTTGAGATTCCAGTTATGCTCTTGGGTGTTATTATTAGTCTCTTCCTTAATTATTTTCCATATCTCACGTTTGGGATTTCTTGACTGTTCGAGACGGCTTTCAGTATGTTTTTTCCTTAAGTTTACTAGCAAGTCCTGCATCACTTGCTTTTTGTGGCGTAGAATTTCGTCAATGTCAATTTGTGGAAACTGTCTACGAAGTAGATGTAAGTCATTGATATCCTGTTGGAATTTAACCAGATCTTTCGGAAAGTACTTGGAACAATTGGAGTATTTCTTTTTATTAGTACTCTTAGGCATGTGAAGGTTCATGTTATAGAGGATTTTTCTCATAAAGGTATCAAACGTAGTTGGGTTATATGAGTTAAATATTTGGTCCCAATCATAAGCTAGCATTGCCTCACAGAAGCTGTTGACGTTTTCTGTACTCTGTTTACGACTTTCAATATATACGTATTCAGGTTTACAATTTTTATTTATTTGGAGTTGCGCTAGTTGAGCATCATGATCAGATATATCTGTTATCAGCGGTTTTACGTCCAATATAGCATTGTGGATATTTGTGATCAGACAGTCAATTGAGGTCTTAGAATTACCGTCTACTCTTGTAGGGAAGTCAATGATATTTCGTAGATTGTAGGAAGCCATTAAGTCTACCAGGGTTCTTTTATTAACCGAGTCTAAGCTAAAATCGATATTCCAGTCCCCCATGATTATAATTGAACACTTATTATAATCACTACTCAGCAAGTCAAATAACTTTTCTAAAGTCTCCAACATTTTGTTGTAGTCTCCCAGTCCAGTTCTATATAAACCGACTATTACTAGATTCTTAGGGTCTAGTTCTATTTCTATTGCACATATTTCACAATGGTATTCTATAGCTAACATGTCAATATTTTTACAGTTTACATATTTCAGGTCTTTAATAATAAAAATTGAGACACCACCGTGTATACGTTCTTTTCGCACAAAATTATTCGCGTGTATATAACCCGGCGTAATATTTATACAATCCATATCATTAAGACCTAGCCAAGACTCCGAAATTACAATTACATCAGGACAATGTTGATTAACTAGGCTACGGATGGTTAACAATTTGTTTCTAATGCTTCGACAGTTTTGGTGGAGGACATTTAGTTTGAGTGTACCTATTTTTGGTTCCGGTCCCGTGGAGCATGGTCTAAAAAAGAGAGTTTAGGTTCTGCATCTGTTTTGTCAGCAGCATCTGGTATTGTTTTTATTGAAGTATCAGCTGTTAGGTAAATGAGATTGCCATGTTTATGGGTGAACTCTTGGTGCGAATTGTGTATAATTTTTGCATACAGAAATTGTTTGAAATTAACAGATGTCCCTTTTATACCATTAAAGTATTTGTTTCTATATTTATTTATATCTATAAGTGATACGCCCCTTGATCTTAGGACGAGTCTTTGTACCATGCTATTGATTTCGTAAATCTTATTATTAATCCCTATCTTATTACTATACGGTAGTGTAGTCAGTTGGAGTTTCAGTCGCTTATAGTTACAGTGGTTTATAGCGTTAACAATATAAGATAATCTATAATTTTTTACATTTGAAGCAATAATTACCACATCGTCGCCTTCATTCATATGTTGCGTGAGGTTACTAATATTTGCAGCAATTTCCTTTAGTTGAGCATTTGGTTTACATATTGAAGTGATCGATGAATATTTAGTACACTGGTCTTTTATAAATCCGGCCAAGGATTTTCCATACTCATCGCTTAATATTAGCATTTTTTTATAATTGCCGTCCTTAATATGACAACTATTCTTTTCCCCTACACTTTGATCTATCGATATTACTTGACGTGGACTGGTACTTTCATGTTCTTGGCTTTGCTTTCTTCTCTCGATGCACGCAGCTGGCGCTGGAATCTCAATACGCGATGATGTGATGGGGTCGTTTAGAGTCGATAGTACTTGACGTGGGCTGGTACCTTCTTGTTCTTGTCTTGGTTGCCCTTCGTCGGTGCATTCAGTTGGCAGTAGGGTCTCGATGCACGGAGATGGGGTAGGGTTGGTCATTATCGATCTGTACGGTAGTGGGTTAAGCGTCTGTGATTTTTGTGGTTTTTGTGCGTCCACTTTTAGGCTTTCTTCGACGGTCTTCATTTCTGTGGTCACATTCTTAGTCTTTCTTAATGAGCTGGTTTCCTTCAGCAGCTGTTTCGATTTAGTTACTTTCTTCTGTTCTTTGTTCTCGTTTGGTGAGGTGGAGGACTTTTTAGAATCGTTCAGATGTTTTAATTTATGACGGATCGGTGCTCTAATTTCGTTAACATTGTTAATTCGCTCATGGTGTTCATGTTTGTTCGGCAATTGCAGAGAAACAAAAGAACATCTCGGTTCCAATTTTACTTTTTTTTAATGTCAATGGATGAATCTTAGCGGCCAGTAACAAATATAAATATAAAAGAGGTTGTAACGTATCAATACCGAATATTTTGAACGCCCCTCGTAAATACACAAGTTATAGTAGAAAATACCGAGATCACTACACGCGTCCCTATAAAAATTGAGCGTTGCTCTGAAATTCCCTGGGACTCTGACTTGGTGACAATAGGATCAACTCAGAAGTATAAATTTTCGGATAAAAAAATATATATAAAATCGGTCCAAGATTGACAGAGAAATCGGTGAACATACATAAAAAAATACATACAGTGAACCATAGAACCTCTTACTTTATGAAGTCGGTTAAAAATGAAGGCATACAAGAAATTTGTTTGCAATACAATAATACTTTTACTAATATTATTTTTAAATAATCGCAGTTGTATAGTGATTTTGATTTCACTGGTTGTCCAAAATTTCTATGTTTTAGTGGAAAAAAAATAGGAATTAAATGCATGGTCATTTCTAATCAACATTGAAAGTTCGTATGTACAATATTTATCTCTGTTTGTTCTCCACATAAATTAATGAACGTTCCTGTAGCAGGTAGTATCATTTTGAGAGTTCAAAGAACACTTGGGAAGTTTACCCCAACCACAACCCTTTAAGAGTAGGTACCTAACTATTCTAGTTGCATCTTGAATATTTTGATACCGTAGCTTAAAATTCACAATAGGCAATAGACTACATTAACTTTCTTATTTACGTATCAACTAAATATGACCTCATTCCTACGGCTTAAGAATCGCACCCCTGGCCGCGAGCCAGTCCTTGCGCGTCAGATACCCATCCTAATTTATAAGATTGCTCCGTCTACGTCCAAGATTCTCATGAATGACCGCAGGAAACTTTTGCGATGTGATTGCTTCTAGTGGCTTATACTTATGCCTATTAACTTGGCTACAAGCCAGCTTGGGGTATATCTAAATGAGCGTATTAGATTGAAATCTAATTTTGATTTGCGGCGCACGCTCGCTCAATGCGTGGTAAACTAAATTGCGAAGGAGTATTATTTTTAGTACGTAACTAGATCGTCAATGTTGACCTAAGGCTACTTCCGGACTGGGCGGGGTGGAATTGGTATGCGATATTTTGTACTTTACCGGAAGCTTATGATATCAAGATAACATTACTTTTCGGTACTGTCAGTATTTCATTTGCGCAATGGTATTTAATGCGTGGACGCGACGCGGCGTAAGTATCATACCGCCCCACGTCTGCCTTATCACACGATAAGTGACAAGATAGAGCGTCCGTCACTGGCTGACACCGTTCAATAGCTCTATCTTGTCACTTATCGCGTGATAAGGCCGACCATGATACGGGGTCTGGTTCCAAGCAAGAAGCAGTCATTTATATATAGCGCTACAGTTTAGCATCTGTACTGACTTAACTGACAGCTTACTAAGACCGCACCAAGCCCGCACACATGCGAATAATACGGCACCGCATAGGGTCGTCACGAAATTTTATTCGACATCTATTATAATATGATGTTTATGGTAATAGCGAAGCAAATATAGATTTTATTTCAATCCAAAACATGTAGCTGAATAGATCCTCCCTCTACAAAGTTCATGAAGTACTCCAGCTGCGGGAATACTAATTTGCAAGGCAACTTTGTACTCAAATTTATGTCCATCACTTAATGTTATGCTTAGCTTTGTTAATAATTAAGTTTAAAGTTAAATCCCGCGAATTCCAGAAAAGTTTACTGTAGTCAGGTTGGCTCTTAGAGCATTGGCTATATAATACTGATAACCAAATCAGCGACTTTTTATGACAGGTCAAAAACGCTCTGTCGCTTCGTCGCTTACATCAAGTTTGTAGGGGAATAGGAACAAGGGATATCGATTTTCTATCGTCAAACAGCATAATTATTTTATCGTTATACATTTAAATACTCGTATCATTAAAATAAGTAGTAATTTAAGTTGAAGCCTGATTTTGTCTTTATCGTACTCGTTTATATCGTAGCTCCATACAAACTTTTACCCCCTATTTGACCCCCTTAGAGAATGTTTTCCGGGATAAATAGAATTATATATGTTGATCCTGGCTATACAACAGAATAAATAATAGTACTACATATAGAAGGCATCCCTTTTGTATCGCATGCAACTTGCTGCGATAGAACGCGTGCGTGCAGGCAACGCGCTTACAAACCAGCCTTATTATTTAAAAAAAAATTACAAACGCGTCCGGTCATTTAAGTAGGTACTTGAAGCGGCGCGACGAAATCACGGAGTGAACCGCCCTTGGCTATACTCTAAAATATATACCAAAAATCATTTTGCTGTTGTAGCGTGATTGATGTAACAAACATCTAAACTTTCACATTTATAATTTTAGTAGGATAAGAATTTTACGTGATGTTAACCATTCAATTCAAATAGTAATAATATTTTTGTGAAATGTATATATTAGCCTGTACTAACAGATAATGTGAGATTTTTTTTCCTGTCAAAGTCTTTATGACTTCACCACACACTTCCTTCACAAGATTGAACTTCAGATGTCTAGCTAGCATGATCACGTTTATGTCGGACATGACGCATACGTCCCCCTCGCACTTGTATACTTGCTAGTAAGAAAACTAGGAGTTATATAGGTACCTATTGGTATACCATTAAAAATTAAAATATGCGCATAATTAACCTTCTACTCTCGGCCTATAATATGATACGCACGAAAATGCAGCATAAACAATTATTTGCGTGCTTTCCTCTCACAAGAGGGCGTAATATAATATCACATTATTTAGGTAAATACCAAGATTCAACATTATTTAGATTGTAAAAGGCTATAATTCCTTTCACAATGAGACTTTTATCTATAAGTAGTTCTATACTATAATCTGGACTAATTTTATAGAGAGGAATATTATGTGATATAGTAGCTTTGTAAACTGTGTAGGGGATAATCTGCGACACTACTCATCGGATTTCTCTCCGAATAAAATATTTAAGTCTACTGAAATCCTAAAGATCAACTCTATATTATGATGAATTAATTTTTGAAGTCGGATGATAAGTTTTTGTTATCTTTTATCTACATCTACAAACATTATGCTACCAACTTGTTACGCACTCGCAAATTTTACCTCTTCCTAATTTTAGAACGTATGGTTGTCTCTGACGCTTACATTACTTTTTACGCGTGCTTAATTAAAAAGAAACACTTAAAAAATCTTAATCCGAATTCCAATCTTGTGTAAGTCGTTTTAGGGTTAAAAGCAGAAAGAGATTTTGAGAACATTCACAGTAATCAAACGTGCCATCGGCTAAGTGCCGAAGCCACAGACGTCATTACATTAGGTTCAGAAAAAATACCCGTTCCCCAAGACATAATAAACAAGATTCTTCTAATGCTACACGTTATTAAACAATTACTTAAGTTAATAAGTGATATTAAGGGTTTCTTTTAACCTTACTCTCGCCAGAGCTGTCGGTGCGATGTGTTGAGACTGAGACATACTTTTAACTCTAGCTGACAACACAACGAATCTTCAAATCACTAAAGGGTCGGTAACGTGCTCTGCAGTCTATAGACTACGGTGTCTGCTTACCGTCAGGCACACACATCAGGCAGGACGTATAACAGTGCCACGTCGTGTTATAAAATGTCGTACTAGGATTTTTACCTGTTTCATTCTTATTGCCTGTCCGAAAATAAGCATGATTTAGGTCCGGTTAACCAATTGATATGATGAGGTATCTTGAACAGATCCAAATTCTGCTAGGTCGAGTTTTTTTTATATGTAGTGTAAACTATAGGTACGATCTATATGTTAGATTTTTTTAATCTCCGACGAAAACGAAGGATGGTATAATGAGTATCCGTCTGTCTGAGGCATAGATCCCAAACAGGCTGAACCGATTTTAGTGCGATTTTGACTAGTTTTTTATTTTCCTTTTTAGTATGTTAGTTAGTTCGTATGTACGGGATAATTCTGGCAACTCAAATTTGACCAACTGAGTTGAACATTTCTTACCCGTGTAAGTCGGATGACAATCTAATAAAGTGACAACATAAAGCAAATCCGATCATGGCTACAGAAGGTGCTACTCTCCTTATTGAACTATGGAGATTCGCTACTATTTTTAACCGACTTCAAAAAAAAGGAGGAAGTTCTCAATTCGATTGTATTATTTTTTTTTTTAAATTTGTTACCTCGGAACTCCGTCATTGATGAGCCGATTCGTAAAATTTTTTTTTTGTTTGTAAGTAGGTAGTTCCCGGTGGGTCCCATTTTTTTTTATTCAATTGGATGATGAGATCCATGAGGAATTGAGGGAACTCTTCAATTATATTAGGCACGCGTGTAGTGATTTTGGTATTTTCTAATATAACTCGTGTATTTACACCCGGAAATCATAAATTTGGTGGAGTGGAATTGAAGATGAATACCACCTAGATGACTTATGGAATTCCTCAACTATGTACTAAAAAGTACAAATTTACGTCACAGATTCTGATAAGATTCCTTTGAAATAGCAACTAATGAAGTGCCAAAGGTGATCCTTGTGGAATCAACGGAAGTCCTCAAATATTATCGAGCCACATACAGCGATTGGGTTTTTTTCCTTAATAATCAACGCATTTGCTCTCGGAAATCAGTTCATGTGGTAAATTGGAAAATAAATGTGGCAAATGTTCTCGTGGCTTGGCGGAGTACTAAATTGAAATCGGTTAAAACTTTGTTTTTAAAGTAAATTATGGAATTTAAAGGTTAATTGTGTACGATTGTCTACGATATTAAATAATCTTCTTTTATGTTATGACATAATCAACTGCATTCACAATTTGTTCTAGCTCAGAGCCCTACTACTAGCGACGGTCCTGTCTCTCTCACACCAACAGCAGACCCCCCAGTCGCCATGCCCCAACGTCTTCAGCTACGAGCCGCCTGGCACGGAGCCCGGCCGGTGGTACGGCGTTGTCAACCTATCCACAGACAGCATATTGCACTCCGTATGGATCAATGTTGTGCTGGATAGCAAGGCGGATATACTTGGAGTAAGTGTACGTACTATATAGTTTACCACTAACCACTGATAGATAGACATTTTATATGTCACTAGCTTCCGCCCGCGAATTCGTCCGCGTGGACCCGGGATAAAAACTATCCTATATTTTAATCCAGGCTATAAACTATCTTCGTGCAAAATTTCATTCAAATCGGTTCAGCCGTTTAAGCGTGGTTGAGTAACAAACATCCAAACATCTAAACTTTCGCATTTATAATATTAGTAGCATCTTTGACGTTTGATCTGTCTTAAATAAATTATAGCGCATCAGACCGAGAGTCAAAAAGTCAACGTTCATATATATAATTTATTTATCAACGATGTACACATGCTATTAAACTACATAATTACGTAATTATAGCACTATTAGCCTTATCGTGATAGATCACGTAAAGATAATAAATAAAACGCATGTAGCTTCTTTGAAGACATACGTATTACTTGTTAATAATGAATATAGGTACATCGAGACGTAGTAATTATAATAATCACTAATCTCTAATTATGTTCAATAAGCCAATAATAAATCTTTCGTAAATTGGCGTAAATTGTCGGTAATGGGAATTTCTCGGTAAATACCTTGTTATTAATTTGGACGTTTGTATCGTAATTGGCAATGTCACGTAATTAAATTAACGAAAATATCCGATTCAAATTTTATTCCAAAAATACTGTTATGATTTGACTACGAAACACGATATCCATTTTGCAGGTAGGCATATTTTCGGAACCAAATTTATTCAGATTTGCTGCTCTTTTCCAGAACTGGGTCGGTGACGTCACGACCACGGACAACACAGACTTCAAAATCGAAAACACGAAGATGAAAGTCCACCCAGGGCCAGCTACCGCCGTCCGATTCTTCGTGCAATACAACCCTTTAAACAAAGCCCCTAAATTGCAAGTTATAAGGCTGAACGGCAGGGAAATTTGCAATGCGAATAATCCTCAACCAGCGATAGATAGGCCTGATGAAAGGAGGACGACTTCCAGGCCGGGGATAAGGCCAGAGGATATTCCTCAATCGAAGCCAGTTCAAGGACAGCAGGCCGGTATGGGCCCGGTGTATTCTTCGACAAAGGCTCCGCCGCAGAATCCGGTTAACCTCAATATGTGAGTACACTTTATTTTCTTTATTTTTCTTTATTTACTTTACACACCGTATAGGTTTATAGGTCAACGATTTCCAGTCCGTAAAGGATAGTCGTCGGTACATTGTATACACTGCCTCCGCCAGGACCGACAGGATGTATGAATGATGAATTGTTGATATTAAAGCCTCTCACAGACTGGCGCGGCCTGCGGTGGCGGTCAGTAATAAATTTGACAGTAGTTGTCAGTTGCAGTTGTTGTTTGAGAGGCTTTACACGCATCACACACCGTATAAAGTTAACGATTATTTTTTTCTGTACATGCAGCGATATGCTTTTGTTTCGGTATTTAAGTAGGTATGTATTATAATTTTCTTTAAAAACAAAGTTTAAACCGACTTCAATTTAGTACTCCGCCAAGCCATGAGAACATTTCCACATTTATTTTCCAATTTACCACATGAACTGATTTCCGAGAGCAAATGCGTTGATTATTAGGGGAAAAAACCCAATCGCTGTATGTGAGCCGATAATATTTGAGGACTTCCGTCGATTCCACAAAGATCACCTTTGGCACTTCATTAGTTGCTATTTCAACGGAATCTTATCAGAATCTGTGACGTACATTTGTACTTTTAAGTACATAATTGAGGAATTCCATAAGTCATCTGTGGTCTTCATCATCAATTCCACTCCACCAATTTATGATTTCCGGATGTAAATACACGAGTTATAATAGAAAATACCAAAATCACTACACGCGTGCCTAATATAATTGAAGAGTTCCCTCAATTCCTCATGGATCCCATCAACCAATTGAATTTTTGAAAAAAATGGGACCCACCTGAAACTACCTACTTACAAACAAAAAAATATATTTACGAATCGGCTCATCAATGACGGAGTTCTGAACAACATTAAACATAATAAAAAAAAAATAAAAAAAAAATACAACCGAATTGAGAACGTCCTCCTTTTTTTTGAAGTCGGTTAAAAAGCATTTGAGTCGCCCAAGATAAAAATATTCCTCGAAACCTGCAAAACACAATTGCTAGCTGGCAGTTCTTTAATTAATTGGATCTTCAATCAGTGCCTTTAAATTCGTTTTCCGCATTTGATATACCTTGGTAAGTGTGGCGAACCGCAAAAAACAAAGGTGGCACAATTTCATTATGAGTAAATTATTACTCATAAATAAGTACCCTGTACAGTGCACACGTCTTACACTTACATGGATAGGTATTCGTTGTTACAAAGGTTACACATTTTGTTAAGACCATGTGCGGGGGCTCAGCTATCGCGGCTCATACAAAAACTTGAATTTCGGAGTTCGTAGTTCCCTATTTCCTCCGCCAAATCAAAATCTATGCATTTCATTTTTGGAACGTAGATTAACTAATTTCTCTATTTCTGATTTATTTGATAACTGATTTTGTTACTGAACAAGAGCCGCTTGTAAAACGCAAAAAAATACTCTTTCTTTACCATCGCCTACAGACGGTAAATGTTCAAAAAGTTTAAAACACCAAACATAGAGCCAGTACAGCTCCCGTTAATTTGTGTTAGAAAATTTACTGACGTAGGTCTAAAAACGGAGAAGATTGGGGTCTAAGGCGGCTCAAAATGCATTATTATTGGGCGCGCGTCAGCCTATTTTTCCCCTTAATACAGTTAGATAAGAGATTGCGATTTTATTCCACTTATACGGTGGTTGACCGCAAATTGTATTTTTATTTGCTTTATTGATTGCGAGTATGTTACTTAGAATCGTGGCAATTTCCACATGAAACTCGTAAAGCAAACTATTCAACTTACCGTTATCATCATTAAGTACACAAAATACATATCACTGACGCTCTCGCACTCGGTTTAATATTAAACAAATTCGCAGTTATCATGCTACAATATATTATAGCCGAAAGACGTCCACTGCTGGACATAGGCATACCCCCTTACATTATGGCAACGATACAGTATCGATGCAGGTGAGATAATTATAAGGCTAGTGTCGCGATACAATCGCGCGTTCATGCACAATACGTTTGTATCGTTGTAAAAAGTCGACGTGTGTGGTTAGTCTTAGCAGGATATTTTAACTGAATCATATACATATAATAGGTAACAGTACTAGTGTCTCTGTGAGCTGTTAAAATCACGAACTCCTTTTTTTTTAATGGATTGTTTAATTAACGTCTATAGGTATCATCTCAGAAATTTTCACGGGAATCGGTTCACCTGTAGTGGAGAACAGCCGAACATCCGGACATGCGAAATCATTTTGGCCCAATCAGGAGTGGAGAACTTCGATCACTTTGCTCGCTCGTTCAATAAGGACTGGTATTTCGGGTATCTAGGTGATATGACGTTTACATCGTCGCATACGTGCCCAGATTTACAACAGTCCGGCATTACCCCCGTGTACCCTCAACAAGCCAATGTCGCACAGCCTATAACTCTAATAATACACTCGAAAACCATTCGGAACACAAGGAAAAGATATAACAGTTATTTACCCCTTTCGCACCCTTATTTTACTAGGGCGGGATAGAAAATTCCACCCATTCTGCTGTTCCACGACCCTTGCTTTTGCAAGGGTCGTGGAACTGACCAAAGCACTTAGGTCGTTTTTCCAGACAGGGTCCTCTCTTTGTAGTTCTCGATACGACCGTAATTTACCTACGTCATCGTACAAAGAATAACGCATTTATTCCCCACCTTTTTCGCAACATAGTCGCAAGTCGAAGACGTGGCCAATCAAAACAGACACTTATCTAAAAGACGTTATAGTTAATAATTGAAGTGTTCGTCAATTTTGAGATGTTTGTTCATTGCATGAGTTTGGAAAGGTCAAACACGCACAAATAACGTATTCTCCGTAACATCATTACGAGAATTTAAATTTAAGGAAAACGTGCTTTTAGGTCGCTTAATTATTTGGAGAACTTTTGAGCATTAACTGGTTAACAACTTTGTTGAGTCGTGAAAGCTTTTACGAGGTGATAAAGCGTACTTTTGTTCATTATGCGATATTACTCTTAAAAACATTGTTATTGAGAGGCACTCTAGCGCATGCACTGACAAAGGATCTGAAGTTAATCAACTTTGTGTACTAGAATGATGAAGCTTCTTAGAAACCAAGATGGAAAACTTTGTTAGGATAGGATAAGAGGTAGAATGATCGAACCATTTTAACCCTTTAACGGGCAAAGTTAAAATTAAATTATAATTCAATTCTCAAGATCAAAATATACTGCGCCATAAAAAATACAACCTTAACAGGTGGTAATTTTTATTATGAAAAAATTGAAATATTTTTTT
Organism: Epinotia bilunana; assembly: GCA_947049275.1. Taxonomy (NCBI): domain Eukaryota; kingdom Metazoa; phylum Arthropoda; class Insecta; order Lepidoptera; family Tortricidae; genus Epinotia; species Epinotia bilunana. The sequence continues at coordinate 3,464,700 of OX346271.1, read as the reverse complement.
AATTGTTCCCTATAAAGGGATAAAAGACCGAAGAGAGTACTAAGTAACTACGTGTTTTAACGAGATGGTACCTACTGAAGACACAATAATTCTCGTACACACACAAAGTTAGAACGATATTGTTTAAGTGTTTGTTACACCTTCTTTAAACAGTTTCAGTACAACATTATTTATTGAATTGTAGTACAGTATACAACAGCTAAATACTATTGGGGCGAACAACTTACTTAACGAAATCAGTTAAATTAAGGCAGACCGGCAGTCACTGATCTAAAATTTTGTTTTGAATTTTAGTAAAGACTAATAATATCTTTTTGGATCCACTAGTCTTCACCATAGCGGAACTATTTTGCGACGAGTTTTTGAAGCGTTGACGTGTACTGCGAATCATGCTTGATGCTACGTCAATTACCTACTAAAAATATTGATCCTTCCTCTGCCGAGCCCACTACTGTACTTCATCAATCGATAACGAGAAGGAAGAAGCAATACGTTGGACTCACTCCACTTTACAATGATACTTTCCGTTATCAGTGCTATTAATTATTGATTTTCGAGATTTTATTAATACTTCAACACCCAGCGGGGATCCTTGTGGAACTCCCCCGATGTTAGCTGTATTATTATGCAGATTGTTTCCAATTCTCTATCAACCAAATATCGTGGCTACCATATGATCATACGCTAATTAACATATTTTAGCGTACCTATTTCATAGTTAGCCACAATTGTTAAAGCTTAAATAACATGCGCATATAATGAGGTCAAACGCCTCTGGCCCTTCGATGTTATCACGGGCTGTTATTTTGTCATTTATTTATTTAGAAATTGTTAGAATAACATTTGATTCATTGGGCGCTTTTCCATTAGCCGGCGCGACACCGGCACGGCACTGGCTTAAAAAACGAAGCCCCGGCGCCGGTGCCGGTGCACGGCCATGCCGGTGCCGGGCCGGCTAATGGAAAAGCGCCCAATAATTATCAGTAAATGCCTTAATTAAAATCAACATATAATTCGGCGGTTATGCCAATATTTCCTACATTTATACAGTGACAAGAGGCAAGCCCAATTAGCCAGTAACCATTAATTTAATCCAATTCCATCTCAATTATTATTCTGCCTCGCTCATACACACTTAGCTAGGCGCCAACACAAAAGAGGGCACGTGCCAAGGCGTTTTGTCATACTCGCATTTCAATATTTGAATACCCTACGTTATAGAAACGACCAAATATTTAAAAGTATTTTTCTTACCTTGGTGTTTTTCCATGGCCCACTGTGTTTTAACACGTATACTTATAAAAATGTACCTAACCAACCAAATGCAGACAATAAAATTTTGTAACCTTCATCTGTACAGGAATTATAGCGTGGATGCAGGGCATAGATTGTACGGAAAAACTGAAAATCGGTGGTAAACAACAACAGTAAATACAGGACAGGGCCACTATGCGGCATTACAACAACCTATCTTGTGCGACCACATGGAGACATTACACTACATCATTTTAACTCTTAATAACTTAACACGACTTATTAATGTAATTTTTCTCCCCATGGAAGGCATGCCCATCTTAGATTGCATTTTTATACTCGTCGACCTTAATGTTTGAATTAAGACTTCGTACACCAAACTTAAATCACATACTTTTTACTATGGAGCTCCCAACTCAACATTTCATAACTGTTGAGACAACTAAAAGGAAATGGACCAATCATGAGAAAGTCAAAAGTTAAATAGACATCAACGCACAAAAAAGAAAAAGCCGTTCGTTGCACTTCGATTTCAATAGATACCAAGTTTGTTTAATTAGTTCAGTTGACTCGTAGAAAAAGTATTGTATACAATAGTTATATAATTAGCTTTTTAAGTCTCGTACCTTAATTAGGTGGCACTCGGCTGGAAAAGCATACATTATATAACGATTGCATAAAATACTATTTAGCAACTGTTTCGGGAGCCAGTGTTCACTTACTACTTTAAAATGTATTAGGTGACCTTAAAAAAGTATTTAAGTGAAAACAGAAACTTATTTTGTACCTAGAAACGATTGCTATCTGCTTAGGACAGATAACGGCGAGTATTTCCTGCTCGATATTGTTCCTGTTGATGTTATTGATGTCAAAAATGACATATCAGTAATCCAAGACAGGCCTTGTACCCATATTAAATGTAGTCCACTGGCGTCTTATTTTACTCGAAGTATTGATATGACATTTGATGCGCCGGATACGCGCATCGTTCTGACTCGTTGCTTGGTAACGCGCGGACACTGAATATCATAATAATATCAAAAAAATACGTCAAATAAATTATAAACCTCTTCATCAGTCACCGTAAGGCGGTCATACTGCACCAGCACATCTACCACACGACAGCCGCGACATACTCTCGATTTTTATCGCACTACACCTCTTCTTCTAAGTGTTCTAATAAGAGAGAGACGAATAGTGCGAGAAAAATCGAGAGAGCTCGCGCGCCGTCACGTGCTAGCCGTGCTGGGCCGTTATTCTTTACGCGCTCGTGCGTCTCACCCCACCCATTGCGCCTAACGCAACTAGACATCTACGTACTCTTAGTTACTACGAATCGCAGCGTTAAGATATATTTGTGGGTGAGCGTTGAGGTTAGGTTAAAACAAGTTACATAATAGTATCTTTCTGATAAGCGCGTAGGATAGTTGTCAACATAGTATTTTTCACTAGGTACAAAAGGTAGTAATATATATATTAGTGTATATTATTTTGTATATGTGTATGTTTTTTTTTTTCAGTACGTATTTGATAGAAGTTTATCTTGAATTAAGTTTTCATTTAAATTTAAATGCCTGCACCAAATGTTTCTGTTAGGCCCAATGGTTGACTGGTAGAGAACGCCTTATGGCATTAAGTCCGCCATTTGTACTTTATCTTGTATTGTGCAATAAAGTTTAAATAAATAAATAAATAAATAATAGCGGGGCTGCTCCGGAGGTGCGAACCGACGGTTTTCTCGTTGTATGCATATCTCAGTTTGTATAGAAATTCCGCACTGTACGAGTAGCACACTGCACCGAACCTCCGCGTCGCGTTTCTTTTTTTCTTTTTTTTATTATAATTATTACAAATGAACTTAATCTTTTACATTTTCCTGCAAAACTGCAGGTACGAGTCTCTATAAAACCTATCTATCACAATATTTAACTTTTTACACTATAAGTAATTTGAACTATGTAATATAATTGCATAATGTACGCACATAGAGCGTCGCGCTAAAACATTTGTACTCTTCTCCGTCCGGAGATACGTTGCAGTGTGATAACCGCCTAGGATCACAAGGCGCAAGTCGAATAGAGATGCACATTGTTAACTTAGATGTTATCGCGGCGATGACGTATAGGTATTGCGCGGCATTGACAGTGTACCATAGTGGTCTGGTTACTCATAACTAAATAACGGCCAGGATTAGTAATCGAGTTTAAAAATAAGGGCATGCTCCAGTTATGTGTCATAATAGGTTCAAATGGCCAAATGTTTCATTTGACCTAATGATTTTTTTCTTAAATAGTAAGATTTATAGGATTATTATAAAACAAACCTAACCTAACCTTCTATTTGATGATATTCAAAGAATACCCGAAAATACCACTGTTTTGACGAAAAATGCATTAGGTCAAATGAAACATTTGTCAAATGATACATTTGGCTAAAAGTTGTTTGGTCAAGAGACAGGACCCCGTCATTTAATATGTATTGGCGGTATACAATACAATCGAACCTCTTGTGTCTATAGGTATGTAAGATAGTTAACTGTCAACCGTCTTAGTTACAAATGTCATAATTATTTATGAGAATACTTAGATTAGGTACAGTTTATCGGACGAATTAAATAGAAAATCTCCTTTTATCTCATTTAGGCGTCTCCTAATCCGACAAAACTTAGACCCGCTCGATTAATAAAGATGAAAGCCGTCCAAGATTTAGGCTACTCAAGAATAAATGGGCTCTGAGTAGGCTAGGACATTCCAGGCCCCATGGCTTTTAGGAGAAACATATCTAAGGAGATTAGTCGAGGCACTGGATTTAGCTTCAAATACTGATTGACATGATTGTTAGTATGAATTCTACTGATTTTAAATTCCAATTCATAAAAGGTAAAACTTGAAGATGAATATATGCTGGCGTCAAAAAAGGTTTAACAAAAACATCCATGGAGATAGCTTTACAAGAGCCAATGTCTTAAGTCAGTTGTGTTGGCTTATTTACGCTGGTTAGACCTTTAGATCGAAAATGTAAGCTTTATTTAAATTAAAATCCTTTTTATTTTTATAATATTGGCATAACCCGCTCCAAAGTGGTACTTTCCCACCTACCGGTTTCCAAATGGCATCATGCTAATACGAGTAAATCATGATTCATCTTTCGTACATTTCTTTTAATATTTTAATAACCGTTATTAAGAATCGATCGAAGCCTAATTTGTAAATATCTGTTGAGGTATTAAAGAAAAAGACGCATCGAAACAATTATAGGTAGATAATTAATTATAATACTAGCTTTAGTGCGTGACTTTGTCCGCGTAGAGCTGGCTAATCGCTCTTTCATACACAGCTTAGATGGGTAAGGCCGCGGAGCGTTTTAACCGCAACACGTTTATGTAACGATTTATTAGCGAATAAAACTTCACGGTGCCATTTAGTTTTAATATATATCGCAAGATGGAATGCATGCTTATTTGTTTTCATTCAAACTTGGTGATTTGGCCACGCTAGGCCCTCCACAAATCGTTACTTAAAAGTGCGGCGGTTGAAACGCTCCGCGGCCTTACCCAGCTATTTTATTGGAATGTTTTATAAAAATCAATGCAAGAGTTTTTGCATGATAGACTTATGTTAAAACCTGATGGGTCCCACTGCTGGGCAAAGGTCTCCTCCCTCTTTTTCCACTGCTCTCGATTTTGAGCTTTATCTGGCCAGTCCTTTAACACTTTCGCTAGCAGGAACCCGCCTAGCGGGCGCCTACGCCTTAGTCGCTTTCCGCTACATACGAGGAAAACCACGGGATCGACTACGAGCATAGCGCGTAGCGATTCTTTGCAGTGAATGTGTTAAAAAGGAGCCCAATCCAACTAGCCTTTGTCCGCAACTTCGTCCGCGTGAACTCCCGTATCAACTGCCATCCCCAATTGTGTCCTTTTAGAAGATGATTATGGGGATAAAAAAAACCAGGTTATAAACTATCTCCATGCCAAATTTTATCTCAATCTGTTCGGCCGTTTTTGTGCGATTGAGTAACAAACATCTGAAACATCCAAACATATAATCTTTCGCATTTATAATATTACTAGCTTCTGCCCGCGACTTCGTGTGCGTGGACACGGGATAAAAACTATCCTATATTTTAATCCAGGCTATTAAATATCTTCGTACAAAACTCTATCCCAATCGGTTGAGCCGGTTAAGCGTGATTGAGTAACAAACATCCAAACATCAAAACTTTCGCATTTATAATATTAGTAGGATATAGTAAGATATAATAGGATCATTTAATCCACGGTACAGTCAACGTCAAAGTTAACAAGCAAAAAGTGAAAAATTAGTAAAAAAAAATAGGTACCTACTTTGAGGTTTTGTCCCAAAATCTGTCAAATATCCGTTTGAACGTAAACCATGTCAAGCGGTCTCCACCACCCTGAGAGTCTGGGTTAAGCACCCTCGACTGATTAGCGGCGAAAATGAGAGCTGGGGTCTGTTTGACTACAAGTATTGGATTGGGAATGGTTTGGTATTTGTCTTCCAAGGCCTTGCTGATTTTTACATGTGGGCGAATATCCGAGAATGTGAACCGCTTAGTTCTAACGTCATTGCCGGCTTATGATTATTTTAGCGAATGCAGGACATATCCCAAGAATTTTGATTATAAAATATTCAGAAGCTGCATTGGCTTACGTTTTTATTCAAAAGTTAAGTTATCAATATCATCGTTGCTTTGATAATATTTTCAGACGAGTGCCTTCAAAATGCTACAAACTTGATCACGATTGGCACTCGCTCGCGTTGTTGTTACGCTAAACAACTTGATAACTAACGATTCGATTCTACGTGAGCAAAGAATAGAAATACTTACAAGAAGTCCTCTTTCAGGTTATTTATATAAAAGTTATATAAAGGTAGGTATACATAAAATCACGTCCAAAATGGGTTAACCCGAAACACAAAACCGATTACTATTCAATTCATTCAGTTACTTTGTGTGTCAGTCAAGTGTAAAGCTAAGGGTGCATACTAATATATTATGTCCCATCGCTCTTATGTCAGCGGATTAAGGTTTCGGTACATATTTATAAAAGGATACAATCGATACATATTTTTACACTTGATTGTAAAGTCAACGTCAAAAGTAAGTGATCACTGATCAAAATCAATATTTCAAAACATGTAGCATGACGCCCGAGATATAACATACCTACTTAATTATTATATCAAAGTGTCAGTTTTAACTGAACATTTAATTCGTTACAAAAAAATAATCATAATAACACCGGGCCACATAAACGAAACTTGTACGTATTTCGGCTGATATGATGCCATAAACGAAATGCCAAATCAATGTCAAAGCGGAACAAAAGAGTAAAAATTCAAAATGTCGTAAGACAAGGATTTATAAAAAAAAACATGCTGAAGTAATAGGAACTCCTTTCAACCCTTGATAGACACCAGCACGTCTATTATGGGACGGCCGCGACATACTCTCGTTTTTTTCGCACTATACCTCTTGTTCTAAATGTTCTAATAAGAGAGAGACGTATAGTGCGAGAAAAATCGAGAGAGCTCGCGCGCCGTCGCGTGATAGCCGTGCAGTTGTTATAGTTGTTTCGCGTGTTTATCCGACGAAATACGAGTATAACCGAGATTAACCGAATATATGACTATTATTCCGACGTGATCTTGCGAGGTCATGCAGTCCCAAAACCCCGTATTTTATAGATAATCAGTTTAATTTGCCACACTCAATGATGACTAACTGTTTGAGTGGCATGTCAGTTACTTATGACACATTTAAAGTTAATTTACTTCTGATAAACTACAATAATTTTGGGACCCTATTACATCAGTTTCTTTTGCTGTACTTACATCTCGACTTGACCGCGCATGAGCTTACTAAATAAATAGACTAACCGTCTATTTCTAATTAGAAAGAGATGGATTTTCCTCCTTTTCTCCCTATTCTTGTGTTACCCTGGTCTTTGTAATAATGAAACAACTCAAGCTTGAATTAAACTTCGTTTGATTGTGTCATATCATGGCTAAGTTTCTGGGGTAAAGCCAAACATTATTTAATTAAAATAATAACGTTTTTCTCGTCACAATGGGTTTTTACTTTGGAACTTGGAATCAAAGGAAAATAACGAAGTTGAACAAGTAAATAATTGTTTTAAAAATTGTTTACTGGAAAATTGACTTTCATGTTTGTCTTTGTTCCATTTTGTCCATATTATCGAACATTTGTTATGGAAGACGCATGTTGTATGGAAGTCTCTATTCCTTATAGATGCAAACATCAAACCACATCTTTATTCCTGTTTGGTCGAATCCACACATAATATCAGTTATATTATAACTTACTACTAATCCTTAAAAATGTTCGGAAAATATTTTACCAAACTAAAATCAGAACGTGCCGCGAAAGCCTTTCAACGGTGAATTATCAATACCTACTTTTCTCGAAAAAAATACTTAGTGCGAAAAAATTTAAGTTGATTTCAACGCTCGACATTTATAAGTAAGTACGTTACCTCTCTATCGATTCGAGCACCCATGAGATTTAAATCCGTCAAGTTTCCAATTCAATTTAAATACTCCAAATTCACGAAGTGATAGAAAATGTTTTAAGAGATTCGGCCTCTATTTGCAACTAAAAATCAAATTAAAATTTCAAACCAATTCTGTCTCAATGTTAGTCCGTTCACCTAACTCCTACCGCTCACTTGCTGTTTGCTACCAGAGTTGCCAATTTCTTACTCCCCTAAATTGATTGTGGCAATTGTAGTTCCCAAGCGTCTTATTTTTAAAGCAATTTAGGCTACCGTTTTAAATAGTTGAATGGTGTAGTTTTGTGAAATGGGGCTCTCAGAAGGACTATTTCCAGCCACAGAAACTAAATCAAGTACCAACTATCGGTAACAATGCTTCGATGAGCAAATTACCAAATGTTAAATGAATGACTTGATATTCATTAAGTAAATATGTGTTTGCTTGTCGTAAAACTAAGTCCCTGCAGCAGGTATTTGCAATTTTACCGGTACCGATCCGGTTTTACTGTTATGTAACATTCTGCGCTTTTGCAAAATCCAGACACTATAAACCCTTGTAAACCGTAATCCTGGCCTAATTTTCAAAGGAAGCAGCCAGCAAGTCGACGCTTAATTTCAATTGTATCTCCATTTCTGCTTGGATGCGTCCAAATAATACAGATAGCGGTGCCAAAGAAGCAGATTAAAGGGTTATTTATAATACAATATTAATTTACTAGTGACTGAGATACCATCAGGAGTTTTAATATATACAGTGTGACGGACTCACCAGAGCCACGGAAATATGTTCTTAGAAGTGACGAGACCAATTTTAGAACTCACTGCCCCGTCTGAATAATACAACCTGTATACCTATACATAATAGCAATAGTTACTGTAGGTATGTCATCATTGTTCCGCAGTAACTATTGTTTTAAAATATCGTCGTATCTTCTTCTTTTTACGCGATTATTACTCATAAAAAAACGATTCTAATTATTGGTCATGTGTATGTCGCCTTAGCAGCTCATCTGGCATATATGTATATATATTATATAGCTTCCCTAAGTTTTCTAGTAAGAAATTAGTGTGGGTGATAGTTCGTACAATTTAATTTGGCAGAAAAGAAATATTTCTCAGTTTGCCCCGTTGACCACGAGAGCAGGAAAGGGCCCGAGATTTCGGAATGCATTTAATACATAATTTACGCGATAAAATCCGTTCAAATCGTTGTATCTATTGATTTATAAAGATTAGTGGACAATCATACTCAAATCGCATTAGACCCAATAGCTCACGCAGCTTATACTTCATAGCCCGGACTCTCTCGGATGTGATACAACTGGCTCCCATTACATTTAATTACAATTGTTGCTTACTTAATATAAGGCTCTCGTCGCCGTATTGGCGAGGGTCACGTCTAATTATTTCGTGTAATAGTTTAATTAAGGCAAGGAGCTTGCCGTTATTTTATAATAAACATAATTTCGAGTTGACAGTACTTGGTACCTTTGTTGTTATTTTAAGAATATACATATTTGTATCTTTATCATACTGTAGTTAGTGCATTTCTTCTCTCCTATCAGTGCACCCTTTTCGCTTCAATTAACATAGTAAACCAACCACTTTCCCTGCTTGTTAACAGCGGTGGTGGCCAAATCCCAGCCCAGAGCGTGGGCACACAAACCGGTACCGGCTTCGGTTCATCTAGTTCCGGCAGCTTCGGCACCCAGTCCGGTACCGGTACACAAATCGGCAGCGGTACCAACTTCGGATCGCAGGCCGGTACCGGTAGCGATTTTGAATCGCAGTCCGGCAGCGGTATCGGTTTCGGTACGCAGTCCGGTACCGGTAGCAACTTTGGATCTCAGACCGGTAACGACGACCGGAGGAGGCCGGACAACGGGTACCGGCTGACCACGGCGGTACCGATGCGTACCACCACCAGATACGACGACGACGATGACGGCAGGTGCGTACTTTTATAGTCTACACATAGATATACATATTTGATTTTTTTCTATCTGATTCGCGCTTTAAACGCTTCTGAACCCCGGAAAGGCACGTAAACGATTTGTAGGTACCTAGAGGATGAATTGAAAAAAAATTATACATAGTAAATGTGTTTGCAACACACGGACGCGCTGCTCTGCTCAGCGAAATCAAGTGTCATGTGGACGATGGATTTTTGATAGTTCTTTATTCGGTATTTAGAATGAATATGAAAAATACTAGATTACATATCTCTTCCTAATTAGAACACTTTATGTGAGTTGAGTTGAGACGGACAGTTTGTGTCTTTTGCTAACCGTGCAAGGTTAGTTACAAAACGAAGCAAAGTCGCGGACGCCGCTAGTAGATCATAAAGATTCTCGTTTATAAATGTGTTTGATATTTTTAGTATTTATTACAAACCATATCAAACGTATTACATTAAACGGCAATTAAAAACAGCCAGCTCCGGTAATGACCTTAACTCGGTTTCCATTAATGACGATATTTCGACTTATTGCTCACATCCGCGTGCAAAACCGCGATGACTATTCCGATACGTAATTAACTTAATGGCTGCGATACGTTTATCATAAATATTTTGTAAATGTTTTATCAATAGAAGATACGTGAAAAATCTCTGAAACTTCAACCATCACTGAGCAATGCGTCGTTATTTCGGTCAATCAACTATTTGTAGTTGTTATTCTGGCCCGTTTGCCGGGAGACAATATGGCACAGTTTGTTACTAAGACTTCTAACATGTTTAGAAAATGTTAATTGCAGGCGTTGATATTCTACGGTGTCCGCTTACCGGCAGGTGGGTTGTAAGCTGGTCGTGGTAAAAAAATATATGTGGTCAATCCTGCGCTCCGTCGAATTTCATCAATTGGTGTCGCAAGTGACACATCGTGGAATATGACCAAATGATATCTGAAGGGAACAAAATATAACTCCGGCAATGAGATACACAATTGTAGTAAAATATGCCTAGATAATCCCTCCTGCCTGTCTAACACTGTAAATAACACTTAGTGTAGTGAAGTGCAAAAATAAGTATCGAATTAATCTCATAAAGATGTAACTAAAAACCTTAATTCACCGAAATAAGTGACCATCGGGCATATTTTAGAGTAACTTGCATTCAACCCATATTTTTGCACTTGACAAATGCACATTAGACTACGCACGAACCACAAAGTATTGTCTAAATTATTTTTACAAGTTTGCTTAGTTCAGGGTGGATTTTTTATCACTGGCTAAATTTTAGGGGCTTAATCGGTTGGTTACACTGACTTTACTATTGAACCAACGAAGTGTAAAAAAATCTTATTATTTCCAACCCTACGAATTTTCCCCTAAAATTTTGCCTTTTCTGTGGCTAAGTATGTTCTAGGGTCATTCTTGAGAATTGCATTATTCATCTCATTCCCTCGGCGTTTTTTATTTTAAGAAATTTCTACTAAGTTATAATAAAATCAAATTAAGTATTTAATAATAAACATATTTATCGAATAGGCATCACTTTGGGTCAATTAGGTACGGAAATATACCAATTCAAAGTTTAGCTGTCGAGGGAATGAGAAAAAATGACGGGGGAATGATAAAAAGTACGAGGGAATGATAAAAATGACGGGGGAATGATAAAAACTATGAGGGAATGATAAAATTGACGAGGGAATGATAATCTTTATTTGGTATTAGATCAGATGTTAAGTAGTATACTAAAATGCTTGAGATATCTGGAGATAAAGACCAATTTGTATACAGAATTATCAAAAGCGCACGTATGTTTTGATTGCAGGAACGATTATTTCACCGGCGGACAGCCGACGATCATCGTGCCTCCCAAGCCCAGCAACAGCAACAACAATAACAACTACAACAACAACAACAGAGGACAGGTACGTTCCTCTACTTCCTCTAGCCTTACTCGGACACGAGTAGGTAAAACATCCAGGCATTCAAGGCGCCGGTCTTCATGCTCGTGAACCATTTGTTACTGCAATTTGTACCATTTCTATTGGTGTACCATGTGGTCTGGCTGATGGTATGCGGACACGGTAGCCTATTTGCCTTATATACGTACCGTAGCCTTGGTGGGTGGGGCACATTGCAAGTAGAACCGATGACCGTTAGGGTGGAAAGGTTCTCGAATGGCGACCACGCCACGTACCGGAAGTCGCAGCGTGGATAGGCTTCCACAAGGTGGACAGGTGACCTGTTTAAGGTCGCGCGAGTCCGCTGGATGGTGGCGCAGGACCGGTCATTGTAGCACTCTTTGGGAGAGGCCTATTACAAAACAACGCCACATATTTATACAGAGCAAGTGGCTTCTACCTACACAGCGGCCTTCTATCGGTTGGGCTGCTCCAAATCTGAGCGGGATGACATTACGCTGTGTCTCTACATTCCCTACGTAGTCACCGAGTTTAGTTCTTCATATAGGTTCTCATTGCTAAACGATTTCCTACTGATTAGGACATTGTTCGAATTGACATTTGGGTCATAGACACAAAAAAAGGTTCAAGAAATCAACAGTTCCATAAAGAAAAATATCACTACTAAGTATAAGTATATACTAACCCATCAATATATTTTTAGTGAACTCGACTTCTTAGACAATTCGAATATCTACGACGCTGGCTTTTGCTTATAAATAAATGAAAATCTGGATTAAAGGCACAAACACCATGCAAATACCAATTGAATTCACTGCCGAATTTAAGCCAACATCAACTCTCTTCAAAACGCAATAAGGGCTTATTAGAGTGTGTAGGCATTTGGCTTTTCTAAGCTTTAGTGTTTGGTATTCTGCTCAGTGTTTTCATCACTACCCTACTCTAAAAAGGGCTTAAGGGACTGTTATTTTGCACTAATATAAGTCTATATTGGTTTGAACCGGGTTTGCGATCAGAATTATCTTAATCCGAACCGCGGATCGCTTTTCTTGAAGCGGACGGACAAAAAACTGCTTAATATTAATTATATTCGTCGCTTCGTCTGATTTTCTATAACATACACAGTTAACTGATAAGGCAATACAGAGGCTCTAGTATAAGTTTTACCGAAACAAAACTTTACGATCGCGTTTGCGTTTTACCCTCAATTTGTATGAGATTTGACGGCTAAACTCAAACGCGGTCGTAACGTTTTGTTTCGGTATAACTTATACTAGAGCCTCTGTATAGTAGTTCAATACTAAGATTTAAGAACCGTAAAACGGGTACAGTCAACGTCAAAGGTAGGTAAGTCATCAAAATCAATATTTCAAAACATGTTCTAGCATGACGCCCCAGATATAACAAATTATACCAGTGTCATTTTTAACTGAACATTTAATTCGCCAAAAGAAAATCATAATAACACCGGGATACAGAAACGAAATGCCAAATCAATATGTCAAAGCGGATCACAAGAAAGTAAAAATTTCAAAATGTCGAAAGGAGAACTCGACATTCAAGAAGGATTTATATAAAAAGTTTCCAAAAAATTAAGCTGAAGTAATAGGAACTCATTTCAACCCTCGACAGACATACGAGTGTTTATCTGACGAATATAACCGGAATATAATGAGATTAACCGAACGGGTATAACTTGTAAGTATTCCGAGGTGATCTTGCGAGGTCATGCTGTCCCAAAAACCAGTCATTTATAGTAGATAATCTGTTTAAGGCGATGCCTTGATTTGAGTCGAACACGCCCCCTAGACAGAGACACGCTGATGCCTTCCGCGCACGAGGAAAAGAGATGTTACACTCTTCGGGAATGGCTTTTTTGGACAAATTTCGATAAATACCTAACTTAGAGAAGTTTTATTTAAATTTCATAAAGTAAGATTTTAGATGAGATTAAATACTATAGTATTATATTGATTGTGTTGTAAAATAATGTATCGTTTGAGTAGGCTGAGTAAAAAAAGGAAAATACAGACCCAACATTGGAATTTTTTTCTATCGAGGAAATTTTAAGCAATCATGTATCGATAAAATCAGATAAACAATCATATAGTCAAGAATCATATATCAGAAAATCAGAACTTATTGTTTCTTAATCTAGTCAGAACGGCGTTTCAAAACACGCGATAATTTCCAATGCACAGCCTTAATTTTGTCACACTCAATAATAACTTAAACTGTGTGAATGGCATGTAACTTACTGAGTTAATTTTATCTTATAAACTACAATATTCAGTAACATCTGACTTAATTTCTTCTTCTTCTTCTTGGTCCTCGCCTTTTCCCGTTACACGGGGTCGGCTTTCTTTATCATGCGGCGCCATGAACTCCGCTGGCTGGTATCCTCTTCTTTAAGCCCGAGGCTATTCATGTCTCTATGGACATTCGTCAACCAGGTCATTAATTCCAGGTCACTTAATTTATTGTATATATTATATTGGGACCCTATTTCATCAGTTTCTTTCGCTGTTGACTGTACTTGTTGTAGAAAGTGTGACATATACATACAGGGTGTAACAAAAATGGGGTATGAACCGATCAAGGGCTTAACAGGTATCGTGTTCTGATAAGAAAAAACATTTTTTACATTTCTATGGAGCTTGTCGCCCCAGTCGGCCAACGCTCCATACTAAGGTAAAAAAAAATCGTGTCAATTTTTTTTTTCTGTTTTTTCTTATCAGAACACGATACCTGTTAAGCCCTTGATCGGTTCATACCCCATTTTTGTTACACCCTGTATATGTGTAGGAGAATAATCTAGGTAATCGTTGACGGGTGAACCCCCTTATTCATTAAACTTAAAATGCCTCTGATAAATAATAAATAAAATGTGTTTTCTCTCTTTAAATCGGGTAGGTATTTTGACGACAGTTGAAAATTTCACCGCATGCACAGTCATTGTGCTGCGTTCGTCATAAAAAAATGTAGTTACAGGTACCTATAAATAATGGGTAATACGATATTTTCCATAATGAATCAAGCAATTCATGCGGGTGAATACGTATACAATGTTTACCAACAAAGACACTCATGAATACTAACAATCATTTTATATCGCCATACAATGACGGCTCTTTTAATTTAAGAGTCCCCAGTAAGCTCGGCCGAATTTCACCTTCCCATACAAACGTAGTTACGCTCTCATTTTAAAACTACGTGTTGGATTGTGGCGAAACGTTTCATATACATACACATGAGTATATCTGTATGTAATTAGTTTATATTATGGTTCTAGTGTATAAACAAACGAAATACAGCAAAAACAAGTTTTGTATGAAAAAACTTAAATTCGCTGTATTTTTTCACTATGGTCTCTGAAGCTACATAAACTAATTACAGACATAGATATATCTCATGTCATTGTATATGCAAAGTTTCGTTACAATCCAAGACGTAGTTTTATAAAATGAGAGCGTAACTACGTTTGTATGGAGAATCGACCTTACTGCGGACTCGAGACTCTCGCTAGATTGCTGGGTCAAAGGTCAGATAGAGAAGGTGGTACTACTGCCCCCCTATTCTGTTAGGTACTTGTTTAAAGCACACCTCTAAGCGTAGGCAGAGGTCTAGTTTCGTGACGGGTGGCCGACGGGGTGAGCCGCATTATCTAGTGCGTAGCGAATAACAGCCCAGCCCCCCCCCCTATTCTGTAACTTGTTTTATGCTCACCTCAACGCTCACCCACAAATATATCTTGACATCGCGATGCGTAGTAACTAAACGTAGGTAGAGCTCTAGTTTCGTGACGGGCGACCGGCGGGGTGAAACCCATTAACGCGTAGGACACTGCGCGGATAGCCTGGAAGGTTCCTGTCTATCGCCAGATCACCGGTAGCTTGACCTCGCTGACGGCGGCACTCTAGGGTAGGTTTTTATAATGTGTTTATATTTTGTATTTTTACATTTATATCCATATTGTAGAATACCTAAACTAAAAGGAAAAATAAATAATGATGATACTTACTAGTGGCTAAGCTCTAGAATCGCGAGCCTGTCT
Source organism: Epinotia bilunana (assembly GCA_947049275.1). Taxonomy (NCBI): domain Eukaryota; kingdom Metazoa; phylum Arthropoda; class Insecta; order Lepidoptera; family Tortricidae; genus Epinotia; species Epinotia bilunana. The sequence continues at coordinate 3,448,982 of OX346271.1, read as the reverse complement.
TTATTAAAAAAATATGTATTTTTTATTTTCGATGAAGCGGTTCGGCAAAAAAACTATATAATCAACGAACCTGCTCACATAATTTCACGAAAATCGGTTGAGAAATGCGACATCCGACAGCGGGACAGACACCGGACATACGAAGGATTTTCGGCCCAAGCTGAGGCATAGACCTTCGTTGGCTTCGCTCGCTCTTTCGATCGCGGTAAAATAATTTTCTTGGAAGTTTGGTGATTTACCAATGTCACTACTGGTTAAAATAATTATACTGTGCGTCATATATAAACAAAACGACTGAATAATCACATCCTGGTGATACCGCAAATGAAATTAAATTTATTCTCGGAATATATAACAGGATACGGTTGAATTATTCAAAAGAGGCTGAGAGTTTTATTAAAACTACGACGGTGGCAAACAATATGGCCTTGATGGTAAGCAGACATTGTAGCCTATGGACGCTTGCGAATCCAGCCCCCCCCCCCCCCCCTATTCTGTACCTTGTTTTAAGCTCACCTCAACGCTCACCCACAAATATATCTTCACACCGCGATGCGTAGTAACTAAGCGTAGGTAGAGGTCTAGTTTCATGACGGGTGATCGGCGGGGTGAGCCGCATTAGCGCGTAGCGAATAACAGCGCCGGAGAATCACAAGCGCGTTGCCGACCCTTTTTTGAATGGAGGACACGTTGTGTTGACAGCTAAATACAAATGCAAGTCCCTCACTCTCAACACAGCGCATCCTCGCGAGCCCCGGCGACCTTAGTCATCAGCTGAAACAAAAACAACACCACATACAAACCAGGGACCCGCCCACCCCTTCCCAGAAAAAAGCCTTTGAATGGCTTAGTCGTTCGTTCAATAGGCCAAATCACTTGCTGTCCGATATTGATTTAAAACCCATTCATTTTACTTAGCCGTATGAAGGTTTCCCTTACGGGGCGCTACCGATAGAGAAACCCTTAGAAAGGCTTTTTTAAGCGCTTGGAAAAGGTATCTGATATTAGGGGAACAGCTTACCCATACAGGGTGAACCAAAAATGGGGTGTGAAGCGATCAAGGGCTCAACAGGTATCGTGTTCTGATAATAAAAAACAGAAAAAAAAAAATTGACGCGATTTTTTTACCTTAGTATGGAGCGTTGGCCGACTGGGCGACAAGCTCCATAGAAATGTAAACAAAAATATTACGTCAAAAAAATATTTTTTTCTGTTTTTTCTTATCAGAACACGATACCTGTTAAGCCCTTGATCGATTCATACCCCAGTTTTGTTACACTTTGTATTTAAAGCGTTTAAAAAGCCAAATGACGTCTAGCCGAATAACGTTATATATAATATCGTTTTAAAATACCTATGAGCCGCGCTGTCGAATGGGCGAAACCACTAGTGCGAAAAAGACACACTATAAGCCCAATAACGTTATTAAGCTATTGTATCGTTATACGATTGGTTTAGATTTATAACGTTATAATGGATACCGCAATACAACGCGTAAAATATCGCTTTGAGTATAACGCTTTTTTGAAATAATAACGTTATGAACGATAGCGTTATGTGACAATAGCGGTATTTAAAGGCCTGGCTCTAATATGTTAGTTAGTTATACTGGGGTCATTTCCGCAAGTCGGCCTGCCTATTTTGCGTGAAAATGGTGGGGTAGCGCTACTCTAACCACCCCAGCTCCTCTAGAAAGTTGGTGAGTACTTTGGTGTTGCTGACAGCGTCCCGTAGTGTGTCTGGAGACCCTAGGCGCGTTTTCCTGTATACTTCGACCTGCTTGCAGCCCAGTAGAATATGTTTGGTCGTTTCTTCTGCCTCCATGCACGCTCTGCACATGGGGCTGTCTGTGATACCTATGTTGTAGAGGTGTCTGTTCAAGGTGTTGTGTCCTGGCTCCAATATGAGCGAGAGGACATCCGCTGTTCCCTACGTCTCTTAAACTTGACTGAAATCTTCATGGATGATCAATTTGATGAACTTTAATATTGTTTGCAGGCAGAATGTGGCAAGGTGTTACGCAACAACCCGAATCCTCTGGTCGTAAACGGGCACCCGACGCTGGAGGGGCAGTGGCCCTGGCAGATCGCTCTCTACCAAACACAGGTAACGACACTAGTCTTCTTACAGCTAGCAATCTGCAGAAAACTCCTGGAAAATCCTGGAAGCTTTCAAATGTCCTCTGTAGGTAATAAGAGTCAGCACCCCTCCGGCTAAACACTAATATGTGACATAATTTAGTCTCCGAGTCAAAATCAAGAAATAAGTATACGCGTCTTTCCTGTAGACAAATCATTAATCTGGGTTAGTAATGAAATTCATAATTTAATTGGTCATAATAGTTAACGTTTGCAATAATCATCATTTTTAACCGACTTCAAAAAAGGAGGAGGTTCTCAATTCGGTTGGTTTTTTTAATATTATTTTCATATATATATATATTTTTCAATGTTAGTTACCTCAGAACTCCGTCATTGATGAGCCGATTCGTTTTTTTTTTGTTTCTAAGTATATGCTTACCGGTGGGTCCCATTTTTTTTCAAAAATTCAATTGGATGATGGGATCCATGAGGAATTGAGGGAACTCTTCAATTATATTAGGCACGCGTGTAGTGGTTTTGGTATTTTCTAATATAACTCGTGTATTTACACCCGGAAATCATAAATTTGGTGGAGTGGAATTGATGATGAATACCACCTAGATGACTTATGGAATTCAAAATTCAAAATTCAAAATGTTTATTTGTAAACATAGGTTGTAAGGGTGTTGCATTAATTCTGGGTATCGCAATGTTTTGCCGTTCGGCATACAAATATTGTAGTCCAGATATTGCATGCATGTACTTAAAAAACTAATTTAAATAACAATTCAAATAATTTTTCGCTTAAATTAAAGTATCGCTTAAATATTCACCTACGGAATAATATGCTTTTTCTACCAGGAATTTGTACAATCTCTTTTTAAAGTCTGATAAGTCATCTAGTCTTGTTATCTTTTTTGGTAATTTATTATAAATTTTTGGTGCCATTCCAAAAATACCTTTGCAAATAAGAGCAGTTTTGAATGGCCCTGTATAAATTTTATCCTTCTGCCTACAGCTGCTAAAAGCGGAAAATTGGCTGATGTTGCTTTTGACATATATTCCTACCTCATATATGTAAAGGCATGGAAGCGTAATATGTTGAGCTTAATAAAATGATTTCTACAGGTTTCTATTGGTGCCATTCCACATACCGATCGTAAACATTTTTTTTGTGCCCTGAATGCCATTTCACGGTCTGTGGAATTACCCCAGAATATGACGCCATATCTCAAAGTCTAAGTTACATAAGCATGATATGCAGTTAATACTGACGACTTATTCACTCTTTTGCTTAGGTTATATAATGCATATGAAAATCTGCTAAGTTTTTTACACACAATGTCAATATGATTATTCCATGTCAACTTACTATCTAAATGTAATCCTAAAAATTTCGTAATGTCAGTTACGTCAATTTTATGTTCTTTATATTCGACAGTGATATTTGGTGTTCGGTCAATTCTTTGTTTAAAACTCATTAACTTGGTTTTGCTTAAATTAATGCGTAAGTTATTTCTGTTCAGACACTCAATTATTGTTTTCAATGTCTTGTTAATCTCAGTCTGTGAATATAATTGTACTGTCATCAGCAAAAAGTATCATTGGATGTTCAATAGTTTGTGGCATGTCGTTGATATACACTGCCTTGTGGTACGCCGTATTTTATTTCTCTACCATCAGATGATATACTAACTTCCGTGTTAGATTTTATACATATTTTATCGATTGTGACAAATTGCTTACGTTCGGTTAAATACGACTTTATTAAATCATTAACATTTCCGCGTACTCCGTAATCAAATAGTTTGCTAAGTAGGATATTGTGATCCACTAAGTCGAATGCTTTTGTCATATCCATATATAGCGCACAGACCGGTTTTTTCTTATCAATATCAGTCATAATCCTTTTCAAAAATCAAAAATACCCATGTTAATGGATTTCTTTTTTCGGAATCCTTTTTGTTCAACCGCAAAGAGGTTATGCGTTTCAAAAAAGTCATTCAGACAATTATAAATAACTTTCTCTATGATCTTGGAGAAAACGGGAAGAAGAGCTATTGGTCTATAACTATCCATATTATTCTTGTCACCTTTCTTGAAAATGGGTACAGCTGGGTGGGGCTACAGCTACCTCTAACATTTCTGGAAACGTCCCATTTTCAATACACAGATTGGTAATGTGGCTGATCACGGGTGATATTATTGGCGCTACTTTTTTTACAATTTGGCTTGATATACCATCGTAGCCGGTACTATTAGTATTCCTCAACTATGTACTAAAAAGTACAAATTTACGTCACAGATTCTGATAAGATTCCTTTGAAATAGCAACTAATGAAGTGCCAAAGGTGATCCTTGTGGAATCAACGGAAGTCCTCAAATATTATCGGGTCACATACAGCGATTGGGTTTTTTCCTCTAATAATCAACGCATTTGCCCTCGGAAATCAGTTCATGTGGTAAATTAGAAAAGAAATGTGGAAATGTTCTCGTGGCTTGGCGGAGTACAAAATCGAAGTCGGTTAAAACTTTGTTTTTAAAGTAAATTATCTCTAATTACTTTTTCTCGTCAACTTTTCAGTATTTTTTAAATTTAAAATCCCCCAAGGCCATTGTAATCCGCACTTATGTTACCTGTTAAAACATACATGTATGGATCAACCAACAAAAACTTTGAATGACACACACACACATGAAAGTCTGAGACGCTAACGCATACCAAAAAAATGTATTCGATAGCGAAGCCAGAGCTTTATGTTCAAACATGAAAAAGTCATAAAAGCGTTGAAGCAGAGGAATAAATAACCGCGCCTTGTATCATTAAAGCGTTGAATCGTATTCAGATATGTTTCATTAATGTTAATATGTGACTGCAATTGTAAGTACTCATTAAAGGGCTTTCCCACGAGAACGCCGCATCGTAACGCATATATACGCACTGTGTTGTAGTCACCTTAATAAAATCTATACTAGATAAGATAAGATAAGATACGATTTATTTACAACTAATTACTTAAAACTAAGATACATGGACCCTGGAAGGGTCAACAATCAGGTAACTTATACTATGTACATATAGTTAATTTTTAACTAATATTATAACTAAATGTGAAAGTGTGGCTGTCTGTCTGTCTGTTACCTCTTCACGCTTAAACTGCTAAACCGATTTAGATGAAATTTGGTAGAGAGTTAGTTTGAGTCCAGAGTGTCGTTTTTCTGGTGTAAGGGGGGTTAAAACTTGTATGGAGCTACGATATAAACGAATCCCACGCGGATGGAGTCGCGGGCAGAAGCTAGTGCATAATAAAACTCGAGTAAATTTTAAGATAAATTATGTTAAATTTGCACGCCAAAAATGGGCTTCCTAGCATTGTTCGATGTGTTAAAAGAATATCGTTACGTACGTGTTATTCTCGAGGATTGCCTCTAAATCCGACTTGTCATAGTCGTGTCATGGGTAAGCACGGCTCACCAAAATATCAGCCCACGTCTATAGCCAGGCGACACGTGCGGCGCCGAGACCCGCATCATATTATGTCGCCCTAACCACAGAGTAAATATTAATACTTACTTATACTCTGTTAGCTATGAAATTCAAATCATGGCTTCCCGCTCGCACGCTCGCGCTCTTTAGCTCCTAGCGCGATCGGGGTATGTCAACACCTCGGAGGTGTGCGTGCGTCGACTTTAGCCGAAGCGGCAAGAAGAACAGGCCTGTCCAAACACAAACCTTTGGCGTTGCTTAGGATGATTACGCAACTTTTTGAGCCAGCATTAGCACAACTCAACTGTAAAGAAAACTAGATAAAGAATGACATTTAGATCTACCTAACGTAGGTATGTACAAAATGTTACGCAGTCCACCAGCTGTGGCTCGTTTCACGGAGCTATAGGTTACAGAACAAGTCTAAATAGGCAATACAGAGACGCTTGACCAATAGCGACTAGCAATTCGACCTGTGTTGTAAAATTATACCCTCTAGCTTCAGAAACGGGGCACATGAATGCGTACGCGCCGCTATTTCATAAACAACGTCTCAATCTACTTATTTTTTCTTTTTTCAGACGGTAGACAACAAGTACATCTGCGGCGGCACCCTGGTGACCCGTAGCCACGTCATCACCGCCGCGCACTGCGTCACCCGCAAAGGGTCCAACCGCGTTGTCAACCAGAACACTCTGACGGTGTATTTAGGGAAGCACAACCTTAGGACTTCTGTCGAGGGCGTGCAGATTAAATTGGTAAGTCCCAATATCTGCTTCTCCATGTTTTGAGTAGATGTTAAAATACGCTACCATGTACGTCGCAAGCACACCCTTAACGTGCCCAGTGTGCATATTAAACTGGTTGTTTTTCCAATTATCAACTTACTGAACTTCCTTTTTGCCAATATTTGGAATTTCTAGCACACTGGGCTTTTACGAGCTTCTGGGTAGGTACCTTATCTTTCATCAAAAATTCCGTAGGGCCTAACTGTTCGATTTGAATCACCCGTAAAGGATCTAAACGTATCCTCAACTACCGGTCATGAAACGGTCACCAGCATCTGGGTCAGCAAGGAGTCTACAAAAATGCTGGCATTCCCACAGCAAGTGGAACTGACGCCGCTGACTCTAAAGCATCAATTATAAAGGTAGGTACCGCCCGGTAATTGATGCTTTAGAGCCAGTGGCGTTTCAATGTATATTATGGGTTCTGAAATACTATTTCTCATTTTCAGGTTTCCGAGATCCGAGTGCACCCGCAGTACAACGCGTCATCCTACAGCCGTGACGTCAGCGTGCTCAAGTTGCGAGAGCGAGTCACGTACAGCGACTTCGTCCGCCCTGCCTGCCTGTGGCCTGACAACGAAATCGACCTGTCCAATGTCATAGGGAAGAAGGGATCGGTGAGTGATGATCAACACAAGTATGATGGGTACTATGTGCTAGCAATACAACGCGTCGTTACAGCCGTGACGTTATCGTCCTCAAGTTGCATCGACTTCGTCCGCCCCGCCTGCCTGTGGCCTGACAACGAAGTCGACCTGTCCAATGTCATAGGGAAGAAGGAATCGGTGAGTGATGATCAACACGAGTATGATAGTTGCCATGTGCATATTTTGCACCCGCGATACAACACGTCGTAAGCCGTGTCGTCAGCGTTCTCAAGTTGCAAGCAGTCACGTACAGCGATTTCGTCCGCCCCGCCGGCTTGTGGCCTGACAATGAAGTGGACCTGCACGCCTAGAATGCGACGGCCGCGACATACTCTCGATTTTTATCGCACTATATCTCTTGTTCTAAGTGTTCTAATAAGAAAGAGACGGATAGTGCGAGAAAAATCGAGAGAGCTCGCGCGCCTTCGCATGCTAGCCGTACTGACGAATGTTATAGGATAGAAGGGATTGGTGAGTGATTGTGACCAACACAAATAGGTATGAATGATGTAATTTTTAACCCACGCGACAAACGAGGGTTGTTATAAGTTTACCATGTGTATCTGTGTGTATGTTTGTGGCATCGTAGCCATTCGTAGCTGCCAAACGGATGAACCGAGTTGTGTGCCATTTTTTCCATCGAGTCTTGTCTGCTGAGATGGTTCTTAGTCTGACAAACGAAAGTTGAACCCACTAGATTAAATTACGCGACAACACTAAACGTCATACGCATACATGTTGACCGAAAGTGTTGCCGCGTGATTGAATCTAGTGGGTTCAACTTTTGTTTGCCAGATTCTAGCTATGTTTGTTGATAGGACGGTGTATTAAATTATTAATTGATGTAGGTAGTTACCTACAGCTGTATTATTTATCGATGTGGATATAACAATCGCGGCCTCCGTGACCTTCTGACCTAACTACTGATTCCTCCCAACACAAGCAATACTTTGCTTACCGGGCGGCTCCATTCCCTGTATCAAAAACCATGTATCTTTTACTGAAATAAAGAATTTTGTATTGTATTATTGAAGTATCGCAAACCCGCGTTTTCGCCGTATCGGCATCCCGTATGTAAATAAACGGGTCCGTCAGACGTGAAATCGAGCGTAGCACGAGCCGGGCAATTAATTAATTGATCGTTACACGTGTTTGCTGTTTGCTGATAGGCTGTGGTTGCTCAGGAAAAACACTGATCTGTTTTTTTTTTCCAATGACCAATTAGAAATTAATTGGTAATTGAAACAATGATCAATGAAAACATGTTCGCCCTAATAGGATTGAACCCACATGTCTTGCTGCCTTACCGGGGCAAAGGGTGAAGTTTACCAATTTAAGTCCAAGTGTGAAGTTACGGAACCCCTCGCCGATATAATATACATAACAATAGAAACACACCAATTTATTATGAATCAAATTGACAAAAGTTATATTTAGATCCAAGTCCAGTATATGAAGTGCATAAAGTATATAAAATTGACGCTGGTTGACCATAGAAAATTGTGACGTCACTAGTCTGTATTTTCCTGTAAAATCTTCGTATCTACTAACAGAGCATTTTGAAGTTTCAAAAAAAGTCCTTAACTTGACTATTAGTACCGTAATTACTACTACGTGAAGGAACGCTTGCAACGCCAGGGCCGTCATGTCACGTGCGCGTTGACGCTCCTTTAAAAATGTATAGGCACACTCCTTTTGAAGAACCCGGCATAGTTCATTCCCACAACCGGCGCGTTCGAGGGACGACATTCTGTCAGATCGATCTACAAATGTGTCAGAGATAACATACAAATACTCCGCAGGTGGTAGGCTGGGGCTTCGACGACAAAGGCGTGGCGACGGAAGAGCTGACCCTCGTGGAGATGCCCATTGTGGACCAGGAGACCTGCATCCGCTCCTACAGCGAGTTCTTCGCGCGGTTCACCTCCGACTACACCTTCTGTGCCGGCTACAAGGACGGTATGTGTCTTAGAAAAAGTAGCATCTATAAAAGCCCTCTATGGTCTCCCCCGCCAAAGGGAGTCATCAGGTCATCAATGGTCTTGATAGTGCAGACCACTGCACCAGGCTTAGAACCCTCGAGATGATAATGATGTTGGTCGCGGTGATGATGTCCCAGAAGAATACAGATGCGCTACAGTACACTACTTCTATTTACTACAGTAAATAGCTACAATTTTTCTAAGAAAGGAATCTACAATGGCGCGATCCTACCTAAGCGGTGCCAACTCTGTCTAATTGCTGTACCAACACATTGGGCCAACGTTGGCGCGTGAGCACAATGCAGCTATGTAAACGTTTGAGATCGAATGCATCCTGCTCACGCGCCTACGTAGGCCCAATGTGTACAGTCGCCATAAAGGGAAACCTGATTAGTGTTTCGGGCTTTTTATACGCTGTACTTTATTGTGTAGTTGTTTCACTTTGTTATGCCTTGCATTCCATATTCAGTATTGCACCGATTCCTCGTACAAACTTTATGGCGAATCAGTGCTAATTATATTTCGTCAACTACTTATACCTAAACTTTCCAAATATCAGGGGAGCGTGGCATAAAGCTACGACTTACAATTTCCATATTTAAATTTATGACCAGTATTGCCAGATTTCACTTGTTTTTCTTTTAACTTCTGGCTTCATTAGGTATGCCGCAGGTTTTGTCATGAATATATTTATTTAAGTATTAAACCATTGCTTCCAGGGACCTTCGATAAAAGAACAGGCACTAGAAAAAGTATGTTCATCTTTAAAGTTAACACGAATGTAACACAACAATTCCCTTTTAATTGTTAACTAATGATTGCTAAACTCTTGGTAATGATTTACTAATGATTGCTCTAATAAATACAACTGTCTCATTAACCTGTTAACTGATTAGTAACAATTAACCCGGGCTTTAAATAAACTAGTCACATTAACTATGGTCTTGGATAGAGAAGAAGCCAATCCTCTTTAATGTAATTGCAACATATAGATATTATTTTACGAGTATCACCCTAAAATAATATTTTTTTTGTAAATTTAAACATTTTTTATTTATTTTACAATGTTGTCTTGGACTTCTTATCATATCTTAGCCATTCCTACGGGGTTCTGTTTTCTTCTAACAGTATCAAAAATAGGTTCAGGAATTTCAAACACTGTTTCATTTTAACGCCGCCATTCAATCCAAGCTTACCTACCTGCCAGACACATATATCCTATAAGTATTACATATTTTTAATTTTTACTTAAGTATGTAGGTACTATCGACAACACAGCTAACTGACCATCGGTGCACCTTAAGTGCATTGTAATAAGGTTCTATATAACCACAGGATGGTCAGTTAACAGTGTTGTCGTTTGTATACCTACATTAATAAATTTTTGTTGAATTACAAAGGGCTCACTAGGATTCTAAAATATATCAAATTTGTTGTAAGAACTAGAAAATTCAGAGTGAACCGCGTCTTCCAGCTTGTACCCCAGGTAACCCATAAAAAAAACCTGTAGTAACAAAGGCGTCCGTATATTTCGGTCCTAATATATTTTTTTATACCACTACGGTTGCAAACAAGCATATGGCCCCTAATTTTAACATCGTAGCTTATGGACGCTTGTTCTATAAGAATAACAAACGCGTTGCCGACCCTTTATTGATTCGAGGATTCGTTGTGTTGATATCTAGAGACACAAGCATACGGTCAGCTTAATTGTAAGCAGATATCGTAGCTTATGGAGGCTTGCTACGCCATAAGGATAACAAACGCGTTGCCGACCCTTTATTGATTCGAGGATTCGTTGTGTAGCTAGAGACAAATCCAGGTCCATCACTCTGAACACAGCCCATCCTCAGAAGCTCTGGCGATCTCACCAGGAACAGAAAACCATAGAGCAAAGTACTTATTTAATTGTTATTTTTTGCTGCGGTCTTCTGTAAAAGGTTTTTTTCGACTTCTTTTAAGGTGGAGGTACGGTCGGCCTCGCGTAGGGTGAACACCTTTTGTACTATAACGCTTTAAGGGGATGTCTTGTTTCGAGTCAACCCGCCCCCTAGACTGAGACACGAGAAAAAGAGATACAACACTCTGCGGGAATGGCTTTTTTGGACAAATTTCGATAAATACCTAACTTAGCGAAGTTTTATTTATATTTCATTAAGTGAGATTTTAGATGAGATAAAATACTATACTTTTAACTTGATTGTGTCGTAAAATAATGTATTGTTTGAATAGGCTGAGTAAAAAAAGGAAAATAAAGACCCAACTTTGGTTTTTTTAAGGCTTTTAAATTGTAGGCTATCATGTATCGATGAAATCAGATAAACAATCACATAGTCAAGAATCATATATCTGAAAAATCAGACCTTTCAATCAACAATAGTTTCTTAATCTAGTCAGAAAGGCGATTCAAAGCACGCGATAATTTCCAATTCACCCCCTTAACGTCATGTTTAAACTGTCATACGAAGTTATCAAACGGCTGAAACTGACCACGTAAGATATTCAGCTACTTATGAGTTCGACTGTACTTTCCCAGTTGGGCTGCTTCAAATATTTAAACGAGGTGACATTCCGCCCTCTAATTTAGTGGAAGTCAGTTTCTATTTTTGTTTTGAATAAATGAATTGTTTATTTATTGTGAATATATGGTATATAAATCTTAAATATCTAGGTATACATATTTCTTCCCATAATATATTCAGCCAGGTCAGGCATATGAAAACTTAGGTCAGTGATTTGATTACTCAATTTATATATAGGGATAAAATTACATTTACATTAAGTCATCACATAATTATAGCATACTAGTGATCTAATAGTAAATATTAAACATTATTTAATCGCATGCTTCATCAATCATCAGCTACACTAAGTAAGATTGATTTATATAAATAACACTGATAAAATTCTAAATAAAAGTGAAATATCATTCTATGTCACATACTTCTTCAAATCTATAATTAAAATATTCCTTAATACCTAGTATAGAAACACTTTTCAGCTAACATTTTGTACAATTTTTATAATTATTATTTTAACTTCTTGAACAGGCAGTATTCTCAATAAGTCCTGCAGGTTCATTCAAGATATTTACGCACATATTGTTTCCTTATCTAACTTTTTATGTTCTTTCAGTACGGTGATCAACTGATCAGCCAGTTAATATAATGAATAATTAATATTTTTTAATCCGACAGTCTTCGACCAGATTCGCGTTTAAAAGATCTTTACAGTACATATGGTGCTACTTTCCCGCACTAGTGCGGAAAAGAGCAGTTTTCGTGCATATGTCGAAACTTTAAAGAGCTATATGTACAGTAAAACGTTGTACGATACACGTGCGAATATAAGTGCTATTTTTGGCACTTGTATCGTAAATAGTTATTACGCAAGTTGTTTGCTAGCAGAGCCGTAGGTTCTTAGTGTTTCTGTTCTCTATTTTCGTATATATATAGAAACAAAATCGATGTAAGCAGAACTGGTGGACGTCGTAATGATGCACCACATGCTTGACGCCAAATGAGTTACTGGATGTATATATACATATATATATATATATATATATATATATATATATATATACGTATGTAGGTATTTATATTTGTATGTATTTTATTAATTTGTCTATTGTTGTTATTTATAACAACCGGGATAAAAACTATCCTATATTTAATCCAGGCTATAAACTATCTTCGTTCAAAATTTCATTCATATCGGTTCAGCCGTTTAAGCGTGATTGAGTAACAAACATCCAAACATCTAAACTTGACTAGTAGAGAATGATTACGGCATTAAGTCCGCCTTTTGTACGATAAGTTGTTCTTTTGTGCAATAAAGATTAAATAAATATAATTCCAGGCAGCTCAGTATGCAACGGGGATAGCGGCGGCGGTATGGTGTTCCAGATGCGCAACTCTTGGTTCCTGCGCGGGCTGGTGTCGCTGTCTGTCGCGCGACACAATGAGTACCGCTGCGACCCGACGCACTACGTCGTGTTCACGGACCTCGCCAAGTTCCTGCCGTGGATACAGCAGAATATTAGCGATGAATAGTGGTTAGGCTGTATTATTAGTATTTTGAAGAGTTTGGTAGATGTCTTGGAACAAACTGGACTTTTCACGCCATACGTTTCAAAGCTAGACTCGCATCCATGTTCGCAAAAACGCACTTCATGTGTTTTTGCGTGTTGGTGCGTCACAATAAACATGCCTACTATACTTACATACAACTACTTCAGTTTCATCGTATCTGAAACTGAGTGACTATGAGTGACTGACTGAGACTTGAACACAGAAACAAAATCGATGTAGGTAAGTAATTTTTAAACATGCTCACGAAATTTCACGAGAATCGGTTGAGAAATGCGACCTGCACGTCTATCATGAGACGGCCGCGACATACTCTCGATTTTTCTCGCACGATACCTCTTGTTTTAAGTGTTCTAATAAGAGAGAGACGGATAGTGCAAGAAAAATAGAGAGCGCTCGCGCGCCGTCGGTGTTAGCCGTACTGTTAGGGAACAGCCGGTCAGATTGATGCCATAGATACGGTAGATTTTTTGCCCGCGCTGAACCAAAGAACTACGTTCGCTTCGCTGGCTCTTTCAACAAACACAAAAGTCAAAGCGACTGATAAATACAAACGAATTTTAACGGCGTATTAGCGAAAATAGGTTTGGTAAACTTTTATGAATAAGACCATTTAATTTTAGAAGGGACGGATGGAACAAACTCGAATTCCCACAGTACAGTTTGTGCCAAGACTGCCAAGATACTCCGCCGTGAGTTTCAAAGTTGAACTCGCATCGATATTCACATCAAGTTGCTGGGTAAAAATAAACAATACGAGAATTATACAGGTACTCCATTGAACGAAAGTTTAATCGTAGCAGTAAGGCGAGCTCAAACTATAATAAACAAAAGAGACTCGAATCCTAACCACGCTCATCCTCTTTTAGTTTACGAGACTTTATATTTAGCAGTCTTGCAAAAATGTGCCTAATGTGGGGAAAAAAGACGAAATTAATGTCCGTAATCCCTTAACACGGGGGTACCTTGAATTACCAATTATCCTGTATACACGGTACTCCGGGAGAAATCCAAATAATTAAAATAGTGTTCCGGAGGACCTAAGGAGTAAAAAATTACATATAAAGTAAGCAGATTTTGGCCCACTTTCTTTTTATTTTCAGATTTAGACGCTGCTTAACCAGTACTTATGCAAATAAAAAAAGTGATTCAATCTCGGCTTACTTTATTATGCCATTTTTTACTCCCTAGAGCCTAAGGAATACGCTGTTTAAATTTTTTGTTTCCGCCCGCGACTTCGTCTGCGTGGACCCGGGATAAAAACTATCCAATATTTTAATCCAGGCTATAAACTACCTTTCTGCAAAATTTCGTCCAAATCGGTTGAGCCGTTTAAGCGTGAATAAGTAACAAACATCCAAACATTCTCATTTATAATATTAGTAGGATTCTTCTGGGCCACTGTGTTTTAGTTTGTTATAATGGTGGTCGATTTGTTGTCATATTTTTGACGTATGATGGTAAAGAAAACGTACGGCTCGCCCGATGGCAGGCTCCGTAGTCTGTGGACACAGGACACATAATCGTAACCAACAGTTTTAGTACATTAGTGGTCGCTAAATATTATTATAGGTACTTTAAGATTAAGTCTTCAATATAATATATCGTAAAGGTAACTCGTTTTACCTTTTATGCTCATTATGTGCCACATTTTGAACAAGGGACATTTCTGATATTTAAGTTATTCATTGATTATTTGTTTAAAAAAATAATGTGCTCTCTTTGCATATCCTTAAACTGTAAAGTAATGAAACAATGTGACTAGAAAGATATTTAGATTAAATTATACTTTTTTTACGATTTCTCCTTTTATTCATATAAAACCTTTCAGCTAATATACGATGTGAAGCGAGTCTATTGATGCTTCTTACGCCGGATTGGTTCAAAGAAGAAAACGCATTATTTCAATATTAGTCCATACTATAACGTCTATACCTTTAGCGGATTTAGTTAACTTGTATCTGGTCTAGACATTGGATAAACCAAAAAGAAATCGGAACCAACAACTTACCCTCAATTATTGGAAAGACATCGACACCATTGCTACTAATATAAATAAATGCAGGTGTCAAAATTAAACAATTGTAGCGTACTTTTAAAATTCTATATTGTTAATACAAGAACCTCATGTAACAATAAAACAAACGAATTACAATAAGAAAAGGCTGGAAACTTTACAAAAAGCGAAAACTTAAACCATTATACACTTAAAACAAACAGATTCGGTAGGACCAAAATCAAAGTCTACAAGCTGAAAACGAAAAATAACTTCACTTATGGAACAGTAAAGATGTTTAACTAATAGAAAACACTCGTGAATATGACAAACTCATCAATTTGAAAAACAAAAAAATGCATCCTATCACGCATACAAAAAGTCCTAGATTCATTTGTATTAAGACGAGTTCTTTCGTAAATATTGCATCATCGTCTAGTCTTGACTGGTTTCTTGGCAATTCATCACAGACATCATTCATTAGTTTCATGACAGATCTTAATTTACCATGCAGTGACTCTTCAACAAATATGTATATGTACTAGCAATTTATAATAGTAGCGCTTCAAAAATTCGGCCTACATCATAAAGTCGGTACTTTGTAAAACATGTTCGAAGTCATCAGTATAGGATCTCGACTTCTACACTACACTTTTATTGCAAACTACGCTACAATTTTATTACAAAGTTCATGGGTCATCGCGCTTTTTTAATTATTTTTAGTATATCATGACTAAAGACTGAGTACTGAGATTTTAATAGTTCCATGAATCATTAACACGGATCTCTCGTAAACAAAGCACAGCAATAAAATCAATACCTTTTGTAAAGATAACAACGTTCCCTTGACAAATCTATGCCAAAACACCTCTCGCTCAAAAGTTAAAAATATATACACCAACGAGATCAAAAGTCTCCAGAAAATATACAAATTTTCCAACAAAATTAAATCCAGTTGTGTCGTTCTACAGCCCTACCAGTACGGTGTGGGCCCGTTCCTACAGCGCTGGCCTCTGAAGCGTTCCTCTCCGAAATTCGGGGCCCAGGGTAAGTTCCGGCCTCGGTTGGGCCTCGGGCCTTTTCCTGGGAGGTAGTTAGGGTAGGGTACCCTGTTGGCGCAGGCGCCAGGCCTGCACCCGTTGTTGCGAGGTGTGCTGGGATGACTCCCGCCTAGCGGAGGGGATGAGAAGTCCTCCCAGGGTTCAGGCACCATACAGGTCCCGCAGCTCCAAGAGTAGTCTCCTGCGGAGGAGAAATATTTGAAATGCGAACACGAAAGAGTATCTATGTAAGGAATATTTTTAAGGACTGAAATTGAAAATTAAATTGCTTGTACCGCTGGCACAATTTATGATGGATTGTATGTGGTTCTGGTACAAACTTAGCACGCACTGACATGTCTACCAACTGTCATAGCGATTGGAAGCCACAATATGACGAGAAGTTTATGTTACTCGTACTGTTAAAGTCTTCCACCGCGTTCCAAAACGACCAATCACAAATTCTGTGGGTTACGGTAAATTTAAAATCATTATGTAAAAAGCAAATCTAAATCTTATAAAAAAAGCTGACCTGAATCCTTGTATGCTCAAATATGAGGAAAAAAAGTATTGATTATCACATAAAAACTATTGTCATTTTTCATTTATAATATGAGACAGTAGCTAAATGTGTTTCATGCCATTATCTTTGAATCTCAGTGAGGTTTTCATTTTATACATTTGGTTTCTATTATCTACAGTATTAATTATCATTGGATTATTTTGGATACATTGTATACCAGACAGGGTAGCACACAAATTATAACCAAAGAAATGCCATGTCATGAATAATATTTATTATATATCATAACTATCATTTTGGCCAGAATTTGGAAGAATACTTTTTGTCTTTCGTTTGACCTATAGTGTTTACATTTTTAATCACAAAATTACATTATAACTCCTAAATGTTCAATTTATTCATAATATATATACTGCGTGGAACGGAACGATGGACTTTCCCGCAAGAGGGGGATTATTGAGCGCTAGTACGTCACATTTTCCAGATAAACTATTTTTTTTGACGCGATTTTTTTTTTACATTTGTATGGAGCTCGACGCTCCAGTCGGCCAACGCTTTATACAAAGGTAAAAAGAAATCGCGTCAAAAAAAATAGTTTATCTGGAAAATGTGACGTACTAGCGCTCAATAATCCCCCTCTTTCGGGAAAGTCCACGTTCCGCTCCACGCAGTATATCATCTTGTGAAAGTTAAAAGGTCGCAAAAGCCATTCTTTAAGGCGTTTACGACATTTTTCTTCCTCTTTACGAGATAAAAAATGCTAAATTATAAGTAATTAAAAATATATAATCTTCTAACATTTATAATGAGATCATATAAAGAAAACATAATTTGACAATATATAAATGGTAAGCATATAACTTCTATACGTAAATATTGGTATTTAAAAATATGTCAAGTTTTATTCTTCTCATAAAATAAATTTCGACACCTAAAAAATATAATTATTATAATATAAGGCTACAATTTTTAAACAAATATGAGTAAGTTTTGTGATAAACTAGATTAAATCATGATAAGCGTTATATTTCGTAAGTAACGTATTGTTTAAATCATCTATTATTAATGGAGAAATTCAAATTCTAGAATAATAATTATCTTCTGGGTGAATCAACTTTTTAGTGTCCTCCCCGATACTTGCTGTTTAAAACATTACAAGAAGATACGATGTCAGATGTTGTTAATTGGTGTTGCATTGCTTACTGAATTAATTATAACGTGAAAACAGATATTTTAATTTGCCCACAATTTCAGCGGTTGCCCAGCGAGCGTAAAATGTCCCCGGATTAATATGAAAATAGTGGTTTGTCCAGGGGCAGACATGTTTTCTACTAGTTTCTTTTGCGATATGCAACATATATGTTCAAATAGACTGTTTATCTGGCTATAAGAACTTATAGATTTTATCAAAAACACATGTTGTGGCAACTGATAATAAATATAAAACTAAGAGACAAGAAAAAGTTGATAGACCCTTTTACATTCTCTCGATAAGTTATTGGGTAATCAGGGGCATTTTGCCTACGTACATTTGCATGATAAAATAGAAAAGTATGATATTATTATATTCATATTTATAAATTTTTATCTACATTAAATGTTCTCCATTGATTACCGAAATTAATTAGTCCACTTTAACAACAAGCTTCGTAAACGGGACAAATTATTCAAGGTTTAATACGAGTATGCAGCTGATCAATAACTATTCTAGAAATACACTAAATAAATGTACAGTCGCGGTATAAAGAGGACCGTCACTTTTAGACCTTTATAAATCTGAATATAAAGGTGAAAAGTGGCGTGGAACCTTTGTATTCGTCGACTATACTTATTGTGATATTTTAAAGGATAGATCTCTTCGATATCTCAGTTAATTCCGAGCATTGTTTTATAAATATTGGTTGGCAGCGATTGCGTGGTACGCCAATCAAAACAAAGTCGATTTGAACTCCACAACATAGAAGTAACTCTATTGTTTTGTATTACTGCGTTTACTGTTAATTATACTATGAATGTACTGATGTTGATGTTATTAAGGTACGTTCCTACGGGCAGTTATCGGCCACCTGTGGTTGTCGTCTGACGTTACTGTCGTCTATCATAGCTCAACACCAGTAGGTCAAGAATATTAGAGTTCATGATTTAATAGACAACATATAATGATTACTAATACATTGAATGTCTTATATATATTTGAACGTCTATATTGTGTAGGTCAAATCATTCAAATTTATAACAGTTTTTCAATTTCATAAGCATAACATAAACCGAAATAATCTTAAAAACTACAAATAACTAACTTTAACGATAATAACAAAGAAACTAGTATTACACCAAACGAAATGTTTTTCATTTAAATTATACGCATCTGTCAGCGATCAGAAATATAAATTTAAATCAATCTAATTCTAATAAATAATATACAAGATTTTTTAATATATTTTCGATTTTCGTGGAGATTTTATAAAGCTTATTTGAATTATCAATGGTTAATTTATTCGTTTGATGTAACATAGCTTCTAAGGCAATTACTACACCTCCTATACCAACACGCTACAATCATCCCATTCCCTTAAATAATCCAAAATCTACATAGTTAGTCTAAGCGAGCATCATATCAAAAAATATTGCTAGTTGTAACGCCTAGAATTAAACTGGCCGATGGCATAAAGCCATGGCCATTTATGTCCTTAAATGTGACCCCCCCACTAATCAGACCATATGGCATACGAATAAACTCATAATTACCAGTTGAGGCTGCCAAATATTACTTCTTCGTCTGTTATAACGCTCATGGCTAATACCACGTTCGAAAATCGTAGTTCGAATATCAAACATGTATTAATCGAGCGGTAGAGATGATGATATTCAAACATTGTGGTACCGCCCTTATATTGGTAACCATATTTACAATACAAACAATGATTTCATGTTAGATATTTGCATTTATACATTTGGAAGACTGTTAGTAAGAGTGTCACTGCCAATTATATATATATATATACTAGTTAATACATCGCTTTAACAAGATTAAAACGTCGTTACACCGGTGAACCGACAGACAATACATTAATTAGAAATAACGCTTCGTTTAGGCACAATTCACATTTGGAAACTATCTCTAGCATTCTATAGCTACTAATCGCGGAATGGGGAACGTAGACGTTCGTCGCTTTACATTAAGGTCATGTAACAACTCTTACCCCACTGTTTATTTTACATAAAATATTTTATACATCGCTACTACAATATACAGTATAATATAGATTTAATTTAAAGACTATGGTAATAAGGGACGAGAAATGCTGTGATGGATATAGAGAAATGTCCAATATACATTATTATTTTTTTACATTTTCACTACCAAAATTCCGAATGGTCTGGCCACTCTAGCCAGTCATTAATTTACACAAGTTACCTTATCCAAATTCTCATCTAGTGCATTCCTTGAAATAAACCTTTCCCCCTACTATATTATCTAGAGATCTTAACTTTACGATATTTTCTGATATCCACCACAGGGGAGAGTACGATAGGAAGGGACAGTCCATAGAATATTATTAGATTTTGTCTGGTTTCCAATATTACGGTTATGTTTACGGTTTATGCCAAGCGAACGGACATGCAGTTGTATGATCTGTTATTGTTAAGTTGTAAATCAACGGTTATTGCAATAATCGTCGTTTTAGTTTGATGATCAAAACTGTTCAAAACATACCATGATATATTTACAGTACAGTTATTTAAATAACACTAAAATTCGTTATGCTGAATAGCTTTTATGAACTGAAATATTATTTATTAGACATAATACGTAAACTTACTAAATTCGATATTTATATGAATTCGAATAACATGTAATTTAGGTACTATTAAGGTTATTGTTATATAGGAATTAAATAAGTGACGGGAAATACAACCGCTGACTTTAATTTATTGTGCCTCATTGCTAGTAAATCCTCGACGCTGTTTTTTTTTGTTATAGTCTGTGGTCTAGTTACTAAGGAAATTTAGCTTAAATTTACTCAAGAAAACCAGTCAAAATCTAAATATATCTTTAAGGGGAAACAATAACAACACTCATAGACTCCGAAACCACTACAAAACATTCGAATCACCGCATTGTATTGTCACTGTAACGACTTCCTTCACAACGTACGCATCACAGGAATAAATAAAATACGTCAGGACAAGAAATACAGAATTGGCTATGTACGTAACTATTGTAATATTTAAAAAAAAATACCGCCACGTGGTCAACAAAAATAAGATAATTTTACTTTTTTTTCCACTGACATGCGGTTAAAGAAAATATGCAAATTTCATATAAACCAATTTAATTATTTCAGTCAGAAGGGTGGAATCGGGTGTATTTTACACAGAAAAAACAAGCCCGAACGTATTTTAGTGCTTTCAACGACATTTAAGTTACCAAAAAATCATATAACACGCACGCTTGTACATGAACGCTCCCGATTCATATGTAAATGTATCGCATATTTTAATTTTAGCGCGTTAACGCTCTCCATCGATTAGGCCTTCTTCAATTCAATGAAAACATCATATCAAATTCGTTGTAATTTTTAGTATTAAATAAAATTAAAAGGAAATACGCAAACCACGTACGCTGTGAGTGAAGTCTACCAAGTTTACACAAAACTAACACCGATACATGATTGAAACTTCTATTTCACAACATGATATACGATACCCGGCCGTATTCCTATCGAATAGGGATCATAATAGGTTGTCGGCGTGTCAACCCAAGCCGTATTGTTCAACCTCTTCACACAATCAGTAATTATTGAACAGCGACCTATATTATTATGAACGTTTGGGTTTCATAGTTTTGTACAGTGTCAGAGATAAAAAAAACATAATGGTAACAACTTTTTTAGCATTAACTATTTATGGTTGTTCATTGCCATGGTTAAGAGTCCAATTTATAGTATTTTCTAAGAAACTGTCACTGTTGTCTCCTGGCTTACCAGGCCAGAACAACAACAAGAAAAAGCTGATTGACCCAAATACGATCAACACTCGCGTATAACGCATAACGATATCGCATATCGATACATGATATGATATCTTGCCATAATTACTGCCTCATAATCATTGGACCATGGCAAGGCTTCAGTGATTTTACCTGTATAAGTAATTTTTCTCTAACACCATCCAGATTCTTTATGCTGGCCCAAGATCCAGCCCTGTGGCCCGTTGCCCAAAACTACAAGTTACAATTTTACAAATCCAAACGGTCACCATTGGCAAGGTGAAAAATGCCACTCGTTATTAATCAAGCGTTTCAATATTGCTATTACCCTCAATACACTTATTATTTTACTTAACAAACCTTTGATCATTTGTTTTGTCCCTGTTCTCAAAACGTTAGTGATAAATATAAAAAACGAATTATAACGGAAACTTAGTTATTATAGGTTTGATGGTCGTTTATGAATAAGGCCATCCGACTATTTTTACAAAACAGGACATAATCGTCATTTGTAAAGTTAATTCAAAATAAGGCCATGCGAATTATAAAATTGTAACTTCTGCAACTTGCCCCTGCTGGCTTGGACACTGGCAACTTTTTGGATACAACTGTTAGGCCCCTGTTCCGTACATATGTAATAACAACGAAGCGTCTATAATAATGTAATAAGCTATAATAATGCTGTTAAACAGACAAATTTATTCTATTGAGCACATATCGTGATTCATAAGCCAATACATTGCATGTCACATGCGATTTTCTGCCATAAGTTGTTATTTTATGGTTTAAAATCGTATGCAGCAAGAAAAATAAAATCGCATAGAAACTGAGTAAGAAAGAAAGAGACGGATGTACAGGAAACAAGGATAAAGTCTTTTAAAATATTGTATTTTCTAAATTCTCTGAGAGCTCAAACTTGATCAAATGCAGCAAGTTTTTACTCCTCTATCTACAACAATTTGTCAAATATAATTCAATTCATTCGTAAATAATGAACGACAACCCTAAGTATTGCGATGTCGCTCTCAATCTCGTTTTTGATCGTCATTGAAACGAAGTGACGTTTCTATGCGCGTTTATTATCCTTACATTATTGTGACTTGAGAATAAAAAGGTCCAATCTAACATTTTTGCGAACTTGAAATATGAGTTTAATGAACGTATACACCTATTCGTACTCGATATTCGTTCTAAGCCTTCTTATCCTCACGTCACGAAGTGGTAGTTAAATACGGGTGATATAGTTATATAAAATTATTAAATTGACTTTAGCACAACTTATGTTCGTAAAATTATTTTCCGTACTAACGAGACACCGACTAGAGACATTTTTTTAATGGCTATATGTCCCAACCGT
Source organism: Epinotia bilunana (assembly GCA_947049275.1). Taxonomy (NCBI): domain Eukaryota; kingdom Metazoa; phylum Arthropoda; class Insecta; order Lepidoptera; family Tortricidae; genus Epinotia; species Epinotia bilunana. The sequence continues at coordinate 3,426,000 of OX346271.1, read as the reverse complement.
TCGATTGATCAGTGTAAACATTATTCGAGTTGACTGAGTTGCATAATAGTATTCCGTTGAAAAAGCGACTATCACCCAAGCTAATATTAGATTCAAATTCGAATGACAGTTTTATAAAATGTCGGTCACCTTAAATGATTTCAACCATACTTAACCTTTAGTTTCCGATAAACTGATAATGCTATTTCATCAGTCCTTTTTCATCTTTTAGTATTATCAGCAACTAGTCATACGATATTTTTTTATAGGTACCCAAAAATTTGGTGTTTAAATGTACTCAAGGGATAGTAGTCATTCGCCGTACATTCAGCCACTAGTGACCGCCACAAGCTGCCGTACGAGTTCTTTAATCCATTTTTTATACTCGTCGACCTTAATGTTTGAACTAAGACTTCGTACTCCAAACTTAAATCACATACTTTTTACTATGGTGCTCCCAACTCAACATTTCATAACTGTTGAGACAACTGAAATTAAATTGACCAATCACGTGGCGCCTTTACCGAACTACAATGTATTTGACCAATAGGACGCCGTCATGAGAAAGTCAAAAGGTAAATAGACATCAACGCACAAAAAAGAAAAAGCCGTTGGTTGCACTTCGTTTTCAATAGATACCAAGTTTATTTAATTAATTCAGTTGACTCGTAGAAAAAGTATTGTATACAATAGTTATATAATTAGCTTTTTAAGTCTCGAAGCTTAATTAGGCGTGGTACTCGGCTGAAAAAGCATACATTATATAAGGATTGCATAAAATACTATTGTATAGCATCACGCACACCGGGCGTTAAATGGCGGTGTCCGACCCACACGCTGTGGGAGTGGCCCGCGCTCGCTACCAGTAGCAGTAGCCGCGTGTTGTGGCGCCCACTAGTACCCATTAAGTCTAGAAATATGTTTTTGTCGTAACGGTTGGGAAAGGTATTCAAATAATGCAAAAGGAATTTCAACTCTACTTTTTAAATATTTCACATAGAAAAAACCTACGATAGTTGGTATTAGAATCGAATTGTTTATCGGTGTCAACCTAACAGACCTATAGTGGAGTAAAAATTTAGAAATCCATGGACTATAGTGTGACAGTGCACTTCTACGTCTAGCCTAGAACGGGTCAGAAAATCTAGACAAACTAGGTAACAGTGGATTTGTGCTGAGACGGGGTCCCTTGGTTTTAGTTCAGGTACACTAGAAATATTATAAACAGTATATAGCCATGCATGCAAGCGCGGAAAGAGAAATGTCGTGGCAGAAGAGGGAAATAATATTATGAGTTTTAGATGGCAATAAAATTCCCTCTATTGCATGTCACCATCTATTCTATCTATTGTATGTGTACCAATACTATACAGTATACATGTTATGTAGTTTTCTTGCGATTTTTTTTTCAAATAAAGTAAAAAAGGATATAACCATGCAGACTATGAGGGAAAAAATATTGAATATTATTCGGTTTCGTAAGCGTGGAGAAGCACCACTATCTGGGGCACCACAAAACTTTTCGACAAAATTGAACAATTTGCCATAGAAAAAAAAACAATTTTGTCAAATTATACGCTTGTAAAGTTTTGTGGTATAGGCCCCTGGTGTCGAACGAGACGGTGATGTTAAAGTAACAAAAACCGCAAATTAGTACTAACACGCCCTCAAATCCTGCAGCGTTTTTCTTTCCGCGCCTCTACTATATCATTATCATTCGCAATTCAATGTACAGTATGAGTGTAATAAAGTCTCAATTCTCTTTTAAATTTAAGTCCATCTGAGATACCGTCCACATTCGGTGGAAGTCCGGGAGGTTGTTGAGTCAACACGTCAAGTCTTTGTACATGTTATTTCATCACTATTTCGTAAAGGGCTGGATTATAAAATGCGACTTTAAAAAGCTCGCTAACAGGCAATATACTGTTTATTTTATGATACTTATTTTGTGTTTAGATAAGGATGAAGTGATTTCGTGCTGAGTTAAATTAATATGTCGAGGGTTCTCCGTCTTCGTCAAGTTATTCTTGCATTTAATTCCGTTCTTGTTTTGTTGAAATTAAACATTGTAGTGTTTTACAAATCATTGAAATAAATAAATCAAAGTATTAGTTTTTGTTCATGGTGGTTTTTTGAAGTTACAGATATGTGATCGGATAGGATGGCCGTCTCGTCTGGTCGCATAACAACTATTGTCATACAACATTACGCATAAATTTGATGCTCATATATTTTTTGGCATAAATTATACTATGGCGTAATTGTTCCCTGTCATAACTCATAATTATACGGAGTCACAATTGGTTTAACCATCTTGTAGAATGTCATACATTTATTTAGTCATAATATTGATAATTATAATTATTTTTAGTAATAATTGTAAATGTCATACATTTATCAAGTCAAGGGTGGGCGTCAAATAAACTTTTCTCTGAGATCAACCAATGCCAAGATAGTGGTGTATAAAGTTTAAGTTTTCACGTAGGCAGTAGGGAACAGGGAATTAGTGGCAAAACCGACTCGGATCGCGGATAGGTCAGAAAAGCTCCTGCTTTCGTCTTCGAGGTAATTTTTTTATAAAAGAGCGGAAAAACTTGTTATTAAAACTTGTTTGTAAACTTTTATACTGACCGCCCTTTGCTATACTGTGACCCAAAATAAAAGAGAACTTTGTAACTTACTTGGTGTTATCTAACTGGAAGTGTTTGTGCGATAAACGAAAAGTGGATTAGCTCTGTAACGACACGCTACGGTTCAAAGAAAATGCTGTGGGAAAAAATAACGTTCAGCTGGCAGCGGCAGTCGTGCGTTTTGCAGTTTATGCGTTTATACAGTATAGTTAACACGTTAGCAACCAAGAACCCGCCTAGCGGGCACTCGTAATGTTTGCTCAGATGCCGGCTGGGCCAGCTAGGCGGGCAGTAGTATGAACTTACACGCCTAACGAATTCTGTCGGTTTCTGGCGAATGTTTTCATGTTTAGTCCGATTGCGAAAATGTTAAATTGTTTTATGAGCAACCAATTATGTCCATTATAAAGTATGCTTTAATAATTTTATGCGCATCAAATTTATGCGCATTACACAATATGTTCTTAAACATTATGATTAAAAACGTTACGCGTAAACAAACGTAAGTATAGGATAAACCTTTTTGAAAACAATCAACTCTGTTCATAATTAAGCGTACTGCTTATTTTTTTGGACATATTTTGGTAAATAAATCAAAAATGTGTGTATTATAGAAGAAACAAAATAATGATTTAACTCAGCACGAATAAATTTACTACGCATTACCCAACCTTTAAAAAGACCAAATTTCACTACGTTTATTTTATTATTTGTATTTTTATCTCCTCAATGCCTCAGTCGTAACAAACGTTCAGCGTTTTTGTGAACAATTTTTGTTCATAACATTTTCAATAATATAATATGTATTTATAATTTAATTAAAAGTATTAAGAGACCATTAATCACAGTTCGGTACCAAAAGCACTATTATTGAGCAAAAGAAATACCTAAATAATAAAAATATTCATTTTTTAAGGCTGATAACAAAAAATGTCCACAAAACTGGCGATCCCGCGAGGGAGCGTTTTCGGTACAGTCGAGTCTATTATCTATGCTTAATATACAGAACAAGCTTCAGGAAGTTAACAGTGGACAGGGTAGCTACGCAAAGTATAGATCTTAAGTAATACTGTTGTTCTAGAATATTTCGTTTTTACCTCCTAATCGTAGGTGAAAATTATAATGGTTTAATTGATATTACTTTACGCTTAAGCCCTTTATTTATACTTAAGTCTTTTGATGTAGCGAAAGCGGCTGTCACTACTCCATTTGGTCTATATGAATTTTTACGTGTCTTTTGGACTCAGTTATGCTTCCAGACATTTTAAATATACATCGATAACACCGTTCTCATAATTATATCAATGGTATAGTATGCTATTTGTCCTTATTATTTATATGGGCCAATCAACTATTATTTGTTGCTTGTTGGCATGGTTACGTCACTCTATAAAACTATGGTTTTATTGTGTTCAAAACCACTAAACAGTTTTTGTCATATTGGTTAACCCATTCCATGGTCCCCACCATCTTAAGCATGTTAAGAGTCCAATACATAGTATATTTTCTTAGAAACTCTGTTACTATTGACTCCTGGCTTACCAGGACAAAATAACAAGAAAAAGTTGATGGACCCAGATAACATATTTGTTGCGTGTACCGAGGGAGAGCATGATCTTGAACTAGGCGTGTCAAATGGAGCACTACATAAGTAACCTGGAAAAGGGCATTATTAAACACTCCAAACACCCAAAACAACAGCATCACAGACCTAAAACTAACACTACACGAACCAAAGTCCGCCGCCTAAATCCGACTATCGGACAGGCGGAACTTCTTACAATACGCCCCTTTTCAAAACGGACGATGGTGGCCCATGTACGCCGGCTGGTTGTAGAGGTCGCGGCGCAGGTACCGGTTGGATGGGTTGGAGTACATGTTGTAACTGGTCGGGTGGTCCTGTCTGTGGAGCATGTCTAGTTGGTCGAGGCTGTGGTGGCGCTGCGGGAGCACGGGCCGCGGGTCCACTGGGCAGCGTGCGATGGTAAGGTCAATGACATTGGTATATAAAAAGTGCAGTGTATAGTTGATGTCGTTTAATATCAACTTGGTGTGGATTTAAACATTCTTGCTTACAGCGGAGGCAGATATGTGAATGGATTATATCATTATAAGCGTTCATACGATTTTAAAACGTCAAAGAAATACGAAAACGGTTTACTAATAAGTTTTTTCGCTGGAAGAACATGTTATTAAGGACATTACTGTAGTTATATCGAACGTGCATTTTACACCGATACAATACGCGCTTCTGCGTCGACGCAAACGCGCGACTATTTCAAGCCACAACTATATCGCTAATGTATGGACCCCGCAGCGAGATTATATCACGACTGCATCACACCTAAAAGTCGCCAAGGTTTAGAAATAAGGATATACCTCCTTTCGACACAGCTGTATAATGTAGATTTACCTCGATTGTGATGGAATCCCGCCGCCCAGCCCGCGTAGTATGCTGCCTTCTGCTTCCCGTGCTCTTCCGCTACCTAGAAACGTACAAACACACACGCTATACAAACATTTACATGGAATGAATACACACTCAAACACAGTGTCATTCAAATTTGAATCGACTACTGTTGGAAACAGAATAGAATTTCCTTTGTTTCAAAAAACGAGGGAATAAAACAAATGCAACTCTGTTAAAGTGGGTGATTTAAATTAATTTAAAAGGAAGTCTTTCAGTAGGCCCATAGGTCTTAGGAGACTATAACTCTAGTCAATTTATATCGGCTCTGTGAAATTCTACAGTGATACAACTTTATGATGTGGCACATCAACTGGTTCATAATTAACGATAGCTGGTCAATTATTTACCAGGTATAAGAAGGGATAGGAGCGTGTGTGTGTGTTTTAAGTCGTATTTTAGATGTTCATCGCTTTCTAGTGTCAAAATCAGATAATCAGCTTTAAAATAAATAAAAACCGTTCAATTTGTTTTCAACTAGAAACAGTGCATACAAATAAAAGGCACCCCGAAAATAAACAAGCACCATAATAATAAAGCGTTCTGAATTTGTGCGGGCGATTAGTTAAGTAAACAATTTTACAATAAGGATGGTTTCTGTTAGGTAGATTGATTTAGTGTGTACTAGCTTACACTGGTGAACTATCATGCTCTTGTATACTAGTTTGGCATATAATATGCCCCTTGCAACAAAACCACAAAGCCATGTGAAAAAGTTTCATCCCAGTGTGCCCTAGAGTACTGGGTTTGCCTTAGCGACCTTGTGAGTGAACTAGTTTGCCCTAGTTTGACCTTGTGAACTAGTTTGCCCCAGTTTGAGCTTGTGAACGATTTGGCCCTAAATCCCAGCAAAAAAAGCCACATGAACAAAGCGCTCTACGCCGCACCGTGTCGCTGTGGCTGTGTAACCGCAGCCGGCTGGCCGAGCGCGGCGCGCGCTTCGCCACCTCGGCCGTCACAGGCTAGAACAACACACAATTTAGACCCCCGGTCAATGTTCCCGGGGTCCAATGCGGGTGTGTGTGGGGTACTGTACTAGTGTGCCCTAGTGTACTAATGTGTTTACCGTAACGTGCCCTACAGTACTACTTTCCCCTTATTTGAGCTTTTGAACTAGTTTGCTCTCACGCTCTTGCGAATGTGTTTATCCTAGTGTTCCCTAGAGTACTAGTTTGCCCTTGTTTGAACTTGTGAACTGGTTTGCCATAGTAGTTTGAACTTGTGAACACCGGTTTGTCGTACTAGTTTGACCTTGTAAACTGGTTTGCCGTACTAGTTTGAACTTGTGAACTGGTTTGCCCTACTAATTTGAACTTGTGAACTGGTTTACTCTACTAGTTAGAACTTGTGAACTGGTTTGCCCTGCTAGTTTGAACTTTTGAACTGGTTTGCTCTAGTTTGAGCTTGCGAACTAAGAATGCCCTAGTTTGAGCTTGTGAACTAATTTGACCCAGTTCGAACTTTACTAGTTTGCCCTAATCCCCCGCAAAAAAACCTATAAAGTCACATGAACAAAGCGCTCTACGCCGCACCGTGTCGCTGTGTAACCGCAGCCGGCTGGCCGAGCGCGGCGCACTCTTCACCACCTCCGCCGACACAGGCAAGAACAACACACAATTTAGACCCCCGGGCAATGTTCCCAGGGTACAATGCGGCTATGAGCCCTAGTGTTTATCCTAATGTGCCATAAAGTACTACTTTGCCCTTATTTCAGCTTTTGATCTAGTTTGCTCTAATACTCTTGAGAATGTGTTTATCCTATTGTGCCCAAAAGTACTAGGTTGCCCTAGTAGGCCCTAGTTTGAACTTCTGAACTAGTTTGCCCTACTAGTTTGAACTTGTGAACTGGTTTGCCCTACTAGTTTCAACTTGTGCCCTAGTTTGAACTTGTGTGAACTGGTTTGCCCTACTAGTTTCAACTTGTGCCCTAGTTTGAACTTGTGAACTAGTTTGCCCCAGTTTGAGCTTGTGAACGATTTTGCCCTAAAGCCCAGCAAAAAAAAACCAAAAAGCCACATGAACAAAGCGCTCTACGCCGCACCGTGTCGCTGTGGCTGTGTAACCGCAGCCGGCTGGCCGAGCGCGGCGCGCGCTTCGCCACCTCCGCCGTCACAGGCTAGAACAACACACAATTTAGACCCCCCCAGCCAATGTTTGAGGTTCAATGCGTACACAGGTGGATTTTCAAAAGAATGACTGTATTACATTCAGCTGTAGTGAATAGTGAAGCGAGTAGCGTCCAAGCGAACACGCAAGGCTCACTCCGCATGTATGCAAGATACGACAAGATCGATACTGTCCTTAGTCGGATATATTTTCAAAGGATTGCTGCCCTCAAATGCGTTTTATTGTGACAGCGCATAGACCAATCTATTCACTTGGATATAACTGTAAATGCACGTATATAAAAGCACATTTGTAATAGTTTGTGGTTTCGTTACCATAATAAGAGCAAAGCTATGTTAGCTAATTTAAATCCATGTTAAAATATACCATGTCACAAAACTAAAATGAGTTGCCAGTTTAATGGAACATGTTTTGCAACCGACACAGACGGCATGATTCGGTGTGCCCATCGTGAAGATATCTGATGCTGCCACGACAGTATTTTTCATTCCTACCAAGCAGTACTTTTATTCTTTATTTATTGCTCATCTATAAAAAAAAAGCTACTATAAAACTTCGTTGTAAGCGAATGGGTTTGAAATGTTTAAAATGCACTCACTATTTGCTTTTTCTGCCGCACTAATACAATAATATTATGCTAAACTGGTATCATTATAGTTGAATGTAAGCCAGTCATAAATACATTTTAAATTAATTATCATGACTGTGTACACACAACAGAACCCATATCACGCTACAATAAAATAGCACAACGCATCTCAGTTCAATCTCGAGCAATTAGTCGAATGCAGTGAAGCGATTAATGCGTTACTCGTGTTAGTAAGAGATACCACTTATCGCGCGTTTTGTCGCTTACTTTAACGCTGAGCGGTTCCGTGCCGCCATCAGGTATCACGTTGTTTAACGCTGCAATCGCCTCTTGTGCTTCTTCCCGCTTATCGAACCTGGAGTTGGAAAACACAATTTAATAGATAACTTGTTTTATTTCATCTTGTAATCACTGATCATGTAATAAGAAATAATGGGAATTTTGGCGCGGGGCAAGTTCGTCTCTTTACCACTAAGCCTTTTTTTTAAGCGTGGCCTTTACTCCTTACTACTACTTCATACTTATACTTACTAAGCCATTTCTTTCGTATTTTCATATTCATATTATCTGACGTGGCGTGTCATGGTGCGACAGAACGATATAGGTTTCGTACATTACGGTTATAATCACATGAATCAGATGTGTCAGGCGTCAAAGCGGTGTAGAAATCATGTCAAATAACATAAGTGAGAATCCAGCTTTACTCTTTGATATCTAGTGTTTACACACCTTTAGGTGGAAGATTCTCGACATCACTGACCTTGTACATCTATAAAAAGATGAATCAAGCAGCGTCAATGGAAGTTCAACGCTCAGCAGAATGTGGGAGGATCAGCGTTATCGAGAGAAGCTGGTATCTTCATTGCTTATAGGAAAAGAGATCAAAAAAAGCCTACTAAATATAAAGAACTATATATAACGATATATGGAAGGACCTGGTGGATGGAACATAATTTGAATTGTGGTACCAGTATATACTCACCTAACAAAAGCAACGCCCCTCGGCGTGCCGCTGCTCTTATCGCGCAGAATGTGTTTCTGCACGATGCGGCCGTACTTGCCGAATATCGTCTCTAGTTGGTCCTCGGTGATGGCGCGGGGCAAGTTCGTTACGTACAAGTTCGTCTCTTTTATTTCGTCCCCCGACGGCCGGGCGTATGATACCTGGAATTTTGAATTAAGTGTGTAGAGAATATTTTCAAACTAAAAAACCTTTTGTATATATATTTGTGTTCCTTAAAATCGGAATGTATGGAAGGTTTCTAAGTCTAAGACAGCTGCCGGAGCCATATTTACCGTTGATCGGTCCGTAATCATAAGTAGGTGCAACCCACCCTTATCGGCACTAAGACACTAAAAGCATCAAAGGGCTAAAAATGTATATCTCATAATTCATATTATACTTTTTCTAAATATCTGTAACTCCGTAAGGTAGCGGTTGAAAGGGCTGGAATGGAATACATGTTAAAGCAAGAAAGAAAGAAGACATTTATTCACTACACAAAAGACACTCAGAGACAAAGGGAGTAAGAACTACAATACAATTTACACAAAATGTGTGTGTCTTCGCGGCAGTGAATCGGTCGCTGTCTCAGCATTATGCCGAGGTGTCAGATAGAAACCTACAGCGCTGATGTTCAGACAGCACCGTACGTGACCCACGGAACACAACACAACACAACACAAATATTAGTCTTGTCTGCGAAACATGTCAGTCGTCGTTGGTCGAGGCTGTGCTGACGTCGTGGTAGGCACGGGGCGCGGGTCCACTGCTAGATCTGGCCATGTACGTGTACTGATGATGAAGCATAGATCCATACCTTTAACCGCTTATTCCTGAGCTGGTAACCGTTGAAGGTGTCGATGGCTCTCGCCGCGTCCTCCTCGCGCGTGAAATTGACGAACCCGAAGCCGTAACTGTACCCCGTCTGGAAACACATAAGACTAATTCAATGTTCGGCTGGAAGAGATCTCTTTTTAGCTATAAAACCTTGCGGGGCTTGACGAAAACGCGCTTCAAATTTGAGAGTGCAATTTAAGTTGTGTGTTTCTGAGGGCCGTGTAATCCCTAAAACTATTAATATTTATGTATTTATGTATTTATTTATTTATAAATAACATTACTACTAGAAAGCCTGGAGGCTAAGCGGCATATCCGAAAGACTTCGTCAAAGCCCTCTTACATCAATACCAATAACCTAACTGGACAATTTCATTGTGCAACGTATGACCGCATCTTTAAAACAAAGTTTGTTTTGCGAGCCACATTAGTGCGTTCCTTAATCCAGATATGAATAACTGATGGTGTCGCTGTCGCCGGACTCAAAACCTGCGAGGAAGACTATATGTTCTATAGGTAGTTTTTTTTTTTTAATTATTTAGAAACACAAACAGTCGCATAAACAAATATATAAGGGGTACACATAGAGTACCAACAGACATAATGCTAAAGACCTGGAGGTTCATTAGTAATGTTGTATTCCTGGTGGTGAGTAAGGTCAAGGTAGCAAATCCTCAAATCAATGAAGGGTCGGCCACACACTTGCGATTCTTCTGGACTGGCTAGCGTCATAGGCTCTAGTTAAGTTACGGTGATCGCTTACCATGAGTCAGGCATTATGCTCGTTTGCTGCCTTACTGGTGTGAATGTTTTTTAGGACCACGACTACCGAAGTAAAACACATTAAACCTAAATTACATCACCCAACGAATATTTAATTAAAATAAATAGTTCATTAAAAGTGGCTCAATGAGCTACGCCACTATGCTAAGCAGTACTTTATTTGGATATCTATACTATTATGCGCCCAAATATATATTTTTCTTTGCGTCTAATTTATTGGACAGCAATCTTTGAAAGAGTTATTCCTAGTCGAAAAAGAACGGCCACAAAATGGAAATCGAACACGCGATAATTACCGCATAGACAAAACTTGTGTGCCGCAGATTAGACATCAATTATATGGGGTTTTAGGCTCAGTCACGCACGCGATTTGCTATTAGAAAACCGTTTTGAAATTTGGTATACTTATGTAAGTTCGGCGACAACGCAATATGAAGGAACCACCGAACTGATCTGATGCTGGAGATGGCAATGTAAACTTTGCTAGATAAACTCGTTCTGTTTGAGCTCACAACGAGTAATTCTTCCGACGATCGGTTAGCCTCGTGGGTCTCTACCACCAGGACTCTTAGGGCCCACCAGGACCCCTCGAATCTAGGACCTTTATCTTCATAGGCAGCGTAGAGACGCTGCCTATGAAGCTAAAGGTCCTAGATTCGAATCCCGGTAAGGGCAAACACCTGTGTGATGAGCATGAATACTCGTTTCTGAGTTTTTCTCGGATGTTTTCTATGTATATAATTACTAGCTTCTGCCCGCGACTCCGTCCGCGTGGAAGTCGTTTATATCGTAGCTCCATACAAACTTTCACCCCCATTTTAGGGAAGTGGGGAGTTAGAAAGAGACAAAAAGTAGCCTATGTCACTCTCCATCCCTTCAACTTTCTCCACTAAAAAAACACATCAATTCGTCGCTCCGTTTTGCCGTGAAAGACGGACAAACAAACACACACATACACTTTCCCATTTATAATATTAGTATGGATTTATATCTATTAAATATATCGTCGTGTAGCATAACAAGCCTTATTGAGCTTACTATGCCTAGGTCGTTATTATAATTATAATTATACTTATTATATTATTTATTTATTGACAACTGTGAAAATAGTACAGGTGGAAGAAAACGTTGCACCAAAAATACTTTTTTCACAAGAACATATTAAAAGTTCATCGACTCGAATTCCTTTACGAGTAAAGTGCTTCATCTCACGTCATTTACGTAAACAGAAGTCGACAATATCGAAACGATTAAGCACTCGCCATTACAATCTGATATTCCTTACGTGACGCACGCACTGCTTATCAGCAGCTTTAATGAATTTTGTGACTTAACATTAAAGCAAGAAGTCATTAAATCGTTTGACATAAATTCACTCCTTACCATAATTAACCCCCAATATACTCACTCGACTTTCCCCGATCATTCTAAAACGAACCATATCGCAGACCCTTAACGTTTGAAATCTATTGAAACCTTTTAAGTGGCTTAAGTCGTTCTAGAGTGAAGTAAATCGGAACGATTGTCACGAACATCGGCAAAGTTTGCTTTAATTGTAACCACATAAAGTTTTGGGGGTGTTATTTAAAGATTATTACATTACCAGCAGATTTGAAGTTATTTCAGTTACTGCAGAGCCTAACCTGAGCGTGGCGGATATTCAGCTTAGGTAAGGTTAGGTTAAGTTAGGCCACGCCGCCGATGTCGCGGAAGTGTGCGGCTCCGCCATAACGCAGTGCGTAGAGGGTTTTAGACGGTAGACCGGGCGATTTCCGGGAGTCCGTCACACCCGTCTTGGTTCCCCAGCCAGGCGGGATGTATTTTCCCACGTAAAAAAGCCCAAGCCGCCGACCCTTCGTAAGGAAAGGGGAAAAACGCACATGTAGCAAGTAAGCCCAGTTGACTCACCTTACTGATGTTCTAGTTGCTGGTTATAAAACTACTACTAACCTTAAAGTTCTTCAACACCCGACAGCTCTCAATCGTCCCAATGGTCCTACGCGAACATAGCGTACCTACAGGGCCTTCTCTGTCATGGTCTGCGGTAGATAGTTGACGATGAGGTTGATCCTGCATGAAACCCCTGTCATCGACACACCTCCCCCTTAGACATGCTGCCCCAGAAGTTGTTCTAAGCCAATGTATCCCACTTGACTTGCGCTGTAGTCTGTGGTGATTTCTGCCCTCATGTAGCCACTTATCTGAGTTGGCCAACCCTACAGCTGTTGGATATAAAGCTACTAACCTTAAAGTCCTTCATCACCCGACAGCTCTCAATTGGCCCTATGGTCATAAACATGGCGTACAGGTCCTTCTCTGTCATGGTCTGCGGTAGGTAGTTGACGATGAGGTTGGTCCTGCATGAGTCTCCCGCTGCCGACACTCCTCCCCCTTCAGACATGCTGCCCCAACAACGCGGCGGGCCGCCGTAACGACCTCTGTACTGTTGTTGGATTTGCTGGAAACAAAATGGCGGTTCAAAGGTCATCCTAAGCGCCACATGAGTTTGCGTGTCTGAGGTTAGCCTCAAGTCGTTCCGTACACCCGGCGAATCCCAGTAGCTAACATCACAGACACAAACTTATGTGGACGTGGATAATTCAGTTGAAGAAGACGCACCCAAGTAAACCTACCTACGCTATACAAATGAAAAGGAGTGGGGTGCGTCCACGTTGGTTGAACTATAGGTATATGCCGATGGAAAGCAAAAGACCTTGCAATTTCGGTATGCGCTTTAAAGATAATAAAAATGGAAAACCTACCTAGTTATGGAATGGCTTCAGTGCATATGCATTGCGTCATACTAAGTCTGATCCCAGTCAATAACTAAATAGCTGTTTTACTATGTTACCGAAAGTTATTGACATTATAACTATGTGCTTTGAAAGGTAAAAATTGGCTTAGAGTACTATATTGCGAAATTGATCTACATTTAGGTACAACGTATACATTTTCTAGAATACCTTTTTTGGCTTTTTTCTGAGTAAAATAAGAAAGCACAAAACCTAATGGAATAAAACTTCAATTGAGCTTAAATCCATATCTTATACAATTTATATAATATTCTTATCGTAAAAATACAATATTTTGAGGAAGTACATTTGAACCTTTCAAAGACGTCAGAGATATTATTTCTCAGTAATAGGCACAATGCGGGTTTTACAGAATACCTACATTATAACACTATGGCTGACAGCACTATGGCAATATTTTGACAGCGGTTGTCCAAATCCACCAATTAAATGTGCAACATTTAGCCAATATCATGACGATTATTTACGTGATACCTGGCCGGCCTAAAGCGCCCATTACCCCCCGCTTTGGGTGCGTAAAGTCTCACTTCCTGGGCAAGGGAAGACGTACCATTTTGTACTCACCACGGGCGGCAATAAAGAACGCCTCAGGTCGCACATTTCTCGCCCCTTCCTTCGGGCGGGGCGTCAAATACCTACGATCTGTGATATTCCTTGTTTTATCGCCTTTGGACCCCTAGATGAGGTTTCTATCGGAGACTCAATGGAGCTTTCGATCAAACAATTTCTATCACTTTCCAAGATTACTTCCAAATACTTTTACTGCAAACTAGCGCTTAATTAAAGTTGCTTCAACAGCTTATAAGTTTAAACAAATGTGCCCATATAAAAATTTAACCACCCTCCAAAAAATACGCAGTGCCCACTATTACTACTAAAACGCATTATGTGGAAGTACAAATGTTTGCCAATAGCACACTTAATACTACTCTCTGTAGTCCAAAAGCGAAACAACAGTTTTGGCTTCAATTCTTTTGAAGCGATTCACGACCTAAATATCACACGTTTTTCAAGCCCCTAACTTATTTCACCCCGTATTTGAATACAAACTTTATTCTACAGAAGATAAAGTTGATTTCGGAATGAAAGAAATAGCTGAGATAGGATAACGGGAAAGTAAGCTGTGTCTATCCGCACCAATAAATTCAGTTTTAATATAATACTATGTCAAGGCTGGCCAAAGCTCGGGCCTCGGATTAAGTGACTAACGATGATGTATTGGAATTATAATATAGGTGTGTTTTACTTCTGAATTCAGGAAGGCTTTAAGGCATAACGCTAGGAGGATGGTGATATTCTTTGAGATCAGACCTGATTCACCAAATTGACAATTGTCATCAATGTCAATTTTCCATAGATTTCCGGCTCTATAAGCATTGGTACTAGGCGATCGTTACTCGTATACCAAGAAATCTACAGTCGAATTCTCGAATCGAAATTAGATATTGACATATTTAATTGTAAGATCCCACCTGCGAGGCTAGGTATTCTCGTTAAGTGATCTGACCGCGTAGCATGGACGGCCTTATCACACGATAAGTGACAGGATAGAGCGTCCGTCACTGGCTGACACCGTTCAATAGAACGAGACAGACGCTCTATCTTGTCACTTATCGCGTGATAAGGCCGACCATGATACGGGGTCTGTGGTCATCCTACTTCGTATACATATTACGAATTTAATTTTGCATAGGCTCAATGGCGCATTATTTTAAGTTGTTGATAGCAGTGTATCATCATTGAGTTATTATCATTATTAGGTATATTATTCTTGTTGTGTTTGCTCGTGTAATTGTGTATGAGTGTGTTCACACTTTGTTAAGTATTCTCATATTCTAACGCATATGCGATCCGATTAGATATCAGATGTAGATATCTGCGATCATATTCAAATTGTATAAGGACCAGGAATCTATAATAAGAGTTGGAGAGGAGTAAGGATCAGCAAGAATGAAGAAGGGGGTAAGACAGCGCTGCCCACTTTCCCGCTGATTTTTAACGTTTTCATTAAATCTGCCATAAGAACAATACATGAGAAAACAAATGTAGGTGTAAAATTTAATGGACACAGTATTAAATTCATAAGATTTGCAGACGATATAGCCGCAATAGCAGAATCAGGCAAAGATTTAAAAACATTACTAGAAACAATGGGTACAGTATTTAAAGAATTTTCGCTTAAAATTAATGTCATCAAAACCAAAATTGTAATAGCATCTAAAACAGAAAATCCACCCTTCGCACCAATCTCTGTCGAAAAAGTAAAATCTTTCAGATATTTAGGAAGCCTTTTATCATCGCAGACTCCAGATGCACACCAGATATAAAGTCCAGAATAGCAATGGCAAAATTAGCTTTCCAAAGCATAAAACATATATTAACTTAAAAAATATCAAAAGGAACGAAGATGCATTGTACGGAAGTGAAACATGGACCTTGACCCACAAAGATGCGGAGATATTAGAAGCGTTCGAGATGTGGTGTTGGAGGCGAATGGAGAAAATTAGCTGGAGAGAGAGGGTAACCAATGAAGAAGTGCTGAATAGAGTGAGGCAAACCAGGCAGTTAATGAGAAACTTAGAAAAAAGAAGAGGGAAGATGATAGGGAACCTCATACGATATGACAAGTTCATACTCAATATAATTGAAGGAAAGAGCGCTGGATGGATTCTGTTCAGCGAACGCTGAGACTGATACCCATTGCCCTGTTATTCAGTTTCTCTGTTTATATAAGTTTATTATTAAGTTCATGTTGGATTTTTTTGAAGATAGAGGGGAAGCGAGGAAGCGGAAGACCTAGAATAAACTACATAGACCAACTCAAAAACAGAGTTGATGTTAGGTGGTATCGTCAAAGAGGTTACCTGCGATCGGAGTAGAGTGCCTACACCGACAAGAGCTTAGCTCTTAAATAAGCAGAAGAAGAAGAGACGCAAAAAGAGGGTTGTTAAAAAGTTTGACGTGTCCGTGAGTCTATCAGTGGCATCGAAGCTCCTAAACGAATTGACCGATTTTAATGCGGTGTTTTTTGTCCGAAAGCTGACATAATCGAGATGGTTTCAAACGTAGCTAGTTCCAGCAGAATGAAGATGTCGGGGGTTTTTCAACTGTTCTAAGTTGTATTATCTCGCCAAGACGAGCCAAGCGAAGCGCAACGCAAGGGCACTACCTACCTTTTCTCGAAGCGGTTCGTCGTTTTTTTAACCGTCGTAACGGGTTTGGATTATACCAGATAAACAAAATTCTCGGGATATGATGTCAATAGTGGACTTATTA
This sequence comes from Epinotia bilunana, assembly GCA_947049275.1. Taxonomy (NCBI): domain Eukaryota; kingdom Metazoa; phylum Arthropoda; class Insecta; order Lepidoptera; family Tortricidae; genus Epinotia; species Epinotia bilunana. The sequence goes on along the minus strand of OX346271.1, from coordinate 3,409,496 downwards.
AACATATAAAGTTTCAGTAACATAGCTCTTATACTTAAGATTTTATTGATATCTAAAAAACGCCGATTTCGTCACTGACTCACTGACTGACGTTGATAATCAAAACCTCTAGGGTCTCTGAAGTTCTAGAAAAATGAAATTTGGTATGTAAGCTAGTTTTTTATTTTTTATTTATTTATCTCACAAAATCTTATACGCTAGTTTAACAAATAGTATTAGTACACAATCAACAAAATAATTTAAAAAATTGGAATTTCTACCCCCCAACCCCTTAAAGTAGGGATGGAACTTTGTCTGAGACATCCGCAAATTTTGATCCTAGGGGTCTGAAATTTTATATAGGGACTCCTTGTTATAAATAATAAAATACGTATTTCAGGATTTTGAGTAAATCACCCCCCGCCCTTTAAATTAGGGGATGGAAGTTTGTATGGGTTTTCCCATTCACTTCTTTAGAAAAAATTACCTAACAAAAAGGAATGAGATCCCACCAAAAACATTACATGTAAAGTGATGCCAAGACTCCATAGCTCATACAGCTTTCAGCGTGAAAAAGATATCAGATCGCAATTAGCGCCAAGCTTCCTACTCCACACGGCGTAACTCTACCACTACCAGCCACGCTCTACAAATTCTATATCTTGGCTAAAAAGAATAGACCCGTCACTTATTAATATCATCATAAATTCATTCGGCGTGAAAGTCTATGCGGCGACCGGGATGTGCCCAACAAAGCTATACTTTTTAGCCAAGATGTAGAATTTGTAAAGCGTGGCTGATAGTGGTAGAGTTACGCCGTGTGGAGTAGGAAGCTTGGCGCTAATTTCGATCTGATATCTTTTTCACGCTGAAAGCTGTATGAGCTATGGAGTCTTGGCATCACTTTACATGTAATGTTTTTGGTGGGATATCACTTATCGCTGTGGATAAGACATTCGTCACTCTCGACTCGCATCGTCAGAACTTGACGGATATCTTATCCACAGTGATAAGTGATATAATTTACTTCAAAAACAAAGTTTTAACAGACTTCAATTTAGTACTCCGCCAAGCCACGACAAAATTTACACATTTCTTTTCCAATTTATCACATGAACTGATTTCCGAGAGCAAATGCGTTGATTATTAGAGAAAAAAACCCAATCGCTGTATATGGCCCGATAATATTTGAGGACTTCCGTCGATTCCACAAGGATCACCTTTGGCACTTCATTGGTTGCTATTTCAACGGAATGTTATCAGAATCTGTGACGTGCTTTTGTACTTTTAAGTACATAATTGAGGAATTCCATAAGTCATCTGTGGTCTTCATTTCCGGGTGTAAATACACGAGTTATAATAGAAAATACCAAAATCACTACACGCGTACCTAATATAATTGAGAAGCTCCCGGAATTTCTCATGGATCCCATCATCCAACTGAAATTTTGAAAAAAATGGGACCCACCTGGAAGCATATACTTAGAAACAAAAAAAAATAGGAATCGGCTCATCAATAAACATTGAAAAAAAAGAAAAAAAATACAACCGAATTGACAACCTCCTCCTTTTTTTGAAGTCGGTTAAAAATAGAAATCATGTTACGCCCGTTAATAAGACAGTACAATATCATAGAACACAAAGACTTCACTATGCTGGCTCGTTAGCCTACTCCAAACAGCTGAAACTCGTCGCAGCCATACTTTATGAACGTAGGCTGCAGTTTTTGTGTCACGAACTCGATAATGGCTGCAGCGTGGCTGCACCCGAAGCGAAATGTACGCGGAGTGTGTAAGTGGTATTTTGCATATGGAGATAATACAGGATGAGGTAATATTTCGCCAAAAATAAACCTAATTTGATTTTATTAGCCTAAGGGTCACCAGGGCGCTCGACTCTGGGCTGTTATTCGCTAAGCGTTAATGCGGCTCACCCCGCCATTCACCCGTCACAAAACTAGACCTCTACCTACGCTTGGTTACTCCGCATCGCGGTGTCAGATATATTTGTGGGTGAGCGTTGAGGTGAGCTTAAAACAAGTTACAGAATAGGGGGGCTGAATACAAACGTATTTTGGTTCTCATTTAAAAGCGACATGCTAAAATAAATATGTTATTTCAGCGGTTTTAAAATGAGAACCAAACTACGTTTGTATGGAGGGTCTACTTGGGTCGACCGTGCTGGGAACTCTAAGGTATATTTTCATTAGTCGATAGGATGCCATAGAATACACTCTCCCTCCCAAACTAACGTCTCGCAGGCTTTTAATTGGCCGATAGATTTCACTGATGGCTATACCGCCTGTGTGGAATACTCGTACGTAGTGGTAGAACGCATAATGTAAATTGACTGACTTGACAACTAAAGAAAAATATGCTTAAAGCTTGCAACACACTGGCGCGGCCCGCGGTGGCGGTCAATTTGTCAGCTAATGACAAGTTAACTATTGACCGCCGCGGTCAGACCGCGCCAGTCTGTGAGTGGCTTAAAGCCTACACGTCTGCAGATGCATCTGCAGACGCCATCTTCGGATGCGTCCGCCAACGTATAGAGGGGGTAATTTGTGCGTCTGTTGTAGGTATTTAACGCCCGCAGATGCGTCCGACTTGAATCCGATTGTTGTCGGTTTTTGTGGCACGGATCAAAGGGTTTTGGCGACAATGTCCGGTGTCTGTCCACGCGTCTGTCGACACATCAGTTTGTTCAGAGTTGCGATTGAGAGTGCACGCGTGCACGCGCAATGTCTAACAATATGAGCACCGAGGAAACTTTTAAGTTTTATTGAGCTACGCCTACGCCAATTTGATTTGATTTGAAAGTCTAAATAAAAATTCTGCTTACTTTGTTCTGTTTCTATGTATAGCACGCATCCAACACCTTATTTTCCATTTATTTTTAATAACTCCATTGCTATGCGCATTCGTAGTTAAAAGTACTAATTAAATAAATAGCAGCGGCAGCTACGGTCTCAATATCCATATTTAAACGTTGCGTCTGTCGAGAATGAACCTAGACTGATCGACCTACAGACGTGTGGACGGCTCGAGGTGATCCATCTGCGGATGCATCTGTCAGCGTCCGCGGACGCATCTGCAGACGTGTAGTGGAGGCATAACACTTTCACTGCCAGGAATCCGCCTAGCGGGCGCCTACGCCGCAGTCGCTTTCCGCTACGCACGAGGAAAACCACGGGATCGGCTACGACCGTAGCGCGTAGCGATTCTTGGCAGTGAATGTGTTAAGACCATAAGCGATTTGTGCTTTTGACAAGAGTTCCATCATAAGTCCATGATAGTCATATTTTGATTTTTACTATACCTAATACAAAGGAAATTAAAAGGGTCCTATCAATGTTATAGTGCGAATGTTTGTATGTTTAGATGTTTGTTACCCAATCAGGCAAAAACTAATTGATTTAAACAAAGATAGTTTATAGCCCGGTTATATATTAAAACAGGATCCTTACCCGCAAATTATCCCCTAACGGGATGAAATCGGAGATAAAAGTTAGTATGAAGCCGACTAATGGCCGGTTCCAATAATCAATCCACCGATAGTTTTCCTTACCGGCAGTTACATTTTGACAGATTCATCATCATCATCATATCAGCCGAAAGACGTCCACTGCTGGCATAGGCCTCCCCCAAAGAGGACTGATGACCTGGTAAAGGTTGCTGGAGTCCGCTGGATGCGGGTGGCGCAGGACCGGGCACTTTGGCACTTTTTTGACAGATTACCCGTAGAAAATGTGTCAAAATGTAACTGTTGGTAAGGAAAACTATCGGTGGATTGATTATTGGAACCGGCCATTACTCACGGTCATAAAATCCATACGATCGACGTCAACAACACGTTAACAATTTTGTACCTTAATTCGTTGTAATAAGACAAAATGTATACATCTCTTGACGTCGACTATAGGTACCTACAGAATTTTGTGTCAATATTTTAACCTTCCGAAACGGCTGCGTCAGAAAAACGTTACAGAACCGTTCGAATTCACCCCCAATTTAGCATAGCGTTCGCAACTGATGTTTATTCGGGTGTCAATTTACAAAAGGCTAATTGTGTTTGCCGACACTTTTCGGGTATTATTTCACGGGCCGTCTGCCCTACTTTTGTATGGAAATGCGATTGTTTGATTAATATACGCTGTGACATTTTTATCGGTTTTTTGTACACGCAATGGTAAGTGGGCTGAGATCAATGGCCATATACAGGGCGTCCCGCGGCGATGCCACATGGAGGGAAAGTACCTTAAATATCATAGATTTGCTGAAAGAAGACTTCATTTTATTTTTAAAACTTAGTAAAATTACATTCAAACTTTTTTTTTTATAAATTGTATGGAAAAAAATTATCGCGTCATTGAAGGAAAAGTACCTTAATTGTTGTAAATGAACATCTTACTGAAGGAAGACATTATTTCGATTTAAAAAAACTACTTGAATTGCATTTTAAATAATTTCATGGTTAAACCGGGAATCGAACCCGCTACACGAGAAAAAAAAATACCCTGTAGCTTTGTCATATCGATCGAAAGGCTTTAACCATAAAATGCAATCCAACTTGTTTTTTTAAATCGAAATAATGTCTTCTTTCAGTAAGATGTTCATTTACAATAATTAAGGTACTTTTCCTCCAATGACGCGATAATTTTTTTCCATACATTTTTTTTTCAAAAAAAAATAAAAAAGTATGAATGCAACTTTACTAAGTTTTAAAAATAAAATGAAGTCTTCTTTCAGCAAAATATGCTATCTATGATATTTAAGGTACTTTCCCTCCATGTGGCATCGCCGTGGGACGCCCTGTATATGTTATAGCAAGATTGTATATGAAAATTGTGGTAGCGTGAACAAATTGACAGGTGATAAAGCATGATAACAAATAAAAATCAATAAATTGATCGCTTTCACCCCCAAAGCTGCTTCCAATCCTAATAATATTATACATGCGAAAGCTTAGATGTTTGGATGTCTGTTATAGTGCTAATGGTACGCCAAAATATGCGCATTTGCCGCGTGTTAAAGTTTTGAAAATCGGTACGATTGATCTTTAGGCCAAACGAATCAATTTGACCCGTAGCCCGACAAAAAAAAACGAAAAAGGAGAGGATTAAGTCAACATCTTCTTTTTGTATGGAAAAAAGAAATATTTTGTTCTGAAACCGATAGGTGTGTGGTACCTAATGAAAGGGCTTACTAAGCCGATTTCAAAAATATATCACATCATTATATTTCAGCCATTTTTGTTAAATTAAAACAAAAACAATTTTCGGAACATACCAAGTTCGGGCTCCTACAGACACGATATGGCTTATTTTTTTTTAAATACAATATACCACAATTGATACGTGATATCCTCATATTTAACTTCAAAAAAGCGATTCGAAAGCGAAGCGATCAGGTCTTTGTCACACCAACCTAACCTAATACCTAACTGGTCGGTTTCGAACCCCCGACCTCCTGTTTGCAACTCACACTCCAGCGCGCCTTTCCTCGTTGATAATGAAAAACAATGCAATTCTGAAAACCGTTAATCGTATTCATTATGGTATATGTATTTATATTGGTGACAATAACACAGAAAAATGGTCATAGAACGTTTAATAAGGTGTTGTTTTAACTTACGTTTCGTTTTCTTTCCAAAATAATGCACAAAGCTGCAAGCCAATGTCTTGTCGCCACTTAATCGCAAGCTCAATAGCTCGAAGACATATCTCTCCAATTGATGTAAAGACGCGTGAACTTTTGTCGCGAAACGGGCAGTTACGCTACCAATTTCGTGCAAAGTCGCGGTAAAAGTCGCGAGTTGCTGTCATTTTGACGTCATGACGTTTGAAGGAGAGTCCAAGTCGTTTCGCCTTGTATCTCGCGCCAAGTCATGCTATTAATGAGTGAAAAAGCACCTAGTCGCGCCGATTTGTCTCTTCTCGCGCGAATCGCTGTAAGTCGTGCTAGCCGTGCAGAACCACTTGGCTACCGTTTCTTTGAAGTCAATGAAACCCACAAACAAGTGAAATACGGAATCGTACGAAAATATAGCCAGTAATACTACCTATTGGGATGTCAAACACCCAATTCACTCGCAAAGTTCACCGATGTAGGTCGCGACCGTGACCCACTAGAGGCGCCACCATTGTGAATCTGATAGATTAACCGGCCATACGGATATACATGCCTTCAGCTTACAAGAAACTAGGTTGGTGGCTTCTGAAATCGACAGGGTTATTGGGGAGTTGGCTTATTTAGGCCGTGAAAATAGGCAGCAAATGATTTTCATTTGAATTTGTCTTACTGATAGATTAACCGGACAGATGAATGAACATGATTGTGTTTATCTTACGCGAAAGAAGGTTGGTGGGTATTGAAATCGGTAGGGTTATAGGGAAATTCTTCGTATAGAGGCCAAAATAACAATATAGGTTGCAGCAGAAAAATGAAGGGCAGTATGTTGATGGGTTTTGAAATCGACAGGGTTGGGGAAAAGGTTATTTATCGACAAAATAAGCCTACTTCAAAAAAATACCCACTATATTTAGATTTAGTTATTCTCGTTCTTATGCCAAAATATACAAAAAAGGAAAGATTTTTTCTATGCCTGTTATTTATACTTTCTTAATTCTAAATAATATCAAAACATTCTATTAGAAATTACAAAAATCTGTGACTTTCATTGACGTCAATAATTTGCACAGGCTTAATAACAGACTATTCGGTATTTTTTCGATAGCTTAACCCTCACCCGCTAATTACAAGCGCTTTAGTTTTATCTATCCCAGTGTCTACATAAAATACATACATACATTCATTCCCAAAAGGGGTACTCATAGGACATGAAAATATCGCAGCGCCACTTTTTAGCATAAATTTGGGTATAAAAGATAGACAAAATGTGATCGCAGCGAGGTTGCTAGCCCATCGCCCACAACACACTTCAACCCTGTTCCCTCAGTACGACTCTTACGACACCCACGGGAAGAAAGGGGATGGTGCTGTTCTTACCCGAATTCACGGGGTACTTACGGGGTATCTAGTTAAGTATCTATTATATACGCAGAGTTAAGCGGGATAATCACCCCGTGCATATTGAATGTAACCTGGATCATGTCCCTTAAGAATCTATGATAATATAGGCCTGGTTCAACGTTGTTAAGCTAAGTCCACACTGTGCGCTTTCACGTACAACAAGGGCGTGCGTCGTATTGCTGTCGCGCTTATTCTTAAGTGGTTATTACATTGTCCGGAATTCAGTCACTGACGAGAGGGACGCGTTAGATACGATACGAGATATCTCGTTTCGTATCTAACGTATTGCGGCGTCCCTCTCGTCAGTGACTGAATTCCGGACAATGTAATAACCACTATACTACTAAGACTGAGTGCGACAGCTCTATGACGCATGCCCTTGTTGAATGAAAAGGAACAGTGTGGTTTAGCTTTAGTTCAATAACTAGCTACTAGTACAGATAGTGGGAATACAGGGGCTTCTTTTACAAGCTTTATATTAACTTGACTTGTTCGTATGTAAGTATAAAAATATGTATGTAAGTGTTGTCCGTCAAATCTTGCAAGTTAAATTGGACCCACTTCCCGGTGACCGATTGAGCTGAAATTTTGGGTATAACTATAGTTTGGATGGCAATTTAATATTATGGTACCATCGAGCTGATCTGATGATAGAGACAGAAGGTGGCCATAGGAACTCCGTAATAAAACCACATAACCCCATCGAGTTTGGGCTCGTTAGAATCGTCTCAATGAGCAGTTGATGGTATACAGAAAAGTACAGTCGGCAATAAAAGCATGTACCAAAAATGATATTTTTTGACAGAAACTTATAACATGTGATTTTACGATTCAGGTTAGGATGATTAAGAATCACTTCTTTCATTTGACAGAAATTGAAAAAAGTTATATATTATACCAGAGAATATAATTAATATAATTATATTTAAAAAAAACGGCCAAGAGCGTGTCGGGCCACGCTCAGTGTAGGGTTCCGTAGTTTTCCGTTCGTCACAGTAAGTGTCCCCACTTAAGCGTTAAACAAGCAATACTTAGCGAACAATACAAGCAATATACTTTGCGAACAATTTTGTTATTAGACAAAGAACGACCATAATAAACACAACTAAGACAATTCGAGCACGACAAATTTTCGACCTAATGTATGGGCGCACCTGCTCCGACCCCATTAAATCAGGAAAAATCTTAAAACCGCCATGTACGATATGAGCGTTCCGCGTACAGCGACCTCTATCGGCAAATTAAGTAAACTATTGCGCGCGAGCATAAAGTATGGAAGATGATTTTTATGGGATAATTCTTTATTGCGTGATCCGATTTTCACCGTTTTTACTTTATTTGAAAGCACGTCATTTAATTGTGATTTTGTAGAAATTACAGGTACAATAAACACCTGCTTATACGGTTTAATTACAAACTTAATTCTCAAATTATTTTGTAATATTTTCAAAAACTATTCAACCTATCAAGTTCAAAATAATTTTCCTAGAAAGTTTTTATAGAGTTCTACGTTTGAGTTTTTTTCATATTTTTAAAATTTAAGGTTCTAAAGTTAGAGGGACACATTTTTTTACTTTTGGAGCAATTATCTCCGAAAATATGAACATCATCAAAAAATTATATTCTTTTTTATTTTATTTTATTTTATTTTTTGTTTTACCCTATTCATTTTTAAATACCTATCCAACCATACATCACACGTTAGGGTTGAAATGAAAAAAAAACACTCCCCACGTTTCGTATAGAAGAGGTACCCTAAAAAAAAATTTTGTTCACTTTTTATTTTACCACTGTTGGCGTGATTGATATACAAATTAGTACCAAATTTCAGTTTTCTAGTGCTAACGGTTACTGAGATTATCCGCGGATGGACGGGCAGACAAAACGAAACTATAAGGGTTCCTTTCCTAGTCGACTACGGAACCCTAAAAAACAGCCTATATACGTCCCACGCTGACCCAGTGCGGGTTGGGAACTTAAATTAGTTATATTTTAGGTTACTACACGACGATATATTCCAAACTCAGAAACAAATATTCATGTTAATTAAACAAATTATTGCACTTACCGGGATTCGAACCCAGGACCTTCAGCTTCGCAGTTAATAAGAGTGCTAATAAATTCAAATTCACACATTTAAGGTGGTTTTCCACCGGTGAGGCGTGGCGGGGCGTAGTATGGGACTTACTACCTATTTGCACTGAGCGCGCGCGTGCGCGCGGTGGAAATAGGGAGTAAGTTCTAAGGGTACACAGTGAAAAGAACAAAAGGCGACTATCGTGTACGCAATAGTCAACAGCATTTTTACATGTAGGTAAAAAATATGTTTTCATCTTCATATCAGCTTAAGAGTCCGCAGTAAGCTCGGCCGAATTTCACCTTCCCATACGAACGTAGTTACGCTCTCATTCTAAAACTACGTGTTGGATTGCGACGAAACTTTGCATATACATTGACATGAGGTAAATCTATATCTGTAATTAGTTTATATGGTTCCAGTTTATAAAACAAACGAAATACAGTAAAAACAAGTTTTGTATAAAAAACTTAAAATTTGTGTATTTTTTTACGATGGTATCTGAAGCTACATAAACTAATTATAAACAGAGATATACCTCATGTCATTGAATATGAGAATGAGAGCGTAACTACGTTTGTATGGAGAATTGAGCTTCCTGCGGACTCTTAAAGACGGCCCTTGCTGGACATAGGCCTCCCCGAAAGTGCTAAAGTGACCGGTCCTGCGTCACCCGCATCCAGCGGACTCCCGCGACCTTTACCCGGTCGTCAGTCCACCTTGTGTCAACCCATTCAGTGCCGGGAACCCAAATATCGGGTGCCTACGCCGTTTGTGCTTTCCGCTAGATATTCGTACGAGGATCGTGGATCGAGGATCTTCCGAAGTTCGTGGTAGCGCGCCTCAGCTACGAGCGTAGCGATTCTTGGCAGTGAATGTGTTAAGTTATGATTTCATTACATTTATTTATACTAGTGGGTCTGTCCTTTAAAAAAAACATTATTTTTTTTCGAAGTAGCGGGTTGACTAAACTTTTTTTAAAGTAAATCATTATGGCGCTGTCAATATCAAACATCAACGACTTAAAGCCATGAAGGCAGCTCGGCGGTTTATCATCAAATTGTCGACACGACACTCACTTCGTCGAATTTCACTTCAAAGTCAACGTTTCATGTATTTTCATTTCGTCGACAATTCAGTTCGTGGAATGGTCACATTAGGTACAAGTAATTTTAAATCGTGTATTTTTACTTGTCGGATGATTCATTAAATAGTTGAATTATGTCGTGGAAAACGTTTGATGATTTATTGTTTCAAGTATTTTTAATTAACCTACAAATTATTACAAGGATTATTATTTAAATTTAGAAAGAAAGAAAGAAAACATTTTATTCCTGGCAACAAAAAAAAAGACAAACTGTGGAGTGGACACGTACGCACATACACATTTGCCACGAAATGGTACCAACTCAGCGTAATACTGGCGACGCCAGCGCTGGTCTTCCGTTGTGGCCATTTGGTGAGGTGAGGACGGAACAATGACGCCACGATCACACACAAGGACAAATGGCAAATTGCAAAAACAATACAAATAACGAAGAACACAAACTCATTAAAAATAAAAATCAATAAATAAAAACAAAAAAGACACCTGCCACTTAATTTTTAAAAAGAAAAAGAAAAAAGGTACTACAACTATGGCTTATATATGGTAAATTTGGGTTGACAATTATTGACATTACATAACTACAGGTGACAACTAACGCGTGTTGATGCAAAACATTCTGTGAAAACAAGTAAACGTTGACCATTAAAACTAAAACTATACTATGAGACTTACTGCTAAACCAGATACTACAACATGGAGTAATATTCGAAGAATTTAAACAAAAAACAATAACAGCTAACTACAAAACATTCAGGCCACGGAATGCTTGTGGGACATACAAAGCAGGTATGTATTTTGACCCAGGTTAAAAACAGCTTGTGTCATGTTTAAGGTTTTCCTGACTTTTTTGGTGGTGCTGCAAGTGTTTCCTAACCTGGGCCTTAAAAGTATGTATGCCTTTTAGAGTCCTGAGAAGCGGTGGCGATAGATTGTTCCAACATTTAGTTGTAACATATCTGAAACTCCCCCGAAAGGCAGCTGACGCATGGCGATGGGTCAACAATGGCTGGCTACATTGCCGCTCAACACGGGGGTTTCGGAAAGACAACTTATCAAAGAGATATTTGGGTGCCTGCTGGTTTACTACACCGAAGAGAAGACATGCCAGATGGAGCTTGCGTCTATGTAGCATTTTAAGGATACGACATTCGTTTAAAAATGGTGTGACATGAGCCCTAAATGGAATAGTGAAACAAAAACGGGCGCAGGCATTTTGAACTCGCTGAATGAGTCGTTTCGATTTGGTGAGTAGACGTGGCCCATAGACTATGTCCATATAATTTAATTTTGACAATACAAGTGATTCTACTAGTTGGATTCGTAAGATTTCACTCAAAAATGGCCTAATCTTGTATAGCACTTTTAGCTTGTAAAAACAGCCTCGCACAGAGTTTGAAATGTGTTTTTCATACCGGAGTTCATCATCCACTAAGAGATCTAAGTTACGCGCTTCATAGACCCTTTCAATAAGCTCATCCATCAACAAAATGTCCAATGTAGTTGCCAGCCTAGACAGCTGCTGCTTGCTACCAAAAACAAGGTACTTACTTTTAGTAGGATTTAGTAGCAAACCATTACTAGAGGCCCAGGTTGCAATTCTAGAGAGATCCATGTTGAGTTGTTCTATTGCATTATCAACTTCAGACTGTTTACACGAGATATACACTTGCACGTCATCTGCATAAAAATGATATTTGCAATTTCTAATGTAAGTACATATGTCGGCAGCATACACAATGAACAGGATTGGGCCAAGGATGGAGCCCTGAGGGACTCCCCGGGTGAGCTGAGATTTAGGATAGTTAACATAAACAGTTATCTATGGCACCTAACCTAACCTACCCGCCAGCGTGTAGACGTCACCCCGCTTCGCGAGGTGCCTATTTCCGCTCTTACTACTTATTTTTTTGATTATTTTGTAATGTTGTAATACAATTTAGAACAAATGAAATTCGTTGTTTTGTTATTCTGCCATTTAAAATTCATACAAAATGAATCATGTCCCTGAACAGTTATTCTATGAAATAATAAAAAATTGAATGATCTGGTCATGAAATAAAATTACACCAAACAATACTGAACTAAATGTTACTTGAAACGTTTCCGATGAAAAGTTTGTCGACAAAACAAAGGACACCCCAGCTGGGCACTGACGACTCCGTACCCGTGAATATTTGAGATTATTTGAGTTGGCCGAATTGCATAAAAGTAGCCCATTCAAAAAGCGACTCTACCGTCCTAGGTAGAAGTCTCCAATTTCTATGGCAGTTTTATAAAAAAATGCCACAAAGTAATGTCTTGAAAAAAAATGAACATGCACCAAGCTACGTCAAACCTTATACCATCGTCATAAAGCCTACAATCGTGAGGCATAATATTTCGTGGCCCTAACAAGATTATGTTACCTGTCCCTTATGACACCTGTCAAATGAAGGCCAGTGTCGTGCGTCGGCGTTTACAGGATTAAGCAGCCGATTGTGTGTTCAAGACGTGAAAGTCTATTTTTAGGAACTAGGCCAAATGTATGAAGAACTTTAAGTAAAAGCCACTTTCTTATCTACACTAAAAGTAAGTAAGTAAGTAAGTAAGGTCTTTATTTGCAGTAAATGTGGTTTACAATAGGTCTTATAACATAAATGAATTCAATGAGCACACATTTAGCCATATGCCACTAATACGAATACATACGAATCCATACTTTAATATTACAAAATGCGAAAGTGTATCTGTCTGTCTGTTACCTCTTCACGCTTAAACCGATTGAGATGAAATTTGGTATGGAGATAGTTCGAGTCCCGGGAAGGACATACGATAGTTTTTATGCCGGAAATCATACCCTAAGGGGGTGAAATGCATGCAGTTTTTATGGAGCTACGACATAACGAGATCCACGCGGACGGCGTCGCGGGCAGAAGTTGTAGGTTTATAAGTTTGTATGTAATGGGTAATCTCCGGAACCACATACCCTATTTCAAAAATTATTTCATTTGCGTGCAGAATGGACTTTCTGGGTAGTTATAGGCTATATTTAATCCCGCGGTTTTGCCTGCTTACTATGCATTAAGCCTTTCACAGACAGGCGCGGCCTGGCCGCGGCGGTCAATAGTAAACTTTGTCATCAGAGCTGTCAAATTTACTATTGACCGCCACCGCAAGCCGCGCCAGTCTGATTCAGGCCTTACGTGTATTAGCTATTTTATAATCAACGAAGTAAATATACGCGGATACGTCAAAAATAACTTTGGACTATAGAGAGCGCCAGCGCAAGACTACTGGCGGTTTTAAGAAGAAAAAAAGAGAGACTGGATAAAGCAATGGATCGCGCTTGATTGATAGTGTGACTACTCGAATAAAAACATATTACCAATAAGAGGAATAAGTTGTGTTAATTACGTGGAGAAAGCCGCGCGGGCAGCTTGTGCACGTATAATTGGATGATTACTTCACGTCTTTAACAGAAGGTCCCAAAACGGAGAGTATTACAAAGTTTTTCCTCCACAGTTCATATTTTTTGGGTTACCAAGCTAATCCATTATTAATGAAGCCGGCAAGTAATGCACAAACGATTCCCATTTACATTGGACACACGCCAAGAAGGCACTTGCCGGCCTACTCTCTCTTTAGGAACGAGGGCATGGTGTGAAGGAGAAAGCACGATAGAGTTCGAGTTTTTAGGTGTCGTTGATACTTGGTGCCAAGCGTTGTACTTTAGGGAGAGGTCTATTGAAACTGTTACAATAAGATTATATGGACGTTCTGTTATGGGATAACTAACATAAGTTTTTGTATAAGTAGAACCCGGAATCAATGTCACACAGTGAAAAGGTCTTCCATTTTCTTAATTTCCTTCGTCAATCTTCATTTTTTGATTTCAACAGGGTGCCCCAACAACTATGCGACATGAAAGGAAAGTACCTTTTCTCAAACATGCTCGGACAGCGTCGCATTTCGTTTGAAATAAGACACGCGTTCAAATTCAAAATGTCATCGCTTCTCTGACTAGGAGTATGACAATCCTACCAAAACCGATTCAGCTTTTTTAAAAACATTATAGCGCCATAATTCAAGCTAACTAAGGAAAAATCATATTTAGCTAAAGAAAACCGTGCGTTTTTTTTTTTGCCAATCAATTCGTCAGGCCAGGATTGGCTTTCCGCGCCTTGGCAATAATGTATATAGTATCATATCACTATTGAAACTAGGATATTTTGGTCTATATAGCGAGCAGGGCGGGCACTCAGAGTTGAACCAAGTTAGAAAACCATACAGAGAACTGCTATCCGCCAAGCTTGGCTTATTCGCTTGGCAAGCCCGTCACCTAGTCCATACTCAGGATTGGAAGGTAAGGTGTTTTCTTAAGAACTACGTGCCTACGTCGACGATTTGCGTCTAGATAGTCGGCCCTTGAGAAAGGGGATGCTAGGTGGATGGTGAGAAACTTAGTACTACATTACTCACGGAGGAGGTAAATCAAAGAATGTCTCAGATCACAGGCTCTTGACGCCCGAGCCGAAGGCAAGGACAATAAATATGCGCTTTACTACCGCCTGTGGTGCATATTAAATTTTACGGTTCCCCTGGCCAGAAAATGGGATTTTCCGCACGCAAGGTGAGCGATAAATCCCATTTTATTTCCAGGTATGGTATAAATATAGTAATGTACTTACAATAAAACCTCCAACCTTTGGCTGAAGATCACAATTAATACACCACTAAATACAATCAACTAATTATGAGGAATATAGAAAATTCAAATCAAACTCTCTAAAGCAAAAGATGAAAAAAACGTCCCTTCCGCAGAAACAAAGAACAAAAACTGTTTGTTGCGACCTACTAGATTTGGGTTGAATGACCTTGTAGATTTGAAAAACGATTTAAAAAATGGTTTCGCTAGGTCCCGTTCCGTTCAAAAACTTGCCTATAAGTAAGACTTATATATTTGTTTGAGACAAAATCTTCAGAAACAAGTGAACAATAATATATTCTTGATCAAATACTTAAGGGGGTGAATTGGAAATTATCGCGTATTTGAAACGCCGTTCTGACTAGATTAAGAAACAATCAGGTCTGATTTTCAGATATATGATTCTTGACTATATGATTGTCTATCTGATTTAATCGATACATCATTGCTAGACCCCGGATTGTTGTGGCACTGACGTCACAATAGGGTGATTTGGGGAGTAAATGGAATGGTAGAACAAAATGATACATAAATTATAAGATAAGATAAAAATGTATATTCATTTCACCAGAGAAAAACATAATTTCATTTACGGTACGTAATCGAATAAAATTTAATAAAGTCACAATAAAAAAATCCCAGTGAATCGATCGATATTACATTTTAATTAATAACGGATTTAACACATTGCGTGACATTAACAAACTTAATACCGGTCAAGAAATACAAATAAATCCAAGCAATCGTTACAAATATTGGTTTGACAACCGCAAACTTTTCAAATATGCTCCAATAACATCTGTCTCAGTGGAAAGAAGCTTTTCTTTTTTGAAGTGGATATATTCTGCTAGAGGACGTAGCCTAACCGCAATTCATTTAGAACAACTATTGATCTGTTACGGAGAGTCCGTTAACGAAAGAGCAACGTCGATATTTTAATCAACTGACAATTTATTTATAGGAAGATTCGCAATAATATGTATACCAAACAATAATAAGTACAATTTCGTATTCATTAACACTATATGATATTTTTTATATTATCTTATCTTAATAAATCCGTATTAATTAATACTGTTCCATTTACTCCCCAAATCACCCTATTGTGACGTCAGTGCCACAACAATCCGGGGTCTAATCATTGCCTAAAATTTCCTATATAGAAAATAATTCCAAAGTTGGGTCTTTATTTTCCTTTTTTTACTCAGCCTACTCAATCAAGTTAAACCTATAGTATTTTATCTCATCTAAAATCTCACTTAACGAAAGATAAATAAAACTTCACTAAGTTGGGTATTTATTGAAATTTGACCAAAAAAGCCATTCACGAAGAGTGTTGCATCTCTTTTTCTCGTGTGCGGAAGACATAAGCGTGTCTCTGTCAAGGGGGCGTGGTCGACTCGAATCAAGTCATCCCCTTAACTAGGTAATTTTAGAAGACCATGTTCTAAATTTATATACTAGGCATAATAATACTACTCGAATGCTACTGAATAAGGCTAGGTGTACACTTAACTACACATTTATTTAAAAGACTATAACTTTCACCGTTTGCATAAAATTATTAAAGAAGCATATACTTAGGAACCTATATACCAATGTTACTAAAACTATAATTCGAAGCTGACAATAGATCTTCCCCCAATTATAGGCTATTACTACATATGCGACGCTTTGAATACCGATTATGAAATAAATGCAATATTTTGAACACCTACGCCTGTTTTAAAAACATACAACGCGCGATTCAAGCCAAGAAGCTTTCACCTCCGTTCATTCGAGCGTTTTCTCAACGCGCGTTATTGAAAGCTATAGGGATACATGTCAATTTAACACATAGATAGATATCGCTCTTAAGGTCGTTCGCTTTCCATACAAAACGTTATTTGACATTCGCAGGCTGACGGCGTGATATTTTAATAAACTTATGTAACTAACTTTCATAAACGGGCTTTCCATTTGCGCGAAACTCCCCCTTTCCTTGAATAGACTTGTATAAACCAGAATAATTTTAACATATATCTATATTAAATTATAATATGGATATATATTATATTACATTCAATGGAATTATCAGTATATGTGATACCAGTAATTTTTCCTCTTACTTTATTTCTGTGTTGTTCTCGTACATTATTTTAGTTTGGCCTAAAGGTTGACTGGTAGAGAATACCTTATGGCATTAAGTTCGCCTTTTGTAATAGTTACTTGTTACTGTGCAATAATGTTAAAATAAATAAATCATTTGAGATAAATGGTTTTCCCAAAGTATCACGTCCCAAATGAATTTCTCAAAATATTCGTTTATACAAATGTATTAACGTTTTGTATGGAGAGCGAACCACCGCATTAAAAAATCGCTAGAACAAGTGACGTGACTTAAGGCGATTTTTAATGTGATTGCCCAATTGCACTAACGTTTATCCTTTTACGTTTCGAAACGGAATTGAATTGTACATTAGTACTAATGAGCATTTATGCAACGCAGTGTAAAACCGTTCACTAAATGTGTTGAAGCTCGATTTAGCTAAATCTGATCCTTAGAACCAGAGTGCCCAAAGTTGCCTTTTTGCGCATCGCAATCGCGGGATTAAACACTGATTAAGCCAATTGAAAAGAGCAATATGGACGCAGCAATCAGGTAATACTTTAATATACACATCACTAATAGCTCTTATTAACGCGCGTGTCTGGACGGCAGCGGGCAGTGGGGCTACGCGCAGTTGATCGCATTCAATCTTTGAACTCCCGCCGCTCGTCGCCTCGCTGCCCGCTGGCGTCCAGGCCCCACCTTGTCAATTTTCACCTGACATTGACTTTACGCCGTACACTGCTGGGTTTACAAGTAAATATGATCGCTTGGTACTGTCGATGCATGACGACAGAGAAATGTACGAGGCATTGTCATTGGCAAGTGACAATACTTATCTTGGTAATATAGGGGCCTGGTTGTGGCCTTCAGGCGGCGCAGCCACCGGAGATGTTCTAAAATGTGCTTCGATACTAGTGAAACTTAGCTGTCAAGCAAGCTAGGTGTCAAAAGTGTACGGAACCCAGCTTCGAACATCTCTTATGGACGCAGCCTAAAACGCATGAAAAACGTACACTGCAACTATACCTTCAAATTTTTCTATATAGGCCCCGACAGATCGGTTGCGGAAGCGGGACGAAGCAATTTGCGCGCGGGCTCGTGCACGGAACCATACGACCTGAGTCACTCCGTCCCGCTTTAACGGTCGATCTGTCGGGGTGTCCGAAGTGATGGTCCACTCTGGCTCTCAGGTGCAAAAACATATAAACGTACGTTGGTTTCATAGTCCTGACTGTAGCCCACCATGAGTTGACCCTTGGGCCTGTACCGACTGCGGGGCAATGTGACCCCGTACGAGTCGTGAAGACGGAGCTGGTTGGGAGAATACAATAGGTGTCAGTGATGTGTCCAGATAGGCCCGCCTAGTATGGAAAAAAAGCTGGGCGATCTTTTTTTAATAAAAAAACTATTTTTCGTAACAAACTGAACTAAACTAAACTAAACTATTTTTAGTGTATAGCTATTTTAAAATAGTGAAGGGACAAAAACTTTCTATGTATAGTTTCCGCGTAGGGCAAAACTTGGCTAATTGGTGATATGCAGTAAATCTGAGATAGATTATTTATACCCTTTATTGTGAAGTTACTTTATAATTTACATGCTTTACAGTATTTACGATAAATAGCGTACTATCAAAGATAATAATTACATAAAGAGTGAAACTATAGATTATAGAGTAGCTTTGCAATAAAGAGTATATAATTAATAACATAAAAAAAAGTTTTTGTTTTCCAAGTAATGCCACTTTGAAAAAAATGCAAGACCTTTCTTCAGGAGATGGAAGGAGGAGGTTTTACGCCACTCTTGAAATGTTTTTGTCCCATTCGTTAATTGACATAAAGACAGATAGTTTAGCCACTATTTTGCCATAAACAAGTTGAAATCGAAGCTGTGGTTTCTCCATAATTACAACACGAATTCATTTTTTATTTAAAACTGGTCCATGAAAGTTTTTGCTTTTTTGATATGTTATTATTCATTTCATTGTGTATATTTATACGGAGTGTATCAAAAATGGGGTGTAAACCGATTTTACACTGAAATACGCAAAATAGTCTTTTCTCAAGAAAATTCACCAACTTTTTTTCCATACCTAGGTGTGAAGGTTCCTTTGAACCTTTTTGTGACAGAAATAAGAGTTGAAATTCTTTTGTTTCAAAAAGCGTCCATTACAAACCAATTGGAACACTGTTCCAAATGAACATGATTTTTATTCCTTTAACCTTTAAGTACGGACGTCATTTTTTCAAACTAAGAAAACAAGAACATCAGGCTACTGCCTGTGAGACTCCACATCCATACTTAAAGGTTAAGAGAATAAGCCTTTTCTGTAGACCCACATGGGCCTTAGAGGGGTATAATATTATGTAAATTAAATTGGTATTAGTTACATAGCTTATTATTACACTAAAATGCTGTTCAATCGAAGTGCCCAAAAATACATACAAATATAATTTAATTTTTCGCTTTTGAAGATATTTTGGGCCCTTCAAACCAACTTGTTTTCTATAAAATATATTACAGTCAGACTCAAATTGTTAGACAGCCTACTCCAAAACTAGCTATACACAAATGTAGTACACATGTTCAATATTAATTTAGCATTAATTTGATTTTACTTTAGTCCACCGACTTGAGACTGACCATGTTCAAATGTATAGAGTACTCACATTCTCCAAAGAGTTGAAACTCCGGTCCCAACTACTGACGGGAGTCCCCCCGAACAAATATCCTGGGTATCGTTCACTCATCACACCAGCAAACACTTCCCGGTTACTAGACACTACTACAATATTGAGCAACCAATGTTAACACTTCATTGTAATCTTAGAAACATATTTACTTATTGACTATGTGTAAGATTATCTGCAACAAAGAAAAATATATTTAAAAACGCAACAAACATAGTAAGAACTATCTAGAAAGAAAGTACGATACACTGATTCTATCTCCACAAACAAGACTGTTGATTTGAAAAAACCGCACTTTAAGGGGAAGCCTTGATTCGAATCGACCACCCAATTTTCGTCAACGCATTTTCAATGCACCCCCTTAATTGGTTATTGGTTTGGTAGCTACGATACCACAGACCGAAACACAGTTTTCGTCAAGGGGTAAAAATAAATGATTTTTAGCCCTCGGATTTCTACATGCATAAAACAATATTGACTGCTAACAACATTAAGTCAGTGTAGTGTACTTTATAATGGGTGTCTCAAGAGTGTACCAATCATTTATTTATTTACTAGTTTCCGCCCGCAACTTCGTCTGCGTGGACCCGGGATAAAAACTATCCTTTATTTTAATCCTATTTTAAACAAGACTGTTGATTTGAAAAAAACGCACTTTAAGGGGAAGCCTTGATTCGAATCGACCACGCCCCTTTGACAGAGACACGCTTATGCCTTCCGCGCACGAGAAAAAGACATGCAACTCTCTTCGGGAATGGCTTCTTTGGACAAATTACGATAAATACCTAACTTAGTGAAGTTTTATTTATAACTAGCTGATGCCCGCGGCTTCGCCTGCGTGGTTATAGGAAAATATAACATATTGAATTTTTCCGTGGGAATTAGATGTTTTCCCGTGGGAATTAGATGTTTTCCCGCTGGAAAAAGTAGCCTATGTCCCTCTCCAGCTTCTAAACTATATCCATACAAAAAATCACATCAATACGACGCTCCGTTGCGACGTGAAAGAAGGACAAACATACACACTTTCGCATTTATAATATTAGTAAGGATTCATTAAGTGAGATTTTAGATGAGATAAAAATACTATTAACTTGATTATGCCGTAAAATAATGTATTGTTTGAGTAGGCTGAGTAAAAAAAGGAAAATAAAGACCCAACTTTGGTTTTTTTTCTATAGAGGAAATTATAGGCAATTATGTATCGATTAAAACAGATAAACAATCATATAGTCAAGAATCATATATCTGAAAAATCAGACCTTATTGTTTCTTAATCTAGTCAGAACAGCGTTTCAAAGCACGCGATAATTTTCAATGCACCCCCTTAATTGGTTATTGGTTTGGTAGCTACGATACCACAGACCGAAACACAGTTTTCGTCAAGGGGTAAAAATAAATGATTTTTAGCCCTCGGATTTCTACATGCATAAAACAATATTGACTGCTAACAACATTAAGTCAGTGTAGTGTACTTTATAATGGGTGTCTCAAGAGTGTACCAATCATTTATTTATTTACTAGTTTCCGCCCGCAACTTCGTCTGCGTGGACCCGGGATAAAAACTATCCTTTATTTTGATCCAGGCTTTAAACTATCTTCGTGCAAAATTTCATCCAAATTGGTAGAGCCATTTAAGCGTGATTGAGTAACAAACATCCAAACATCTAAACATCCAAACTTTCGCATTTATAATATTAGTAGGATTAGCAGGATTTATTTAATCTTTATTGCACAAAAGAACAACTTATCATACAAAAGGCGGACTTAATACCGTAAGCATTCTCTACCAGTCAACCTTTGGGCAACACAGACAAATTGTAGGCGGAGCAACTTCAGATATTCACACAGTGGGTAATACACAAATAAATAAAATACATACAAATGTATATACCTCCATATATATAGACGAAAATAGGGAAAAGAAACACTAACCCCCTTATTCATAAAACTTAAAATGCCTCCGCTAAATAAAATGTGCTCTGTCCCTTTCTGACGAACACAAATGTCAACGTAACAGATAAAGACAAACGAACATTAACGCTGTTTTAGTTAAAATAGGCTTGTAGAATGTTTATGAATACGGTAAGAATACAGCTCTGCTAGCAAACTACTTGCGTAAAGATATTTTGAAGCTAATCTGGTCAGAGAGCATTATATTTTAACAGGTACACCGTTCCACAATAATACCTAATTTAAAGTGATTTTGCAATGGAATGTGCACTGTAATCGATACACCCGGTAAGGAAACAACCCCTGCTCTGGCTTTTATTTTGACTTGTAATCAATGCAATTGAGCCACTAGAAATGAGTCACTGGCAATAAATATTAAAATGAATCAATTCATGAACTCCTGAGAATTCCATAACAACCGATTTGGGTCAAGTTAGGTTTTTATTACTTTTAGGGTGGGTTTCACCAAACTGTCTGTAATCGTAAGTTGTGTTCCTTAAATCTAAATGTATAGAATGTATGGAACAAGGCTCTATGGAATGACAAACGCCGGCACCATATTTAAGATCAAAGTCTGTAATCGTAAGTTGGTGAAACCCCCCCTTAAAGGCTAGGCTCCTGATAATTTGTAATTGAAAGTTGAGGATGGTAAAATCAGCACAGCTAGCATGCAACGGCGCGAGAGCTCTCTCGATTTTTCTCGCACTATCCGTCTCTTTCTTATTAGAACACTTAGAACAAGAGATATAGTGCGAGAAAAATCGAGAGTATGTCGCAGCACTAATTTCAAAGTTAATCAGTTACACAGATCAGTCATCAGTTCAGTGATACTGAAAAGATGTAATACCTAATAAATACCTATGTTGGACAAATAAATCTTTGAATCTTCAGTTACTTAAATATTACATTCAAAAAGCAAAAAATAAAAAGTGAATAAAATACCAGAAGCCAAAACGTTAACTAATTCAATTATATGTTATTTATGATAACAGTGTCTCAATAGTCATTTTAGGTAAATTTGTGTCTTCACAAGTCACCTTTCTCTTAATAATAACTATGTTCAAATGCTTTTGAGCACTTCGGTTGGATGCTGCATGGTTATTTCTGTTGCTGAGTAATTGAATAAAGGTACAGATGTGTTTAATGTATTTCATAATGTTTTTGTGTATAAAACACATTTTCAAAAAGATTAAACAGCAGTTATGTAAAACAGTAGTAAGCATGAAATTCTATTAAACCTGTACCATTTTGATGAATAATTAGCTAATCTTATAAAATTTTGAATATCCGTATGATCATTTGTTATTCGTGTAAAATAGAAATAAAAATCTATTCTTGCAGCGCAAATTATACCTAAAAAGATGTTAATTTCATACCGCAATTCAGATTACGATTGGAAGACTAATAAAAATCCGAAAACACTTGAAATATTTACGTTAAGTTATAATGTTTCAATATAACATAAAGGTCTCTTATATGGCTGTATTTGGAAAGCACACATGTAAAAGGGAGGATAAATATACTCACGTTTAATAATATAATAACTGTAATCCTCTTTTTACTTGATGCTCAAGATACAATCTTGTTAGCAAATTTACGCAAATTCTTTACTTGCGATGCGATGGACGATGTTCTTGACAGTTATAGAAGGGAGATATAATGTAACTAATGTAACAAAATCAAAATACCCCAAAATATTTGCCGTTCCTCTTTAAAGCCCGTCTGATACGAGGTCCCATTACACGAAATTCCATTTTTACAAGTCTACACGGGCAACACTCGTCAAATGGCCAGCTGTAATTGGTCGAGCGTCTCAGTGTTGCTAAATTGAGACTTGTAGCTTCGTAAAATGGGTAAAAATTACATCGAAAGTGGTTCAGATTCAGATTCAGATACAGATTTTATTTATAAAACACAGTATTTTATATGTCAGGCAGGATACAGAATAGAGTAGGTAGGTACATACGTTTTATACATGTCAAGGTAGTTTTAATTATAAATAGATATACAATATTTCTAAAAAATATTTCGTTGACATTGCAGATGTCAGTCTAATTCAGTAGTTTAAGAGTAAAGAGGTAACAGACAAATATACAGACCGACACACTTTCGCATTATATGCATATTAGTATGGATTAGCTGCGGTAGGAATCATGAAACGAGTTATATGACGCTAATATGCGTATTTTTTTTGGAAATCGTGTGTGAAATATTTAATTATCTAACTCTGCTGGCCTGCTGGGCCTATCCCGTCAGTATGCAATTTCAAAGCAGCCCGGCCGTGAATTACGCATTATTA
Organism: Epinotia bilunana; assembly: GCA_947049275.1. Classification (NCBI taxonomy): domain Eukaryota; kingdom Metazoa; phylum Arthropoda; class Insecta; order Lepidoptera; family Tortricidae; genus Epinotia; species Epinotia bilunana. The sequence continues at coordinate 3,385,583 of OX346271.1, read as the reverse complement.
AATGGAGAAAGACTGAAGATAATCATGTGATATTTTGTGTGTAATTAGAATAATATCCAGAAAATATTATTATAGCTAAAAGCTTAGATGCTAGTTCTGCCCGTGACTTCACCCACGAGGAACATGTTTACATTGTACCTCCATACAAACTTTTGTGTCAGTGGGTGTTTAGTGGCAGCGTCCGAGCCACAAGCTGCGGGAGTGGCTCGTGCTCGGTTTTAATGGCCACGTCTAGTGGCGGCCACTAGTGCCTTATTGTGCCGCAGAGTGGTCTCGCTTAGTGGTGGCTAATAGTAGCTGTAATTAGTCGGTGCTCTGATTGCTTTCTGCAAAACTTCGGTCTTGACAAGTAAAAAACCATGGTTATAGCAGCACCATCATAGCACGAAGCTAAGTTGAATTTTCCCAATAATTTTACAGTTTTTCATTGTTGGCAACTCTAAGAGTAGCTGTCAATGTCCAGATTAATTAACAATTTTTTTTGACAGTACCACCTGCATTTCGGTTTTACTATATTTACAACTAACATATTATAAATTGAAATCTAAATTAATATTACTTTATATTGAAAACGATGACCCAAGTAAACATTTAAAAAAAATCTACATTTTTCTTGTGAGTATTGTGTAAAGATAATGGGGTCTATACATGTCATGATTTGGCAGCCCCAATTTATCAGAAGCTGAGGGGCTACCGCGAAACGAAAACGAACTTCGTTCGTGTATCTCCGTCTCTGTCGCACTTGCTAGTTCGACCGACAGGGAGGGAGATACACGAACGAAGTTCGTTTTCGTTTCGCGGTAGCCCCTCTGACTAATTGCTATTGTTGGAGGCATGTTGCGCTGCTGATCCAACTGTCAAACGAGTTGTACTGAGAAATTGCATGCAGATGTGGTGGGATTGTTACATCTGTACCCAATTATGACTGACATGTTGTACTGATAAATTGTGGTAAAATCACATAATCTGAGGCCCTACCGCGAAACGAAAACGAAGTTCGTTTGTGTATCTCCGTCTCTATCGCACTTGCGTATTCGAGCGACAGAGAGAGATACACGAACGAATTTCGTTTTCGTTTCGCGGTAGCCACTCTGTATAACCCCATTACTCGTATAACGAAACGCAGACCGCACTGTTCTATATCCGCTTGTGTTTGACTTTGACTCACATCACATCACACATTTCCGTTCCGGACGCCATTTTGTAATATCTTGAATATTCGCTGTGTGAAAGCAACGCAAAATTGCAAACAAATACTTGTCCTCTGATGATTTAGATATACGTATGTGATTTAGTTTATTGTGAACTATTGTGTGTATAATGATTTTGTAATTTTGTGTCTGGATTGGCAGTCTTAGATTTCATTAGGTAAGTACGTGACGAAGCCATGGCATGGCGGCTCGTCTATTCAAAGAACAGCGTCCCTATTTCTGTTTTTATCAGTATATGAATTACGCCTCAAATGGTTAGTTATTATTGATTCAGTTCTCGATACAACGTACGTTGATTGCCAACTAAGTAGAACATCATTGAAGTTTCCCTATTTCCTTGGCCTTATCGATTTTGCAATACAGTTAAAACCACGGTCGTAAAATGTATTACATAAAATGAAATCAAGTTAGCGTACTATCGAAAGAAACTATTCTGAACTGCGTGTTATCGCCATCGAAGCTTATATTGGTGTTACGCAAATGTTTGAAACTCGTTGGTGATAATAGTACTTACTTTTTAAAAGGTATAAAAGGCTTCTAAGTTTATACCTGTCATTGATTAAGAAACCACTGACTTGCAAATTATTTCTGCCTATACTATCATCAATATATCTTTCAAGTATTTATTTACACCACTGATTGATACATTACACTATGCCGTGTCAATGAAATCGAGTAGTTTAGTATTATTCTCATATTCTCAACATGTTTAAAATAAATAATAGGACAGTTTGTAAATAACATGGGTTAATCAACTTTTTTGTTCCTTGTTGTCATGGTCTCCTTGAAGACTTACACATGGTTTAAATCCTCTAAAAATATGTTTGCAAGTATGCTAGAATAATATACATGCTGTGAATGGGAGAGGATTGGGCTGTCAAGAGAGCGTACTTGGGCTGACCAACTGGTCACTGCCCAATATGGCGGTCCAGGCATCGCACTTGACAAAAAACACCTCTTTCCTGTTTCTATTCAAATGATACTCACTGAGAGTGAACACATGGGTTACAATAATGATTCTTTCTGATAGTAAACTTTGATGAGTGCAGCAAATCTGTTTACAATTATATGAATAATCAACAGACCTTATTAAGCCGCGTTCCCATTTGTGTGTCGTGTTGTGTTGTGACGCATCAGAACACTAATCGGTTTCATACATTTAATATGGTTGCGTTCACATTTGTCTGATGTCGTGGGCGTGGGACAACACGACACACAAATGTGAACGCGGCTTTAGCTACTCACTTACCCTATATGGGCTGCTATGATAAAGAAAAAATAAAAGCAATTACGGCTACTAAATGAACTCGGCGGTTATCAGTAGAGCAAACTCGTAAAAAATATTAGATTTGGTATTCAACATTACCTTTATCCAATACTAACTCCCTGTATATAGCTGCAGCGGCATATTACAAAAAAGCGGTTGAAGCGTCAGAATAAAATATAACCTGTCCCAATGAAGGTCCACTATACAGGTGAAAGTTTTTTTTAATTGCATCAGGAGCCCCGGAGTATATCCGTAACATCACCTATACCTCTTTATAATATTAGTATAGATTGCCTTCATACACAAGCAGCAAAAGTATGCAAATCGGAAAATGGACGGGCTGTTTAACTTTTTTATAGGTACAAAAGCAGCCATGAGTGTCATCATAAGACTTCAGAACCTCCCGTGGTCCGCCAATGCCCTGGACATTAGGAATTACTTTCGGGGCCTCTCGATTCCTGAGGGGGGAGTACACATCGTAGGAGGCGAGCTTGGAGACGCATTCATTGCCTTCAGGTAGCTATATTGTAATCTTCACATAGATCTCGGTTATAATTTACTTGAAAATGTTTTGCTGAATGTGTTCCCTGGCAAAAGTTAGAGTTGATTGTCAATAAGGACTATATTTATTTGCATTGTTGTGCCAATAGCACCTTAGGCGCATCACACATTGCTGCGGCATCCTACTGCGGCGTGAGGAGCCGCCTGCAAATGTTGCTGGACGGAGGTGTGGTGCAGTGTGAATCACCTGCTACAGTTATATAAAAAATCTGATACTGGCATACAATGTTGCTCCGCACGCCGCAGCGGGAGGTAGGAGGAGTGTGATGACTGCTTTATTGGCTACCAACAGATATACCTTTTGCCTAGGATACACACATATTCTCAACATTATAATATGATCTCAGTACTTTAAGTACATATAAGTAGATATAAGCATATTATATTTATACACATTAAGTATTTAATAAATTAAAAACTATCCTTTCATCAAAGGTTTTTACAAATTGAATCAACCATGAAAGTTCAACCCTTTATGTTTGTATTTATGATTTTTCGAAAGTTCGTTCGTTGGCAAGAAGTTAGTCATCTCTGGTATTAAAAAGACAAAAACAATATGAAGTACCTACAAAATTTTATACCATTAGAATATTAGCGCTGGTACATTAACATAATATAATTAATAATAATGTTCTGATAGTCATAAGCAATATTAGTTACAATTTATTTTAATTTGTGACTAATATTGTTTATTAAAGTTCCGGGAAATGATTTGAAACTACAAAATCTAATCTTAGATCATAAAATATAACAATTACTATACAACCTGTCCATATGTATGGAATGCACAAAAATCATCAACCTAATTATGTAGTAGAGAAACCTATATTAAGTTATATGTATATCTAAACAAACAACTAGAATACACCTCTGATTCGGAATACCCAAATCGTCAGTGACGGAAGTAAATCTTAGATGCGTACGAATTTGAGCAGCCTCGAACCTATTTTGCTCTGTGTAAGGCCTGAGTGGACGCCCCGCTCAGAGTGGGGCGTGGAGCGTGCATATAAATTGCATTTGTTTTATATGGACGCTGCACGCCTCGCTCAGGCCTTACACTAATTCGTACGCGCTGTGCGCGAGCGGCGCGCGGCGAGTCGCCTAGAGTCGGTCTTTTGACCGTGCTCAAAGGCGCGTCAGTGTGCGTGCCTCGCGTGATTTAGACGTATATCCGAGCGTGCCGCGGACAGAACGATGTAATTTGGTGAAGTAAATGTGCACCACATGAATTACGATTTTTGTACAACTGTTTCATCCACCACCGAGGCGATTTTTTTTCTTTTTGGTAATAAATCGGTGAATTACGATAAACGCAGCCGCGACTGTCGTCGTGTCCGACGCCATTTTAAACGACGCACAAAGTCGGCTCGCAGCAGGCGAGCACGCTGCCTCGCCCGCGCATGTTTATGTGCACCAAACTGGCTCGCGAGCAGCTCGCCACGCGGGGCGAGCATGCCTCAGGCTGAGCCGCTCAAATTCGTACGCAACTTAAGAATGCTCCTGTCTAATATTGCCGCAATTACTACGGTATATAGTACTTGCTTGAGGATCCTGTGGAAGTACCTACGGATTTCACTGAATGTTGGTTGGTATGAATTTCTTATTTATGTTAACACATATATAGCCACAGTTCCGGAAAAACCAAAGCAAGTGAGACGGTTCTCGCAACTGGTGAGTATTCCTGATATTTGAAACTTTGGTGTAACACACATATGTGTATGAACTATTGTAAGCTGATTTTAAATTAATGACTATGATAGTGGTCTTTTGAAACTGGCTGGTGAAATTGTTTTGCTCCTGAAACTGTTTTTAGAGTCTTGAACATGAGTAAGACAATGAGAAATTCTAGACTTTTTATAGAACACAAAAACTTATTTTTGTGCTGCGCGACTAAATTTTGATGCATAAGTATACAGGTGAAATATTATTGACCTTTCATATTTTTCCCAGGCATTAGGTAGATGCCATTTCTGAAAAAAAGCAGGTAAAACGTTCACAATTAAAGGTGCTGTCCGAGTAAATAATTAGTAACGTGTGGATAATCGGGAGCTGAGAGACGCTCGGGGTTCCCGATGCGGGGGAGGGGCGAACTTGCCGCCTCCCGCACAGCGCGCTACCGCGGTATCCACGAATGCATGGTTTTTAGGGTTCCGTACCCAAAGGGTAAAAACGGGACCCTATTACTAAGGCTCCGCTGTCTGTCTGTCCGTCTGTCACCAGGTTGTATCTCATGAACCGTGATAGTTAGACAGTTGAAATTTTCACAGATAATGTATTTCTGTTGCCGCTATAACAACAAATATTAAAAAACCGGCCAATTGCGATTCGGAGTGGGGCTCCCATACAACAGACATGTTTTTTTTTTTGCTGTTTTTATAAATAATGGTACGGAACCCTTCGTGCGCGAGTACGACTCGCACTTGGCCGATTTTATTTAAGATATCTTTCAGCTGCTGTGTCTCAATATTTTAGTACTGAAAGATAAAACGCGTATTTTTTATTTATCGCTAAGGAATCCACCGTGAAAATTTTAACGGTCACTATTATTTCTCAGAGTACCTACGTTAATCCAGTAATGAAAAGATAACATATTTTTCGGATATAACTAAATATTTGTTCCTAACACTTACCATAGAAGATATATAGCTTAAAGCCGCAGCAATACAAATCTTTACAAACGCCTGATGTGACGCACTCACACACGCACACGTCGCTACATTAAAGTTAAGCTCAAATAGGGGGAGGTGGCGGTACATTAATCCGCGTGCCGCGCATGTGTGCATAGAACTGAGAGTAAAAGGAACGCGGGGCTAACAAGGTCGTAAGTTAGTTGAGATACTGCTTTTAAGAGTCCCCATGAAGTTCGACACAACTCTGCTCCCCATGGCAAACGAATTTTGGTTGTCATTTTAACGGTGGGCGGAATAACATGACACTTTTTATAGTTTTTATGCACAATAGGATCCGCCATATGTGTCAGTTACTTTGGTATGATAGGGTAAATCGCCAGTAACTGGCCACCCTTCAATAACTGGCCACCCTTCAATAACTGGCCTCCTAAAATGAACTCCGCTACAAACAGAATTCGATTTAGTATAACGTGGCCAGTAATTAAAACCTTATACTAAAAATGAATTCTATTATAGGTTAATAGAGTTCAGTTTTAGTATAAGGTGGCCAGTTATTGGCGATTTATCCTATAGTGTACCTAGTCTGGACAAAAACACTTACATATTTCTGTACAGAGAATATTTTGCACTGTACGTATTTTACTGGTAACGAGCACTAATTATAATTATGCAGTAATGTAAACCTATTAATTGTCAAACTCCAATTATTGGCACTTGAAACCTTGTTCACTGATGCTGGCAATTAAGAACAAAACCTGGGTGCAAAACAATCTGGTATTTTGAGTGTCAATCAAAAGACGATTTACACCATGTCTTTTCTGACCTCTTATCCACTCAACAAATAATAATACTCTAGGCTCTTTTGCACATTCCGTCTTCCGACTCCTAACTACTACAAATGAAAGAATACTAACCTACTTATCGAAAACTTAAAATTAGTTGCATAGGCTTTTCTTAGAAAAGAATAGATAGGGTTACAAAAAAACTAGTAGGTACTTGACAAAATGAAAATTGATCAACATAACCTACCTCTTAAGCCTCTCACAGACTGGCGCGGCCTGGCCGCGGCGGTCAATAGTAAACTTGTCATTAGCTGTCAAATTTACTATTGACCGCCACCGCAGGCCGCACCGCACCATTCTGATTCAGGCCTTATTGATATGCTTAAAACTATAATAGAAAAAAAAAACTTATCCAGCAACTACAATGCAAACATGGTTGATGCTTACAAGCTGCACAGTTATTTTTAAATAAAGAACGATGCTAAGGACTTAATTAGTCTACGATTTAATGAATCCCACTGTGTAACGAAATTTTCTTTATACAGCGGAATCAATGAAATCATGACCGAAAGTTTTTACGAAGTTTTTTAACCCACCGGCCTAGCTAGTATAATCGCGTTTATGACGGACTCTCAGCATACTTGCTCAAAGGACGGTTGTTTTATGTCCGACATAAACTTGATCATGCTAGCTAGGTAAGCCAGGCAGGTATGTCGTATCATTTTACCAAGCGCTTGTTACATGCCAGATTTGTAAGTCTGTAGAAGCGTAACGAGTGGCGTACTAAAAGAGAGGCTGGGCAGCGGGCGATTACGTGCTGAAAATGATGATAACCTGAAAACGGTCTAATAGCTAGCTGGAAGAAGGGAAATAGGGCTTAAAAAAATATTTTAAGGGGAACCAATAGCTATAAACCTTATTACTAACATGAATATTAAGATAAAAAGCCATTTACATATTTAAGAAATATATCCGATTCCCAGATCCCGACACGTAATACAGGTAAAGTAAGACTAAATATGTCAGTTTGGCGGCAAATTATGTACATCAATGAAACTTTGATTATAACTTTATCTTCGCACTAGAAATCAGGATCTGCCGAGTCCTACCAAAATTTAGGGGTCCCACCCACATGTCACATTCACATGCTGCTGTTGATGGTCTGTCGAAGAAAATATTTTTCTTTTAACAACCAATTTTGGGTATTAGTAACTATATAGGTTACTCAGAATTACTGAGAGCAATAATCAGGATACTATCACATCCATATTTTTTTCTCATTTTTTTTTTACGAATACCCTTCAATCTCGCAAAATATTGTTCCTTTAATGGGTATGGTCTCATTCTATTCAGCGCAAAAAATTACATAGAAAATGACACTTTACTCGCCTAGTTTGTAAAATGCGAAATTTTTCAAATTTACCTCTGCCAATGCCCGTAACTCCCTAAATGGGGATAGGACCCATATATTTTGGCAGGACTCGGCAGATCCTCATTTCCTAGTGCCAGGATAAAGTTATAAACAAAGTTTCATTGATGTACACATTTTGCATTCAAAATATGCTATTTTTCCTGTAATAACGGTCGGTAATTTCAAGGGCCTACACCTTTTTTGTACGTACTGAGTATCCTACTAATGTAGGACTACTATCGTCTTAATATACTGAGTTTAAACAGCTTAGATACATTTGCATTAGGGTGCTTTTGGCACAACGTCGTTGATATTATTTCGTCCTTAATATTCCCTAGATAACCATAACTCCGGTTTAATCCAGTAGGTTTCTACACTTGAATAAGTATTATAGTTTTTACTAGTTATGTATTGCCACTAAAATTGTTAAACCAGCAGCATCGGCCTTTAATATTATAAAATTGGTATTTCGTAATAATTTTATTAAGTCTTAAATTATTTTGTCTGACGAACGGCACAAAGGATTTTCAACAAATCCTTGTCAACATTAGAACTGGTATGGTATATTACGGTTAAAATAACCTAGTTTTTATATATACCACGTCGATGGCAAACATGTTTACGGCCGTCTGATGGTAAGCGTTCATCGTAGCCTATGGACGGTGTGTGACGGGTGTTCTCACTTAGACTACCTGTTAACCTTTTGAAAGCCAACTACGCCTACAGCTGTCGTATGTTACTCGGCATTCTAAAGTTTAAAATCGGTAGCCATTCTTTCTCAGGGTATAACACTGTATAAATACGAAATATTTTAAACCGCATAAAATAAGATCACGGCCTGTCCGGCACCGAAATTAAATACCTCATCCCTGCGAGGCAGATTGACAAGAAGTCGACGGAACTTAGTGCGGTGTACAAAGCGATGACGACTTGGCGACATTTATGAAGCGTTTGAGATAGTAACAGCGATGTCATTAACACACATGGACGTGGTGGGAGTGAATACGGACTTATGTTCACATAGTCTCAAGAATGCTCATAGTAAGTGTGCCAATATTGAACCGACGTGCTCCATGTTAGGTACGTGTGCCCATGCTGGACCGACGAGCGCCGCAGTGGGTTTTTAGCTCCAGTCGTAGTTGCTACCTTGAAAACCTCAAATGTAGGCTGGACTTTTAACAGTCAGAATACATAGAAAACTGAAGGAAGTCAATTATATTTGCTGTGCTATTTCTGAATGTATTTCAAGTTAACTGTACGAAAGTTATAATTTCTACGAATTCTTAGGTAAGGTAACAGATGATCCAACGTTACTCTGAACGGCACAGAACAGCTGCAGAGTATATATCCTCAACTCGAGTTACTAATAGGTATCTGGTTCGATCAACAACTTGAATGATTTTACGAATAAACATGAATGAGCTCAGAAACAGTCTTCTGGTTTACGGGCAACGAAAAAAGAAAAAGCTGCGTCTTATCTTCTGAATAAGTTAAGAAGTCTCTCTGGCATGTCTTGTAGTTTAACGATTACGGAGGCGATTGGAATGTGATGCGGGTATTAGAATTACATCTATTGTGTTACAAAATTTAGTCTATAATCTCTAATTGGTCAAGAGTCGAGTCGAATTCTTCTATTGGTTTTCTTCAACCTAACTTCAAAGACGTTGGTGAGTCAACAACAGGCATCCTGGTGCTTTATGCAATCATGAATTACGAATGGAATTGTGAGTCTGTATCATACAATTTTACTCTGTCACAATAACTTTAGACAACGATGATTACGTGTGAAGTGAACGAAAAAAGTTTCGATAAAACATAAAATACGGTAATTGACTTGGCAGGTAGGTATCTTCTTCATCACTTGATTGGAGTACTCTCTGGAAAATTTAATTTAGTTATTGTTCATTCATTGTACATGTCGAGGAAAAGAGGTTTACTTTTTTTTAGTTACCAAAGTCAGGAAAGAATGGACAATTATTCGATCGATTCATTAAGTAAGTAATCTAACTTTCTAGGAATGAATGTGAAGCTAATTGGACACAATGTGGTAGATTAATTTAAATATTCTCTGCTGGAGCTGCTGTTTAAACATAACTAGTAGTAGGGTATAGTGCGGTGGTATGAAGATAATATGAATAAAACTATCTGTCTGTTACTCACTAGAAACAATGACTAAAACTCGTACATGACAACCTGACAGATTGGAATTATTCAGCCTAAAATCCGTTCTAGAACGTCCTAATGCCTTCGGTTTTTCTCCTTTGGTAAAGCAAGGATTTTCCATACCTATGGCAGAGATACCATAACCAATCGAACGGCCAAGCTTCATAGGCGCTGGACAATCAGAAAGGTATTGGACTGGATAGTGGGACTGCACAAAAGATCGGCAGAAGCCGCAGCTTCATCTAAATCTATCCCGAACCTATAACTTGGATTTATTTCTTTGGTCCTGCTTCCCGAATCCAGATGTGATGGCATCAAGAGATGGTAAGAAAAGCGTCCAATCTTAAAAAGACGATGTTGCTGGAATAACCCTGAATTTTATCACGTAGATTCTAATAAGTAAATTGAAGTAGGAAATTAAAATGAGGTTGCAGTGTAATTTAAGTAGGTTCCAGTGGTATGGCGTGGCGTCTTGTACGTATGAAAACCGGAGCACGTTGGATAAATTTTTTCCATAGCACCGGTGGGTATCGATGAGGAATTGACCTAAACGACGATACTTTGGGCATGACAACTGCAATGGTCTGGTACGTCAGGTTGTACGTGTATTTCGGTTCTTTTAAATAGCCCCATTGAAAAAACAATGCAGTACGTAGGTATAAATAATCGTTGCTTCGTCTAATATTCAAAATTATTGCATTCCTTAAACATCATTGACTTCGGGTTTAAGAGGTGGTATATTGGGATAAACATATCCTTAGTTTATGCTTCTTTCTTTCTTCTTGTTTATGCTTCTTGCTATTAGTCGTATTTACTCTTCTCGTTTTCCATCACTTTCCGGGAATTCCCTACACGTCATATATAATATGCTCATAGACTAGAACTGTCTGCTAGCCCAGAGAAACGTTTAAATGTATGTATTAAGATTAACTAAAAGTATGTTTTTTTATTGTTTCTAAAATAGTATAGAACCTCGACGTTTGGTTTTCGACGACATGTCAAGATTTATTTAGATAGGCATACTAGCAAGACGAATATTTCGTATCTATTCTCACTTGAAACGCTAAGACCTTCCTATCTTATTTCTGCCCCATTGTATCTTAGGGCGGTGTTTGCCACATGGGTGCCGAATTTGTGAACGGGCTCTGGACGCTTGTCTAGAGAGGCCAATTGGAAAGACGACCCTGAGGATTCTATATATAAAATATATGTGATAATTTGGATTCTGATGCAGATTGCTTTTTAGATTTGACACAGCCGTACAACACTTGGTAAATCCGAAGAGTAGTTTGTCCAAAAGTCCATTTGTCTGCGGACTGCGTCCAAATTATTGTATACGCGTAAAATGTCTTGAAATTTCGGAATGATGATGCTTTCAGACAAATGACTCTGAATTTTGGATGCATCCACTGGCCTGTTTGTGGACAAAACACAGCAGCGGAGTATAAAATACTGCACAGGCTTAGCCTTTGACGCCGTTCTAGCAGCATTTACTTTGATGGGTGGATAATTACTTCGTATCTTAACCAAATAGATTTGAGTGGGTACACTACATTATTCTGAGGAGTCAATTATCCAAAAAGACAATTTTCCGAAACGTCGTACTTCCGAAAACCATGTTTAGCTGAAGGATTTTTTGATTTCTCGGGTTCTTAACCTACTATACTTATTTATTCAATGAAATTTTATTTAGCTGAAAATGGCATTCAGAATTATGATGCTTTCGAACAAAATGACTTCCAAATTTCGAGGATGATCGAAACGACATAAGTTGGTTAGGTACTTATCTTGATAAATTTGATATGAGACACATAATATGCTCTTCCTCAACGGTTATTATGTCAAGCAGGTGGTCATCACGGCTCACCAGGATGTCACTGCATCTAAGATCCGTGAACCCACCAAACTCGCAATTAGGTATACGTGGTTAACTCTACTATCGAAATGAACACAACTGAAGGTCAGTCGTGGTTTTCTCGTCGTTCCATGGGAGCCAGTGGTGGCTTAAACGGCGAACGGCTAACTTGTGTTTTTACAAGATTATTTAGCCTTATCTTGTATATTTGCTTCAAATCCTGCCTTGCAGAATCTGCAAGTCTAATTTGATCAGCATCCCGTAACGTAAAGTAAATCAGATGAGATGACAATGCAACTTGCTGATGGAGACGTTAGGTGGCAATAGGAACTCGTAAATTTAATAACCCGTCGTGTTTAACCATGTTATAAACGACTATTATTAAGAATAAGAATAAATTTATTGCCCAAACCTTAAATTTAGAGATACAGTGCAGAAACAGATACCTACTAAATAAGATACCTATTCTCCACTTGTAGCTAGGAGACCGAGACTAAATTATGTATCATAAAAAAAGAAATTGTACAAAAAAAGGAAATTATACAAAAAAATATTATTATAATAACAAAAAATAATATAGGTGAGGCTCACCTATAGTCTCAGCATGTACCGGGCAGGGTGTTCGGCGCTGGTTTTCAGACTGGTCCCGAGAAAGATAAAATAGATAAATGAATACTAAAAAAAACGAAAACTAAATAACTACTAGGAGGGTCGCAAAAAGCCGACTTTACTTAAACTACACCCGCGGGCAAAGAATACGGGTCACCCTAAACTAAATAACTGCAATAGGTTTTTTTAATATATTTAATACTTGTTTTATTCTTTACAATACCCAACTGTATTAACAATACCCAACTGTATTAACAATTTCCTGGATCCTATCATAAAAATATCGATACCTATCCAAAAATCACGATTTTGGCGATATCTCGCTCCGTTAACGTTGTTTTTTTTCATGGGTTTTTACGAGTCCGATTTAAACCTGGTAACGTTATATTTTTTACTGGTATTAGCAGTTTATATGTAAAATTAAATAAAGATCATGACAGGATTAACTGCTATGGATTAACTAAGTGGTTGTACACTTACGCACTATTTTAGGAAATATGACGGTATTTTACCGACCCGTATTCTTTGTCCGCGAGTGTAGTTTTGTACGTTTGCGTTCAGTTGCAGAAAAAAAAACTAATAGATTCACAAAAAGTTGTATTGTGTCTACTTAATTAAAAAAAAGTAAAGTTGGCAATAAAAAAAGCCTATCTCAAAACTAAAATAACTGAAAGTAGTTTCCTCACATCTTCAGCGAACAACCGGTTTACGAATCATTAAGATCGTAATTTTTGTATCATTATGATTGAAGCGTTGATGTGTTCAAATGGAATTGGTACTTAGGGCATACTGAAAATTTTATTATGCAGTTATTATATCGATAGTAGGTACATTTATTGCTTTTCAAAGTATACTCCCTCACTATTTACACATTTTTTACATTCGTTCGAACCATTGTGTGAAGCAGTTTTGAAGACACCTCTTCAATGGCTTCTTGGAACACAGTCCAACCCTCTTCCAGACTTGTAAATCCTAAACCTCTAAGTTTATCTTTAATTTTCGGAAATAAAAAGAAGTCACCATGGCTAGGTCGGGGCTGTATGGCGGATGCGTCATCAGTTCCACATTTGAGGCCTTCAAATACGCATTCGTTATCTTAGTGGAATGGGCGGGGACGCGTTATCGTTTTCAAGGACGACTGAGGACGCTTTTCGCGAACCTTTTCTAACGCTTTGGGTAAGCAAGTATTTACGTACCAATATGCAGTTACTGTTCTTAAATTTTCAAGTGACACCGTAGTGTAATCCTGATTTACCGAAAAATAAAGCAACCAGTTTCTTGCTGGTGCTCAGACTTTTCTTCATTTTCGTCGGTAAATCTTCAAAAGGAAAGACTCATTGTGCCGCCTAGCTTTTTCTTTCTAGTTTATAGCAGTACACACAGGTTTCGTCACCCGTCACGATATTATAGACTGCCCTCCATTTTTTTATTATTTTACGGCACTACTCTACCGCAGTCGTTTCTGGTCTTCTGTTAAATCATGCGGTATCCATCGAGTACAAAGCTTTCGGACCTTCAGATGCACATGTAAAATTGTTTGTACTTGGCTCATTCCAATGCTCACAATAAAGCACGAATTTGCTGACAAGTAATTTTTTCTTACTTTCAGTTAGCTGTCGTACAGAAGTATACAGGGTGTAACAAAAATGGGGTGTGAACCGATCAAGGGAGTAACACAGGTATCGTGTTCTGATAAGAAAAAACTAAAAGAAAAAAAAACGCGATTTTTTGTACATTTTTATGGAGCGTTGGCCTGCTGGGGCGAACTGCCATACAAATGTAAAAAAAACGCGTCAAAAAAAATCTTTTAGTTTTTTCTTATCAGAACACGATACCTGTTATGCCCTTGATCGGTTCACACCCCATTTTTGGTACACTCTGTATAGTATACCTTCAGTATACTTCCTTATGATGGTGAATTCTTATACATGTTATAACAGACTTGTTAATCTGCGCATAGGCAAAACATGACTTAGCTCTTCTGGGCTGAACAGCAGCAGATATGATTCTACAGAGTTGTGACGAATACTTACCGTCGTATACAACGTCACTTAACCAGCTGTCGACGAACCACGTGCCTTCGTGACATCCCCAATATCGCTAGGTTCGGAAGTCTTAAAGCTAAACCCTTCTGCCTGAAATCGGCATTCTACGCAAAGTGTAGGTACGTCACATCGCGTTACCAGTGGGGCTAGCACAATTGACGGTTGCCTTCATGACCGGTCTGGCGTTTCGTTTTTACACCAGGTAGTTACAAATCTCCATACTTTACTATTATGGCCGACCTCGTTTGGTTTCTTTCTACATAAATAAGTGGGCTGGTGTAAATAGGTGCGAAAATGTATTGAAAAATATGACTTGTCTGACTGAACTGGAACACATTAGTACTTGGATGCGTCAGTCGGCTACTGAGTCATCTGCAGTTTCAATACAAAAAAACGCAATCCACGGAACTCCGCGGTACGTTGGTGGCTGCAGCCAAAAAAATGCAGTCGGCATCCAGTGGAGTCTCGCCGTGTAGCTGACACCAGGGATCTGCTCGACTCTGCACTACCTGAAGCAGTTTGCTCCACTCAGCTGGACTTGACTGCTTCAAACAATCCTTAGTTAGTAGGTACTAAATCGTTCCTTTCTGTGTGTTCTGTTCCGCTTGCAATACGCGGCAGATAATTGGCAGACTTTTATTCTGACCGTGTAACCGGAGTTCCGCAGGGCTCCTAGTTCTACGGCTAGCGCTTCTCGGGCTTGAACTAGAAAACTTTTCTTATTAAGTAAGACAAATTTGAGTAACCTTATTGATTACAAGGCGGTCAACATGGTTCTTTCTCACATGCGTTATCATAAAATCTATGTGTAGAATGAGATCAACCATTTATCAGGATGCCGAGGGCACACCCGTTGTGCGGCACTGATCCACTCGGACCGTAATAGAGGCGAAAAATAATCACAAACGATAAATAAATAAATAAATAATAATATAAAGGATAAATATCCACACAGTTGATTTCGAATTTAAAAAAAGGTACCTAGCCTAAATTGCTCTTGTTTTTTTTAATCAAGGCAGCCCATACTTCGCTTGGCAACCACAGTAGCCACAATCGGTGCCACAAGCAAGTGAGTAGCTATGACATAAGGCACTGGTCCCACCGCCGGCTAGTAAGCTAGAAAAGTTGGGCGAGTAACGGTTCATTGCGTGCTGACCAGGCACAGTGTGATCAATCGACCTTTACAGATCCGCAATGTAATGCTACTCGCCCAACTTTTCTAGCTTACTGGCCGGCGGTGGGACCAGTGCCTTAGGCGGGTACATGTTGCGATATTCTTGCCTGAAAAGAATAGCGGAGGAAATCGTCATTGCCCACTTAGGAATTTCTGCATCCAGTATCTATCACTGGTTGATGCGGTACGTTTTCTGGGACCTTATCGAAGTAGGAGTGGTGAATGAGCCTATGGGACTTTTCTTGCTGTTTCGATAGCCCTAGTCTAATTGAAGAGAAGAAACTCCGCTATGGGCTATCTTATTGAGTCAAAATGAATAAGGATGGAGTGTCAGGCCGCGAAGGGATATCCCTGCCCGACGGGTAAGCCGAATTATGTTTGAATTGGTGTATAAAACCATATTTCAGGAATAGATTTAATATACCTAGGAATTCCCATAGTTGCTACCAGCTTTCCAGTTTAGCAGATTTGAGAGCCGTAGATGCCCAAATTGTATGTGCATCATCTTGACTTCGCTCTCAACTGACTGTACTTATAATTTAAGTTATTCGAAGTGATCATTTTGCACTCCAGTGCAGATGTGTTCCAACGTCTCCTGGCAGCTCAAACGAAGACGAATAAGGTTGCGTTGCGTTCTAAATGTAATTGTACTTAATAAAAATCAAATTTTACCTAGCCCGCAAAGCTGTTACATTACAGACCTAAATTGGACATATATACGCAGGAACTGTTTTCAGCTCTACCAGGCGTTCCTATTTCTGCAACTTGAAAATGACAATTCGAAGAACATTGGGAGGATAAGATACAATACTCTCCAGCAACCAGCTATGCTTGCTGATCCTGCAATGTACGACGAATTATCAAGATGGTGAAATAGGAGGCTGGACTGACTAGCTATAAGACTTGACTGTTCAAGACTGCGACGATTGAGCAAGTCGTTGAACTTATTCTCCGATTGTTATTACAAGAAAAGCACACCCGTCCTGGTCCATAGAGTAAGCGCCAATGCTTTCTATGGTAGAACTTGAAATCTAGACTGTAAGCAGTTCCTGTGATGCCATGTAGTTAATTTGAAATCTGTGACAGCAGCACGGTTCCGAACTGCCAGCAGAGCCCCTTTACTGGTCATCTGATTACGTTGAGATAACTAAACAATGAAGTAGTCATCTCTCTCGGAAGTGTAGATGTTACACATATTCTCGGACGGATACCCCAGTCTCCTGGAACCCCAACAGTGAAGATATAAACGAGAAAACTGCTCAAACTCAGTTGCCGAGCGACATCAGCACATCAACTTGAGCTAAGCTTCAACCGCAGTGTGTTCCATTCTTGAAGGTCGTTTTCTTAGGCGCTTTAGGGTGTTATCGGTCACGTATGGGGAGAATTATTGGTATTTGACTTTAAAATACCTATTACGGCAACCGCAACGAACCCTGAGGTCACATATTTTGGCATTTTACTTTAACGAATCTAACTCTATATTTATTTTATTACCAAGCCAAGCAGATGCACAATTCCACATTTCCTTTCCACTTCATCACGTGAACTGCTTTCCTAGATCAAGGGCGTTGGTTAATACCGAAATTGCTATATTTAGGCTGATATTATTTGAGGAGTTCTGTCGATTCCTCAAGGATCCCTGAACTATCTTTAGAATTAGTTTCTAGGGCAATGGAATCTTATCAGAATCGTAAATTTAAAAATAATCTTTGGTGATTTATCACTGCTCAGCCAAGGATGGTAGAGGGCGCTGCGGTAATCATTGCACCCGGCCCACCCGGGCGCTACATGGACTAAAGACTCCTCTGAACGCACTTTTATGGAAATACAAAATACACATTTTCTTTGTAAAAGTGTACCTACCTACTATGGCGACAGCGGGACGTAGAATGGGAAATACCTAAAATTCGCTAGGTCATATGTTCAAGCCGTTTCCTTTACCGTTTACAGACCCCGTAGCATGGACGGCCTTATCACACGATTTAAGTGACAAGATAGAGGGCTGACACCGTTCAATAGAACGAGACGGACGCTCTATCTTGTCACTTATCGCGTGATAAGGCCGACCATTATACGGGGTGTGGTCGGTATCTACTACCGTGTACCCTGTTTGTTGGGTTATAATATGGTAACGTTGCCTATACCCGCCATACCTAATCTAATGTTAGGTTGTTTTATAATAATCCTGAAAATGTCATGGCATCAGAGAAAAACGGGTTTTAGGACAAATGAAAATTCGGACAAACGATACAGTTGGGAAGCAATTTTTAGTTATTTAGATAGGGAACCTTCTAATAGTTAACCCATATTCAAAATCACTATCTATCTATACCGTTAGTAAAAAAAAGTTTAATAATCTTGAGTCTTTTTCCTTAAGAGTCCGCAGTAAGCTCGGCCGAATTTCACCTTCCCATACAAACGTAGTTACGCTCTCATTTTAAAACTACCTGTTGGATTGTGACGAAACTTTGCATATTGACATGAGGTATATCTATGTCGGTAATTAGTTTATATGGTTCCAGTAAACGAAAAATAAACAAAATACAGCAAAAACAAGTTTTCTATGAAAAACTTAAATTCGCTGTATTTTTTTACTATGGTATCTGAAGCTACATAAACTAATTGCAGACATAGATATACCTCACGTCATTGTACATGCAAAGTTTCGTTACAATCCAACACGTAGTCTTAAAATGAGAGCGTAACTACGTTTGAATGGAGAATCGAGCTTACTGCGGACTCTTAAGGAAAGCAGTTTTTCAGCAATAACTAATAACCCTTTGGACCGATTTTGGTCAAAATAGTTTTCGTTGAAAGTATATATCGAACTCTTAACACGCAAGTCTTAAGTGTACCTACTGTATAATGACCTTTTTTTTTTACTTACGGTACGGAGTGTGCCCTAAAAAAAATTGTCATTTGTTTACAAAACTATGTGGCGGCTAAAAAATGCACTTATTGTGATATAAAATTCCATTATTGTTATGGAGTAAAATGCCTGTGACAGACGGACATGACAAAACTATACGGGTTCCGTTTTTTGGCTACGAAACCTTAAAAAGTTTCTGTCAAAAAAAAACATTTTTGGTACAAGCTTTTATTGCCGACTGTACTTTTCTGTATACCATCATCATCTATCTATCTGGGTTGAAGTGTGTTGTGGGCGATGGGCTAGCAACCTATCACTGCAATATCACATTGTGTCGATCTTTTTTATACCCACATTAATGCTAAAAGTGGCGCTGGAACATAAGTTTCTTGTGATCTGCCTACCCCTTTTGGGAATAAAGGCGGGAATGTATGTATATATCATCATCTACGCATTGAGACGATTCTAACGAGCCCAAACTCAACGGGGTTACGTCGGTTAAGTACTGAATTCCCATGGCCACCTTCCGTCTCCATCATCAGATCAGCTCGATGGTACCATAATATTGAATTGTCATCCAAACTATACTTATACCCAATATTTCAGCTCAATCGGTCACCGGGAAGTGGGTCAAATTTAACTTGCAAGATTTGATCCAGACAGACAGACAACGGGAGAGGTGAAACTAAATAAAAGCTTGTAAAAAGTAGTCCCGTATTTCTGCAAATGGGTGAAATAACTTATTTCTGTTAGGTATTAAGGGGATGCCTTTGCCTTGATTCGAGTCGACCACGCCCCCTTGACAGAGACACGGATCAGCGGAAGGCATAAGCCTTCCGCTGATCCGTGTCCGAGATGCAACACTTCAGGAATGGCTTTTTTGGTCAAATTTCGATAAATACCTAACTTACTGAAGTTTTATTTATATTTAATTAAGTGAGATTTTAGATGAAATAAAATACCATGGTATTAACTTGATTGTGTCGTAAAATAATGTATAGTATGAGTAGGCTGCGTAAAAAAAGGAAAATAAAGACTCAACTTCGGTTTTTTTTTTCTATCGAGGAAATATTAGGCAATCATGTATCGATTAAATCAGACAAACGATCATATAGTCAAGAATCATACCTGAAAATCAGACCTTATGGTTTCTTAGGGTATGCGCGCACGAGCAACTTTTGTCGCCGGCGACAGTAAATCTCTCTTTTGCACGCTCGAAGTGAGATAAAGAGAGATGTACTGTCGCGGCGATAGTTTTTGCAGAAAGTTGCTCGTGCGCGAATACCCTTAATGTAGTTAGTCAGAACGGCGTTTCAAAGCACGCGATAATTTCCAATGCACCCCTACCCTTAAATGGGTAACGGCAACATATTTGCCGTCATAGATGACATAAAACCGGCCAAGTGCGAGTCGGACTCGCGCACGGAGGGTTCCGTACCGTTATCTATAAAAAACGGCAAAAAAACACGTATGTTGTATAGGAGCCCCCCTTAAATATTTATCTTATTTTGTTTTTAGTATTTGTTGTTAAAGCGACAACAGAAATACATCATCTGTGAAAATTTCAACTGTCTAGCTATCGCGGTTCTTGAGATACAGCCTGGGCTGTTATTCGCTACGCGCTATAAAAACGGCTAACCCCGCCGGTCACCCGTCACGAAACTAGACCTCTACCTACGAGCTACGCTTAGTTACTACGCATCGCGGTGTCAACATATATATGTGGGTGACCGTTGAGGTGAGCTTATATCAAGTTATAGAATAGGGGGACTGGTGACAGACGGACGGACGGACGGATAGACAGCGAAGTCTTAGTAATAGGGTCCCGTTTTTAGGGAGCGACCACACCGGTGCTTAACGTTGCGTATACGCGTTGACGTGTTGTATGCGTCACGTTATTCTTCATACATTTTGCTGTGTTTTACGGTGCGTTAGCGTATTTTGAGCAGCGGTGTGGTCACACCTTTATCCTTTGGGTACGGAACCCTAAAAACGATTGTATTCTGACTGATTTACGGTTCAAATTTAAATTTATTGACAGCTGTCAAATAGTCAAAAGGGTTATAGGGTACCTATTGCTACTTACGTCTCCGGTCACTTTAGGAACGGATTCGATTTGATTGGCTCGCATTCCTCAAATTTGCCCGTTCCTTTTGTATGGGGCCATCCATCGTCTACGCTAGTTAGTTTTTTTTCTAAGATGAGTGATAGAGTTATCATGTTGTCTCCTGAACGGGACAGAAAAACAAATCATTAATTGATTGACCCAAGTAGGTACTACCTGTTTCTCAGGTACAGTCAATGGCACCAATATGTATACACCACAGTCTCAAAAATATGTACAAAGACAGACCTTTTTTCTGCAACAATAAGGTTGTAAATAGTATAAGTACATATTTATGACACTTGGGTGAATACATAATTGGTGCCCTTGACTGTATGTTTTTCAATCAGATTCCTGCTGCCTGAAATAATCTTTTTGAAAAACGGATACCGTAGTTTAAGTTTAAATGGATTAAAAGACTAACATATTTTGATATTGAGTTAGAGGTACCTACTCTATTTTGTCGGTAATAAATTAACAATAGATATGTATGTATTACAATATTGAAATAATCATTTAGTAAAAATTCTGATTCATGAGAGGAGGCGTGATGCCCAGCAACATTTTTATGCCGTTGAATAAACAGTCGAGCTGCATTCAAACATTTGAATTTTCGCGAGGAAAAGGTAGGTAATATAGGTCAGCGATCTCCGTAAAACTTGTAAAAACAAAAAGTTAACCACGCCACAAATTCAATGCCAACGCAAATTACATATACCTACCGGATTTCAGCAATATACCCAACTAGCTGATGCCCGCGGCTTCGCACGTGTGGTTATAGGAAAATGTAACATGTTGAATTTTCCCGTGGGAATTAGATGTTTTCCCGCTGGAAAAAGTAGCCTATGTCACTCTCCAGCTTCTAAACTATCTCCATACAAAAAAATCACATCAATACGATGCTCCGTTGCGACGTGAAAGAAGGACAAACATACACACTTTCGCATTTATAATTAGTAAGGATGTGCATTCATACATACAGCGGTTCACCAGTGGGTCCTGACCTCGGAGACCCTACCGCGAAACGAAAACGAATTCGTTCGTGTATCTCCCTCTCTGTTGCACTTGCTAGTTCGAGCGACAGAGAGGGAGATACTCGAACGAAGTTCGTTTTCACTTCGCGGTAGCCCCTCTGACACGAGTTGTCACTACTTGTCCGGATCTTACGCCATTTCCCTTCATGGCTTGAAGGTCGCGCAGGTCTGCATGATTCGTCGACTTCGTTCCAGCGATACCTGGGACTTGACGCCGACCCCACTGAGGTTAGATTTTGCTAAGGAGTCTGGTGCTTTTAGAGGGGGGCTGAACCCTTTAGCCTATTACAAAGAACGCTAGCGATAAAATATGGCCTATGTCCATCCCGAAGGTACATTCTATTCACTAGTGAAATATTTGTTGAAACCTAATCTGTTTTTTTAGGAGGTAGGTTCAGGATATACCTACCACATACAAATTTATTTACGTCTTTACATCTACTTAATATTAGTAAGTACTTAGGTAAGAAAAATAGGTACCTACGCGTTTAGAACGGGGCCAGTTTTGCTGTCGCGATATTAGACAGGAGGGGAAATAGCTAGGTAAATATGACAGAGATATCAAAGTCGGGATGTCTCAAACGTCACTGAAGGAATGCAGGCCCAGCCCGTCTAAACGTAACGTCAATTATAGTGTACAGTACGATTACTGTTAGTTAACCACTGACAGATGGATTGCCTTCATTTAATTTTCAACTTTAATTTCATACAGATAAAGCGTTTTTCAGAATACTGTTACCCACATCTACCGATTTAGTAATAACCACTTTATTTGTATATGATTAAAGTTGAAAATTAAATGAAGGCAATCCATCTGTCAGTGGTTAACTAATAGTAATCGTACTGTACCTACCTATTAAATACCCGCGTGGCTCCGCCCGTGTCCTACACCGGCAACTTCAGCGAAATCGCGGGATAAAATATAGCCTATATCTATATCCGAAATTATCCTTATATTGTTTTTTTGTTATCGGATGAATAGGTACTGAAGTAGTTTCTGAGACTCCCCCTACCCCTATACAAACTTACACCCAAAATCTCCTCTTAAAAGTCTCTCTCTTACCTCATAAGTTACGCTCACAAACATAATAGGTACTCTTTTCCGACTTAGACACGGCGGTGTCAATATATTCCTAAGAAGCTACGGTAGCCTAGTGGTTCACGCATGCGGCTGTCAAGCGGCGAACGTGGGTTCGAATCCCGGCTCGTAGCAATAATAAGTTCTAGTTTTCCCTCTTGGGTTGGAAGGTCAGATGGCAGTCGCTTTCGTAAAACTAGTGCCTAAGCCAATGCTTGGGATTAGGTGTCAAAGCAGACCTCGGGCTCACTTAGGGCACAACCGGGAATAACGCTAGGATGAGGGTGATGATTCCTCCACAATCTTCGTCGTTGGCGACAAAAATATTAGTCAAAATTGAAGAGCGGATGTCAGCCGGCGTAAGATGTTTGCCATTTTTATGTCACTTATTATTGTATATCTCGGCATCCTCTGCAGAACGTGACGAATGTCACTTAACACGTTCGCAACCAAGAACCCGCCTAGCGGGCACTCGTAATGTTTGCCAGATGCTAGGCGGGCAGTATATGAACTTACACGCCTAGCGAATTCTGTCGGTTTCTGGTGAATGTTTCCATTTTTAGTCCGGTTGCGAAAGTGTTAACCACAACGAAAAGTGATAAAATGCCCACCATCTTAACCCTTAAATGCATAGTGTTGCCAAATGTCTACAAAACATTAGACAGCTCACAGATTTTAAAAAAGGCTTACGTTCTTTAACGCACCTTTTAATCAAACATTTTTTTTCTACCAAAAATAAAAAAGCAGCGGTTTTAGTTGCTCCATACGTATACATACCTACAAATTTTCGGTTCCCCATTTTCCCCCATTAAGGGATGATTTCTGGGATAAAAACTATCCTAATGTCCTTGCCCGGGACTCAAATTATCTCTATACCAAAATTCATCTAAATCGGTTCAGCGGTTCAAGTAGCTCCATACAAATATTTGCTCTCCATATTTCCCCCCTTAAGGCATGATTTCTGGGACAATAACTTTTCTAAGTCCTGCCTACCCCGGGACTCAAACTATCTCTATACCAAATTTCATCTAAATCGGTCCAGGCTTAGGCGTGAGAGTAACATACAGACACACTTTCGCATTTATAACATTAGTATGGATTCCTTAGGCTAACACTTACAATCTAGTTACACCTTGTAACAGGAGAGATATTTAGTAGGTACAGAACAGATGTACGGTCGTGTCCTTTAATTTATGACTTATGACCCATTAGCTTCCGCCCGCGACTTCGTCTGGGTGGACCCGGGATAAAAACTATCCTATATTTTAATCCAGGTAAATGTCATCCAAATCGGTTGAGCTGTTTAAGCGTGATTGAGTAACAAACATCTAAACTTTCGCATTTATATATTAATTAGTAGGATTCGCAACAATATTCTTTGTATTCCTACACAATATGGGCAATATGGCAGGACTGTGAACCTTGCGTGGATCCCAAATTGAAGTTTGTGACTGTACCTACATCATTTTATGTCTCAAGTGAAGTATCTAGTTATAGCCGTCATATTTAACACTATGAAACGTTAAGTTTAACGATATCGGTACCTAAGTACCTACATATACTTATATGTCATGCTGAAGCATTAACCCAATCTATTTAGAAATTGAAATAGTTATTTATTCAGCCTTAAAGGCCATGCCAGGATAAGCTAAGTGAATCTGTAATTTTTTTTCGATGATGTGGCTTTGTATTGGTAACAAGTATGCGAAATTTGAGCCCCCAAAGTTTATAGATTTTTTTTACTAAAAAGAAACGAAATATGATCTTTTATAAAAAAAATAATTAGTCAGTCGATTTTGACGTGCGTCACGTATAATGTGCATATAGTAAAGACAATTATATGACATAAATTATAGGATATATTGCGATACAAAAAAGCAGGCAGATTCACCTGTTAATATACAATTTTACCCATGTGGCGTAGCTAAATTAATCATGCACAATAAAATATAAATAGTAATAATTAATGTCAAAAAAAAACAGCAATGAAGCTCAATAATAAATGTTAAAATACCTATAAATAGTAATAAATTTTAAAGATCATCAAAATAATAAATTAAACGGTACGATATAAGTAATCAATAAGCGAAATTCTCATGACTTCAATACATGTTGAATGTTGACAAGCGTGAGTGTGAGACGATCGGCCCATGGGGGTGGCTAATGGTAATTGGTAACAACCAATAACGTAACTTGTGCGGCCCCGATTAGAAAAGTGGGCTGGATGGATTGCAGAACTTTCGCAACAGGGTCTATGATTATCTTGTAACAAAGACAAAATAAGTTAATACGTTTCTTTCAATACAATTAGTTGGATGCATCTTGTCTTATATAGATACCAATTGATCGACGCGACATAAGTTTGTTTTTAAGCGGATAATGAAAAGGTACATCATTTGTGGTTGATTCAATATGTAAGTAAATATATTCTTTATCTATAGAATGTTCCAGAATGTAGCCATAAATGTATCCCCATATTTATTAGGATCATAAATTGTTACAGTACTGACGAAGATGCGCGCCAAGCGATGATGCTCGACTGCGGAAAAATAAAGGAGATCCAAGTGAAACTCCTCCTGAGTTCGCGCTCGGAGATGCACAAGGTGATCGAGCAGGCGCGGCAGACCGTGCCGATCCTGACGCTCACCGCGCCGGTCCCCGCGGCCCCGCCCGCGCCCGTCCTCCCCGCCCCTGTAGCCCCCACCATAACCCCCTTCTCCGCAGCTCTAGGCAACTCCATGTCCGGCTACGGAATCCCCGGCATAGGCAATCCGAACGAAATTCCTCAACCAGCTGTAATAGAACCACCCGCCCCGCTCATCAGCCCCACTGAAATCATAGATGATAGCGACGACAGAAACGAAAGGACGCGCAGTAAAGAGAAGGACAAGCGTCGGACGCGATCGCGATCGAGATCCCGCGACAGAGATCGAAAAGACCGCAAGCGAGATCGGCGCGACCGGACGCGCTCGCGGGAGCGCCGCCGCCGCGACCGCAGCCGCAGCCGTGACCGGCGCGACCGGAAACGGGACAGAAAAGATCGCAGCCGATCGCGAGACCGCTCGGAAAGGTCCTCGCCTCGTCGCTCCCACGACCGGCGCAACAACCGTAAGTCGCCCGACAAGACTATCAACCTGACGGACGACGTGCCCGCCCCGCCCCCAGCGCCCGTATTTGGCAACGTGAATCAGCCCAACGCACAGCCGAACATGCAAGTAATCATGAACAAGGCCATCGCCTCGATGCAAGGCTCCCCCAACGCTATAGACCAGCCGCTTAACCGATTCACTGATCCCGCTATCCATGACGCTTACAACAAACTGAACGAGCTGGGTAAGAAGCGGAACCCGAATGCGTTCCAAGGTGATCAGAACGGGGGGAATAATAGATTCGCAAGCAGGGGCGGCGCGGCGCGAGGCAGCACCACGTTCCGCCGGGAAGGCCGCTCTCGGTTTGAAAATGACCAACCGAACACTACACCCGACTGCTGTGTCGCCATCCGAAACGCCCCCAACCACACCAGCTACGGCGATGTCCGACGCTTCTTCCCATTCCTCATCGATAAGCACGGGATCAAGATGATCAACGACAACACGGGCCGTCGCACCGGCAACATCTTCGTCAAATTCTGCGACCCGCGCTCCAAGCAGCTCGCTTTACAACGGAAAATCAACGAGTTGAAAGGCGAGACGGTGGTGGTGGAAGCGTTGGACGATGACACGTATGAGAGCGCCGTGGATTCGTACATGCCGTTCCGAGACGACAACGCTATGGAGAGAGAAGATAACCAGCCACGCGTCCCGATACAGGCGGTCCCCATCTGCACCGTCCTACGTCTTTCAGAGCTACCGAACTTTGTCAAAGAGCACGATATAATCAAAGCGTTCAGCGATTTCTCCCTACTATCCATCATGCTCAACGACTGCCGCCTCACTAGAACTAAGACCGCGTTTGTCCAGTTCGCGAAACCTGAGGAGGCGAGGATGGCGTTTGAGAGAAGAAACAATTACGCATTTGGGAAAAGACTGCCTATCATTACGGCTGTGACCGACGAAGAGTATGAGAAGGAGAAGGCTATACAGATGCAGGCTGAGAGGATAGATTTTCCGCCGGAACCGGTTGAGGCAGAACCCGTGGTGGAACCGGTTGCGCCACGCGACCCGCGCCAGCGCCGCTTCGAGGCTCAGCCGCAGCAGCCGGCACAAGGCCAACCACCGGTCTTCTTCGCGGCACCCTTCGTCCCACCGCAGCAGCCCTTCGCTGGCAGCTTCGCCGGCGCACAGTTCGGCGGGTTCCCTGGCAACGGGAAAATGGACCCGCGCACCGCCGCCGCTAACTGGGCCAACCGGCCGGGCTTCCCCATCCAGATGCAGCCTTCGATCCAACCTCAGTCCGGCCCCGATATGGACGAGGAACTCGACTGCGTGTTGATGAAGGGTCTCCCGTGTGACGCTACGGACCGAACTATAGTAACATTTTTGTCGGATACGGGCGCGGTACCGGCAAGAATCCATCTCATGTTGGATCCTGCGGGCGTGCCTTCAGGGGACTGCTTCTGCGAGTTCCGAACGGCGAGCGAGGCGCGTCGCGCGGCCTCTAAGCACGGCGAACAGCTTGAAGGCTGCCGCGTCACGATCGATTTAGTTCCACGCGGCGTCGTTGAGGAGGCTTTAGAAGGGCCCAAGCAGCCCGACCTTCATGACGGGCTTATGGACAACGGCATGCACGGGAACGGTCCCCACGTCAACGGTCCACCTTTCTTCGACGGGCCGCGGGGCGCCAAGCGCGGCGGCTTCCGTGGGAGAGGGTTCGATCGTGGCGGGTACGACCGCGGCGGATTCGACCGCGGGTACGATAGAGGAGGTTACAATAGAGGCGGTTTCGACCAGGGTAGAGGCTGGAACGACCGCGGGCGAGGCTACGACAGAGGCCGCGGCAGGGGAGGCTTCGACAGAGGTCGAGGCAGAGGCAGAGGGCGAGGCGGCTTCGAGAACGGCCGCGACGCTCGTGACATGAGAGAGGACGACGACGCCACGCTAGAAGACTTTGGCGCTCCAGGATGCGTGCTGTCTCTAGAGAACGTCCCATTCCGCGCCACCGTCGACGATTTACTGAGCTTCTTCGGCGATTTCGAGCTCACTCAAGACGACGTGATCAGACGATACAACGAGCGCGGGCAGCCGACCGGCGACGCCCGCGTGGCGTTCCGGACGCCGTTCGACGCGCAGCGCGCGCTCAACACCCGCCGCATGGGCACCATTCACGACAGGAGAGTGACCCTTTCGCTTCTCTAGCCCCGCGAACGGGGCGCGGACTCTGACTCGAGCGACGAGCGCATATACACATTCTTGTAAATATAGTTGTTAAGAAGTGTGCGACTGATATTAAGTATTGGTGTATGATCTACAGCAGCGTAAAATGCAAGTTCTCAAAAATATGTGAACACGAGCACCTTGCAATAAGGTCGTGTTCAGATGTTTGTGAGCACTTTGTTCGCTACGATGTACAGTTACCGTCAAAGATAAGTTTACATAAATGTACACATATGTTTGGCTTCGGTGGACTAACTGACTATTCGTAAACCGTAGCGTGTTGTTGTGCGATGGCAACAGTTCCAAGTTTTTTAAGACTACTTTGGTTCTGTAGATCAGGTAAGGCAGCGCTAGTGCTCTTGCATTGCGTTTGTAGTAATAATAGCTGGTAATTAGTCTTATTAGATATACATTTGTATAAAAGTATGAGGTACTTTGAAATAAAATGACATTCACAGTATAAATTCGTAGTTTTATTTATCAAACCACACGAACACCGATGTTACAAGATCTAGATGGTAGAAATGAATTCACATCTCATCCACATGACACATTCTTAAACGAATTCAACATGTACAAAAGTGCTTACCAATCCCATTTTAAATAAAGCTGATGGTATGGTCTTTGAAATATGATTCGGTTGATATTGAGATAATTATATTATTAAATCAATGTAGGGCGCCTCATGACATTTTCAAGATATGATAATTGGCAACACGACTCGACCGAAACTTATTTCCTAGACATTAACCTTTTCAACGCCAGCAAACGCCTACAGTGGTCGTAATTGTTCTCAGTTCAAAGTTGGGTTTATCTTCGTTATTTTCAAAGTCTGGCCTAACACAATGGCGTTCAAAAAGCTAAATAACTACCTACTTAAACTATTCACAGTATTATACATAAATTTAATGTAATAGCTTCAGTTAACATGGTAACGGCAAAAAAGTATCAATAAGTTTACATTAATTTCAACACTATAACAACTAACAGAATACACTACAAACATAACTAGATCCTGAGAATAATTCACATCACTATTCTCATATATTTTAGTAACTAAACATAGATTAGTAAACGTCATCTCAATAACTCATTCAATTTTTTTTTAAGTAGCACTTTTACTGTTCAAGATGCTTTTCAGCGCACTAAGTTGCTAACTTTACTAAAAGTTTAAAATGAAATGTTATTGGTTTGAATGCTTCATAAGTCGGCATTGACCCGCACTCTCTGGAATGTATTTACTTCTACTATCTACAGGATCGGGGTCAAACATCATTTATGAACAAACAAAAATTAGGCAGGCTTGAATAAATAAAACTTTTCTGTATTTGTGATGGTGATGGATTTCGTTAATTTTCCGAATTATTATGACGTCAGACCTTACAACCTGCATTGTATCGTGCTTAGGGAACACGAACCGAATAACGTAATAATTTATTTCATACTAGCTGATGCCCGCATGGTTATAGGAAAATGTAACATATTGAATTTTCCCGTGGGAATTAGACGTTATCCCGCTGGAAAAAGTAGCCTATGTCACTCTCCAGCTTATAAACTGTCTCCATACAAAAAATCACATCAATACGACGCTCCGATGCGACGTGAAAGAAGGACAAACATACACACTTTCGCATTTATAATATTAGTAAGGATAGAGAAGAGAATACAACGTATTTTTCCTTATGGTTTCTTTTTCTCTCAGGTAAGTTACATAAAATACCTAATTGTATTCCATAATTTCGTTCAATTTGGAGGTCGTCTAATATTAAGTAATTTAGCTTGATCCATAAGTTTTATGAATATTTGTTTGTGAACATACTGTATAGTCAGATTTCTATCAAATGTCCCAGGAAACTGAAATAATTATACTGTATTCTTTGTTCGCTTTGGTAGCCACCACCATTTACCAAAGATGAGCGTTTCTCACAAAAAATGCCACTACATTTTTTCGGAGATTTTCTGCAACTTTCATGTTATTTCTACTCAAAATCACGATGTCTTTCCATCCCAACAGGAGAAAAAAAGTGTCCCAAAATGTTCATACATTTTTGAACTTTCCTATTGTGTTATCACCATACAAAGTGTATGGTAAATGGTAACACAATAGGAAAAATATCTTTGGGACAGTTTTTTGTCCTACCAGGGTCGAAAGAGCTCCTGATTCTGAGTGGAAATAGTCAACATAAAATTCCTAGAAGTACAATTAATAATAGTGGCTTTTTTTTGAGAAACGCTCAGATACGAACACGAACACTACGTAGAGAACAGAGGTAAGTCATAAAATAATCCATTCAAAAAGCGATTTAACTGTCTCCGTCAATAAAGATCACATTATAATAACAGTAAATCTTTCAGCGCCAGACAGATTTGAGAGAATTCAGACTACAACTTATTTGATTAACAATATTGAAATAATACAAAACAAAGTAATGACTACTTGTTTTCCATAAATTATTATTTTACTTAATATCCATAATAAAGAACATACTTGACACATACACATTTATATCAAAGTAACATATACAAATAAATAAAAATAAAATCTAAAGAATGTTACTAAAATGCTCTCAGTAAAGCTAATATTGACAGAATATTACTTGATTACAAAATACAATATTTATAAAAATATGCTTTATGTCCGAGATCACAGACAAGAGCATAATTAAAACATAATAAAAGACACCTATACATCATAGTTTACATGCAATTTTGATACCATAAATAAATACATATAAAAATTATACATCTATTTATTTTACACAACAGTTTGACTGTACCATCGCCAACACAGTTAAGTGACCATCCGTGCACTTTATGTGGATTGTAATAAGGTTCAATATAAATACAGGATGGTCAGTTAACTGTGTTGGCGTTTGTACATAATATAGTAATAGGTACATCTAAATTATACAATTATTAGAACGTAGTTAAAACCAACATCTAATAGAAAACCTCCTATAGCAATAAACTAAACTTCACTTTGATTTTCTACAAAATATATATGATGTTTCTCTTGTTGGTAATTTTCTTAACACATTCACTACCAAGAATCGCTACGCTCGTAGCCGATCCCGTGGTTTTCCCCGTATGTAGCGGAAAGCGACTACGGAGTAGGCGCTCGCTAGGCGGGTTCCTGGTAGTGAAAGTGTTAACTACGTTCAAACATACATAAAAATTCGTGATAGAATCGAGTGGTAATCAAAATTTTATATCGGTAGTATTAAAATATAATAAAATCTCAATTTGCACACTTACAATACTGTGTTGTTATTGGCGACTTTACTGTGGCGTCACACTTCCAACTTTTGAGCACTAGCCAATCTGTACATTCTTCTTTCTTTATCACCCTCCTAGCGTTATCCCGGTTGTGCCCCGAACGAGCCCGAGGTGCGCTTTGACATCTAATCCCAAGATCGGTTTCCTCACGATGTTTTCCTTCACCTTTCCCATACATTGACAGTTAATTAATTTATATTTTAGTTTTAGTATTTTGACATTTATAATTAAGAATATATGTACGCAATTTCATTTTAATTTTGACATCTATGACCTAGTCATGTCATAATAACTATTTTCACATGCCTTAAGGCATAATGTATTAAGGGTCAACAATGTAACTACACTTATAAATAAAATTTACGGTACCATATGTTCTCGTGGCAATTTATAAATAATTATATTCATGCATGTATCGTGCGTCATTTAGAGCGGGAACCAATCTTAGAGTAGTTATGGTATGTGTGTAGATGAAGTAGTGTATGGAACTGTACATAATTAGGCCTTAAAACACTCATGTGATCCTATTATTAGACCACTCTCCTGTTTTAAGGCCTCTAATGATACCACTCAAAAAGTCGCCAATTTTATACAAATTTACGTATTATTTGGAAATTATAAAACTAGTTCAGGAGCAAGACATACCACAATAGAAATATAAACAACAGTATATTGACATATTCTGTGTCAAATGTTGACAGTTCTTGACAGCTCACGACAGATGTCGCATGTATATATTTCAAACTCCTATGACCTTGGAATATGGGATCATTGGAGTGATTAACTTTATATACTGGTTACATCATAATAATAATATTGTGGCGATATAAGTAGAAAAACAACTAAAACCGACTAAATGGTCCCAGCTGCGATAAATATAGCTAGCTCTTTCTTACATTTGGTATATTTAGTAGACGAAATTGCATTTTCAAATACAGCACTACGGCTTAACGTATTCCATATCGGTGTCGCTTTCACACTTTAGTAAAACGAAAGAGATGTACCCGGTATGTGTCGTTCAAAAATGCAATTCCATAACTATACAAAACTATAGTTTTAAATATCGACTACGTGTTTAAAAAATTGTTTCGAAAACCATTTTTAGTCTAAATCGGTACATAGTTAGGAATCGCGGAAGGTTCTCACTACACAGTGATAAAATTATCTAAAACTGTTTTATCTACAATCTAGGACAATCATGAACGGACAAAAATAACCATGCAGCAATATTGTGACGACGCAGTAGGGCCATTTTACGTAAAGTTGTAGACTCGACTTTTTTTGATTTTGATGTAATCGGGTTTTTACTACTCAGAATCGAAAGCACTTTCGAATGTTATACAAGAAAAAATGTGTCCCAAGTTTTTTTCCCATTCCGTTACCGTTTCCATACTAAGCTTGTATAGTGGTAACGGAACGGAAAACCGAAAATTATATGTAACATTTTGGACAGTTTTTTTCTCCCATTATGTTCGAAAGTACTCTCGATTCTGAGTAGAAAAAACCCGAATATATCAAATTAAAAAAAAAACGGGTGTACAACTTTCCGTAAAATGGCCCAGTAACTGAAACTTGGGTCACTAATTTATATTTTAATAATTTAAAAACCATGAAATGCTTTTTATTGACCTCAGCGGAAGCCAATTTAATTAATCAGATAGACATTCTTATACTTAAGGGTGGTATTCCACTTGTCAAAGATCTGTATCCAATGTGTATTTGCATCTAACATTTGGTCTAAAGAGTAAGTGAGACGCAATGTACATTGGACAACGATCTTGGACAAGTGGAAAATATTCATATTCATATATTCAGAATACCACGCTAAGATTATTTATGTTGGCCGAATTGCAAGTAGTCATTCAAAAAACAACTCTTAACCTCCAAGGTAGAAGATTCCAATTATAATGGCAGTTTAATAAGTAGGCCATAATTGAGAAATATTTAGATAAACAATTTACCTATTTAAATTGATAGAAAAATAATGTAAAAGTTAAGAAAACATAACGACACAAGATCTGCATCTGTAAAATCACTGCTGAATGTTTATTGCAATTGATACATACAATTTAGGTACATGTATGGTATATTGTTATTGGTACTAACGTAAGTTATCATGTCCATGCTTACGTGGTTCAATTTGTTGGAAGCAATTAGTTGTAATTCCGATGGAAGAACGTGAAGTAGGACACTACAAAATGACTTTCAAAACGAGCAGGTTGTTCCCAAAGTAACAAACTTAACTCAGGACTTGTCACTGTGACAATTATATTGGTGTACAGCAATTTAATTGGAATAAGATCTCAATATATTTGATATTTCATTTCGCTAGCCGTCGTGTTGCCCGTCAACCATTTTTATTAAATTTATACGCCACCCAAGCCTGTAAAGTGGGTATTACCGCCCACTACACATAAAAAGTACCGCCTGGCCAGACGTAAAATATAGTGCACAGCATGAGCGAAGATTCTTCGGCTCGGGCGACAAAAACCTGCGATTACAATCACTCTTCGTTTTAGCGCCCAAGGTGTTTAATGTATAAGAGCAGGCCTAACTACGGCTTTAGAAGCGAGTATAATGAAAATTGTACCGAATATTCAGTCGAGCGCTGTGTTGTTCCGCTGCGTGCAGACTCTATTTATCTCTGAAAATATAGAATTACACGTTAAAATACGGTAATTTGGATTTATATGAGCATGGAATGAACTACTATAAAAACAGAATTTAAGAGCCCGCAGTAAGCTCGGCCGAATTTCACCTTCCCATACAAACGTAGTTACGCTCTCATTTTAAAACTACGTGTTGGATTGTGACGAAACTATGCATATTGACATAAGGTGTATCTATGTCTGTAATTAGTGTACATGGTTCCAGTTTAAAACAAACAAAATACAGCAAAAACAAGTTTTGTATGAAAAATGTAAATTCGCTGTATTTTTTTTACTATGGTATCTGAAGCTACATAAACTAATTACAGACATAGATATACCTCATGTTATTGTATATGCAAAGTTTCGTTACAATCCGCCACGTAGTTTTAAAATGAGAGCGTAACTACGTTTGTATGGAGAATCGAGCTTACTGCGGACTCTTAAGATTAGAAGATGACAAAATAAGGAAATGACAATCCTAGTGAAAATATTTTTTATTTATTACATTTATTAGGTATGTCACCAGCCAACCACATAACAACTTGGCCACCCCTTACTTTCCGCGCTTTGGCAATAATATGCCATTTCACACCACTGCTCGGAAATAAAAAGATGGTGTGAATTGAGGTCTCAAAACCGTGATTAACTGTAAGTTGCATGAACAAACCTTCTATCAATAAATCAATCAATCAAAACGTTTATTTTCAGGAATACAGTAAGTAAAAATAGGTCTTATAAATTTTAAATACAGTTCCATGTATTCAGCCTGCATGCAGGCATGTAGACATTTCAGAGTGCTATGTTACGATTAAGTTCATAATTTATAACAATATGTCAATTTTAATAAATAAGAAAAGAATACAATAACAGAATAATAGAATCCACAAAATTAGTAATAATTAGTAAACAGTTGGAACAGTGCTTCGACCAATCAGAACAGCCCGCGCAGGGTGCGCCCCTCACCTGCGGCTCGGCCCTCGAACTCACTCGTCCGTCTATTGCTCACTTTTCCAGCCTCTACAATAATGTACTATTGTATGTCCATGGTGTACTTACTTATCAGCGCGCGCTGGCGTCCCATTGTTGGACCGATTGGAGCTGTCGCTCATCTCCGAACTGCTGCGGATGTCGCCGTCCATCTGTAAAGAGCAGGGGTATGTTACAGCTATCTCAGTACAAGGGTTTTCTCGCGTCCGTACACTGTATCTCTCTTATTATCCCGTTCATAAAAAGACAGAAACGTAGGTACAAACGACAACACTGTTAACTGACCATCCTGCGTTTATATAGAACCTTATTACAATGCACTTAAGGTGCACCGATGGTCAGTTAGCTGTGTTGTCGATAGTACGTAGACGCGGATTATTGGACCGTATATTAATATGGGACATATGGGTCCATTTCATCGTGTACGTAATTATTTATAGTTTTTATTTATCAGCCGTTTTCGTCAATAAGGACGATTTTTAATTGCATTGTTTAACCGCACAGTTTAAAATTGTACCTTGACATGTTATATTGAATTAACTTGAATTGTAATACTTAACTGAATTGTTATTTTTATTTTAGTTTAAAATTTCTATTGAATATTGACTTGTATTAACTGAAATGCTCTATTTATTTTTAATTATGTACTGATAACTAATATTGTAAGCTTGTTTTTGTACGCCAAAAGGCAAAACATAGTGAGACTAACATTTTTATCTTAACACCACTGTAATCAGATGTACCTATGTTTATCCAATAAACACTTTTGAGCTTGAGTTTGAAATGGCCTTATTGACTAACAAAGCGGTATCTTTTGTCTGGGAATGATTGATGGAGTTGATGAGACGTCACATTGAAATTTTCAGCATTGGTTATCTTGTGGGCCGAGAATTAGATCCTTGGGAGAGAAGCGAAGGATTCCAGAGTATCATCCTGAGCGTAGCGATTCGTTAAGAACGGGCGAAAAGAAATGGGTAGGCCACTAAATTCTGACACGTGAGGAGTGTACAAACGACAACACTGTTAACTGACCATCCTGTGTTTAAATAGAACCTTATTACAATGCACTTAAGGTGCACCGATGGTCAGTTAGCTGTGTTGTCGATAGTACGCCGTGTAGTTGTGTTTGTGCGATAATGTTTGTTAACACGTTCGCAACCAAGAACCCGCCCGACAGGCACTCGTAATGTTTGCTAGGCGGGCAGTAGTATGAACCTACACTTTCACAGTTCTGTCTGTTTCTGGTGTATTGTTTCATTTTTAGGCCGGTTGCGAAAGTGTTTAGTTTTACGAATAAGAAGGTTGGCTCACCTTGCCAGCGTATATGGCCTTGTAGGCGATCTGCAGTATCAGCCACGTCCACACCACGTGCAGCACCAGCAGCAGGCAGAGCAGCGAGTTGAAGATATAGTACGCGGGGAACACCGGGAGCAGCATCGGCGCGCGGATCAGTGTACTGAAATCATTGAGAAATTCGTAAGGTTATTTACATTTCCGTGATCATACAGGGGGAATTTTTAATCAGTGTCCATATTCAAGTATAAGATTCTTCAGCAAAAATGATAAAATACGTGTTTTTTGTTTCATATCATTCAGTACTAAATTTTTTAGTAATTACCGCTTAAAGTTATCCCAAAAAAACCTTACCGCGCGGGCACCTCAGCGGGTAGTAAGCGAACACGGCACGCCTCCCCCTGCCCCGCCTCGCACTGAATCCCGAGTAACCACGCTGTACGGATAATTCTTTTGGGATAGACAATTTATAATTAAAAAATTACCTAGCAGTTTTTTTTTCAAAAATGGAGTCTATTAGTGATACCAAAACCTACAAAAAATTTGGACACTCATTAAAAATTCACCGTATTTTGTACTTTCAGGAAACTATAGGTCTGTCCTTCTGTTACTTTTATCTTACTCGAGGTTTATGTATGATTGTTTGTTTCTTAATAAAATAAAATAATATAAATAAAACATATTTGAGTTGACTGTAGCAGTTGATGCCAGTGCAGCTAAAGTTGCGATCGTCGGTTTGACAAGCTCCCAAAATCAGGGGGCTAATAGTATCAACCACATTTGACAGGTCGGTAAACGTTCAATAGGCCGGTGAAGGGTTTGTTAGATCGCTGACCCCAAACGCAATTTTGCTTTGTAGCTAATTTTCTTTTCGCATTTTTCCCCGAACGCGATTATTCTAGTCTCTTTTTTTACTGCAGTTTATTGTCGTGTTGCTCCCGTATCGTATCTTATTACGTTTAATTTTTTAATCCCTGTAGGAAACCCATTGCAATCGCGAAAGAGTATGTAGGTTAGGTTAGGTAAGTAGCTTCAGATGCACATGACGCAAACTGCCCAGAAATAGGTAGGTATGTTCAATTGCGAATAAAATGAATGTTGAAAAACACGTATGTAAACTTATAAATAAAAGCTTTAATTAATTCCACACACAACAATATGCGGGCAGAGTAATGAAAAACAAAATATACTTACATGCAAGATATTAGGAAAGTAAAGTGATTAAAAGAAAAGTTAAGTCATAGGTGTGTGGACCCCTTCTGGGTAGAAGCCTCCCCCAAAGTGTTCCATGTGTCTCTGTCTGTGGCTGTATCGAGCAAAAAATTCGCTACCATAATATAGTGAGGAAGGTAAAAACGGGAAATTATGCGACTCGTGATAATGGCACAAGAAAAATCTGCTACAAAGAAAGAAAAATTGCGTTCGGGAAACCGATCTAACAAAACCGGTAAATTTACGTCCGTTAAATCTGTTTGTATGGGTTTGAAAGTTCTCTATGAGATGACTGCTTCAGGAGGCGCCATATTTAACGTTAACCGGCCATTGAAGAGGCAGCAAACTGGAGTCTTTCAAAAGACAACTGCGGCGAAGAGAAAGGATATCAGCAATTGAGAGTTCGTTAAGGGAGAGTCACAAACAATAAATATTCATAATATTGGTGTTTTTCCCTAGATCGATAAATAATAGGGGACACATACACGTATCGAACCTAGTGGTTCAGGCATGCGGCTGTCAAGCGGCGGTCGTGGGTTCAGATCCCGGCTCGTACCAATGAGCGTTTCGGAACGGAATATTTACCGTTAGCTTTTCAGTGAAGGGAAACATCGTGAGGAAACTGGTCTAATTCCAATAGGGTCGTTTTCCCTCTCGGTTGAAAGTTCAGATGGCAGTCGCTTTCGTAAAAACTAGGCAAACTATAGCTTGGCTATTAGCTAGCTAATCTTGGGATTAGGTGTCAAAGCGGACTGCGGGTTCCTTTAGGGCACAACCGGGAATAACGCTAGGAGAATGGACTTACACGTACCAAAGTAGCCCAAAGTCTTGAGATATTTAATAGATATAAATACTTAGAGTCCGCAGTAAGCTCAATTCTCCATAAAAACGTAGTTACGCTCTCATTTTAAAACTACGAGTTGGATTGTAACGAAACTTTGCATATACAATGACATGAGGTACATCTATGTCTGTAATTAGTTTATGTAGCTTCAGATACCATAGTAAAGAAAATACAGCGAATTTAAGTTTTTCATACAAAACTTGTTTTTGCTGTATTTCGTCTGTTTTATAAACTGGAACCATGTAAACTAATTATAGAC
This sequence comes from Epinotia bilunana, assembly GCA_947049275.1. Lineage (NCBI taxonomy): Eukaryota > Metazoa > Arthropoda > Insecta > Lepidoptera > Tortricidae > Epinotia > Epinotia bilunana. Next base: position 3,346,956 of record OX346271.1, on the reverse strand, counting down.
ATAGATATACCTCATGTCAATGTATATGCAAAGTTTCGTTACAGGCCAACACGTAGTTTTAAAATGAGAGCGTAACTACGTGCGTATGGGAAGGCGAAATTCGGCCGAGCTTACTGCGGACTCTTAAATACATTGAAAACATCCAAGACTGAAAAAATATAAAACTGTAATGTAGTATATCACCTCCAGATGATGTAGTAGGGGTAGATGAAGATCCGGGTGGTGATCCAGGAGATGATGAGCCCCAGGAACAGCGTGTCGCAGGTCCGCTGGTAGTTGGCGTATTTCGTGGCCTTTACCGCCTGGGAAAAGGTAAATGTCCTAAACTATCCTATGTCCTTCCCCGGGATCCAAACTATCTTCATACCATATTTCATCTCAATCGGTTCAGCGGATTAACCGTGAAGAGGTAACAGACAGACGGACAGACACACTTTCACATTTATAATATTAGTGGAATTCCGTGATCTGTGCCTACTCCAGTAATGTATGCCTTATATTGTAACGACATAAGGCATACATTCGGGCGCGCGACACCGGCGCGCCCGAATGTAACGTAATCAGCATGTGTGTGACTGATAAGATGCCGAGGTAGTCAAATATTTCGGTACTTGTCTTTATTACTGTAAGAATAAGGGTGTGTTATGAAATATTTGGCTACTCTGGCTGCTACTAACTATATGATGCTTATTGTAGGTACATGTCTGTCTGAACAGGGCAGAGTTGCGTCATGTTAAAATTGATAACGTAGTGTTGGTAAATAGATAATAAATCAAACCATCAAATTATTGTAATCCTACTAATATTATAAATGCGAAAGTTAAGATGTTTGGATGTTTAGATGCTTGTTACTCAGTCACGCTTAAACGGCTGAACCGATTTGAATGAAATTTTGCACGAAGATAGTTTATAGCCTGGATTAAAATATAGGATAGTTTTTATCCCGGGTCCACGCGGACGAAGTCGCGGGCGGAAGCTAGTAAAGTATAAATTACAAAATATAATTAAAATCCTAAAAAGATATAAACCTTGAAAGTTTAAAAAATATGTATTTTTTTATTGTCCAAGAGTTTAAAGCTACCAATAGAATCCTTGCGCTTTTATAGAAACAAAATTGTACGACAACTATTGACCTAAACGCAGTATTTCGCGACCGAAACAGCAATTTACTTGATTTTCCATAGAATGATTAGTATAAATTGCAAAATGTGACGTCATACTTTTACGTCAATTAGTATGAAGCGTTGCGGCTGCCGCGGGCGAGGTCCTATTTTAGCTCAAATTTTTGGGTATTTATGTTCTATAATTGTAATTGCCCCTATACACACATTTATCATACATTCCTCTCCAAAAACTGGTTCAAGATCAAGAGCGTTAACTACAATTGAATGTTTTCAGTTCAATAAAATAAAATGTATTTTCTACTTCATTGCTAAATGGTTCTCCGCGATACAGGTGAAGCCTAGTGCGGGGACCCCTGGGAATGTTCTGTAACCTTTCTTTGAGTAATGAACTTTTTTTATGGTATCTATCCATACTAATATTATAAATGCGAAAGTGTCTGTCTGTCTGTCTGTTACCTCTTCACGCTTAAACCGCTGAACCGATTGAGATAATTTGGTATGGAGATAGTTTGACTTCCGGGGAAGGACATGGGATAGTTTTTATCCCGGAAATCATCCCCTAAGGGGGTGAAATGGGGGGGTGAAAGTTTGTATGGAGCTGCGATATAAACGGAGTTCCACGCGGATGGAGTCGCGGGCAGAAGCTACTAGCTTCTGCCCGCGACTCCATCCGCGTTAACTAATAGTAATCGTACTGTACTCAGTACGATTACTATTAGTTAACCACTGACAGATGGATTGCCTTCATTTAATTTTGAACTTTAATCTTATACAAATAAAATAGTTATTACTAAATCGGTAGATGTGGGTAACAGTATTCTATGCTTTATCCGTATGAAATTAAAGTTGAAAATTAAATGAAGGCAATTCATCTGACAGTGGTTAACTAACAGTAATCGTACTGTAGTAAATAAATCTTAGGTTACAAGCCTATTGCGTCGTCTACGCGGTATCTATTTGTATCGAATTGCGTATTGTGCCGACGAAGCAATTAGGAACGAAGCGCAGCGGATCTCAAGTCCGCATCGTATGGAGCCAGCATTACGTGCGACTTTTAAAGGCGTTGACACTGGAGCCTCACAGTGTCAACACAGTTTAAGGGTCAATACAAATGGGAATGATGCCCGTGTGGTGTCGGGTTAGAATTTCACCACCCCCTTTCTTCCCGTGGGTGTCGTAAGTAGACTAAGGGACCAGGGTTGAAGTGTGTTGTGGGCGATGGGCTAGCAACCTATCACTGCAATATCACATTTTGTCGATCTTTTATACCCACATTCATGCTAAAAGTGGCGCTGGAATATACGTTTCATGTGCTCTGCCTACCCCTTTTGGGAATAAAGGCGTGAATGTATGTATGTATGTATGTACAAATGTGAATACCCTAGAAAAGCATAAAGATGCCAGCTAAAATTGGAATTAAAGATATTGCTGTCTCATTCCACTATAACTGCGTTTCAATCGGTTGTTGCGACAAATTGCATAGTTCGTAGTGTGCATAACACTGTCAGTGCTAGGTACCCGTTGGGTATACAATAGGCGCTATGCTCGTGGGCGCTTTCCTTTAAGAAAAGATTCTCGCATGCTATCAGCTACGAGGGTAGCGCTGCAATTTTTTTAACAGTGAATGTGTAACACAAACCTCAACAAATATATCCGCACAATCGTGCACCAACAACACCAGCGTGCCTATCCGGTGCAGGTTGCAGACCCAACTGAAGGACAGCAGCAGGATAGTGGCGAGGTGGTGAACGAACATCTGCCAGAAGTCCTTGCGACGCACATCGTAGAACTGCGAGATTGTCAGCGACCAGTAGAACGCCGATGAGACCATGTAGTACCACCATACGTCGTTGGTTAGGCCCTGGAAGGTGAGGGGATAAGTTAGACATTGGCACTATGCTGTGATTCCACTGGGGAGAGGGCGGAGTGGACTCGGCCAATCGCAATGAGGGTTTTCCAGAATGCATTACGTCAACTGGCATTGTGGCGTGAGATCTTTTTGACAAAATCACGTGTATCGCGTTTGTAGGGATGCAAAAGGCCGTGCGTATCCGCTCTAAAGTCCACCAGTAAAATTGATGATGGTTAAACATCATTGGTGGATTTTAACACCTAGACGTCTCACCACCGTGTTGCCAGCTGGTGACATAGTCTATTCTGGAACCCCTTTTCGATTGAATCAAATGTACGTTAGTCTGTGTAATGTGTGTGGTTTAGTATTTGAAGCTAAGCTAGATTTCAATACAGCGGGGGGAAGAGCGGCAGTAAATACATTTGAGCGAACGCCCAGTCGCCGCCCCGCTGCCCGCTGACGTTCAGCTGTGCAAGCCAATACGTGAACCGCAAGTCCGACATGGGAACTTTGAGTAGTGACAAAACAAGATGATTCAAAGAATTTTTACTTCAGTCAAGTTAGTATTAGGTATTGAAATTCTGGGATTCCGATGTTATGAATATTCTCTGTAAATAGGTCAGAAATTCACGTGTTAGTTTGTCTAGCTTTTAATTCCTGTTCACCACTCAATAACTCAAAGGATTAAGGAAAAAATAACTTACAAGGATAAGTTAACCTTTGTATCCTTAAGCCCTCATTTGTCTGGATTTTACCAGTATCATGTATACAAGAATAGTTATTTATGATACAAGTGCGGAAAGTAGGTAATTTTGATCGACACGAGTTGGGAATTACCAATCCGCACGTGTATCATACAACATTTTACAATGCATCATGCGAGGAAATTATTTTTTTTACATAAAGGGTGAAATTTGAAATGTCCTGAAATCTCATTCTCGCACGTGTGTGGGAATATTGGCCCGAAATCCATTCCCGCACGGCCGCCTCCCGGCACGCCCCGCCGTGCAGGCATGGAGGGCTTCCCGTGTTTATGTTGACCCATATAAAGGCGCACTTTCAGAGCAAGTGCATTGTAAAGAATTTATACACTTTATGGTACTGCAACTACTGACAAAAAATAATAAAATAATACAGCACCAACGTGTAAAGAAATGGGATTGAAGGCGGTATCTTGACTAGCTCGTCAATACGTGTGTTGGGTAGGTACGCCGATCACTTCTTGGAGCCGCTGTAAAGGTTAAGGACTAAGGTAAAAAAAAAAGGAAAACATTGGAGGATTAAGAACGGGATAGATACTTAGGGCGTGTTGCACCAACTTACAGGCCGATAAATGTTAAACATGGCGCCGGCAGCTGTCATCCCAACTTTCCATCATTCAGATTTTAACCAACACGGCTTACGATTAGAGACGGTTTGGTGCAACCCACCCTTAGTTCATCACGATGGTGGTAGCCTATTCGTATCAGCGCAACGACACTATATTTGTAATACATAAAATAAAATATAACATAAAACTCGTTCACTGGCCAACCAGACTTAGTCCAGTCAATGAACTGACAACTTGTATGGAAAAAATGTCAATTTCGGAAATAATTTATAATAGCTTCTTTTTGATGTGTAACGGATATATTATCAATTAAATAGTTACCCAGCGACAAAATCCGACAAAATTTCAGACATCAAAAAAATGATAAATTAACTAGCTTCTAAAAAGTCAGAAAAAATATTAATAAACATGTTTGTCTTTATTTTGGCTCATTTACATTTGCTCTATAATATTCAATATAAATCGTACAAAAAAACACAATGCATGCTTCATTTAAAGCTACATAATTACTTCCGGGTGGAAAGTTTGCCGGATTCTTGAATAAATCATCTTAGAATAAAATTTTAAAATGAAATCAACAAAAAAAACGCTATTATAAATTATTGTTTTTCAAAACCGTATTTTGCCTGGAGTAACTGGGAATTCCTTGTGGCACGATATATAAAAATAAAGTAAAGCTATGTGTTGGGGTGCAAGTAGGCGATTGTTTGGTGGAATTAAAAGATAGTTTAAACGTCAATTGTTATAGATTACACTTCTACAATGTTAATAAAATAAGTTAAATGTTAAGGTTAATTAAATGTTATAAAATGTTAGAATGCGATCGCGAGGGTGTCATAAAACGCACTAACTTTAGGAAACGACCGCATCGCCAAAGTAGGGCGCGAGCGGCCTGTCACGTGTTCGATGCACATGCACCGAACACTATGCGATTATTCAAAACAAGAAAACACCTATACGCTGCTGCTAGGATCTACTCTACTGGTTCGATTCCTGATCTGATTCGCTAGTTATCGCATTTTTTTTTCTGTGCAACAGTTAAATAATAGTATTGTACAACCCACGTACTATCGACAACACAGCTAACTGACCATCGGTGCACCTTAAGTGCATTGTAATAAGGTTCTATATAAACACAGGACGGTCAGTTAACAGTGTTGTCGTTTGTACAACCAGTGTATAAAACGAGCCATTTTATCCACGAGTTATACACTCCGCTTCTCAATTCGATTTTGAGTAAATTAAACAAGAAAAATATACATGTATTATAATTATAATAAATCGGCCTATATACCGTCCCACTGCTGGACACAGCCCTCCTCTCATGGATGAGAGGGAACGGGCAGCAGTGCCCACGCTGGCCCAGTGCGGATTGGGGACTTCACATACACCTTTGAATTTCATCGTGGATGTATGCAGGTTTCCTCACGATGTTTTTCCCTACCTATTATGGTTGTGTTATAATATTTAGACTCGTGCTACGAGACCTCCTCTGTTGCTGCAAAGGGGCGCCGCAAGGCCGCGCGTGGGGTTGATATATTACTTTTCACACCTTTCATTCGGAAAAGTAAGTTTTGCTCCACCACGAGAGGGATCAAAATGCTACTTTTCTGTTCAAGCTACTTTTTTAATTTATTCGTTGGCATGTAGAATTTACGCAATGTGCCAATAGAACACAGACGTAATAAAATAATCGACTGTAATTTTCTCGTAATCGGTTAAAACGATCATGTTTCAAGTTTTAACTTTAACAACGTTATTTGAAAATTTATGTATTTTTCGTAATATTTAAAAAATTGTAATAAAAATTAAGAAAATTTGTTAAATCTTGATAAGTAATTTTAACAGCATCTTTTTTTAATTTCTTCGTAGTCTGTGTGAAAAATAGTATGTGTCACTCGGTAGCAAAATTATCTTCGTCTCGGGCGTTAACACTTGTATCCCTCAATACGCTCAAGTATCCTACGTTAGAATCCCTCGCTACGCTCAGGATTCAATTGTAGGAGCCCTCACTACGTTCAGGATTCAAAACACCGCCCTCGCCGTAAATATACTATTTTGCTCCCTTGTGACACAAATAACTATTACAGTACATATGGTACTACTTTTTCGCACTAGTGTGGAAAAGAGCACTTTTCGTGCATATGTCGAAACTTTAAAGAGCCATATGTACAGTAAAACATTGTACGATACACGTGCGAATAGGTAATTCTGTTTGGCACTTGTATCGTAAATAACTATTATGCACTATAGCATAAAATGCCGTTTTATGTACCCTACGCGCAACAGCAGCTATTATTTATTTATGGACTGCTCTTTAGATAATCGGTATGTACAGATACAGAAGTAATCTGCATAATTTTCAAGGACGGGCAGGCAAGGGATGTCTTTGATAGTTGTTAAGATAGGTCTGCTTAGGTACTCCGCTTATATTATAACATCGGTCAAATACGAAACTAGTTTTGTCAAACATGAATAACAAGGAGAAAGGAGATACCTCTCCTCACAACTGTATGTCGTCTCGCGCATATTTGGAGAAGCAACACCCGTATCATCCCGTATCATGGTCGGCCTTATCACACGATAAGTGACAGGATAGAGCGTCCGTCACTGGCTGACACCGTTAAATAGAACAAGACGGACGCTCTATCTTGTCACTTATCGCGTGATAAGGCCGACCATGATACGGGGTCAGATCAAGTTAATATAAAACTTGTAAAAAACAAGATTTGTATCTAATCAAACTAATAGAAAGGTCAACTCTGTCAGAATGTAAACAAACGTATATACAAACGAAGACGAGCTGGAGTGTCCTCAAATCGAACTTACGGCGTCGTAATAAAGTTCAGCTGTGTTGTCGACGGGAAGGCTGACCCCGAATTGATATATGTTTTCAACTAAACGAGTCGCGATTCGAACACCAATAAATCAATACTGTTCAACAAAGAGTCCAACGGCTTCTAGTGTATGTGCTAGAATATCTACGGGCGTAGCACGGTTGCCATTTTATCACTATCGTTGTGGATAAGGCATCCGTCACTCTCGCACTCGCATACTTGTCAGAGCGTGATGGGAGTCTTTACCACAACGATAAGTGATAAAATGGCAACCATGCTAAGCTGTACGGGTTTCGTCAAAAGTTGATACGTTTCATTCATCAATATAATACATATATCAACTATAGGTTGACTGAACTAACGTTTACGAGCGCTTAGTCTGGCAAGCGAGAGTTGAACCCGCTTATGACGTAGGTACTTAATACCGCTGTGGCGCAACGACCCAAAGTGGATCTTGGTCTCCGACACCAAAGACCGTCAGGCTCCCCTGTCCAATGCCCGGAGTTCATTCTGATCTTTTTGGACTTCGTCGCCCCACCGGTACCTAGGACGCCCAACAGGTCTTCGGACGTCCCGATTAAGCTCTCCGGACTGCACGATCGTCACTCACGCGAACTACGTGCCCGAGCCATCGGCGTCTTGAGGATTTCGCTTCTCCTATGATATGACTAAGCATAACAAATTATCATGGATCGCACATAATATCGGATCATCGCCATATCACAATATTAGTCATTGGTAGGTATCACGAAAAAACATGGTGTCACAAGCAAATTACAACTCTACGGCTGTGTTTTTCAACCTGTGGGTCGCGACCCCCGGAGGAGTCGCGAAGCCTGTTAAAAGAGGTCGCAACTGTATTCTTGAAGTAAAGGTGATAATAAAGATTAGTTAATTTTTAAAGCATTGCTTTTAAGCATTACCCCTTATTGGCAAACGGGTAACCATTTAGACAAAGTCGCGACTTTTTCCATAGTATCGGGCTTGATTAATTTCATACTGTTTCGAGATAAGTAGACAAATATTTATTGAGCGGCTATTCGGAATTGACTGAAAGATAATTAAATTATAAGTGATACCACCGGCATATCTTAAGTATGTCTATTAATTTCATATCTTTACCAAAACTCAATTTCCTCATGTTTCGATTATCAACCAGTCGAGTAAAGCGATTACCAGCGGCGCGTATACAGTATTATAATACGTGTCTATTATGTGTAGATAATAACTATAAGTGACTTATTTTGGGGTTGAATATTATCGATGACTCATTATCATTTAACACTAAGTTGGATGGTATTTCTAGCTTACAGACTAGCTGCCCAAAATTTGTTACAATATACAGTGTCCCGTAAACCGAGGATAATATTTGGACAACTAATAAGGATACTAAATACCTCTCAGGATATTTAATTTAATAACGAATTAATAGAATCAATTTTAATATCCCGAAAACTAAGGCATTTTTAATAAACCTAAAATTAAATATTCTGAGAGCTATTTAGCAGCCCTATCAGCACGCGCGAGCTCTCTCGCGCTATCGGTCTCTCTCTAGTTTCCTTATAAGAGAGTGCGAGTAGTGCGAGAGAGCTCGCGCGCCCGTCTTGTGCTAACCATGCAGTTGTCCACGGAGTTATTCGGCCCTTTCAAAAAATGTTTGTCGGGAATTCCAAACATGATTCCTTCATATATTCTGTCCAAAAGAAAATCCTAACATGAGTCAACGTTTAAAATAGATTATGATCGATATAATCAAGTTAACGTGACGGTAAAGATTCATAAAGCAAATATGAATAAAAACGTCAAAAAATCTGTTCCGACATCTAATATTTAACATAATTGTTAACAGTGTGACATCTGTTTCGCTTATCAATGAGTTCAAAACCGATTTCAAGTAGACTATTACGTGTTATCTATTGTTAGCCTTATGACAAGAACTATTACAAACGATGAATCAGACTTCGCACGATGGAGTTCCCTGCATAAGTGACTCATTCGGAAATTGATCGATTTTTAGGTCGTCAAGATTTTAAGTAAGTGTATATAGTAGTAGGAATACAACAAACTACAAATTAAGTTGATTGATGTCGACTTCCATTGATCGGAAACGATTTAGAGATGATACCTTTTCGATTGCGCGTGCATGGGTCGCTTAGGAAAATCCCGTATGTGTTATACCTAGTTTGTGTTAGTGTTAGTACTCCTTGACTTTTCCCGCGCCTTCGACTGCCTTAACATTAATCTACTTCTATCAAAGTTGAGTTATTATGGCTTCGACATTAATGCATTGAGATGGTTTCACAGTTACCTTAACAACCGTTGTCAATTTGTAAAACTAAATCTTAGTGATGGCTCCACGCGGGCTTCTGCACTTGCCGGCCTCGAAAGAGGAGTCCCTCAAGGGTCAGTTATTGGTCCGATCCTGTTTATTTTATACTCTGCTGATATAGGGTCACACATCACACACTGCAAGTACCACATCTATGCGGATGATGTACAAATGTACATCTCATGCAAACCTTCCGAACTAGAGAGCACCATAGAAAACCTTAATGCGGACCTTTCAAGAATTTCTAACTGGGCAACAGAAAATGGGTTAATTCTTAACCCAAGCAAGACTAAATATATGGTTTTTGGCAGCAAACAACAGCTAGCTCGCACCAGTCTTTCAAATCACGTTATGCTTATGAATATGCCTATTGAGCGGACACAGGAAGCGTGCAACCTAGGTCTTTTGATGGATGGAAGCCTTCGTTATGAGAAACACATTGCCAATACAGTCAGAAGCTGTTTTTATAAACTCAAGGTACTGTACAAAATAAGACCATTTTTAAAAGAGAGCCTACGAATACAGTTAGTGGAATCACTAGTTTTATCTAGACTTAATTATGTGGACACTGTGGTTGGTCCACGACTTCTTTCTAAAACAAAGAAACTCATCCAGCGTGTTCAGAATGCCTGTGCTCGCTTTTGTTTCAACATTCCGTTGAGGGCCCATGTCACCCCATTTCTAAACAAGAATAATATCTTGAAAATGCAACACCGCCGTAAGCTCCATCTGGCTTGTTTGCTTTTTGGGGTATTGAAGCACGAGGCACCGGCGTATCTCTTCGAGAAACTCTCCTTTAATAACTCGTCTCGGTGTAGAAGCCGTCAGCGCGTAATATGTTTGGTGACTCCCCGACATGCTACTGCTGCTTTCCGAGGAAGTTTCCGCTATGCAGCCACGAAGTGCTGGAACAATGTCCCGCCGCCGCTCAGAAGGCTGTCGGACGTTAATAGATTTAGAATTAATCTCAAAAAATTCATGCAAGAACATCAGCATAAACAGGAGAATCTCTGTCTTGAAACTAGCTGCATTTAACACTCCCTCACCTGTTGGTTATGCCCCTTCTGCAATTCATTCATTTCATTGCCATACGGTTGCTGGACAACGTAATTTAATATGTAATTTGTCAACGTAGTTTAATTTATAATTAAGTATTGTTTTTGTAAGCCCAATTTCATGTCCATGCTGTTTTGTTTGACGTTTAGAGTTTAGTTTGTCTTGTCTTCTCTTCACTGGCGCTAGTGGTACTGTTCATGTATGGGCTGCGTTCATTTTTACCATTAAGGCCCATACGCACGTAGTGGTTTGTTGGGATGAAACTACTGACAGGCCAACAAACATTTATTATTTAATATTATTAAAAAAAACCGTTCATTGCTTTTTTGTGTATTTTTTATTTTTATTTTTTATGTTTGTATTTTAGTTAAGTATATAGGTATTTCCTTTTAATTGTTTTGTTTGTTACTCTCCGTGCTCTCACCGAATGGACCCTGCGGAAGACCAGCGCTGGCTGCAAAGCTAGCAACATGCTGAGCTGGGTCCATTTCGTGACAAAAAGGAAATGTGCTTTTTTTATTATTATCTGTGTTGTGTTTGTCACGAATAAATGTTTTGATTGATTGATTGATTGATTGATTTTGATCTTCAGTCTGCCTGTAGTCTAGCCCTAAGGGGGCTTCATAAAACTTAACAGATCCCTGTTAACTAAATTGTGACAAAATACATAATGACAATAAAACCAAACGAAATTTAACGGCATTTTAGCGAAAGGTTTTTTAGAATAACAGCATAGGAATTCAAGAACTAGGAAAAAAAAAATGATATCGATATGTCAACTCCCATTGATCTGAGCTATAACCACGAACTTCGAAAGTCGAAGTTCAGGTATTTTCATCTCTATCGCACTCACTTGCTCGAGTGACAGGGATGCATGTAACTATACGAACTTCGAGTTTCGATCTTCATGGTAGCGCCGCTGATACGATCTGGAGATGCTTTTCGCTTGCACATGCATTGGGTCGGTTATTTTTTCTATTTTACGTCACTCTGGGCGGAAAGTGAGATTTACCGCCCACGGGTGCAGCGGCAAATCTCAATTCACACCCAGGAGAAGATGTAAAATTGTGTATGCACCACGGGCGGTAATTCGCATTTTTATGGCCCTCACCCTCGGTTCGGGCCACAAACACCTGCGATCTGGGCCATTCACGAATTCACCGCCCTAGGTACGTAATGTTCTATTTGTGTGCACGTAGGAAAATACTCGGTACATCCAGTTTATAAACAGCTCACTCAATTAACAAGTTTACGTCTCAGTTCACCCATTAAACGGACTTTTAACAAATGATTCCAACCCACAAAACGTGGCGTTGAAATTACAACTTTATCTTACAGGCAAACGGTTGAAAGTCCTTTAAATTAACACGATTTCTTACCTTTTCACATTTCTACACCTAAACCACTTTATTACATTAGGGTAAATAATGACCTTTTAGACATGGACGCGACAGGTCATTAACCTACACCAATAACAGTTAACCTACATACTTATGCAAATATGGTTATTAGTGGTCATCGTGAACAAATATAGGTTTCTTTAGATATGGGGCTGTCCATACATTACGTCATTTCAGAATGGGGGGGGGGGGGTTGTCTGGCCATTGGATGACGATAGTCATTTATTAAGCGGGAGGGTCCATTTCAGGGAATAACAGGATGATGATGATGGGGGCGGCTCAAAATTATTACTTTATGGACAAGCCGTATGTAGTACTCTGCGAGCGTTTCCACCGCTGTTAATCATTTCCTTGCATTATGGTCAGCCAAAATAGCCCTCCGAATCGCAGGAGTCACATTGCACGCAGAACCGATGACCGTTGGGGCGGAAAGGATCTCGAGTGGCGACCACGTACCGGCCGGCGGACTGATGACCCGTTAAAAGGTCGCGGGAGTCCGCTGGATGCGGGTGGCGGAGGACAGGTCATTGTGGCGCTCTTTGCGAGGCCTATGTCCAGCAGTTTTTTGCAAGCTTTATATTAAAAATACAGATTTTAGGTTAATTTTTTTATCCCTGTTGCCGAGTATTCATTTTTTTTTGTGAAAACTTACATACTATACATTCATATTCTCGCCAAACTGTTACGTTTGATGGCGAGACGCGCTACATTTTAATACAACTTAACCTTTTAAACTCATCTTATAAAATAAATTAGGTAACAATTTCGTGGGCCCCATACCAAAGAAATTATATATATATATATATATATATATATGCATACATATACACACATACATATATGATGAATCGAGAATGTCTTCTGGAATCATCACACATGCATGCATTCATTTCCGAGTTTCGAAGCAATTCTTTCCGAGAACTTATAATACAGTCATTATCTGGGGGGTTCTCGAAGCAGTTCAGGCCATTTTCGACCCCCCCTATAACTTCGTTGTGGATAAAACTAGAAGCCTGAATTTTCAGTAACCAAGCACGCATTGTAAAACCGCGATATATTTAAAATTTCATCCAATTTGAACCAGTGGTTTAAGAATTATAACTAGTCAAAGTTTCTTAATTTTGTCACTCACTGACTGACTCACCGATCATCAAAAGTCTAAGGCACTTCTAGCAGATATAGAAGCTTCAAATTTAGAATACAATTAGTGTTTAGTGTATAAATAAATCAAGACAAAAAAAAGCAATTTCACTCCAGTTTTCTAGATACACTAACTGCATAAATAACTGTGTAATCCCATATAAACATATAGGATTACAACGTTATATTTGCAGTGAATGAGTCAAAACATGAAAAAGCAAGAATGGGACTGCATCCATAATTCGTATGTATTGATAACACAATAACGTACAAAAAGAAGTGAGATCCCATAAAAAAACATTCCATTTAAAAAAGAGGCCAAGTCTCGAAACTCTGCCACCGTAAAAAGTTGTGAGATATTTCGTAGAGCCAAGTCTCAGGCATTCTTATTAATCTTTATTTGCTTGCTAAATCAAATTTTGTGACTTGGCAATCACACAATACTACATAGATTTAGGTACACAGAAATCCATAAATGCAGGAAAGTAGTGTGATTGCCAAGTTACAGAATTTTATTTAGCAAGCAAATAAAGATTAATAAGAAGGCCTGAGACTTGGCTCTACGAAATATCTCACACCTTTTTACGGGGGAAGAGTTTCGAGACTTGGCCTCTTTTTTACATGGAATGTTTTTTATGGGATATGTTTTTAGACAAACAAATTTACATAGTTTTCAAACCTGTGTGGCGTGATACATGTAGGTGTACTGATAAAAAGACAAAATTTATCCTCAATAAATTTGGAACAAAAAAGGTTCTATGTTTTTTTTATAGGTTGGACGGTATTCAGGCTGCAGGTATTGATATAACCGTAAATAAAATAATAACCATACTCGTTTGACGAAGTGTATTATTTTATCAAAACGGCTAGACCGATTTTGATGAAATGTATCTAAGAAAATCACCGCATTAAAGCCAGCAATCAAACAAAAAAAACTACATTAAAATCGATTTAAACTTTCACGATTCTCACACATTATTATTACTTAACGGGACTTAATCGCGTATCATTAAATTATTTATTTACCTCACTGAGGTCTCCCGACGTTACGGATGTGTTGCAACATCCATGGTCACGGGACAACCCCCCCCCCCCCCTCACCCGTGGGCTTGCTTAGCTTAGTACATAATTTCATGATACGCGATTAAGTCCCGTTAAGTAAAAATAATACATTAAAATCAGTTCATCTGTTTCGGCGCTACGCGGTCACAGACACAAATAACAAGATTATAAAGCAGTAGTATAGCAACCAGATATATAAAACTAGTTCTGGAGACATTAACATCTTTGTCTCAGGGCCGCACCGTCTCAGTAACTAATGATGCGACAAGCATCTATTGCCTGCGTTTGCCGCTTATCACCAGGTGGCTCGTATTCGTATGCTTGTGTACTATACTTTAGATGTATAAAAAAAATATTTGAAAATAATTTATGAACTAGCTTCGTCTGCGTAGCCCGGGATAAAAACTATCCCATATTTGAATCCAGGCTATAAACTATCTTCGTGCAAAATTTCATTCAAATCGGTTGAGCCGTTTAAGCGTGATTATACATATTAATTTGTTTCATTTTCCCATACAGTGATTACATAGAATGACTGTACTATTAGAGCGTTTCTCAAAAAAAATGCCACTATTATTAATTGTACTTCTACAAATTTTATGTTAACTATTTCCACTCAGAATCAAGAGCTCTTTCCACCCTGGTAGGACAAAAAACTGTCCCATACATATTTTTCCTATTGTGTTACCATTTACCGTATACTTTCTATGGTGGTAACACAATAGGAAAGTTCAAAAATGTATGGACATTTTGGGACACTTTTTTTCTCCTATTGGGATGGAAAGACATCGTGATTTTGAGTAGAAATAACAAAAAAGTTGCAGAAAATCTCCGAAAAAACGTAGTGGCATTTTTTTTGAGAAACGCTCATTAATGTATATGTCGGACATAAATTAGACCAGGTTTCTTTCATGATATACATATATTGCAGTACGTGCCTACAACATTTGTTGTTAAAATGATAAGATTTTAAACCACGATCGTTTCATTAAAGTTACGGTAGCCTTGTGGTTCAGGTATGCGGCTGTCAAGCGGCGATCGTGGGTTGAGTGATGAGTTTTACGGATCTAATGTACGGAATATCTACCGTTAGCTTTCCGGTGAAGGAAAACATCGTGAGGAAACCGGTCTAATCCCAATAAGGTCTAGTTTTCCCTCTGCTTGACTTTGAAGGTCAGATGGCAGTCGCTTTCGTAAAACTAGTGCCTATGCCAAATCATGGGATTAGGTGTCAAAGCGGACCGCGGGCTCCTTTAGGGCACAACTGGGAACAACGCTAGGTGGGAAATTAAAAAATTTCGTATCTCCCAGTCAGTTCCAATTGAAAAACATGTAGTTTGCATGGATCTCTCAAGAAATAAATCGGTAGTTACCTACAGGTTCAGGGGCAGTTTCGTTATATTCAAACCTGTGTGGCGTGATACATGTACGTGTACTGATAAAAAATCACCACTTCCCCTCCCCCCCCCCCCCCCATCTGACGCTCGACCCCCTCTCACCTTGAAATGTGTCACCGTTGGTGGTTTTGTGTCATTTTCAGGAAAACTATTATAGATATCAAAAAAGTGTCAAAGACAAAATGTATCCTCAATAAATTTGGAACAAAAAAGGTTATATGTTTTTTTTTATAGGTTGGACGGTATTCAGGCTGCAGGTATTGATATAACCGTAAATAAAATAATAACCATACTCGTTTGACGAAGTGTATTATTTTATCAAAACGGCTAGACCCATTTTGTATTTAAAAAAATCACCGCATTAAAGCCAGCAATCAAACAAAAAAAACTACATTAAAATCGATTTAAACTTTCACGA
The DNA here is from genome assembly GCA_947049275.1 of Epinotia bilunana. Lineage (NCBI taxonomy): Eukaryota > Metazoa > Arthropoda > Insecta > Lepidoptera > Tortricidae > Epinotia > Epinotia bilunana. The sequence goes on along the minus strand of OX346271.1, from coordinate 3,331,011 downwards.
TTCTCACACATTATTATTACTTAACGGGACTTAATCGCGTATCATTAAATTATTTATTTACCTCACTGAGGTCTCCCGACGTTACGGATGTGTTGCAACATCCATGGTCACGGGACAAACCCCCCCCCCCCCCCGTGGGCTTGCTTAGCTTAGTACATAATTTCATGATACGCGATTAAGTCCCGTTAAGTAAAAATAATACATTAAAATCGGTTCATCTGTTTCGGCGCTACGCGGTCACAGACACAAATAACAAGAGTATAAAGCAGTAGTATAGCAACCAGATATATAAAACTAGTTCTGGAGACATTAACATCTTTGTCTCAGGGCCGCACCGTCTCAGTAACTAATGATGCGGCAAGCGTCTATTGCCTGCGTTTGCCGCTTACCATCAGGTGGGTCGTATTCGTATGCTTGTGTACTATACTTTAGATGTATAAAAAAAAAAATTGAAAATAATTTATGAACTAGCTTCGTCTGCGTAGCCCGGGATAAAAACTATCCCATATTTGAATCCAGGCTATAAACTATCTTCGTGCAAAATTTCATTCAAATCGGTTGAGCCGTTTAAGCGTGATTATACATATTAATTTGTTTCATTTTCCCATACAGTGATTACATAGAATGACTGTACTATTAGAGCGTTTCTCAAAAAAAATGCCACTATTATTAATTGTACTACAAATTTTATGTTAACTATTTCCACTCAGAATCAAGAGCTCTTTCCACCCTGGTAAGACAAAAAACTGTCCCATACATATTTTTCCTATTGTGTTACCATTTACCGTATACTTTCTATGGTGGTAACACAATAGGAAAGTTCAAAAATGTATGGACATTTTGGGACACTTTTTTTCTCCTATTGGGATGGAAAGACATCGTGATTTTGAGTAGAAATAACAAAAAAGTTGCAGAAAATCTCCGAAAAAACGTAGTGGCATTTTTTTTGAGAAACGCTCATTAATGTATATGTCGGACATAAATTAGACCAGGTTTCTTTCATGATATACATATATTGCAGTACGTGCCTACAACATTTGTTGTTAAAATGATAAGATTTTAAACCACGATCGTTTCATTAAAGTTACGGTAGCCTTGTGGTTCAGGTATGCGGCTGTCAAGCGGCGATCGTGGGTTGAGTGATGAGTTTTACGGATCTAATGTACGGAATATCTACCGTTAGCTTTCCGGTGAAGGAAAACATCGTGAGGAAACCGGTCTAATCCCAATAAGGTCTAGTTTTCCCTCTGCTTGACTTTGAAGGTCAGATGGCAGTCGCTTTCGTAAAACTAGTGCCTATGCCAAATCATGGGATTAGGTGTCAAAGCGGACCGCGGGCTCCTTTAGGGCACAACTGGGAACAACGCTAGGTGGGAAATTAAAAAATTTCGTATCTCCCAGTCAGTTCCAATTGAAAAACATGTAGTTTGCATGGATCTCTCAAGAAATAAATCGGTAGTTACCTACAGGTTCAGGGGCAGTTTCGTTATATTCAAACCTGTGTGGCGTGATACATGTACGTGTACTGATAAAAAATCACCACTTCCCCTCCCCCCCCCCCCCCATCTGACGCTCGACCCCCTCTCACCTTGAAATGTGTCACCGTTGGTGGTTTTGTGTCATTTTCAGGAAAACTATTATAGATATCAAAAAAGTGTCAAAGACAAAATGTATCCTCAATAAATTTGGAACAAAAAAGGTTATATGTTTTTTTTTATAGGTTGGACGGTATTCAGGCTGCAGGTATTGATATAACCGTAAATAAAATAATAACCATACTCGTTTGACGAAGTGTATTATTTTATCAAAACGGCTAGACCGATTTTGATGAAATGTATCTAAGAAAATCACCGCATTAAAGCCAGCAATCAAACAAAAAAAACTACATTAAAATCGATTTAAACTTTCACGATTCTCACACATTATTATTACTTAACGGGACTTAATCGCGTATCATTAAATTATTTATTTACCTCACTGAGGTCTCCCGACGTTACGGATGTGTTGCAACATCCATGGTCACGGGACAACCCCCCCCCCCTCACCCGTGGGCTTGCTTAGCTTAGTACATAATTTCATGATACGCGATTAAGTCCCGTTAAGTAAAAATAATACATTAAAATCAGTTCATCTGTTTCGGCGCTACGCGGTCACAGACACAAATAACAAGATTATAAAGCAGTAGTATAGCAACCAGATATATAAAACTAGTTCTGGAGACATTAACATCTTTGTCTCAGGGCCGCACCGTCTCAGTAACTAATGATGCGACAAGCATCTATTGCCTGCGTTTGCCGCTTATCACCAGGTGGCTCGTATTCGTATGCTTGTGTACTATACTTTAGATGTATAAAAAAAATATTTGAAAATAATTTATGAACTAGCTTCGTCTGCGTAGCCCGGGATAAAAACTATCCCATATTTGAATCCAGGCTATAAACTATCTTCGTGCAAAATTTCATTCAAATCGGTTGAGCCGTTTAAGCGTGATTATACATATTAATTTGTTTCATTTTTCCATACAGTGATTACATAGAATGACTGTATTATTAGAGCGTTTCTCAAAAAAAATGCCACTATTATTAATTGTACTTCTACAAATTTTATGTTAACTATTTCCACTCAGAATCAAGAGCTCTTTCCACCCTGGTAGGACAAAAAACTGTCCCATACATATTTTTCCTATTGTGTTACCATTTACCGTATACTTTCTATGGTGGTAACACAATAGGAAAGTTCAAAAATGTATGGACATTTTGGGACACTTTTTTTCTCCTATTGGGATGGAAAGACATCGTGATTTTGAGTAGAAATAACAAAAAAGTTGCAGAAAATCTCCGAAAAAACGTAGTGGCATTTTTTTTGAGAAACGCTCATTAATGTATATGTCGGACATAAATTAGACCAGGTTTCTTTCATGATATACATATATTGCAGTACGTGCCTACAACATTTGTTGTTAAAATGATAAGATTTTAAACCACGATCGTTTCATTAAAGTTACGGTAGCCTTGTGGTTCAGGTATGCGGCTGTCAAGCGGCGATCGTGGGTTGAGTGATGAGTTTTACGGATCTAATGTACGGAATATCTACCGTTAGCTTTCCGGTGAAGGAAAACATCGTGAGGAAACCGGTCTAATCCCAATAAGGTCTAGTTTTCCCTCTGCTTGACTTTGAAGGTCAGATGGCAGTCGCTTTCGTAAAACTAGTGCCTATGCCAAATCATGGGATTAGGTGTCAAAGCGGACCGCGGGCTCCTTTAGGGCACAACTGGGAACAACGCTAGGTGGGAAATTAAAAAAATTAGTATCTCCCAGTCAGTTCCAATTGAAAAACATGTAGTTTGCATGGATCTCTCAAGAAATAAATCGGTAGTTACCTACAGGTTCAGGGGCAGTTTAGTAATTAGAGCGAGCGAGACGGTTTAAGAGTCCGCAGTAAGCTCGATTCTCCTGCATACAAACGTATAGTAACGCTCTCATTTTAAAACTACGTGTTGGAGTGTAACGAAACTTTGCACGTGCAATGACATGACGTATATCTACGAGTATGTCTGTAATTAGTTTATGTAGATTCAGATACCATAGTAAAAATAATACAGCGGATTTAAATTTTTCATACAAAACTTGTTTTTGCTGCATTTCGTTTTTTTTATAAACTGGAACCATATAAACTAATTACAGACATAGATATACCTCATGTCATTGTTTCATCACAATCCAACATGTAGTTTTAAAATGAGAGCGTAACTACGTTTGTATGGGAAGGTGAAATTCGGCCGAGCTTACTGCGGACTCTTGACTCCCCTCCCCAGTTATACGCAGATAAAATCTTACCGTATCTGCGTAGTGTGTAACACGCTTAAGGAGGCTTCATAAAACTTAACAGACCTCTGTTAACTAAAACTTACTTCTATGTCCAGCAGTGGCCGATCATGATAATGATGATAAAAGAATCAGTCTTCGTGCCTTTTATGGATTTGAATTCAAGCTTAATGTAATTTGAAATGAATAATCAGCTTTTAACAATTGACAGATTTGACCTAATAGATTTATTATTACGAGATATATTATTATTTTAGCGTATCTGCATTCATTCGGAACGATTCTAAACAAAGGTTATCTTAGCGTGTTAACAAAAAATATATTTTTACATCATTGCAACACTCAACTAAAACTGGCGCGAGGCCGTAGTGAAAACTATAAGCAGTATAAAAGTTTATTTTATCTACCTATTTTATACCACTTGTGATGAAAACGTTTGTTTTCCGCAAACGTAGCGTTAAAATGCGATGACGCTCGATTTGATAACGATAGCGAGATGAACACAATAGTGCATTGTCATGATAAAAGGCACGTGGTAGGTCCAATATCGGCCCACAACATTCACCGACGCCACTGGGCTATTCGGAGCGCGCTAATGCGCCTCACCTCACCCGTCACGCCTAACGAAAGTACACCTCTACCAACGCTTAGATACTGCGAATCGCGCCGTCAGGATATACACGGTGGGCCCGAGTAACCCGAAAGATTATAACCACGCATTCCTGAGGTCATGGCAGGAACCCAACTCAATTTCAACAAAAAAAAAACTTGTTTTGTCGGTTTTTGTAAATAAAACTTGGATAACTATCGGTTCTCTATGGAAATTATCCCTTTTAATAACACGGTAACGATTACTTTTTCAAAAAAGATCTATTTATTGAGTGGTTGCTGGCACTTTGATATATGTCATGGCCGCTCCACACGATGGGCCATCCTGACCCATCATACAGGACGCAACTATTCGTTAAAGGGAGTAAGGCATATTTATGTCTCGTTCTACCGCATAGCCGCGTCCTGTATGATGGGTCAGAGGGCCTACCGCGAAACGAAAACGCACTTCGTTTGTGTATCTCCGTCTCTGTCGCACTTGCTAGTTCGAACGACAGGGAGGGAGATACACGAACGAAGTTCGTTTTCGTTTCGCGGTAGCCCCTCAGGATGGCCCATCGTGTGGAGCAGCCATCAATAACGACGCGAAACTGGCCAACATCGGTAGCAACGTCGCAATCAAAAGAGCTAAATGCACTTAGTAATCACAATAAATAGTTTACATGAAAATTAATAATATCTTCAAAACTAAGCCGGTATTGACTGGGGTCCACATAACATTTTTTGCTCCTAATGACCTAAGGAATGCGTGGTTAAAATATTTCGGGTTACTCGGACCCACGGTGTATTTGTGGGTGAACGGTGAGCTTAGAACACGTTACAGAATTGCGGGGCTGTACTGTAGCCGAGCGGTAAGGCACTTTAATTCTGGAGGTCCTGGCTTCGAACCCCGGCTCTTACCACTGTTTTGTTCAAAAACTTATGTACGAAATATCATTTGACATTTAACAGTGGCTTTTCGGTGAAGGAAAACGTCGCGAGGAAACCAGTCTAACCTTCCTTAAGGTCTAGCGTTCCGTCTGGGTTGGAAGGACAGCACGGCTAGCACGCGACGGCGCGCGAGCTCTCTCGATTTTTCTCGCACTATCCGTCTCTCTCTTATTAGAACACTTAGAAGAAGAGGTATAGTGCGATAAAAAAGTCAAACTCTTTAATGCAGTCATCCTAGAGTTATTTGACAAACATGCTCCCTTACACAGTTAAAGTCAAGCGGCCCCCTGCACCTTGGATTACTGAGGGCGTTCGCATGGCCATGCGAAGGAGGAACCGTGCGTTCAAACTCTTTAAGCGTGACCGCAGCGACGAGAACTGGAGACTTTTCAAGGGGGCTCGCAACCGTTGTAATCAGATGGTACGTACAGCGAAGCGACGGTTTATACACCAAAATGTGTCTTCATCTTCCATGGCTGACGTCTGGAAGTTTCTCAAATCACTTGGCCTCGGGAAACCTTCCAGTCCATTTGATGGCACTTCCTTTTCTCTTCAGGACCTTAACTCTCATTTCTCCTCTGCCCGCTGCGTCGACAACAATGTCAGAATCAACAATCTTAATGAGATCTCTTCCCTACCCCTCTCTATCACGGACCCATTCTCCTTTTCTCTCACTTCTCAAGCAGATGTCAAGGCTGTTATTCATCATCATATCAGCCGAAAGACCCTAGGCCTATGTCCACTGCTGGACATAGGCCTCCCCCAAAGAGTGCCAAAGTGACCGGTCCTGCGCCACCCGCATCCAGCGGACTCCAGGTCTAGTCTAGTCGGTTTACCAGGTCATCAGTCCACCTTGCGAGGGGCCTACCCACGCCGCGCCTTCCGGTTCGTAGTCGCCACTCGAGAACCTTTCCGCCCCAACGGCCATCGGTTCTACGTGCTATGTGCCCCGCCCACTGCCACTTAAGTTTAGCGATTCCGAGGGCTATATCGGTTACCTTGGTTCTGCTGCGGATAGCCTCATTTCTGATGCGATCACGCAGAGACACCCCCAACATAGTCCTCTCCATAGCCCTATCATAGGCTGTTATTAAAGCTATCAAATCCAAAGCCATCGGTTGTGATGATATCAGTCGGTATATGATAGTGTCGGTTCTAGACTGTGTGTTCCCTGTATTGACTGATATCATCAACGCGTCGTTTTTCAATGGCGAATTCCCTTCCATATGGCCCAAGGCATTTGTTATTCCTCTTTCAAAAACTAGCAAACCCACTGTGCTTAGCAACTTCCGACCCATTTCAATACTCCCCTTTTTATCGAAGGTTGCTGAAGCGGTGGCTCATAAACAGCTATCTCGTTTCATTTTCTCACATAATCTTCTGAGCCCCTATCAGTCTGGCTTTCGTCCTTGTCATAGCACCAGCACTGCTCTGCTGAAGGTCACGGAAGACATCAGACGTGGCATGGAGAATCAATTGGTCACGGTTCTTATCCTTATTGATTCTTCCAACGCATTTAACACTGTTGACCATGAGATTCTTCTTGCTCTGCTTGAACATTTAAATGTGTCGTCTGTTGCCCTTAGGTGGTTTTCTGCTTACCTTCGAGAGCGCCAGCAAGCGGTCCGTGTCGACCAAGCCTTATCCGACTGGTGTGACCTAGCAACTGGCGTCCCTCAGGGAGGCATTCTTTCTCAACTCTTATTTTCCATCTTCATTAACTTCACAACCCCGGAGCTTCACTGTTCTTACCATCTGTACGCCGACGACCTACAACTTTACGATCACTGTAAGGTGAGTGACCTTAGTGTTACCATTAACAAGCTGAATCTGGATCTCTTACACATCCAGCGGTGGTCAGAGAAGTTTGGCTTATTTGTTAATCCGTCCAAGTGTCAAGCTATCGTCATTGGTAGCCCTCAGCAGCTTGCGAAACTTAATTTTAATTCTATTGCTGCAGTTGAATTTAATGGTACTCCTATCCCGTACAGCAAAACTGTCAAAGACCTAGGTGTTTATCTCGACAACACTCTCAGTTGGAGGCCACAGATCTCTGAAGTTAGTCGGAAAGTTGTAGGTTCGCTTCATGCACTTAATAGGCTAAAGTATTTCTTACCCATCAAAACCAAGATTTTATTAGTGCAGACATTGATATTGCCCATAATCGACTATGGTGATGTGTGTTATCCTGACTTGAATGGAGTGCTTCTTGACAAGTTAGATCGTCTTCTAAATAATTGTATTCTTCGTAAATACGATCATGTCTCTTCCTTCCGCTCCCAATTGGGCTGGCTGCCAATCCGCCTACGCCGCAAAATACGTTTGCTCTGCACTCTCTTCTCCATTCTAAACGATCCAAATTCTCCCGAATACCTCAAAACTCTTTTTCAGTATTACTGTGTCTCTCGAGTCCGTCAACTTCGCTCCTCTGGCAACCTTTCCTTATCTATTCCGCCTCACCGTACTGGTTTTATGTCCAAGTCCTTCCGTCCAAGTAGCTCGCCTATGGAACCATCTCCCTGTCAAAATTCGGCAATCTCCAAACAGGCTTGTCTTCAAAAAGTCCTTACAAAAATTATTTGCTGGCAGAACTAAAAAATAATCTATCAGATTTGTAAGTTTCATCTATATTCATATGTATGTGTATGTATGTATTAATAGGTATATATTGTTATATCATATTATATTGTATTGTATCGTATTCTACTTTATTATTATTCATCGCATCTTTAGACATGTTATGGAGTTTTTGTTTTAAATTAAGTTGCACTGCCCACATTTTATCTGCTTTGCCTTAAGGTTGACTGGTAGAGAATGCTTTATAGCATTAAGTCCGCCTTTTGTACTATAAGGTATTCTTTTGTGCAATAAAGATTAAATAAATAAATAAATAAAAATCGAGAGTATGTCGCGGCCGTCGTGTGCTAGACGTGCTGATAAGTCAGTTACGAAAAACTAGTGCCTTTGCCAAATCTTGGGTTTAAGGGGGTGAATTGGAAACTATCGCGTGCTTTGAAACACCGTTCTGACAAGATTAAGAAACAATAAGGTCTGATTTTCCGATATATGGTTCTTGCTATATGATTGTTTATCTGATTTCATCGATACATGATTGTCTAAAATTTCCTCGATAGAAAAAAAATCCAAAGTTGGGTCTTAATTTTCCTTTTTTGACTCAGCCTACTCAAACAATACATTATTTTACGACACAATCAAGTATTTTATCTCACCTAAAATCTCACTTAGGTAATGAAATATAAAAAAAACTACACTAAGTTAGGTATTTATCAAAATTTGGCTCAAAAAGCCATTCCCGAAGAGCTCAACCCGAGCAGCTCTTTTTCTCGTGCGCGGAAGGCATAAGCGTGTCTCTGTCAAGGGGGCGTGGTTGACTCGAATCAAGGCATCCCCTTAAGGTGGCACCTGCATCAATTCTCTTATCTTCTTACTTCATTTCTAAATATTTATTGAACGCACGTAAGTGAAATGATGCAATTCACTTGGGTAATTTACCTTTTCACAGCGGCAACACTGATAGTCCGCCATATTTAAGATGCCGATGACGTAGGTCCGATGCACTGACGTCTGACGGAATTTATCTTGTTTCGTTCTACCATGATTGCAAGTTAAACTACACTATAGTGTCTATGATAAGTGTAAATGTTTAAAACAATCAAGGGGCGGAGATGTTTTTATTTTGGGCGAGATATTTCAATAAGTATCACTATCACGAAAACACCTCATCCCGTTTATCAGACAAATAAATAAATATTTTTGTAACCTCTACATTCATATCTTCGTCTTAGTGTATACGACCTTATAATAGTTATAATGAATTTCAATATGGGCCAATAAACTTTTTCTTGTTGTTACTTTAGCCAGAAGACCACACGGAAGTTTGTTAGAAAAAATGTTACAACATGGACTTCTAACATACCTAGAACGCCGATAAGAAAATGGATTTAAATTGTCAACAATACTGTATATGCGATAGAAATTGATAGCCACGTTTATATGTTACTTTACCAGAGAACTTTCTGTACGTAGCACTATAATTTATTCTGTGAAACGATTACCAGAACCAGACAGAAAGCATTAGAGTGGTCCTTAATAACCGAAAATTTGGAATTCCAATGGGGCACCTCTTATATTAAATACGTGAAACAAAAACATGGTCGCGACCGAATGTTTTAACATTTTCAGGTTTGCATTTCTCCACACTATCATGCACACCAAAGACAAATGTATTCTAAAGCCTCACCTGATGCGGATATCCGATGTAGGCATAATCTATATCCCACAGCCACTTCTTGTTCCACAGTATCCCGATCCCGAAGGCGAAATTGCAGACATAGAAGGTGCACTTCCACGCGTTCTCGCTGAACTTGACGAGCGTGGAGGGCTTGTCCTGCGACCGGCGCAGGCGCCACCACCGCTCCACTTGCCGCTCGGACATGTCCGCCTGCTTCGCTAGGGCTGCCAACTATTGGGGAATATTTTTGTGTTAATTACTTTCTTTGCGGCAAGGGTCTGAGTTTGTGCAATGACGGTAAAGAGAAACCAGAGAGGTTTAAGAAACAGACATGTAGTTATATCTAAGTTGCCAGTGTTATTAACTATTTCAATATTAATTAAATGGTAAAAGTCGTAAAATAATTTGATTATAATTATCCACTTGTTATTATTAGTATAAACCTTTTAATATTACGTAAAAGCTAAAATAATTATTCGATGTTCATTTGATCCGACGACAACCCATTCGTACGTTATCGTTCTCGTATTGCATATGGCAAAAAATTACAATGAACGCTATCACTAAGTCAGTTATTTTTGTGAAAATGAGTTAAAATATCGAAATCGCATGAACTTTCGCGTTTAAGTATATTATGGTATAAAAAAAACACCTTTCTATTTTAATAAGTACCACATATGTCAGATTATTACTTTCTACTTAACGACTTCTATAAAATAGTAAGTATAGGTAATTAGTGTAAATCTATAGGTAACTGGTTTGCTCGGACGCAAACTTGAACGCAACTTTTTATCTGATACGATGAATACACTACTTTCGCATAATCATGATAGCAATTGTTATCAAATCTAATAATAATATGTAACTTCAGATAACTTCCTCGACCCACTTCGGAATGGATATCAAATAAAACGACAAGCAAATAAAACATTCACGTACCTGAATGCACTGAAAAAGAACGAGGACACGTATATGAAGTAGCAATCGATAAATCAAATAAATCGTTTCGTAAGTGCACAAAAACGGCTACAATAAGAATAGTATATGTTTACTGTAAGCCGTTGCCCATGGTGTCGTGTCGGGTTAGAGTAGTACACTCTGCATCATAAACATGGTGTACTCTTCTAGACCATCTCTAAGCAATAAGGGCCCTAGAACCACCCACAATGTATACATGCAGTTTATAATGCTGACTGTACCTATCGTGACGACTATGGGCTGAGTTGTTGTGGACGATAAGCTACTTTGACTGCAAATATTACATAGAATTGTATCTTGGTGGTGCAAAACGTTGGAGCACAAAGTTAAATGTGTAGATATAGGTATAAGTAGCTATTGCTTTTATACTGGGATCCATCGGTTTAAAAAATTTGAGAATACGACTCTATTGTTAAGGGCATAAGGTTGCCCAGATATTTTTGAACCTCTGGGAACGTACCTACATATATTTATAAACTTGATTGTATATAAAATAAAATAAAATAAAACATTCCTAAGAGCCATAATCTTAAGAAAATAACGATTTCATTACCTACTGTTGAGTAACAAACTCAACTGAAACAAAAATAGACATTGACCTGCAAAAGCGTAGTCGCTAATGAATGGGCATCCTACGTCCATTCTCTATGACAATGTACCTACGCCCGCGACACGCCCTTGACACGCCATTCACTATCGCAATCGCAAGTGATATTGTAGTCGCAGACCTATAGAAAACGCGCGACTAATATTAGCACGGTCAATATATTCGCTAAAGCGGTTTCTCAAGTATCTCAACTAGCGTCTCTTAAGACCTTTCTACACCTGCGCTCCTTTTAAAACCAGTTTATTGTGGTTGATATTGTTATTATTATGTTCTTTGTTTTTGAAAATCATGATATAAATTATTATAGTTTTGACATGTAGGTTAGCTACGTTAGCCTAGTGGTTTTCAGGCATGCGGCGGCCGTGGCTTTGAATCCCGACTCGTACCAGTGAGTTTTTTGGAACTTGCGTACAAACGACAACACTGTTAACTGACCATCCTGTGTTTATATAGAACCTTATTATAATGTGCTTAAGGTGCACCGATGGTCAGTTAGCTGTGTTGTCGATAGTACAGAATATTTACCGTTAGCATTTCGGTGAAGGAAAAATCTTGGAATGAAGTGTCAAAGCGGACACCGGGCTCTTTTAGGGCACAACCGGGAGATGGGGATGGTAAGTGAACGTGGGGGCTCGCACTCAGGTTTCGCTTGCAAGACACCGGGAGATAATCAGTGTCCGTCCATAGGGGCGCATTTAGAGCGCTTTCTGAAGAAACGCTTCGAGTTTTTCATTCCAACCAAAAGCACGGCCAATGGCCTCGCTTGCCGCACCACTCTCCTACGGGATAGTCAGTGTCCGTGAGGGCTCGCTTGCCTCGCCGCTCATCTTCGGTACTTAGGCCACAGGTTTCGCTTACAAGACACCTAGGGATTGTAAGTGTCCGACGGCTTTCCTTCGGGTCTTCGGCCCTCGAGCTTGCCTAGGGAGCGGTCTCTAAAAGCATGCTATAGGCCTTTCATTCCTACGAAAAGCTTAGCCTTCCGCTTCAGGTTTCGCTTGCAAGACACCCGAAGATAATGAGTGTACGTAGGGGCTTGCATTCAGAGCGCTCTCAAAAGCGCCTTTGGCCTCGCTGCCACCTGGGGATAGTAAGTGGCCTTGAACCCCCGAGGGCTTTCTCAAGGCTTGCTTTGGACCTGTCATTGTTACGTAAAGCTTGGCCTACGGCCTCGCTTGCCTGGCCGCTCACCTTCGGGGCTTTGGTCCCCGGTTTCGCTTGCAAGACACCTGGGGATAGTAAGTGTCCGTGGGGGCTTACCCACGCGCCTTCAGCTCCTGAGCTCACATAGCGACCGTTCTCTTAAAGCATGCTTAGGGCCTTTCATTCCTAAGAAAAGCTCAGCCTTCGGCTCCGCTTGCCTGCCCGTTTACCTTCAGGACTTCGGCCCTCAGTTTTCCCTTGCAAGTTATTCGGAGATAACGAGTATCCATGGGGCCTCTGTCTGCCTCGGGCCTTAGGCCCTTGAGCTTGCATTGAGACCGCTCTCTGAAGGATGGCTTTAGGCCTTTAATTCCAATAAAAAGCCTCGCCGCTCACCTGAGGGACTTTGGCCTCAGGTCTTGCTTGAGGATAGTGATTGTCCGTCGGGCTCGCCCAAGGGCCTTCGAACCTGGGGCTCGCATAGGGATCGCTCTCTAAAAGGATACTTTGGGCATCTATATAATATTATTGACGACCAAATTTATGAGGGTGTTTATTTAGATTCGAAGAGAATTCGAACTGTTAGACGCACAGTCTATGGAAATAAACATAAAAATATCATGTAAACCATAATTTATACGCGTACGAAGTCGCGGACAGAAGCTAGTGTTTAAATACTTTAAATGTATATTTAACCACCAATCCGAAAAATTAAAAGGATTCCAACTTGACCGTAGGAAATAAAACATGTTTGTGTCATGGTAAAACTAGGATTTCTTATTACAAATTCAGCACTTTGACATCTAACATAATTATTATTATGTGTGTGAATGCCCCAGGAAAGGCATGGCTGATAACGGGGGTGTTGATTGGTCGAATATGTACGTGATATTTTTTTAAACTCTTTTTTATAGTCGATTTACTATCCGGTGAAAATAATAGGATTGTAATAATTAAAATAGTCATATGCACTTAAAAAAAACGAAGCGTGGATTCATCACAGACATCACAGTGAGCTGTCCCCAAAACTTTTTTTAAGGCTTATAACATAAATAAGGAGAAGTATTTAGATTAGCTGACCCATTTATTTTAATCAAGGATAGTCGCATTATCGATAAAAATATGACTTATCCTCAATACTTGTACCTATATGTACAAGCTAGGAGGATGACGAGTTTTGACGGGTAGGTACTTACCTAAACGATATGATACAGAGAAGAAATAGAATAGAATAGAGGAATATAAATATTTATTTACCATACATAGATTATTTATTTGATTTCAATCGGGTTTCCGTTCAGGGCATAGTACTAGTACAGCCCTTATAAAGATCACTGATGACATCCGATTGGGGATGAACGACAGAAAGCTTACAGTTTTAACTCTGTTGGATTTCAGCAATGCTTTCAACACTGTTGATTATGACATTATGCTCGCTATTTTACGCTCTCTTAACTTATCTCCTGCAGTAATTGACTGGTTTCGTAGTTATTTAAATCATCGTCGGCAAAGAATAAAGGTAGATTCTTGTTGTACTTCTTGGTGTAGTACTCTGGCGGGCGTTCCGCAGGGCGGTGTGCTATCTCCTCTCTTATTTTCTATCTTCATCAATTCCATCACACACAATATATCCTCTCATTATCACCTTTATGCCGATGATCTTCAGATTTATACACAGTCCGTGCTTGGTGATCTCCCTTCTGCCATAGAAAGAACTAATGATGACTTGGTACGCATTATGAAATGGAGTCAACGATATGGTCTGAGTGTGAACCCAACGAAGACCCAAGTCATTGTTATTGGCAGCAACAATCTGATTTCTAGGGTTGATTTTGTAAATCTCCCTCCAATACTTTTTGATGGGATTCAGATTGATTACTCGATGCAAGTGAAAAATCTTGGGATCATTATGGATCGCTCTTTGTCTTGGGTGCCTCAAGTGAGTGAAGTGAGCAGGAAGGTATTTGCTGCAGTGGGGTCTCTCAGGCGGCTTCGTAATTTTCTGCCTACTGCAACTAAAATTGCGCTTGCACAAACTTTACTTCTGCCTATTCTTGATTACGCTGATGTATCCTATCTCGACCTTTCTGAGGAGCAGCTTAATAAGCTTGAACGTCTCCAAAATGTCTGCATTCGGTTCATATTTGGGTTACGCAAATATGACCACGTTTCTAGTTTCCGTTCCAAACTCAAGTGGCTCCCTATCCGTTATCGCCGTAACTCTCACATTATTTCGCTTCTGTTTAGTGTCCTTTTTAACCCTGCAACTCCCCGTTATCTTAAAGAGCGTTTTAGTTATTTGAATTCTGTTAGATCTTCTAACAATTTGCTATTAACTGTGCCTTTGTCATCTTCCAAATTTTACAGTAGTTCGTTCACCTTTAAGGCTATTCGACTGTGGAACTCTCTCCCTCTTCATATAAGACAAGCTAAATCTATCGGCAACTTCAAATCTCTTCTTAAAGAACATTATTTGTCTTTCCCCTAACCCTGACTGTCCTACTATTATTATTATTGGCTGACTGTTGGTTTTATATATTTTTATTTGTGTTATTTGTATATATGTATGATTGTGTATGCATGTTTATATATAGAGCTATTTATGTACGTGCATTAATATAATTATTTTGATTTTTGGCTTATTGTAATCTCTGCACCACCTACTACATAATCTAGTTTTATCTCTTTCTCCGATACCCAAAGGTTGTCTGGAAGAGATCGCTCTTCAGCGATAAGACCGCCTGTTGTCTACCTCTACCTACATGTTATTGTATTGTTTTTCTTTTTAACTGCTTTGTTTGTGTGAGGTGTGCAATAAAGAGTATTTGTATTGTATTGTATTGTATTGTATTATGCAAATACATTTTACTTTTTTTTTTTTTATGGTATAGGAGGCAAACGAGCAGTCGAATCACCTGATGGTAAGCGATAATCGACGCCCATGGACACTTACAACACCAGAAGAGTTGTAGGTGCGTTGCCGGCCTTTAAGATGGGAGTACGCTCTTTTCTTCGACGAACTTCGTTTTCGTTTCGCGGTAGGCCATTCTGGGTTTCGGACTCGAAAAAAATTACGGATGTCGGACGAAAACCGATTTCTGTATATTCTCAGAAGCTCTCTCTCTCTCTACAGTGCTTTCAAAATACTGCTTGCGGCGCTCTAAATATATGGAAGAGAAATATTTCAGTTGCAGCCTGAATACGTCTGCCGTAAAATATTTGAACATAAAGAGCTATGTTATACACAATAAATTTGACCAGTGTTACATCTTCAATCTACAACCACCCACGGCTGTTTTTATTACTTTCACGCAATTGCCTCGTGCGTTCTTAGATTGCGTGCATGAGAATGGTGAACATCATTTAGACTGGAGGTTACTTTTTATCTGAACGGGGTGACGAAACAAGACGGTCATAATATTTTTTTAATGTTTAGTGTAATGACTATTGACGACAATAGCAGGTAGCTGTCTAATACGATTTTAGTTTCGAGGAAAAGGTAAGTAACAGGGCCAAGATGAGAGATCACAGAAGAGTAAGAGAAGATCACAGAAGAATAAGAGAAGATCACAGAAGGCCTTTGCACAGCGCTGGGCAGTGGTTACAAAACATAGAGGCAAGCAAAAAACTGGAAGACAAAATCGGAAACTTAAAATGTTGTTAAAAATTATACCTGTAATATTTACTTTTTGCTCTAAAACGCTTCAAAAATTTAGTTTTATTAATCCTGCGCCCGGTCCTTCATAATACATTACATAATATAATCATATCGGTATGTATTTGCAATTACTATCCATAACTTTTTAAAGAAGTTCAACAACATTTACTTGTCTTGGTCGACTAGTACGGAAAATAACATAATAGCACTATAAGTAGCGGTAACAACTGAAGGTAATAGTAAAATTGAAGACCGCTCGGTTGTTGTCGTAATGTGCAAAAAGTGTTTTAGAAACCGTTAATGTCGGTTCATGCTACGGTTTTTGGTGGAAAGGCGATTTGCGATTGCGATGAATGCTTGATTGACGTTAAAATGTGCTGGGTATTGTATAGGTAATAAGGTAGCTTTACGATTGTAAATTGCGAGCTTCTTTTTACCCGACTGCCGATGGAGTGGGTTATTTTTTTCGAGCGTATGTATGTATGTGTGTGTGTGTGGTTATTCTTTGGCACGCCATGCATCCGATTGACGGTTTTGGACATATGAGATGTCGTTGGATACCTCTTAATCGTGGACATCTAAGGCTATCTATCACATTTGAAAAATCTGTTTGGTTTTTTGAAAAATCTTTTTACTTCACTTGTTATAGGTTAGAATAGGATCAAATCACTGGTCAATCTTTTATTCAAAAAAACAAACAAGCTTGCGACTTCAGAAGAATGACAAGCGCGTTGCCGAACATTTGTTGATCTGAGGATTCAATGTGTTGATAGCTATAGATGTATGCGGATCTCTCACTCTCAACACAGCGCAGCCTCGGAATCTAAGATAAATACATATTTTAAAAATGTAACCCCCCCTCCCCGGGGTTGCAGTGTTGTGGGCGATGGGCTAGCAACCTATCACTGCAATATCATATTTGGTCGATCTTTTATATCCACATTTATGCTAAAAGTAGCGCTGGAACATAAGTTTCATGTGCTCTGCCTACCCCTTTTGGGAAAAGGCGTGAATATACGTATGTAATGTATGTATTTAAAAATGTGTGAATATTTACTACAGTAGCCGGCAAACTTTTTGAGCATTAGTTGACGTGGTGGGGGAAGGTTTGCGTATCTTACGCTTACGATCAAAAAAAGGAACCCGCTTTTATGGAATCACATTTCTTTCTGTAATAAAGTGTGTGTCATTTTTAACTAATTACTTGCTACTCGCTTTGGAACGTAATAAAAATAAAAGATAAATATCGTAGACCATTTTTTTTGTAGTGGCATAGGTAGTCTTTCTTTTCGTAATAAAACTTAATATCAATTCACCAAAACAGACTACAAATAGGTACCCCAATAAATAACTCTAACAAGAAAATCAATGAATTATTACAGCAAACTAACCGCATACCATCAGACGGGCGGTACGCTTGTTTGCCAACGACGTGGTATATGTAAATGAAATCACTTTATCATTGGCCGAAAGTGTACTAGGGCGACCGCGGGACGTGGGCGGGGTGCGGGACGCAAACGTCAACCGATCGACCAATCAGGCGCTCGACACGCTACCCCCCGCTGTCGCACCTCACCTGCGCAGCCAAGGTCATTTGCTCAAGTTGTTTGCCGACTACTGTACATGCTCTGCAGCGTAGTTTTGTCTTCCTGCACGTCTATCATGAGACGGCCGCGACATAATCTCGATTTTTATCGCACTATACCTTTTGTTCTAAGTGTTCTAATAAGAGAGAGACGGATAGTGCTAGAAAAATCGAGAGAGCTCACGCGCCGTCGCGTGATAGCTGTGCTGGTGGCAAGTAAGGTTGCCTGAGCTTGAGAGTGAGGGCCTACATTTATCTCTAACATACAACACGGGGAATCCACTGGAACCGCGGGATAAAGCCTATCCTAAAGATCCATTGTATACAGGGTGTCCCGGAACTCAACGATAACCTGGTACCGGGTGAGAGGCCAAGGTATACCAGTAATGAAAAGAAAAATTGACATGGATTTGTTTTCTTAATTTTTTCATAACTGGTATACCTTGGCCTCTCACCCGGTACCAGGTTATCGTTGAGTTCCGGGACACCCTGTATATTCCACAGGTGTTTTTTTTTTTTAATCACATGTGTAGTTCCGATTACTCTCTTCGTGTACGTCTGTTTTTGTTCCTGATCTCAACTCAATTGCCCAAAGGTTAACTGGAAGAGATCCCTTACAGGGATAAGTTCGCCTTTGTATCGATTTAACTTTTTTTTGTCTATATTTTTACCTGTCTTGTGTACAATAAAGTATTTATATACATACATATACTCTCTACATACAAAGTTACAATGCTCGAGTTACCTCGCGTACTAAAGCCGGCGTTATATTAGAGCCACGCCGCGTGTCGCACGCAACGCGTACTTTGTACTGAGCGTGGCGACACGCGGGACTGAGCTAATGTAACCACGTTCATACAAAATGTATGTAACCGATTGCGTTGCGACACGCGGCGTGGCTCTAATATAACCCCGGCTTAATCCTCTTTATAATTATAGCATAGAAGTATCTAATATCTATTACCCAGGTTCAGTACCCAACCGAAGTTTACATAACAAATAGTTTCGCATTTATTATGCAGTACCACGACTATCAATCAAGTGTCGTAGTTTTATTGCACGTACAGTACCTAGAGATATTTGACTCGGAAAGCTATAAATAAGGCCATAACATTTTTTACGTCACACATGCCCATAAAGTGGCAATTGCCGCCCGCTACGCATAAGGAAAACACCACTTCCTGGCCAAGGGCAGATGTAAAACTCAAATACCTGCGATCTGAGACCTTCTTTATTTTACCGCCCGTGAGGTATGTAAATGTACTATTACCCGTAAATGAGTTATACCTTACCTATTATATACGTCCATTCAAAAAGCAACGCTAACGTCCATGGTACAAGATTCCAATTCTAATGACAGTTTTATAAAAAGTCGGTCACATTATTAACCTCAACCATACACTGAGTCGATAATAAGAGAGCAAGTTATCCGAAACAGATGTCGATGACAGCGAAGTGGAGATGTAAGACGAGGAAAGCTGACCCCACCACTATGTGGGTTATATAGCTAGGAAGACAGAGAAAGAGAGAGAGAGAGAGAAAGATGAGTCGATAATATGCCTAACACATTTATGATTGTAAAACTTATGGTATTTAGGTATAAACCCAAACCAATGATTACAAAATAGCCTACAACCACAGTACATACAATTAAATACAGAGTACAATTTTACCCCTTGAATACGTATAAGTAAACCTAGTAAGGTTAGTTGGTATATTAATTTCAAACTAAGTTAAAATAATCCCGCCCACTGAGTTGTATTGCTTTCCTCCGTAACCCAAAAAATATATAATATCAAACATATTAAGCAACGCAAAAAACGTCATTCTTCTCGATATCATTATGCAAAAATCCTGCTCGGATTGTAATAGATCATTAAATTAAAATAACATTACTTCTTAATCAATTACCAATATCTGTACTACGAAAAAAATGCACCTTATCAAAATATAATTAGGAACTATTTTCGTTCGAATAACTTACTAAGGTATGTATGAACAAAAGAATGTCGCGAGACTTATACCGTAATTGCTGCGAAGTAAATACAAAAACAACGTATTTTGACTCAAGTGCCCATTGCTTTAAGTTCTTTTTGCAGTGTGTCAGTTTAACCCAGGTCAGGAGAAGTAATCTCTGCGCGTCAGCAGGTTATCTGTATTAATGATCACGCGAGGCAATGAGTATAGAGGTTAGTTTGATGTTATTATTACCTTAGTTTTCTACCTATGTGATTGATTTCTCTGTGGATGGCAAGTATTTCAGCATTATTACATTTAAATTTGAGACAACTACTAATTAAAAGTCATTCAATTAACTGGTAAATGCCAATTGGCCACCAAAAAAAGGAAATAATTAACAATTCAAAGATTATAAAAGTTTCTGTCAAAAATTTCATTTTTGGTACAAGCTTTTATTGCCGACTGTACTTTTCTGTATACCGTCATCAACTACTCATTGAGACGATTCTAACGAGCCCAAACTCGATGGCGTTATGTGGTTTAATTACGGAGTTCCTATGGCCACCTTCCAGCTCCATCATCAAATCAGCTCCACGTCATCATAATATTGCATTGTCACGCGATTTGTATATTCGTGCAAAATTTCAACCCAATCGGAAACCGGGAAGTGGTTCAAATTTAACTTGCAAGATTTGATTACAGACAGACAGACAGACAGACAGACAGACAGACAGACAACGGGACAGGTGAAACTAAATAAAAGTTTGTAAAATAGAAATCTTATCATGTTACTTAACTAAACATTGATCAAGTTAATAATATATATATATTTATATGTGTCCACTATTAAACCAAACTTGAAATCGAAACCATTTTTGTATTGATGTGTTATGAGCTGCGTCCATATAAAGTTATTTTTAATTTATTATCAGTAGTTTTTGGCATATAAATGCATGTTTATTATATATACACGGTATTCCCGGGAATTTCCGTTAACTTCGGCATATTGCAGAGTACATTCACAGAAAAAAATTAGCAAAACAATTTAAAGTAGCATTAATGGTTATTGTCTTATTGTACAAGGGTCTTGAAACACATGAAATAAAAAAATATGTACCTCCGAGTCAGTTTGTGCCTAATATCGAACAAACTCACTTTGTAAACCTTCTTGTAGTATATAGGAACCTTACAAAATTTAAAAAAATGTTATGACGTCACAGTTAAGAGCCAGTAATTGCACTGGTTAAATCTGCAAAACAGATTAAATTAAAATATTGAATATCTTGATAACAGTAAGGAGATACTACTGTCTTGGAGAAATTAACTTTCAATCACATAGTATTTATTTATGATTATTTTGGGTATGATATAATTGATATATATCTATAATCTATATTAACGTATCCTAGTAGTTTTGCACCACCTACGAAGTATGCAATAAAGAGTACTTGGGTCATAGACAGTGTTTATAACAAAATTTGTATTCCTCTGGTCAAAAGTTAAGAGCTTACATGTATATAAAAAAGGGTTTAATCATATAATAATATATAAGAGACACCTTTTATGCGAATTAAGAATCCAACCAAAAATAACGTTTTGTAGAGCCCTTAACTTTCACAATGTCCGCAGGAAAGACGTAAACCTAAATTTGTGGATGACCCATTTGTAAAGTGTTGTTGTGCATTACCTTTTTCGAAGCGGGATTGGCCCTAAACGCAGCCTCCAGTTTTGGATTGGGCGCAGCCTTCTTATTTCTACCATCCTTAATGCCTAGTGATTTGCCGAATGGAGCAAATATGTATCTGAAACAAGATTACATACTGATATAATAATTGTTGAATTTTTCTTTTTTCTTGTATGTGGATGCTTGCCACTCCACGGGTGTCACCTGCTGCTGACTCTTGAACTACCTAAATTCATGAAATGTAGCCACCCTTCTTTTCGTTGTTTTTTTCAGAGAGGCTGGTTCAACTAGTCTCAGCTGGAGAAAGCTTTGTAAGATAATGAAATATGGAAAAATCAACTCGAGCAGTTTTCCTTCTGCAAGCCCTGTGTCTCTATTGAGGGATATCAGGAACACATCATCATCAGAGGTCTTTTTTTTTCTGAATGGCTGTTACTTTTTGCTGTTTCTGTCCAGTAAGGGGCATTTACCAATGTTGAGTTATTGACATATTTCAGGGAGGAGAATGGTCAGTAATCAATTTGTAGGTACTTATTGATATTGTTCATGGATTGTATGATGTTATATGTAGCTTTTCAGATATGTGTGGTTTATGTATTACTGACCACAGCTTATACATTTGGTGGTTAGTCAAACTTGACATAAATTTTTTGAGCCATGGATTTTGCAGTATGGTCATCACAGCAGATATATGGTTGTTCAGTAAATCTTCCATCCAACTCACAAATGAGACTACATGTCAACTTAGCTTTGGGACTGCAATTAACAATGTCAATTAACACTAATTGATAGGTGTGCTTTCTCATATAAAACAAGCATAAAAAATACAAAATGAAAAAATATACTGCTCAAAACAAAATAAGGGCCATTGTAATTATTGGACATAAACTAATTGATAAGTGGCTAATTAATGAACTCCCGTATAAGGATACGAATGTATTCTGAAGTCAGAATCTAACCTCTTTCATGCTGGAGTTTAAGTCTAAAAGCTAGAAAAAATATATATTACTGTTTAATATAATTTTCACGTAACGTTCACCATACTTGTGGCCCCTATTTTCTTTTGAGTAGTATACTTTTTTTATACACAAGGTAGCTTATATCACCCGGAACATAATTTGAAATTGCTTGATACCTCATAGTTTAGTATCTTAGACTCTAAAGTGTAGCACACGTAATCACAAACATAGATATTACAAATTGATAATTTTTACATTATATTGTTCGGGATTGTTATCAATAAGAGAAACATAACAAAAATATTTGGATAGTATCAATCTTACATTTATGTTTGCAATTTTAAGATTTTCAAATTTAAATAAAGTAACAATAAGGATGTTGTTTGATTGTGACGTCACAAGGAAGTAATCCCTACAAATTCCTTACTCGCAGAGCGTTTTTGATGTTTCATAAAAAGAAGCTGATTTGACTTTTGTCAAATACCGTGATCATGTGAACAGGGTGGCTTGATTGAAAAGTATTATTATTATTAAGTATGACAGCAGGATTAAGGCTTTGCTACATATTTATGAAAGGATTATAAATATCAACACATATTTTTGCCCTAGACTGTACAATATTGTGATGTTAATGATGGGCATTTTTATAAATTCGTGTACCCAATTAGCGTGAGTTGTTAAATAAAAATTAAGTCAGTGTCAGTTTTGTGGTGACAATTAAGGATACAATTTGTATACAAATTAACTTTTTCTTTTCAATTTATAAATGGTATGCATATACACATTATTTACGTGTGAAACAAGTTCAATTTCACATAAATGGAATGCTTAATTGTCGTCAAAAAAGTGACACCGAGCAAATTTTTATTCAACAACTCACGCTAATTGGGTACACGAATTTTTAAAAATGCCCTGATACTACAGTCTTGAATGTAACTAAAGAAATACTTTATTTTGACAATTAATGTTACTGTAATATGTTCATGTTTGTAATATTAATTCATAAAAAATCTGGATTTAGGGTACCTACAATAAGACAACATTGATATAAGGAAAATATCATGAATCATTATTAATATATAGTAAGAATAGGTAAAACTATCTTCAGAACAATTTACCTTGATAATGATAAGTTTTCCTATACAGACTAAAATTAATCATCAGTCATGCTCAACCAAGCAACAGGAAACACAGTAACATCCTCTCCCACAAAATTTTGCATTAGCAATGTCATTTTATCTCACACCGACCCACTCGACTCTTTCAGGCCCTCTAATCTGGGTTAAAAATAAACCGGTACTTACTTCTCTAATACGAAGCGCAGCGCTATAAACACCAATGCCAAGGGTATGGGCAGCAAAACATGCCGATGGTCGGTATAGGTAACCGTTTTATCCGGGCCGGGAGATAGGTCTGCCCACGTCGTGTTGGGCGGCAACCACACATCCTCGTTCCAGAATAAGTCCAAAAACGGCCGAAGCATTTCGGACTTAATATAACAGAACACTTGTTTTCACTGCGGAAGATTTATATGATTGATAATTTACGGTAATTATATGCGGGTCCAGCGACACGCGACGCGAAGGAGGGACTCCGAATTGACTTGACAGTTCAATGACTTATTTGACACATGAAGTAAGCACGCTTGACATGACGAAATTTGATGTTTTAGAGGTGTTTTTCTCGTCTTAATGTCAAGCGTGTATTATTTACGGTTTGTTTACCGTTATTTCAAGTTCCGCCCCACAGATAAGAAACAATTATTGAAGTTTTGCTTGTAGTGTAGCAAGTTTGATTTGATAATAGAAAGTATTAGACGATGATGACTGAAATTATGGGAGATGAGATATACAGATGTCTCGTTCAAACCGATACGCGCATCCCTCTTGGTCAGCCAGACCGTTCGAGCATTTGTTACGTCAGAGAATATTGAGTATAGAAGTTCCAGCTGCAGAAGAATAATAAAATGACGAAAACAGTCAAAATTCTTCTCATTTCTAAAGATGATTGAAGATATGGTTTATTGTTCGCTTAGCTTCAGATAAACATGACACACTGCATAGAAGTTTGTATGTAGGGGGTCACATACAAACTTCTATGCAGTGTGTCATGTTTATCTGAAGCTAAGCGAACAAACATTTATCTGCCGCTGATTGTACATAAAAGTTAAAGAAAACAACGGTTTAGAGGTGTCAAATTGTGTATTATAAATATTTCAATACAAATGCAATATAGCCATAACCAAAAATTCTTCTGATAGTAAAATAAACCACTTCTCTGTAAACGTGAAACTAAGTGTCAAAACGCAACACAGCAGAGATCAAGTTTATAAACAATTAGACTTCGTTTACACTGATACGTTCTTTCCCCGAGAGTATGTAATTTTAATCCTAATTATCGACCGTAAAAAAATCAACCTTTACTAGAGTAACGTAGGTACCAACACGTATAAAAAACGTCAGTGTAAACATGTCCTTATGAAGATGTATGTTCTATCAATAAGTAACATTATTAATTAAATCAATAAGTAACATTATTAATTAAATCATATGAACTTTCCTAATAACAACATATTTTAAAAGGCACGAAATCAAATCATTCAAGATTACCTCTGTAATCATAATCAACTCTTTATAACTTAACACACGTGATTAAAGCCTCCAGGACCACAAGGTTGAATTCCTAAAATGTTGGATTTGCATAAAGTTGAATTTGCAGCATGTTGAATGTTAAAATGTTGAATTTGCATAATGTTGAGTTCTTTTTATGTCCAATTCGCATAATGTTGAAATATTCAAAAGTTGAATTCCCACAACGTTGACTTAAAACGATAAATAATTCGAACAGTTTTGACGGAGCCCCGCAGAGCGGGGCTCCTATTTCTGGTCTGTTTGCCCTTCGGGCATCTGAAGATACCTAACGAACCTAACCTACCTACCAGTAGTACCCACCAGGTAGTTCAACTGGTAGGTAGGTTAGGTTCGTTAGGTATCTTCAGATGCCCGAAGGGCCAACAGACCAGAAATAGGAGCCCCGCTCCGCGGGGCTCCGTCAAAACTGTTCGTATTATTTATCGTTTTAAGTCAACGTTGTGGGAATTCAACTTTTTAATATTTCAACATTATAAGAATTCAACATTTTGCGAAACTAAATATATTCAACTTTCTGGGAAAGTCAACATTTCGGGATTTCAACATTTTAGGAATTCAACCTTGTGGTCCTGGAGGGATTAAAGCGCTTCACGGGAATAGACTCAACATACCTGTTTAAAGAATCAAATTTTATTTAGTTCCTTTTGTGGAAAAGTGACAAGTACAATAGGCGCCACATAAGTTCGAGAGAGTCTCTGAAGCCTCTAGCCTCAATTGCAAAATCAAAAATTGTTGTTTCAGTGTCACTTTTCTACTAAAGTATCGGCGGAGGTACGCATTTACGTAAATTTTTACAATAATGTCAAGCCAGACCAACTAAGGATGGGTACCCACCTGAGCTGTGCGAGGCGGTGAGCGATGAAGAGATCCACCAATAGCGTGGCTGGCCACGCTTGCGCATCGTTTCCTATTGTTCCATTTTTTCCTCACTTCGCCGAGCCCTGTGGGGAGGATACTCACCCTTACGGTCATGTATAAAAAGGTTACATATGAAAGCAAAATTGATAATAACTGTAATTAACTTCGTACATTTTTTATTTATGCGCCGTGCTTTTTGAAGTGACGGTTATTATAATATTCTTACATTTATAATTAAAAAAATAAAAACAATAATACGGATAAATATTCATAAAAAAATCAAAAAACCCATAATATTATCTCATGGTATTCTCATAAGGAATCTCTTGTCAACATTAGGCGAAAAACACGAACAACGACATTTCGGCTTGCCACATCTAGACAGAATTCCGCTTCGTGATTCCTACAGCAGCTACTCCATACAAACTTTTGGCCGTAGCACAAACTTGCGTTGCGTATCAATTCCGCTTGTACATGTGGCGGACCCAGCGGAATTCGATCG
Source organism: Epinotia bilunana (assembly GCA_947049275.1). Lineage (NCBI taxonomy): Eukaryota > Metazoa > Arthropoda > Insecta > Lepidoptera > Tortricidae > Epinotia > Epinotia bilunana. Next base: position 3,304,812 of record OX346271.1, on the reverse strand, counting down.
CGGAATTACATACAGGCCTTACATAGGCCTTACATAGTGTAAATATGCAAAAATAATTAATTTTACAGTATGTCATTTCAAGCGCTTTACAAGAGAGTAGTAGAGCGGTAGACCATAGACTGTCTCAGATCGCAGGTATTTGACGTCCGAGCAGAAGGCAAGGGTTCACAAATATGCGATCCAAGGCTTTCTTTATTACCGCCCTGGGCGGTAATTGCCACTTTATAGCCAGGTGTGACGTAATAGTACATTACGTACCTAAGGCGGTGAATTCGTGAATGCCCCATCGGTTCGGGCCATAATTATGCGATCTGGAGCTTTACGAATTACCGACCGTGGTGCGTACACAATTTTACGTATTCTCCTGGATGTGAAGTGAGATTTTCCGCTGCTTCCGTGGGCGGTAAATCTCACTTACCTCCCAGTGACGTAAATGTTCTTATTTATTTGACGAGGTTCAAAGTACGCTTAACATTATCATGAGTCGACCTCTGACTGTGTTCGGAATTGATTATTTGGCCTTCTCGCTCTTACAAAGAATAACAAGGATGCAAACATTTACATAAAATAACAATTTTTAGGCAATTGGAGACAACAAATATCTCCAACAATAACAATACATCCGTAAACTTACCTATATGTACTTTTATATAAAACTCTTATATTATAACAATTCCTAAGCTTTAGTAAGCATATCTTTGGGTGATTTTGCGTAATAATAAATTATGAATATTGTAGTGTACCTACTTAAGTGGTTCGCTTTCCATACAAAACGTTATTTGACATTCGCAGGCTAACGGCGTGATTTTTTAAGAAACAAAACAGGTGTCACCCGCACCAAACTATTTTGAAAGCACTGTAGTAGGATTCAGATACATATTCAATATACCTCAACCCATACAATCTCCTAATAACCTTGGCAACTAGAAACGGTTAAAAGTTGATGCATCCTATTATTTTCTATAGAAAATTGATTTTATAGAAAAAAAGTAAACTCGCATATTTCATACTTAGCGTAGCTCGTTGTAGATTTGGAAGGCTGTAAAAAAGTAGTTTTGTAAAATATTTCGTGATATCTTAACTATTGTTACTCATGCACGGAGGCCAAGTTTACATTAATTATGTAAGCATAGTATATAAGAAACGAATGTTTATTAATAAGCGATAGCACCTCTGTAGATTAGTCGTAATGATATGAACGATATTAACATGAACAACTATTTTAAAAATCTACTGACAGCATGCCTAGCATGAGGCGTTAGCTATGTAGGACACAAAGCTTTCGTATCTCGCACTGACATACTTCATGGAGAGGGACCACTGTTTATAGTACGTTTACTGTTAGTTAACCACTCACAGATGGATTGCCTTCATTTAATTTTCAACTTTAATATTATACAAATAAAATAGTTGTTACTAAATCGGTAGATGTGGGTAAAAGTATTCTGAAAAATGCTTTATCTGTATGAAATTAAAGTTGAAAATTAAATGAACGCAATCCATCTGTCAGTGGTTAACTAACAGTAATCGTACTGTATGTCCGTAGATAGGGGATTTAATACATGGAGTGTTGGCGAATGCCCAAAAAGGACGGAGGTAAATTAACCTGACTAATTTGAAAACGATCAGAAGACTAATACATCCTTGACATCTCATGTCCTATATACTTTAGTCGTGTTATATCCGTGATGTCAGTTTCAGTGCAATTTTTAACTACTGGTGACAAAAAAAATCATATACGCGATGAGGGAATATAAATATGACATTGTATGTCGTTCCCATTTGTGTTATTGTCTATGCTTATAACTTTATCAGTAATGTGTGTATATGTGTGTGAGTTCTTCTATACACGGTGTTTTTTTAACTGTCTTAGAACCGAAGCCCAGTTAATGTATATGTCGCAGGGAAATGGCCAAAACAGAGATTTGAACAAAACTCTAAGGGATATGATCAAATCACGCAGGATGTTAAAATGGCGAATCCATTTTATCATTTGCCTAGAAAAAATCAGTCATTTGATCAAATCTCTGAATCTGTTTAGTGAAATGACGAAATCGGCCAAAAAAGTCAACTCGTTTTTGCATTTCACTAGATTTGTTTAGTGATTTGATGAAACCCCTGAAACGCGCTAGTGAGTTGACGAAACAAACTCGTAGAGTCAACTCGTTTTAACATTTCACTAGACACGTTTAGTGAAATGATAATGTCTCTACTGTAACATGGTGTAGGTGATTTGATAAAATCTCTGAACTAGTTCAGTGTTACTCTACAATTAAGTTTGATCAAATCTCTCATATGATGTTGCAGGGATTTTATCAAATCACTGAACAATTCTGGTGAAATGAAAAAAAGAGGATGCCTTTTTTGGCTGATTTCGTCATTTCACTAAATAGATTTAGGGATTTGATCTAATAACTGTTTTTTTGTAGGCAAATGATAAAATGGATTCGCCATTTTAACATCCTGCGTGATTTGATCATATCTCTTAGAGTTTTGTTCAAATCTCTGTTTTGGCCATTTCCCTGCGACATATACATCTTATATATGCTATTAATAAAAAATGTTAACTCTATCAGGTATAATGCGTAGTTTTTATTTAGCTAGTTTGCAAGTATATTCCCTAGCATATTTCCCCTTGGTAAAGTATTCTTTTAAGATATTCTTAATTTGTGAATTATTTTTTGTTCCTGCGTGATTTGTTCATATCTCTTAGAGATTTGTTGAGATCTCTGACATGATTTAGTGAAATGGTAAAATAAAATGTCAAAGTAGGTAATAAAATTGTTTGTTAAATCAGATTTTTAAATTGAGTACAAGAATAGGTAGTTGTAAACCGGAATATAACCATTTTAAGGTGGTTCGCTTTGCATACAAAACGTTCTTTGACATTCTCGGGGTAACGGCGTGATATTTGAAGAAACTTATGTAACGAACTTTTATAAATTGCCTCTAAGCCGGCCGGTGCCTAACACGCAAGGGCGAAACCGGGGAGCGGTAAGGTGCAGGAGGGAGGTAACACGACCGCACGAGCGACTTAATCTGTACTAGAGTTGAGATTTTCATCATTTCACTAAACGTGTCCAGTGAAATGATAAAACGAGTTGACTCTGCGAGTTAGTTTCGTCAACTCACTAACGCGTTTCAGGGGCTTTATCAAATCACTAAACAAATCTAGTGAAATGAAAAAACGAGTTGCCTTTTTTGGCCGATTTCGTCATTTCACTAAACAGATTCAGAGATTTGATCAAATGACTGATTTTTTCTAGGCAAATGATAAAATGGATTCGCCATTTTAACATCCTGCGTGATTTGATCATATCCCTTAGAGTTTTGTTCAAATCTCTGTTTTGGCCATTTCCCTGCGACATATACATTACAAAGAACTTTAAAAAAGTTTTTTTATGTATTAATATTGTTTTTTTTTGGATTAATATTAATTTTAATCATCCAGCCGAGTGAAAGCAGTGACCGCTAGCCGCCATCTTATGTAGATAGGAACGAACTCTAACCGGGTGAATGAACTTCGCACCGCGCGGCATACAAGATTTTTCAAACTTAATTACTTTTATTACTAAAAACTTACCAATTTCTTTTTCACGAATGATTAGTACGTTTTGGATAAGTGGGCTTCGGCTCTAAGACGGTTAAAAAAACACGTTGTATATCCTTTATCTATGTTTATGTCCGACATATACGCCAATGCCATCATGCTAGCTAGTCTGGGAGCCAATTATTTCTAAACCACACTGGCACACTGGTCAAAAAGTCAGTGGTTATTGGTCAACCGCCTTAGTGTTGCCAACTTAGACTCGCATAATTTTAACTTCGTAAAATGGCCCGCACAATTTATTCTAAAATAGATGCACTTCTTATAATAATTAAATATACATTTTGATCATAAGTGGAAATACAAATCAGATTTTCTTTATGTACTAAAAACGGTACTAACAGTACGCACATTATTTTCATATTTTCTTTTTATAAAAAGCCTGATTGTATTCTGTAATTAACACTGCATGATTTTATAGTATTTTTCCATATATAACAGTACAGTCGAGTTCTCCAATATTCGCACAGACAACCTTTCAAAAATATCTATACAGAGACTTTATTGTTACTGACATACACATGTGTAGATATTTTTGAAAGGTTCTCTGTATAGATAGATATTGGAGAACTCGACTGTACTACAATTAATGCATATTTGTTTCTAAACTTCAATAAAAACGGGAACCTATCCTATCGCGCACGAATTTTCAATTGTCCGAAATATTTGTAGATAATCTATTAAAACAACTTTAAGTATTTAAATACTTTTAAATAAATCAAAATCAGGTTACCTCGAATTTGCATTCGACAAGAGTTTACAGAATTACCTTGATCTGTCGCCAACTTTTATGTCGGACATAAAGCATTCGTCCCATTCTAGCAAATATGCGAGTGCAAGAGGGACGAATGCTTTATGTCGGTTATAAAACCTAGCGTGCTAGGGGGGCTGCACGATCATTGTTCAGTGCTTAAAGTGCATTGATGTATATCTAGCAATTTGTCACCACCTAGAGAAGCAGCTATAAGATGGCAAGAGACAGCAAACTTTCAATTTATTTGCTTCGAAGGCGGCTTTCTATACACGTCTGAAAATTTGAACAAGTATCTACTTTTATATGAAAAATGTAATGAAATGGGTCAATCACTTAAGGTCGAATAGCTCAGTGCTAAACGCCGGTATCGCGAGCGCTCATGACTACGAACCGCGTATGGCTTCGAAGACTGTCGGGCGATTAAGACGTGAATGGCTCGTTTCATTCTAAACCCCCGACGCAAAGAGAGGGGTGTTATAAGTTTAACGTATCTGTGTATCTGTCTGTGGTATCGTAGCTCCCAAACGGATGTACCGAATTGAATGCGGTTTTTTTTATTCGAAAGTTGATCCCGAGTGTTTTTAGCCATGTTTCATGAAAATCTGTTCAGCCGTTTTTGAGATGAAAAGGTCGGGGGTTTTGCAACTTTTCTAATATGTAATTAGTATGTAATTAGTACTGCTCAAGCTGAGAGCTGGCACGAAGTGGCGCAGGTCGGGATAAGTAAAGTGATTTCGTTTCGGAGGCCAAGACCCCGTTTGGTTCATTGAACCTAGTTAGTTAGTTCTGCTTAACGCGACGCGACTAATTTAGATATCAAAAGATTATCATTTTTTATTACCATTGTATTCTAAAGGAATGATTTTGACGTGTTTTGCGTGTAAAAGGCACTAACTAATAATTAAATAAAATTACCTATCTACAATTTCGACTAGCTAGTATCAGAATCCACGGGAAAATGATATAAATCCAATTATTTTTTTAACAAATTTTGTACAATAAATAGTGACACTTAGAGCTACACGGCTAGCATAAGGCCGCGCGCGAGATAAACTACTCGTCTCTTTCCAATTGTCTTAATTAGAAGGAGACGGAGTCTATCTTGCGGCCTTTTGATAGCCGTGGTGTATTTTTCCTCTTTTTCACATTTATTTACGTAGTTATTCACTGAGGTACTTTGTTAAGAAAAATAACTGGACAGTCGTAGATAATTTTAGTAACTCCATAATTATATTACGCAAGCATTATATATTCTAGCAAGTTTAAGAAAATTAGTTAAGTAAATCGAATATACTCTTAAAATGCCGTTTTGAGAGTATTATTAATATAGTAAAATTAAATAATAGAGTTTAATAGTGACATTATGTTAGTGACTGCCGCATAAATGGTATTTTCGGTCTTTTTACGGTTTATATTCGAATCAGAAACCTTAGACCGGTTACACACGGCGACTTTTGGCAGCAATACAAACGCGTGTGTCATGTGTGTCTGTCGCGCGAATTGTATCGCGCTTGTCACGCACCTGTCAAAATTCGTATCGCGCTTGTAGCGCCTTGAAATCGCCTTGAAACCGCTCTAATCCGCCGACATATGACCCATTAGACATATTTTAGACCCCGACGCAATATGAAAGTTGCTTTATTTCAGAAATTTTGTCAAAGCTATGGGACTATACGAGTAAAATTGGTACCTATTTTAAATGTTACTAGTTCCCAAACGGCATTTTTAGATTCTAGGTAAATCTATAAATATATTAACATATCAAAATGTTATCTCACTCTTTGGAATTAAGGGATCTTTATTAGTTAATTTACAACCAGGTAAGAAAAGGCATTTTTGACACACGAACCTTAAGTGTAGCATACATGGAATTAATTAATTATGTTTATTTTTAAATACTTTTAGCTGCAATAGAAAGAAATGTATTTCCTTTTATGTAGCAATTTATCGCAGCAACCGACAGACGCTGTTTTAGTTAGAATGAAGGATGTGTATTGTTGTCTCGTTCTAATCTAGCTGCGTCTCTATCGGTTGTTGTGATAAATTGTTAAGTATGTAAACCACATGATGATCGATCATACCTTTACTTAAAGTAGACGCGGGTTCAAATAAAACTTTTATACATAATTGAAATGGCATACATTGTCGATTAAAAACACATAAATAATATGACTTTTATCTATTGTGTTAAATTGATTTTTTAACCATAACATCATTGGGTTGTAGGTTTGCAATACTATTTTGCAAATTTAACAGTGTATGTCAAGCTACGCTAGCCGTGTCATAAAGTATCTGTCACACCGACCGGTTAATTAACCGGTTAAGGTGTAAAATCGACATGACAGCCCCGTCTCATGACAGGGTTATATTACTGTAAAATCCCACACACCCTCGACCCAATATAAATTATGCAAGTTGTTGTTGCAAACACTAAAATAAAAGAGAGTCGGAAATATAAATAATAATTTAACGAAACGAAATGTTACTATCAGTTTATTAAGAAGCGTGTAGCTAATTTTCAACTACGTGGTCCCATCCAATAGATTTATTTACAAAACTGGCTTAAATAGCGGTCTTCAAAAATGTAAATCAAATTATTCTAACAAAGAGAAACATCATTAAGCATTTCTAATCTAATTAATTTTAATAATTAGTTCTTATCACTTTTTTGTATTATCTTAAGACGGAAGCTGTAAGAATTTAAATCATTTAATCGATAAAAAAATTGAGACACGTAGTTTCAAAAACAATCATTGAATTATAATTAGTAATGCATAAGCCATATTTGTGACGTCATAGAGTAAAAAAATACTATTTAGGCGCGATAATTATTACATAAATAATTATCTTGAATATGAATAAGTTTGCATGTTTACAAAAGATCTTAACTTCGTTGTTGATGAAGAATTATAGTTGAAATGATCTGTGATATCCGAAAATATATACACATTTAGTGTATAAAAAAACAGTTTTTCTCGAAAGTTTAATCTCTGATACTTTCAGTCAAATATAAAGGAAACCCAAAAAACCGTATAAAACCGGTTAACTTAAGGAAAGTTTTCCAGCCAGATATACTGACGACTTGAAAATTATTACATTCCTCAAAGTAGCCTAAAACAAATGTACAATTTTTATGCACCATAATGTCAGGTTATTTATTCTTAGTACCAATTTAAAAAGTATAGTTAACTGTCCGTAACATAATAACGTATTATTATGATTTATTATTAAATGTGAAATACCTTTAACCAGGTAAGGCAATCGTGAGAATTCTTATGTATAATTATTATTAAGATATTTGGTTAATTTAAATTTTCTAATTTAGTTACACTAACCTGAGTCCGCTTATATCGATAGATAAAGTAATAATATTATTTACAATAACTGAGAAAACTAAAATTATCTTTCACCAACTAACATACATAAGAAGCATTTTTGTTCAATTATCTACCGATATCGACGAATTTTTGTCCTAGTGGACAGAATGTCATAGCCTTTTTCATAATATATTAAGAACCTGGTATCCGCATTGATACTTAATTAAAATAATTATACCGCAACACCAGCTGTTTGATTACCATTGTAAATATATATACATATATAAAAAAATCTTGCTCTTACCCTATAAAAAATTAAGAAAAATCAAATTTAAGTACAATAAAATAAAATGTATAACAAAATATAAAATACTGATCTAATTTTTTTGATGCATAAGAACCGATTAAAAAAACATTAAAAAAGGACGGTGTCCACCCAGCTAATTTAAAAGCATCGGTTTCGCACACATAATACAATACTAGCACGAATACGTCCATCACATACGACCAGACTGTAATCGCATAAAAATACATATAAGCTCTATAAAAAAAAATACGGACTAATATAAGTTAAATAAATAATACAAAACCGGTAATTACTACGAAACCGGTTTCACTGGAAATAACCGGTTTTGCGCACTATATTCTATTAGTGTGTGTTTGTGACTGTGTGGGGGTGGGTGGTGCGCGGTACCATACAACCGTGCCGCTCGAGCGATCAAGAGCCGGCGCCGAACCGTGCCCTATGTATCTCTGCAACGAACATACATACAAGTTAGAAAACACATTTTTTTAATGTACCTAACATATATATATACATTTATACAAGTCAAGTCGCGGCAACGTGTCAAGCCAAGTTCAATTCTACACGAAAGTATCGAACTAAATTTGACGCTAAATAACCCAAAATCTATTTAACATAAATTAACATATGAAAATTTAGTTAATTTATTTTCTTCCTCAGAAAGACAGACCTGAACCGGATTTTAAGAGCAATTGGTATATAACTCCTCGCGGTTTAAAGCTAGGGTTGACCGATTTTACAAATACAATGTTTTGAACCAGTAGAATTTTATGAAAGAAACGGTATTCTCACTTTTTATTGTTGACTCGGTTGGGAGTGCTGTGGTTGGAGTAGTGCGAACTGTCGCTGACTTCTGAACTCGAACTACGAATGTCGCCCTCCATCTGGAAACAACACAGATCTTAAAGGAGCCCGCGATCCGCTTTGACACCTAACCCCAAGATTTGGCTAAGGCACTAGTTTTTACGAAAGCGACTGCCATCTGTCCTTCCAACACAGAGGAAAACTAGACCTTATTGGGATTAGACCGGTTTCCTCACGAAATTGACTGCATTTAAACGTGTAGTGCTCCCGTGCGCGCACTTTTTTTTTTTACATGAAAATATAAAATATGTGTACCATATATACATCATTTCGCCAAACTGCGGAGCAGTTTGTTGGCGATGAGCTCGCTCGTTTTATGACAAAAGTAGGTATACATAGAAATTGCACTGTACTACCAGCCCGACGTAGCCCATTTATAACTCATAACATGTTATTTTCCATTAAGTGCAAATAAGATGATTGAGCCACTTGCGGGACAGCAGTACAACGGTGCTTATAAACTACCTTGTTTTTAATGCTGTTTTTTTTTTAATAACATGTACCAACACATTTAACTTTTGCCTCTGTAACAAATATTTAGCCAAAAATGCACTCGATTTGCGAATGGTTTTCGCTTCTTACCGCTCCTAAGCTATATTAAGTTAAAATGTTAAAGTAATTTTAGGATATGGCACTCAAGGACTTTTATTTAACATTATGACTGTTTGTTGCTTGCATACAAATAATAATAATAAAAAAACAGAACAGGACAAAACGTGAGATACCGAAAATTAAAACTAGTTAAGGAAATTTTAACCGGTATTTAGCCAAGTGCAACCGGTTCCTTACCTGGCCAGCCTTAATGGTCTTGTACGCGACCTGCAGGATCAGCCACGTCCACACCATATGCAGCGCCAGCAGCAGGCAGAGCAGCGAGTTGAAGATATAGTACGCGGGGAACATCGGGAGCAGCATCGGCGCGCGGATCAGTGTGCTGAAAATACACAGTACAGGACTCTTAAGACCTGATACAAAAAAAATACAACCTAATTTTAATCAAGCAGTTCGCATATTTTTGTGAAATTTCATTGGTTTTTAAATAGATTGGAGCAAAAAAAAGGTCTGAGATTTGATTTACATTCGTTTGAAACATGTTGTTCTTTCTATAGGAACCTCAAGAGGATACAATCAATGATTATGTTCGGGCACTAAACCCGCTCGGAAATACAATTGAAGTTTCATAACTATCGGCGATAAAATAATTATCTTGTTGTCGCCACATGCGTAAGCATCATATCGCATTTTTCTTTATTTAACTTGCCTTCGCCTTGGGCTCGGGTGTCAAATACCTGCGATCTGAGACATACCTTGTTTTACCGCCCTAGGTGAGTAATGTACTAATAATATAGCTGGCCCCTATTTCACCAACTTGACAATTGCCATCTGACACTGACAATCCGCCATACATTTCTTGTTCTAGAAGTTAAGGTGGTTGCTAGGTTACTTGTAGAACCAGCAATGTACGGAGAATTGTCGTTATCAGGTGACAATTGTCAAGTTGGTGAAATAGGGACCTGATTGTGTGGAAAGTCAATTCTATTTTCGCCTCGCCTCAGTTTGCCCCATTGATAGCGTTTATTTTTTATTACGAATATTTTAACTAACTGTATCATAACTCATAAATGTACACTACTAGTGGGTTCTAATGCATTTGCCCCCAGACAATCTAATAAAATCTACACAAACTCAAGATAATTATAAAACAAAGTACCTGTTTAAATCGTAACTTGTTAAATCTTAAAGTTATTCGTTACATAATACGACTATATGTACGGCCATGCAACTTCATGCAATCCCTGTTGTAAAAAAAAAAACAAATAAAACTGACATAAAATAAGGAAGTTTTTTTTAATACAACGACGGTGGCAAACAAGCGTATGGCCCGCCTGATGGTAAGCGGACACCGCAGCCTATAGACGCATGCAACTCCAAAGGAGTAACATGGGCGTTGCCGACTCTTGATATGTTTGAATAAAATCACCGTTTAAACCTTCGACTTTCACCAAAGAAATCCGATGCTATATATATATCTACATTAGAGAATGCAATCTCGCGAGATTGCAGACCTTAATAGCCGAGATTGAGAGTTTTTCACTGAAAACGTACGCAAATGCTATAAACTCCATTTACAATGCATTATGTGCTCGAAAAGAGCGTTTTCCAAGCACCCAAATCGTGCGGAAAGTGCCACTTTTTCACACTAGTGCTTTTAACTTTTCAATATTTTTTTAATTTTTACGTCCTTTCAGTAGGTTCAGTTCAGTCCGACGCAAAGAGTTTTTATTACTTGAGAAAAGGTTTACAAATATTTCAATTACTCTTTTTCTTTCATATAAAAGGTACATACTTAAATACTAATAATGTATAAAAATATTTATTAATATTTTTGAATTTGGTCAATAAATTTATTAATTTTAAATATTCATTTAATGTGTTTGGCTGAACGCATATCTTTCTTATGCCTTTTGCGATACGACAGTATGGCGACTTGCACATGGGCATATGTTGACCGCGCATGTATTTAAAACTAAAAAGCCCGCCATTGTTGTGATTGTTGTTTACTTCGGAGTTATTTTATGTAAGGGCCGATTATGGGAATTGAAACCCAGATAAAACTATTTGGCAGATAAATGTTAGCTCTGTCCTTTTCTTTCATATGACTTAAGAAAAAGATGGTGATAATTTTATCTGATAGATAGTTTTATCTGGGAATTGAAAAATCGGCCCTAAATGTTAAAAATGTTGAGTGAAAGTGACTAATCAATAATAATAATGATTTATTGCGTTTCAATAGTGTCAGTATGTTTCTTAGAACTACGACGGTACAGCGTCTTTTTAATAAGCTTGACAGCAAAAGATATGGATAAGTTGTTAAATGCAGTTCCAGATAATAAGTAGGTACCTGACAATCTATCTAGATTCTTCAATTTTAACCTATCTATTTTATACTGACATTTCAACATTTAATATTTCCTCACAGAAGGCATAGTAAAACGTTGTATGATACACGCGCGTAAAGATGATTTCCGACTCGTGTCAAATTATAAAAATGACACTCATCGGAAATCACCTACTTTCCACACTTGTAGCATGAATACCTATTAATGATTATCAACATGTAAAATAAAAATGAAATCGGTATGTAGTGATGTTATAATATCAGTTTTATTTCAATATTTTTTATTATTATTATTATTTATTTATCCTTCAGGCTTTAATATAACTAAAAGTAATAAAACTTTAACCGAATAAAACGTCAGTTTTAATTTGTCAGTCAGATGAAACCTTAACCATGTTTTGTATGGAAAGTTGCTGCGTATATGACACACATATGCAGATAACAAGGATGTACGCGGCTCAGGTTCCGCACACTCAACACAACATCCTCGGGAGCTAGCGTTCTCTGAGAAAGTGATCCAAGTGCAAGATAACTGTATCTTGTCTACAGTTATTAATTACCTCCAAATAATATAGAAGGGGTATATCCCCAGCCTGGTCACTATCCACAGCACGGTGAACACGGCGAACACGCAGTCGCAGAACCGCTGGAAGCCGGCGTACTTGGTCGCTTTCGCTGCCTGCGGACAGACTGGCTATTGAGAGAGGCCAGAGGTATGAATTAGGGGACTAAATTAGAAATACTAGCGGCCATGCTCGGTTAGTTTCGTAGTTATAGATGTTGGTTTTTAAATTGAATTTACTCATTCGACATACGATAGCTTGACATATCATAGACTGCCTGGCGAAAAAAACTTGAAGAGTGAATAGGCTATGTGAACCAGTGAGCTGCATCGTACTCCGTCGTCGCTTACCAGTGATGCCAGGGTCAAAATTTATTTACAAAAAATCTTTACGGCGAATGCCGCACTAATTGGTGCTCATTAGTAGAGACAAGATTGAATGAGAGATAAAGGCATTTTTTATGTAGACAATAGTGTTCTCTGCCTTTTGTATTGGGCAGAGAGTTTAATAGAGTACAATTTGTTATTTCGTACCAAACATTCCTAAAACATCCCACACACTACTCAGTTGAACTGAACGAATTACCGAGTAACTGTTTTCTCATCTTATAAAACGTGCCGCTAGGATTTTTAATATAACATGCATTGCATCAAATAACTCAAGGCACTGCTCTCCCTCAAGACTCGTCTTAAAGGCATGCTACCTTGCCTACATTAACCGGCACTATATATACATATATATCCTCGTAAGACATTATGTTCAAGCTATTTTGAACATTTTATCGTAGATACATAGGTCACAAATGGATTCACGATAGCATGATACAGATGACGTCAAAGATTTGTTTACAGTTTTAAACCTTACTCCATTGTAATTGTTGGAAACATGGACCTATAATGCTCAGGACAGGCTATACGTGTTGCCTCAGCGAGGGACGGAAAGGCTCATATGCAGCTAAATTAAGAACTGGTCTTAAAATGGCTGATGAGTTGCCATAAACAACCTACTCAATTTGGACGGGTGATGGTTTTTGTGCCACAACTTCATACTAAATCAGTTGTGGCAAATAAAAAAAAAGTGGAACTATGAGAAGGATAACGAACGATATTTCCCTTTCTGTCACACTTATCGAGATTTGTATGCTACCAGCTCGCTCGCACGTGGTATTATTATTACCATAGCCTGTCCTGAGTATCATAGGTCCATCGTTGGAAATTATATTCTCAACCATGGCAACACCGCCGGACTGTCTAGTTACGTATTTCCTCCAGCTAGCTTGTTCTGTTCATCGAGATGGCTGCCGCTGCTTGCTTGTTAATTGTTAAAACTATATAATAGTACTTTATAATTTAATATGTGATCGTCTGTATCAACGACCATGAAGCCTCAGTATTTGTGAGTAAATACACTTCTTATGGAATATTGTAGGAGAGTTTACTTTGCCACCGCACCGCTGTTCTTGTTAGCCTCCCACGCCAGTAATCCCCGCTAAGTAACTCTGTCTGATGATCCAAGATAATTCCATCAGCAATAAGTTATACATACGTAAACTGTATACATACCTTTGACATTAACGGCACAAAGTTTCGCACAGTGCTCGATGGCAGTAAAAACTCAAAACCTATCCTTAAAGTGTAAAGTTCTGATCGGCCTTTCTTTCAATAAGAAGAATTTAAATTCCTTTCAGTCTTACGAGAATATATTTGTCAGTAAACATGCACACTCTTCCGCACCTATATCCAAGCAGGACTGCCTCAGGTCCAATCACACACCCAGTAAACTCAGTACGTTAATTAATTAGTTTAATGGAAAATAAGTATAGATAGATGCTATATTATTGTAAGTCCTCACTTTAATTTAATAACATAGGAAAAAAGGGTATCGCTTACTATCAATTGTTAAAATAAAACAACATGTTTATTTTTATAATTATCGTAATTCATGTAAATAGGAATTACATCCAATTCCTCGTATTATTCATTTTACCCTAACTGGCACAGTCGTTAGGATACACCTTTCAATTCCAAAATCTATGTATACCTCTAATCCCATATGCATCTAATCATCTCCTATGTCATCGTCAAATGGGTGGTGAAAGTTTGTTTGTACCTAGGATATAAACGAGTTCCAGGCGGTCGGAGTCGCGGGCTGAAGCAAGTGGTTAATAAGGCCCTAAATGTTAAATATAGAAGTTATGAGAGGCAGAAAAGACAAGTAAACCAGAACTCGCTAGGCGAAGAAAGCACCTCAGAGCTGCATTATTCCTAATAAAAGAAAATTACCTGCATAAATGATTAGAGAAATCCACCAGATGCGTTACCGAGTAACATTAGGTGAGGTTATTGGGCAAATGATTGATGTCAACCAATTTTACATCAATATTTTAAAATAAATATTAATTTTAACTTGAAACTACATTTGTATTTCGTCGAATGAGCGGGATAGCGTTTATTCAGCGGACACAGCAGCAACGCGACAAGCAAACGATAAAACAAAATCACAAATCACATCAACTCTCAAACCGAGCGCACATTCAACTGTTGACATGGACAATTCAGTATACATTGCTAGCCGTACAAGGCGCTAGTCACTAGCATCACGGCGTCCCAGCAATGTATCTCTACTGAATCGTCAGTGTCATTCCTCGCTGGTCACATTAGTAACTAAGACCGGCGGACGGTTCTAATACTGTCGCTGCTGTGAAACCTGAATGAAACTTCTGGATGTCCAATTTTGAATATAAAATCGGTTGTATACATGTAATTGGCGGTAAGTGGCATGTCACATGGGGTCGGGCACTCACAAAGCTTCGCCGGCGCCACATGCGCGTCGCTATGGTCGCTTGCTGGAATGAAACATCACGTGGGTACTAGCTAAGGCCAGGTTACACACTCGAAACCCGAATATATATATATATGAATGGTCTGTAGAGCTTAGAGCCCGGGGCTTAACTAGTGTTTGTCTGGTTTAACACTAGGTTATTGTTGTTTTATAAGGTGTCTGAACATTGTAATGGTATACCGATACAAAGAGGTAAAAGTGTCAACGCATGGTTCACATCAGCTTAATTAAAATTCACTTCTTCATATGTTTCTGGAAGGTACTTTCGAACCTTCCAGAAACATATTTTCCTCTGGGGATTTAGGCGGTCTTCATTACCACACACACCCGCATTCCGCTGCGGTTTGGAGCCCCGTAGAAATTTCGCGGTGCAGTGTGTTGGACCGTGCGGATTTCGTATACAAACTGAGGTAGAACCTACTTGCATACAACTAGAAAACCGTCGCGTCGCACACCGCAGGATACGGCGGCAGTATGATAACCGCCTTAAACGCTTTGATGATTAAATAAATAACGGTGGTTCTGGACGAGACAATGGTTTCCGGATGAATTATGTCCGGAGGATATATTCAGTTTTTTTTTCTAAGGTACTATTTATTTATTTAACGGTCAATTAATCTAAGCAGTAAATACAATTAAGTCAATAATTAAAAAAAAATCTCAATACTCTCTTCAGACATCATGTATTTTTTGTGCTCTTGGATAGTATGAAGGATCGTACGACAATGAAGAACTTTTGGTAATTAATTCTTTAGACTGATAAACGGAACACTCAATTTAAAGCCACTTAACGTTTGTTTAAATTCTGTACATTGACAATATAAATAAGACACATGATGGTGGATTAGACCAAACGGAAGAACGAATATTTTTGTAATTAGGTATAGTTAGAATTCGTGTCCATTACCTTGTCTTGTATTGTCTATATGTATGTCTATATGTCATATGTATTGTCTAAAGTTCTAAATCCGTCAAGAAACGAAGATTTACTGTCGAATTTATAATAAATAATAGCGCTTAGTTCCTTCGATATGAACATATTTGTATTGCGAAAATGTAATAAAAGTCAATCATGAACCGGCAATTAATTTGGATGTCTTTCAATAAAGATTCTCTCATCTCTTTCCTCCATAGAAAAACACAAGAGGGGCAGCGCCCAATTTTCGCAACAATAAGTGAAAAACTGCACGTCTAGCACACGACGGCCGCGACATACTCTCGATTTTTATCGCACTATACCTCTACTTCTAAGTGTTCTAATGAGAGAGAGACGGATAGTGCGAGAAAAATCGAGAGAGCTCACGCGCCGTCGCGTGCTAGCCGTGCTGAGCATGAGAATCGCAATCTAGGCACACGGTAGGGCGTTTTTTTATGTTTAGCAGCATTCAGTGCAGAATTTCGACAAAGGTAATGTGGCTTCGCGTGTCTAAAGAACTGAAACCCGAAGTGCTATTGTGCAATTACTGTTAACTTGTGTTTGAATTAAAAGGTACTAAGGTCAGGGACATGGCGGACCCAGTAGATCACCACCAGACCCACTTCTGATTCTTCTTCTTCTGAAGGAAATGCGTAATTATTGTGACTGACTGAATGGGTGAATCAGTGTGTCTGGCGCCCTGTGCGCGCACTACGTCTCACCCTGCGGCCAAATCACTAATGTGATCGGCGCTCTATATATATGGGGATACACTTCAAACATACATCCAACTTACCTCTAAGAATATATCCGCGCAATCATGTGACAGCAGGACCAGAGTTCCGATCCGGTGAAGGTTGCAGACCCAGCTGAAGGACAGCAGGGCGATGGTGGCGAGGTGGTGGACGAACATCTGCCAGAAGTCCTTGCGACGCACGTCCCAGAACTGCGAGAGCGTGAGCGACCAGTAGAACGCCGATGAGATCATGTAATACCACCATACGTCGTTCGTTAGGCCCTGGAAAGAGGGTAAGCTTCCGTGAAGTTGGTTGTACTATCCAGTTATAGGGCGTTACAGTTTAATTTCTGTTAATAATCGTTGATTAAGCCGGATTCATACTTATCTGACGTGATAGCTGACACAACTAGAGCCGTCAGCGTCACATCAGATTGCATCAGATTTTGAGGACCAATTAGCCTAGTGGGTAGTGACGCTGCCTACGAAGCTGAAGGTCCTGGGTTCGAATCCCGGTAAGGGCAAATATTTGTGTGATAAGCATGAATATTTGTTTGTGAGTCATGGAAGTGTTCTATGTATTTAAGTATTTATAATTATTATACATATCGTCGTCTACTACCCATAACACAAGCCTTACTGAGCTTACTATGGGACTGGGTCGATTTGTGTAAGATTGTCCCCTACTATTTATTTATTTATTTATTTATTGCAGCGATAACCATACCATACCACAGATCTGTTTTCTTGGAAAACACGCTTATCTTAACTGCGTGGGTGGTTCAGGGAATGAGCGGTGATACTGAACCAAGCCGTGGGGAGATTTTCCAGTAACTGTGTTTGTTTACTTAAACGGTATATCTTTATAATGATTAGTATGATTCTTTTACTTTCCGAGCTGTTTGATTGTGGAATTCTAAACGTGCTAAGTCTCTTCCTATTTTTAAAACAAGAATTAAGGATTACTATTATTCTCTTCCGTCACTAGCCATTCGTGTAAGTGATACTGTTTCTATGAAATTTAGTTATTGTATGTGTATGTAGTTTTATATATATTTATGTAAGTGTATTGATGTAGATTTCTACTTTTCTGTTTTTACCTACTCAAATCATATCTTTTTTTGCATCGTCTCCACCACCCAAAGGTTGTCTGGAAGAGATCGCTTTTTAGCGATTAGACCACCGGTTGTCTACCGTTGTTTATGTTTAATTTACCTCAATTTTTCTTTTATCTTTACTATTTCTGGTGAGCAATAAAAAAAATGTATTGTATTGTATGACTACGTAATGCCTACGGGCGCGCATTTATCGAAAATACTTTGAGCAACATATAAAGATAGGTCAGGTCATATCATGAATCCTGGACTCATGGAAGATGATTATCATCCTAAAAGGGTATCCTATCGCAATCACTAAATTTCATTTTGCAACTGTACTTACTGTTTGTCCGAATTTTCATTCCGGCAAGAAGCCAATTTTCTCGACAACCGCAAAGCTTTTGATTTATTTTAAACTAACTTCCGCCCGCGACGTTGTCTGCGTGGACCCGGGATAAAAACTATCCTATATTTTAATCCAGGCTATAAACCATCTTCGTGCAAACTTTCATCCAATTCGGTTAAGCTGTTTTTAATAGTAATTGAGTAACAAACATCTAAACATCCGAATATACAATCATTCGAACTTTCCCATTTATAATATTAGGATGCTTGTCGTGTAGAACCCATCAGGTTAGGTTAGTTTTATAATTATCCTCAAAATGTCATGGCTCCAGAAAATACGGATTCAAGAAAAGAGCGTACTCCCATCTTAAAGGCCGGCAACGCACCTACAACTCTTCTGGTGTTGTAAGTGTCCATGGGCGTCGATTATCGCTTACCATCAGGTGATTCGTCTGCTCGTTTGCCTCCTATATTATAAAAAAAAATACGGACAAACAATTGGGAAACAATTTTCAGTGATTCGGATAGGTAACCTCCTAAAAGACTTCTAACGTCATACTCCAGTACCTATAAACATTGCAATATGTTTATTGCTCTTAGTTCGTAAGTTTTCTGATGCGGTTCTTCAGTCACCTCCAGTCAATGAGTTCTCGATTATACACGCTATAAACGCAGGCTCATGCCCAGTTTTGATCGAATACTATATTTTCCTCGTACGAAACAAGTTGTGATAGACGATTTTTGCAGTGAAAACTTCTTTAGCGGCGCTGTGCACTTTTTGTGATGGGGAAAAAATGTTAAACTCGCGAGTCGCGACAGGTCACGTGACCGACAGATTCGGCAGTTTGAAAATTCGTAAGACGGAGACGTGACCTGATCGAAAAACTGTTACAATGTCATTGAAACCAGCATTGAATTTGTAATCCTACTAATATTATAAATGCGAAAGTTTAGATGTTTTGATGTTTGTTACTCAATCACGCTTAAACGGCTGAACCGATTTGAATGAAATTTTGCACGAAGATATTTTATAGCCTGAATTAAAATATAGGATAGTTTTTATCCCGGGTCCACGCGAACGAAGTCGCGGGCGGAAGCTAAGTGTAATATAAATTGTCATGTTTGTGTACGATAGCGCAATAAATGAATATTGTATTTTACCACATAAATGATAGTACTTTTATACTGATAATTAAAGCAATTCGTGCAAAATTATTCCCTAACCATTCCAAAATATCAAAAAATGCACAACGTTAATATTCAAGTTTTCACTTCTGCTGGCGCTCTCGGAGTGCAACCCGTTGTTTTTTTTTAACGAAGTCAGGTGCAGCATTTTTTTTTGCAGCAGTTTGACAGCGAGGCTCTTTTTTCCAGGCGGTTTGCATTTGAGCATCTGAAGCGAGCTAAGCAAAACTATCGTGTGTTTAAAATTGCAATGGGTTTCCAATAAAGAAGAACATTTCTTCGATTGGAACTGGTTACGAGCGTGCGGTTACGTTGCGGCCCGTTTTATGAGGTCGTTTCGTGACTTAGATAAGTTATCTAGATATTCCATTTCCAGAAAATATTCACTTAATCTGCAGCGTCACACTTCCGACCGAGTTATGATCTTGACCAATAAAGATACTCGTAATCATATCAAATCTCAAATTAAAGCAATTTTCTTATCATTTTACAATTAACGGTTTATCTTATAACGCTATAGTAAATTATTTTATTACTGCTAAACTGATTTCGGAATTTGCTATAGGGACTTCGCTATTCTGATAGGTATATTGATTGGTATTATTTTACACGTATGAATTAACCTGTTATATGACGTATATAGCTGGTCTAATGAAAGGAAAATGAACTCGTTATAGGTAATCTGTAGAGTTATCCGGGGCAAAACCGTGTTGAAATACGGTCGAAAAGTTAGTTAAAAAATCGTATTTAGTACTCAATGATGATGTTTTTTAGGGTTCCGTAGTCATCAAGGAACCCTTATAGTTTCGCCATGTCCGTTTTCGGCTTAGCTCAGTAACCCTTAGTACTAGAAAACTGTAATTCGGCATGGGTATATAAATCAATCAACTAAACGGCTGCCTGTGGCATCGCATTTTGACACCCCGCCCCCATTCCCGCATAATGGCACCCATTCTGTGGAACCATTTTGCGGCGCTACTTAGACTTCTATGGTTTTTTCGTTCGTTGATCGACCGTCGTCTTGTCACCATTGAGTTATATTACTAGAGTAGACATCACCTAGCATAAGTTTGCGCATGTCAACATACTCTCATGAGAGTATGTTGGTTTAGTCTGTGGCGGGCAGTGATGGCGGTCGTTTCGAGTGCCATTTTTACTCAAAACTTAAAAAAATGCCTTCTTTTGCATTGCTCTATTGCACCAACAATACTAAAAGTACGGGGATCACTTTTCAACGGAAAATTCACAGATTTTTGAAATAACATGATTTTTTCTGTAATTTATAAAATACTCGCCGATGGCGGCCATTATTTCAAAGATTAAAATGTAGAAGTGACAATTTCCTAAGACTATTTTGCCTTAGTAGTAGAACATTAAACTTACTAGATTTACTGATTTGAAGCTTTAAAGATCTTAATTTTTGCGCCAAAATAGCAGCAACCATTTGTTGTATTTTTTTATTTACTCGTTTTTATGAATAATTTTAGTGGCAACGTTCAGTTCTCCTTATTTAAATATATCTTAAGTTCTACTTATTTAAATCCTAGGTTAATTCTCTTATATAAATAATTTACGCGATGCGAGTATGGTCTCCGAATGTGAACCCATTAGCAATTTAGGAGAATATAATTATTTTATCAATTTCCAATTTGAAAATGGTCGTAGTTTAGTTTGTATGTCTTGCTACGATTGCTATCAAAATATCTATCATATCATATCTGAGGATCCGCATGGATCTTAAATTAGAACTTTGTCATCAAATCTGACACAAATTGCTGAGACAAATTGCATCAACATAGTGCATCCTCGGTAACTATAAAGATATCCAGTATAAAAAAATTCAAATACCAAATGTCGGTGAATAAATAAGTTTTTTTTTAATAAGAGTGTATTAAATCCCGCTATAGCCATAACTGAATCCGAACTCAGAAAATTGTCTACTACGTTAACATACTCTTTGATTTTCCAAGATGGCGGCCTGATTGGAAGACGTCAAGAAAAATGTTCTGGATTGCCAGTCTATACGTAGTAATATTAAGTCAATGCTTGTCACTCACTTCATTCCTATACATATCGTCTCTCACGCAGACCATCACCCTTTACCTCTCTTAAAACAAAACCCTCCACGGTCACACCTTACATTATTCTATGCAACTAAATTCTGGCCAGCAAGGCGTGTCAGAACTTAACAAAGCATTTTTCCATTTCTTTATATGGCCATAATTTTACCTATTACAGTTATATGTACCTATTACGCCGCTATGCTTTTCGTGTTACCGAGACGTTTTGACACGAGTCGCTGGTCAGACTCTACTAATACTGCCTGGTACATAAAAAAGTCACAATTAAGTTCTTCATTCTTCAATTAAGGCATAAGATGCACCTATGCATAACTATATCTACGCAAAAAATCAACTCGACCATTTACATATTAATTCTTGGTGCGCCAACGCAGACTAAGATTTTAATGTGTTACGATAATTTGCAGTTAGACAATAAACACGTTACGTTTTAATCTAACGCCACACACCGGCCCGTCGAGATCGGACGTTGCTTACTTGCTATTATGATAAGCATAAATAATAATGAATAAGGTGTTGAGGAAAAAGCTTAAGCGGGTTTAAAATAATCTAGTAAATTGTGCAATTTCCTTATGTTGCAATTTTATAACATGAGTTCACTAAAGCATCGAATGAACATAATCCATACTTGCATACTAATCCATACTAATATTATAAATGCGAAAGTGTGTGTAGGTATCTGTCAGCGTCGGCGAGCGAACATTTTAGAAGGGCAACCCGGCACAAAAAAAATAAAGAGCTACGAGTAGGTACGAGTAGGTATATAACTATAGGCTTGCCTAAAAAGAAATTTGAATCAGCTTGTATGAGAGCTCCGCCACTGGTAGGTGTCCGTCTGTCCGTCTGTTACATCTTCACGCGCTTAAACCGCTGAACCGATTGAGATGAAAGGGTATGGAGATAAATAAAAAGGCCAAAGGAGAAGTTGTACTATCGACAACACAGCTAACTGACCATCGGTGCACCTTAAGTGCATTGTAATAAGGTTCTATAAGACAGGATGGTCAGTTAACAGTGTTGTCGTTTGTACAGAACTTAACGAGCGTGGAGGGCTGTCCTGCGACCGGCGCAGGCGCACCACCGCTCCACTTGCTGCTCGGACATGTCCAGCTGCTTGTCACTAGGAGCGTGTCTTCATGGATTTGACCCTTTGACCGTCACAGTAGGCATCAGGACGTCGCAAAGATTGGCGTTATGGAACCGTATATTTGGTGTTTTGCTTGGGCAGCAACGCCAGCAACCACGCTGATCGATCAAAGAAACCATTTTATGTATATGATAGAGTGAAAGGCATCTGAAGATGATGTCGAGGACAGAGCGAAGAGGAGAAGATTAACACGGAATGTGGGATTCATAGCTAGGGAAAATTGTGTTTAGTGGTGTTCCTCATCAACAGCACTGCAACTCACCTGATGTGGATACCCGATGTAACAATGGTCTATCTCCCAGAGCCAAATCTTGTCCCACAGTATGAACATGCCGAAGGAGAAGTTGTACAGATAGAAGGTGCATCGCCACGCGTTCTCGCAGAACTTGACGAGCGTGGATGGCTTGTCCTGCGACCTGCGCAGGCGCCACCACCGCTCCACTTGCCGCTCGGACATGTCCAGCCGCTTCGCTAGCGCGCATATCTGGAAAAAGATGGCGGATCGTAAGGATGACGTACTTATACTGTAGCTATGTAATTTGCACTATTTGTGTGTGGGTCTGGGATACTTTGCGAGATTTATCAGTGTCATAAATAACACTTTGCCGCCACAGAAAAAAATGTGAGGTGACACCCCCACGCCACGCAAGTCTTTAGTCTATTGTTTTTGGACTTCGTATGAAGTCGGTGGCACCTGAGTTCAAGCCAGTGGCGGTGAATGGGTTAAGTCGATATCACAATGTTATATCGCTGTTAAATCCCCTAAACCAGGGATCGGCAACCTTTTAGCAGCCAAGGGCCGCTTAAGTAGCTAACGGAAATGACGTGATCCGCACTTGTTAATAATTTGCGACTACGAGTATATCAGGCAAAAAGTACCTGTACTTAAAACAGGCAGGGAGGCTTGGAGGCCGAAAACAAGGGGTTCACGGGCCACATGCGGCCCGCGGCCCGCCTGTTGCCGACCCCTGTTTTAAAGTGTTCGAAAGCCACGACCCACGTCAATGCTGAGTTTAGTTTTAGTTTTTCACTATATTTTATGTCAGCTTGGTCTAAACCTGTCATAACGGTCCCTGAATAATGTATGTGAGATAGCTTTCTGTACTTATAAGCTTTTAAGTAATTCATGCAGTAATTGGCTCACATTGGAATATACCTGTCTCGTTCCCACGCTTTAACCACAGCAAGTGAAGTTCCAGGTATTACGTAAAACTTTTCGGATAGGTATTATTACTATTTATTAAGGACAGAACACACACACATTTTGTCAATCTTTTATACCCACATTTATGCTAAAAGTGGCACTGGACACAAGTTTCATGTGCTCTGTCTACCCCTTTTAGGGATAAATGCGTGTATGTATGTATGTATAAAGGACACAATAGGGAAGATGCAGCTATAATATTTACCATTATTTTGTGACCAAAATGTTGAAAAAATCATAAAATAATAGCTACCGAAACGTTTTTACTTTAGTTTATACTCATTTCAAACAATAATTACGATTTAAAGTAATGTGAAACGGAACGTGTTTTAATCCAAGAATCAGCGTCTGGTGACGTCACTCCTGTCAAAAGTCAAAATTTAGGCAACTCTATGACATCTAGGGTCGAACCACGGTCAAACAAAATAATATGGCGAGTGACACACATGAGTGACGTCACAGGAACTGTAGATCCGTTTAGGCGCGAAAGTTTAAATTAGCAGTTTGCAACAGGATTATTTGACAATAAATTATAGTATTTGAATTTTTTAATACTTTCGCGGTCTATTCTACATGCGATTCTTTCAAATGAAAGCAAAAATTAAAATTTTGCAATTTCCCTATTCCCTTTCTATTAAGCAATAGTCCAATGTAAATGTTATGACGATCTCGAAATCTTAAAATAACGATGATGGCGATGAGATGACTTAAAATAGTATTGGGTCAGAATGTACATGTTAAAAATAGTACCACTGTCAAGATTGCTTGATTCCGTTTCCAAGGCATGTTTGTGTATAGCTGCAAACAGTGAATCGATACGTGCGAGTATTTTAATAAATCATTAAAGTGCGTTGTGCAAAGATGGTGAAAAGTAGTGGTTAGTGCTGAAAAGTCGACGTCAACAATAAGTTGACACTTATCAGTGGCGGAGGGCTCATACAAGCCGATTCCCACGGGTTTGCCTAAACTCTAAACTCTTTCATGACTTTTTTTGTTCCAGGATGCCCATCGAACATTTTCACGCGCCGCCACTGCCACTTTTATACACCTTATTCTATTGTAATAATAAATGTTCATCTATATATATTTCAACTCAAGTTTAGGTGCATAAATTGAGTACTAGTCGATTATTAATAGGGTTGGGACTCTTATTTTATTATTATTCCAAAAGAAGGCAAAAAAATTGCCTAATGACGAAAATCCTATTCAAATATCTCAATATATTACGAAGATACAACCGTTTTAATATTGCTTGATAGAGTGAGAAAGCGCCTGAGCCACGGGTCTCTGAGAGCTGTAGACCTCGCGACCTGTCTTTAAAAAAAAACAACATCGACAAAGAAATCCAATTCTCGGACCTGCTTACAAAATTTCACGAGAGCCGGTTGAGAAATGCGAATTGTCCGGACAGACATACGAAAACATTTTTACCCAATTTCAAACGGAGAACTTCATTCGCTTCGCTCGCTCTTTCCAAGATAATTCGAAAAGCCCTTGACCCTTAACGCATGTATTCGATTTTCTGTATATTTAATCCATCGGTTCCGACACACGTGTGTTCTTCCCACAATTAGGCAATGTAATATACCTACCTTCGAAGTTACAAAAACAACAACTGGAACAGTTACATTTTCATGAAGAAAAATGTCATACTTGATAGTTGCAAAACGCGCTAATAATAATAAACCATTTATTTCAGGCATCTAAGGCCCATAGTTACAAATACCTTAAAGTAAAAAATCATATAAGTACAATATAATTCAGTACAATTATAAAGATAAATCGAATTGGGTTTTATTTAGGCGACGAGTCCGCGGCCTCTTTTCCTAAGACCGACCTTTATACAATTTGTTTTCCCCAAATTGTATAAAGGAGCCCGAGGTCCACTTTGGCACCTAATACCATGATTTTGGCTTAGGCCCAGGGCCTGATTTACCCACAGTCTAATAAGGCTAGACCTACGGCGCAAGAACCAAGCAAGGGGGCGGCGGGGGGCGCGACACTGAGCCGAGACTTACTTAAATTTCATAGTTAGCTTAGGCCGATCAGAACTCTAAATCAGGCTCTGCTTAGGCCCTATATAGTTTTACACAAGCGACTGCCATCTGACCTTCCCGCCCAGAGAAAACTAGACCTGAAGAATTTAAACAAACCGCCATATTGAAATTGTCTATCACTATGGCGATGGCGGTTTGTTTACATAGTTAGCAAATTCTATTGACGGCCACTTTAGTTGCGATTAGATCGGTATCGATGTTATTCTTCACAGGAAAGTTACTGTTAAATATCAAAACAAGTTTTTTGAAAAACCTAGTGGTAGAGGTTCGAACCCGGTTAAAAGTCGCGTGCGTTACTACAGTGGCTCAAACGACAATTTTGTATAGTAAACTAAACGTAGCAATAGGGATATAGACACTAAATAAAATCCTTACTAATATTATAAATGAGAAAGTGTGTGTGTGTCTGTGTGTGTGTGTGTTTGTTTGTCTTTCTTTCACGTCGCAACGTAGCGTCGTATTAATGTGATTTTTTGTACGTAGATAGTTTAGAGGCTGGAGAGTGAAATAGGCTACTTTTCCGGCGGGAAAACATCTAATTCCCACGGGAAAATTCAATGTTAAATTTTCCTATAACCACGCGGGCGAAGCCGCGGGCATCAGCTAGTAATCTATAATGATGTATTTTCTTGAAAAAGGATTGATGTAGTCAAATGGAGAAAAAGGAACGCAAGAGGTTAAATAATCGCAAAGTTGTGTCCATAATTTTAAGAGGGGGTATGTTATGTACCGTTTCCGCAAAATGCACCTTCATATAAAACGATTGCCATTTACTATTGCGCTCCAGGATCGTGACGTCACGATCTGCTAGCGTTTTCTCTCAAACGTGCAACACTAAAACGGTTTTAGCTTTGTAATTTTTTGAAATATTTGAATGGGATTTTAGTCATTTTTTTTCTAACGTGCAACACTAAAACGGTTGTAGCTTCGTATTTTTTTGAAATATTTGAATGGGATTTTAGTAATTTTTTTTCTCTAACGTGCAACACTAAAACGGTTGTAGCTTCGTAATTTTGATCACTAGACATACACGGTGTTCCCGGGATTTTCCGTTAACTTCGGCATATTGCAGAGTACATTCACAGAAACAAATAAGCATAATTATTACTTGAAAAAAAAAAACATATTTTTTTTACAAAAAATTGAATGTTAGCATTAACAGTGGTTAAAGCTGCAAATCTGATCAAATTAAAATATTGAATATCTTGATAACAGTAAGAGTTAAGATACTACTGTCTTGGAGAAATTAACTTTATTTGATCTAACCTATGCCCCCTTGCAATTTATTATATTTTATTTATTTATTTAATGAACAGAATATAGAATTATTATTTTTTTTTTTAATTCACAAGAGATGCCATAACAATAGTTATTTGTTATACAAGGGTGCAAAGTTGTATTTTACCCGCGAGTGTGGAATTGAAACACGAGCAAGCGAAAGGATGCTATAGTTGAACCACGAGCGAAACGAGTGCTTCTAAAATAGTGTTTCAACACACGAGAAGTAAAATACATTTGCACCCGTGTGTAACACAAAACATTTCTCCTCACTGTAGCGAGCAAAGTGCAACATGCAAAACAACTTTATTTAATTTAAATAATATTTAAAAAAAAAACAGCAATAATAACGTTAAGTAATATCAAGTAGAATTTTGGTCAAGTGCGAGTTGGATTTTAGTTTTCCCATACATTTTGAGACCCAGCGCCTAATGATTTGATGAAGGCAACAATTATTTAAAAGTTCTTAAATATTTATTTTATTCTGTTTTAAGTATTTGTCGTTATAGCGGCAACAGAAATACATCATCTGTGATTTTTTTGTATTATGACATTATGAGCGTTTTACGTTTTGTTATACTGTCAAAAGCTAAGTAATAAACACATACATATAAACACGCTCCAAGGTCAAATTACTTTCCCCACTAGTGGATAAAATGCGTTTTTGCTCACTGGTTTTAAAGGATAAAATACGGCTTTCCGAGGCAGTGAGTGGGAAAAACATTATTTATTTTCGCCAAACTGCAAAGCAGTTTGTTGGCGAAGACAGCACTCTTTTTACATTTAACTGATTTTTTTAACTAGGCTATTATATTAAGAACTAGAATTGTAATATCTATACTCTCGTTAAACGACTCAGTGCCTTCCACCGCACCAACAGATGACAACATATATCACAGACACTTGAGTGTCCACTATTAGAACAATAATAATTAACAGGGTCCCACAAAACTAAATTGACAAAAACACTTAGTATATTTTGCCTTCTTTCTTTTGAAGTACCTAATAATAATATTTGAGTCTACACCCCTATATGCCAAAGGTGAAGCTTTATCGCTTTGTTAACTCGTCCTACAACGAGCAACGTCATCAGCTTGTGCCTTCATTGAAATACCTTACGTCACTAGTTTTTTATTTTAGGCCACATGATGTCACAGGATACTCGCAATCCGGTCGCTCACTTCCCCTTGTTCCTCGTAGATAACCAAGTTTGATAACGCATTCTACTAGGAATAATTTACTTTAAAAACAAAGTTTTAACCGACTTCAATTTAGTACTCCGCCAAGCCACGAGAACATTTCTTTTCCAATTTACCTCATGAACTGATTTCCGAGAGCAAATGCGTTGATTATTATAGAAAAAAACCCAATCTCTGTATGTGACCCGATAATATTTGAGGACTTCCGTCAATTCCACAAGGATCACCCTTGGCACTTCATTAGTTGCTATTTCAACGGAATCTTATCAGAATCTGTGATATACTTTTGTACTTTTAAGTACATAATTGAGGAATTCCATAAGTCATCTGTGGTCTTCATCATCAATTCCACTCCACCAATTTATGATTTCCGGATGTAAATACACGAGTTATAATAGAAAATATCAAAATCACTACACGCGTGCCTAATATAATTGAGGAGTTCCCTCAATTCCTCATGGATCCCATCATCCAATTGAATTTTCAAAAAAATGGGACCCACCTGGAAGCATATACTTACAAACAAAAAAAAAATTATGAATCGGCTCATCAATGACGGAGTTCTAACAAACATTGAAAAAAAAAATAAAAAAAAAATACAACCGAATTGAGAACCTCCTCCTTTTTTTTGAAGTCGGTTAAAAATAATTCTTTCTAGTTAACTCGGTAATCAAACGGGATTATTTTTTCCTCGTAGAAAACTGTCATTTTATTTGGTTTTCTACGAAGGAGACACTTTTCTTCCTAGCTAACTCGGTTATCAAATGGGATTGTTTCACTTACAAGCGAAATCAAAAGATTTTCAAAAGACCCATCAGTTTTTTTTTTCAAAAATTATAGCCTATTTTAACGACACCTAATATGTGAAAATCCATCAAGCCGTTTGGACTGTAGCCCGATAAATTTCTTGTCCACATACATACGCTCGAACAACTTAACCCCTCATCCGAGGCATTCGGGTAATAATTATTGAAACTGCTCACAAAATTTCACGAGAATCCGTTGAGAAATGCGACGCATCCATACTAATATAATATTATAAATGGGAAAGTGTGTCTGTCTGTCTGTTACCTCTTCACGCTTAAACCGCTGCTGAACCGATTGAGACGAAATTTGGTATGGAGATAGTTTGAATCCCGGGAAGGACATAGGATAGTTTTTATCCCGGAAATCATCCCCGGAGGGGGTGACATGGGGAATAAAAGTTTGTGTCACGCTACGATATAAACGAGTTCCACGAGGACGGAGTCGCGGGCAGAAGCTAGTATACTATACATGCGGCGACCGATTATAAAATAAATAATAAAAATAAAATTGCCTTTTATTCCTTATAATCAGCTAAAAAATTACAAGTAAGGAGTTAAATTTCCAAAATTAAATTAATTATATCTATAAAACGTGTTAATAAAATAACGCAAAACCTGAAAACAGTTTGTTCAGAATCGAGAGTAGAATGTGAAAAAAATAGGTTTTTTTTTACGATTTTTTTACCTTTGTATGGAGCGTTGGCCGACTGGGGCAACACGTATATATATATATATATATTTTAATACTTAATCTAATGTGTGGACCTCGTTACGAGTAAAGGCCTCTCCCAGTTTTCGCCAATCCCCTCGAAGAAAAATGATGTCCTGATGACAGAGGCGACCGATTACTTAATCGTAATTGCCTCTTAAGACATTTGTCTCGCTCTAATTCCAAGTACTTTAATAAAGATTGGATAGAGACGCAGCTATATGTTAGAATGAGATATGTGTATTACTATCTTATCTTCTAAACGATACCTGCATCTCTACAAGTTTGTTTTAATCTGAGGCGCTAAAAGGTTACAGTCAAATTTCACCTATTATCTACAAATATCAGACATATTTACGTTGGATAAAAAGCGGATTTTGTATTATCTAATCTGGGCTATATGTGGGTATAGTCGGTTAGTCATAAATATCATAATTCATCCAAGAAGTGTGTCATACGATTTTCGGTCAGAATAGAGGAGTTACCTCATATTAAAATTGATAATGTAGTGTTACTAAAGCCCGATCAGGAAAATAAAAAACCTGGTCTGGGGGCGCTAAATTTGCAATTATTATGGCAACACTAATTATTTTTCACTCGTGTCATGTTGAGAACAAGGACGGTAATGTTATTTAGAGGAATAGAGTCTAATCCTTCAGACTTTCTCTCCAACAAATACTTCGTCATATTGTAAATCACTTTTCTTCAATCAATCAATCAATCTTTGGTTTTATGGCTCCATCGATATTGTCGATGATTCTGCCAACGTCAAGGTTAGAAAAGGCACGTATTATAATAGATATTTGACCGGTGACTGAAGATTACCAGGTTCACTCAGGGTTGAATCTATAACAAGAGACAAAACAAACAAATATTGTTAAACTATCTACAAAAACAGGTTGTTAATTTTGATAAATTTACCTAAGACATATACAAAGGGGGAAAATACTAAAGTGAGCAGGAATTTAATGTTGACAGGGCGGGGAATTTCCGGAGGAAGGATATCATACAGGGGAGTGACAAGACGATTACATTCTAAAAATAGGTGCTCGAGGGTGCCTTCTGCCAGACCACACTCGCACAAAGAGTGGTCCCGAACATAAATTTTAGCGAGAAATACTGGAGTACATATGTGGCCCAGACGTAAGCGAATAATAGCGGAAGTAATCTTTTTTGCGAGTGACCTACGAGAAAAAAACCACGGTTTAGAAGATGGGAGGTCTGGTTGAAGATACCCATAATTTTTACCCACTGTAAGTCGGCTAGATTGCCAACGAGTGTTCCACGCATCTCGCATGTGTGTGAGAGCAAGAGCCTTAATGTCGCGAGGGAAACATCGGTTATATCCTAGATTACCACAAATAATGGCTTCTTTTGCGAAGAGGTCAACAGTTTCATTGCCTTTTATGCCGCTGTGGCCCGGGATCCATGCCAGGACCACCTCGATATTTTCTTTGTGGCATTTGAATAAAATATCTTTTATTTGCAGGGTTGCAGAAAAGATATCCTTCGAGTGGAATGGGCGTTTAACAAGACCCTGCAGACAGCTGAGGGAATCCGTTAAAATGAGAGATTTGTTAAGATGGTGGGAGTAAACGTAGGAGACTGCTTCCAGTAAGGCAATAGCTTCTCCAGAAAATACGGAATTACCGGGAGGAAGTTTATAGTTTAACACAATTTTGAACTTGGGAACTTCCTCACTGTATAAGTCAGGTAACGGCGCCCGAGACAATGTGTCCGCTATATACATAAACTTTCCTGGTTTATAAGTGACAACCAAGTCATAATGTTGTAGACGCAACATCATGCGCTGCAGGCGTGCCGGGACAGACATTAGGGGTTTTTTGAAAATGCTCTCTAAGGGTTTGTGGTCCGATTCCACATGAACCTTCTCCTTGCCAAATATATACTGGTGGAATCGTTCACAAGCAAATACAATGGCTAATAACTCTTTCTCGACCTGCGCATACCGGCGCTGCGCGTCCGTGAGTGTGCGCGAGGCGAACTCCACGGGCCGCCCGCCCTGCATGAGCACGGCGCCCAGTGCGTCGCGTGACGCGTCCACGGACAGCTGCACCGGAGCCCGCACGTCATACAACGCCAGCACGCCGGCGCTACACACACATTTTTTTAATTCATCAAACGCTCCTTGTTCCGCAAGTCCCCACTGCCAATTATTTTCTTTTTTAAGTAAGCTAGTTAAAGGTGTCGCGCGTTGAGAGTAGTTGGGTATACATTTTGACAAATAATTTACTGCCCCTAAAAATCGCTCAAGACTTTTCCTATCGGTTGGCCGCGGCATTTGGCTTATTGCTCTAACTTTTTCACTATCCTTCCGCATACCGTTAGCATCAAAAATATGCCCTAAGTAAGTATCTTGCGGAACTGCCATTTTACACTTGTCTTTGTTAAATTTAAGATTTATATCTCTCGCTCTGTCTAATAACGCACATAACCTATCATCGTATTCCTGTCTAGTTTTACCCCATACAATAATGTCATCTATAAAATTATCCACACCCTCGAGACCCTCTAGCAGTTGCCGCATTTTTGCGTGGAACACCTCTGACGCACAGTTGATTCCAAACGGTAATCGTATAAACTGATATCTACCTAGAGGAGAAGCGAAAGTACAGAGATCAGCGCTCTCATCATCCAGCTGCACTGCCCAGAAGCCCGAGTTGGCATCCAGCACCGAGAAGCAGGTGGCGCCGCGCAAGCGCGTGGTCAACTCTGTCAGCGAGGGCAGCTGATAGTGCGCGCGCTCTACTGCCACATTTAGTTCGCGCGGGTCGAGACACACGCGTATCCCATTTTTTTTTCGCTACAAGTACTAATGGGTGAACCCATTGTGTAGGATGTGAAACCTATCTGATTACCCCTAATTCTTCCATTTTCTTCAGTTCATCGGCTAAGTTGTCCCTCAGACCCAGCGGCATCTTTCTATTTGCACATATGACCGGTGGAACCGATTTATCTACGATAATGTGATATTTGCCTGGTAGGCAACCTAGACACCTGAATAGATCCGAGTATTTAGTTAAATTTAAGGCATTTACCCTTTTAATTAAACCTATCTCTTTACCTACACACCTACCGTACCTTAACAAGGTTATGTTAACTTTTGCACCAAAATACTCGTCAAACTTTTTTATTATGGCCTTTACGTCATCCTTGTCTGCCTCGCTATCGAATGTAAACGTCTGGAATACGTCAAATCCCTCGGGTCCGATGAGGTTGACGAGTAAGCTAGCCTGCACCCCACCAGCTTCACTGCTCACCCCAGACGCCTTTATAAACAATATGAATTGTTGCTTCCACCTCTTCCATGAGTCGGCCCGGGTAACGGGTCCGCCCGCCATATTGAGTTCGGGTGGAGGCCTCGCGTGTTCCATTGTAAATATAGGGCCCACTGACGCACTGCACGCTAATAATTACTTATCACACTTTATGCAGACGCTTCCTTTTTATAAGTAGCCGATTCGTTTTTTGCACAAATTATATTTATTACAAAACAACACCGCTGCCACCATGTAGTGTTAATGAAACAGCGCAAGACCGAGACAACAACTGATTTATTCTGCCATAGTTGCGGGTACATTAGTCACCTTAAGTCTACCCACAACAGACGTCCACTGCTGGACATAGGCCTCCCCCAAAGAGTGCCACAATGACCGGTCCTGCGCCACACGCATCCAGCGGACTGTCTGTCTTCTGGTCATATGCGTTTCTGGTACTATGCGTAAATTGACTTGTCTGGTAATTTGAGTATCGGGTCATTCGCGAAATGGCTCTCTGGTCATATGCGTATCTGGTCATTTGCGAAACCGAGTCAGGTAATTAGCGTATCTGGTCATTCGCGTTACTGGTACTTTGCGTCGAAAATCTTTGACTTAGATTTTTTATGTTATTTAATTCTAGTTGCTCCCGTGCAAAGATATGCTCCTCTCCAAAATTGGTTCGAATGGTATCGTAAAAAATCTTAGGACAAGCCTATTTGAGGCCTAGGGGTTTTTTGTTGACATTTGTGTCATTGCCAGACAAAAACGTACATTTTGACACATCATCATCATCATCATCATCATCATCATATCAGCCGAAATACGTCCACTGCTGGACATAGGCCTCCCCGAAAGGGTGCCAAAGTGACCGGTCCTGCGCCACCCGCATCCAGCGGACTCCAGCAACCTTTACCAGGTCATCAGTCCACCTTGTGGGGGGGCCCACGCCGCGCCTTCCGGTACGTGGTCGCCACTCGAGAACCTTTCCGCCCCAACGGCCATCGGTTCTACGTGCTATGTTTGACACATACAACAGCCTTTTCTCTGGGAACGCTACATTTAGGGTGGGAACCTTCTTTAATCATAAGCGGTGTTCGTTACAATCTGAATGTATGGAAAGTTTGACAAGTTTCTATGGAATGACAGATGCCGGCGCCATATTTAATATTGATCGGCCTGTACTCGTAAGTTGGCGCAAATCTGGCCTTATTGTATAGATTAAGATTACTACAGAACGCCACCGCAGGCCGCGCCAGTGTGATGCAGACTTAAAGCCTCTCACAGACTGGCTGCGGTGGCGGTACGATAGTAAACTTGACATTAGCTGTCAAATTTACAATTGACCGCCACCGCAGGCCGCGCCAGTGTATGAGAAGCCTTAATTGTACATCGGACGTATGTAACATCAAAGATGGTTTCGTTTAAGTAGATTATAGCTAAAAATTACATTTCATATACACATACAGGACTTATGCATATTATGCATTTACAAATAATTTGTACAGGGGCCTATTTGTATGTATATGTATACATACATATTCACAAATGCTACCAGACTAATTGTTTTAGTCAAATGCAACGATTCTTGACTGATATGAAAGCATCTCTCTGAGATTTACCGTAAAACAAATGAATATGCAATAAGTCTCGCGGCGAACACCGCTTGAGTGAATCCACAGAGACACGTTGTATAATCACACCTGTTGCTAAAATAACAAGTTTCATAATCAATTGAAAGTTCTCACATCATCAGACAATGTATGTCCCCAATTGTTCCACTGCTGGGCCTTTGACTCTAATAATAATAATAAATAAGGCTTGGCTCGTGAAGGCCGAGAAGGACAAAGCCAGCAAGTACATAGACCTG
This sequence comes from Epinotia bilunana, assembly GCA_947049275.1. NCBI lineage: Eukaryota > Metazoa > Arthropoda > Insecta > Lepidoptera > Tortricidae > Epinotia > Epinotia bilunana. Next base: position 3,269,755 of record OX346271.1, on the reverse strand, counting down.
GCTCACGAGGTAACCGCCATGTGGGATGTTGATTCGACGATCATCGTCCCGATAGTCGTTTCGGCGAACGGTTTAATAGCGAAGAGTCTCGACCATCACCTCAAGAGACTCTCGCTATAGATGGCTGGATCAAGGGCCAGATACAGAAGGCGGTACTCCTGGATACTGCGCGGATAGTCAGGAGGTTCCTGTCTCTGTCGCCCTGACCGCCGGTAGCTTAGGCCCCGTCTCGCTGCCGGCTGCACTAGGTTTTTATAATGATTTTATGTTTTGTATGTATAGTTCTATATTTTACTTTTTATAAATTTATTGTACAAACCTAACTTAAGATGAAATAAGAATAAAGAGATAAATAATAAGTCTTTATTTCAGGCAATAAACCCATATCACATACACAATGACAATACCATAAAATAATATAATAAAATAAAATACAGATTCTTAACTAAAATTAGCTACCTAGAAGTAGTCAGTCATACTATATACATACAGCGGGTTCATTCGTTATTTCCTATTTTGTAAGCGGTGCACGCTCACCCAGTACTTCATGATGGAACAGTCCGGACGCTCAGACAAGGTACGGAGGATCTCGTTATCTGAAGATGTGATAAGAGCCCGGAACGACGCTATTCGTGTTCTAATGATTGCATAGAAGTCGGGGACTGTGGCTTCTGCAAACATGCTCGACGCACTGCAATAACGAGGCAGCTTCATAAGAATACGAAAAGCATTATTGTATTGTACTCTTATGGCGCTCATTGCACGTTTGGTGCAGTTCACCCAAAGCTAATGACAAGGGGGATGGGAATAACCTACTCCTACTAATATTATAAATGCGATAGTTTGGATGTTTGTATGTTTAGATGTTTGTTACTCAATCACGCTTAAACGGCTTAACCGATTTGGATGACATTTTTCACGAAGATAGTTTATAGCCTAGATTAAAACAAAATCGGCGGGTGTTCATAATACATCTGACCACAATCAATCAATCCATTCAACACTTATTGATCCGAGTCGTGTTACGCGTGATTCCGTGACATCGGTCCGATTTCCCAACCCAATAGAAAAAGCCGGTGTCTACGGTTAAAGTATTTTTAACAGCGTATCCTGCCTTAACTTTTACAATCAATCTCGCTGTCACATTAGATTTGACTTTGAAAAAAGTTCGTTGCCATTGAGAAACTGATAGTTCAATACTTTGGTAGAAATTTTCGGTTTTATAGGGTATGACTTAAAATTTAAATAAATAAATAAATTAGGGGGGGCAACCTTACAAAAAATCGAACTAGCCCCCCATAGTAAAGTCAATGCATTTGTTTGCTGTTAAATACCACGTCACTGGCAAAAAAAGTGTCATTGTCAGTCAGTAAAACAAAAATAGTCTTTTCAGTGGGCAATAGTTAAGGGCTTATGTTTATATATAATATGTTTTATCGCATAGAATTATAGAAGAGGCGACGCCGTTTATGCGGATTCAGAGTTGAACCAAAAATTAGGCTTTAAAGCCCTTAACTTTGGCAATGTCCACCGAAAAGACGCGAACCTAAATCTGACAATGACCACCCGTAGTCTATGGACGCCTGCAACTCCAGGCTTGTCACGTGTCATGCATTGCCGACGCTTTAAAAATGTATAAGAAACCCATACTGGTCTGATGGTCTCTCGGGAAAACTTCGGCGGGGAGCACAATCCGCAACCGCAGCGTTCGACGGGGAAACCGTCTGCGTAACTTGCTCAATTTATGATCTGGGATATGAAAGAAAGAAAGAAAGAAATAAAATAATTTTATTGCCACATAAAAAAAACACAGTACACAAAATTACAATAAAGTTAAATAAAACAAAAAGAGATAAACTAAATAGAAAAAAAAAACAGTAAAATTTTAAAAAGGTGGCAAAGGGACAGTCTCAGCAGCATATGAATTACTCGCTTCTGCCCGCGACTCCGTCCGCGTGGAACTCGTTTATATCGTAGCGCGATACAAACTTTCATCCCCCATTACACCCCCTCAAGGGATGATTTCCGGTATAAAAACTATCCTATGTCCTTCCCCGGGATTCAAACTATCTCCATACCAAATTTCATCTTGATCGGTTTAGCGGTTTAAGCGTGAAGAGGTAACAGACAGACAGACAGACACACTTTCGCATTTATAATATTAGTATGGATTGCCTTGCTATAGTAAAAAGTGATATAATACATACATACATACATTCACGCCTTTATTCCCAAAAGGGGTAGGCAGAGCACATGAAACGTATGTTCCAGCGCCACTTTTAGCATACATGTGGGTATAAACGATCGACAAAATGTGATATTGCAGTGATAGGTTGCTAGCCCATCGCCCACAAAACACTTCAACCCTGGTCCCTTACTCGACTTTTACGACACCCACGGGAAGAAAGGGGGTGGTGAAATTCTAACCCGACACCACACGGGTTATATAATGTTGTTATATATTGTCTAGCATATCGATTAAACACGTTAACTGGTAAATTAACCAGTCGATGTGACAGTCAAGTTATGACAAGGTTATATTACAATTACGTCACATTTTTGTTTTTGGGTCTTTACACTGTATCCGAAAATACCCTATAATAAAGTTTTTTTTAGAACTGACACGTATTATTGTTAGCCACCCTCATATTAATATAAATTGTCACTCATTCGACATCAGTACATCAACCCCGTCGGTATAACCCTAACCCCACCTTTCAAACATACAAATATTGGTTTAGACCAGCCCATTTAAGGGGACCGCTGTCCTGTCATAAAAGCTGTTATTTATCTTGGTTTGAAACGTCGGCATGTCTTGGACATTTGTGATTTCTGTAAAAAATGGAGTTGAGTATACCTACTCACACCTACACTTAATAAATAAAAATCGAATATTTACAAGCTTTTTAGGGTTCCGTACTCAACAAGGAACCCTTATAGTTTCGCCATGTCCGTACGTCCGTCTTCGGCTTAGCTCAGTAACCCTTACTACTAAAAAACTAATTCGCCATGGGTGTAAAATTAATCACGCCGATAAAACAGTAGAATAAAATCTCGTTTTTTTTTTATTAGGGTACCTCTCCTACTACACCTAAAGTGGGGATGTAATTTTTTTACTGTTACGTAAGTAGAATTGTGAACCCAAACCACACTCATATTTTAAGGCCTGTTGCATAATAAACTAGGTACTATTATGATTTATTTATTCTTTTAAAACATGACATCAGGCATTCACACGCCTTCACCGGGAGTTGAACCCAGGAACTACAGTAAATTAAATCATTGTTTTAACTAACACGACAATAAAGTCAATACGATAAGAAAGTAATTTTTTGAATTATTACCCATAAAATAGCAGGTCTAAGAAGTTACCCAGGAGACGCAACCATGGCAACTACGTTCATTCACCCGTCACCAACATGGTTTGCGGATGTCAACTGCCATTGATACAACTCCAACAACGGTCCTTCATTCGAATCTTTCGCTTCGACTAATACATGGTTCCCACTATGTCGTCTGTCGGGACGATTATTTATGTGTGTCTTAGTGGCAGAACATTTTATATGAAGCTGTTCACACTTGTCGGACACCAATTTGTATGAGACGACGACACACGATAAAAAATCGTCCTGACAGACGACATGTAGGAACGGGGGGTAAAGCTCATTAGAGCCACCCGGCACCCGACCCGCACCGCCTCGCCTCGAGCGGTGAGTATTCTTTATATGGATTTGTACGGGCATGCGCTCACTACATCAACTCCGTAGTTAGTACATTTACAAGGCGAGGCGGTGCGGGTCGGACGCCGGGTGGCTCTAATGAGATGTGACCTTAAAGCGGCACGCCTCTTCCCCAGTGTCTGCCCCAATAAACAAATCAAGTGCAATACCAGTGTTCTCGGCACCAATTAGAGGGAGTTACAAAGCGCCGAAACGAGGCCGCGCCAAGGTCCGCTTTTCAGCGTTAATTGGTGCTCAATGAACGCTTATTGTCTCTAAACGCCACTGATTGTGCTCCACCGCGTATGAACAGACATTGAAACTTGAATGTATTCGACGTATGGACAGCACTGATGAATGATTAAAATACAGCCACCAGGTAACAGAAATATCTGAACACTCATCCTGAAGAACTCCCGAAGAGTTTGAAACATGTAACCCGTAGTGACAATTAAGACGTGTGTGCCAAGACGTTAGAGTGCGCGTTCTTCCGGGGTAACACGCAACGCGAGGCGAGAAATTCTGGCCCTCCTGTTTGTAACTTGCAGAGTGCGAGTGAGACAGGAGTCGATGAGCCGCGCGCGACGCGACTTGGCAGCTAGTTATGCTAGACGTAAAGATAGTTTTGCGCGCGCTGTATAGTGTACAGATATATTTAATGTCGAAGACGATACAGTCCGCAAAATTGTAAAGACATTTTTACTACTGTTACTTGTCAAATTGTATCTTGTTGGACCGCCAATAGGGTCATTGATGTTGCATAAGCAACCGGTAGATTGTAGCCTGTAGCCTATCTAGTCGTCTAGTATCTAGTTGCCATAAATCCTTTAAAGGACATGCAACACCCCGGGAGCGTTGCAGAGATTCAAGCACACTACAAACGTCGCAATTTGTCACAACAACCGAGAGAAACGCAACGCAGCTATATGTATTGCAGTCTCATTCTAACTATAGCTGCGTCTCTGTTGGTTGTGACCAATTGTTGAATCACTGCTCTCCAGGGGTCTAGATGTCCTTTAAAAGGATTTATGAGCAGTCTCTGTGTCGATATATTTACAAACAATTGCAGGTCCCATCACGTCAATACTTCGCAACAGCTTTAGGAGTTCTGGCACGAACAACCTATAGATACAGAATCAATATTGTAGTGTTTATATGTCGACTGTTTTCTATTCTCATGGTGGTTTGCGGTCGAGATACAACACTACATTTGGTATGACACCACCTAAATCCGAGCCAACAAGTTGCCTATAATCATGTGGGCTTTTTAATTACAATGTAGATACCTTTAACTCTTTTTCTAAGAATGAATATTTGGGATTTTATTAGATACATGCAGGTTTTATCACGATGTACATAACTTCCGAAAAACTGGTACCAAACAGTTTGGTGACAGTTTTAACAACGCATAGCTTACATACGTAATATGTCAATTTATAAATATTCATTTCTCGCTCAATTTCCAAATTTCGCGACTCGGTAACAATAGAAGTTTCGAGTTAAACGTCTCGAAGGTCGAAGGTCGCAGCCGTAAAACCCGACCTCTGGGTTTATTGCTCAAACCAGCCAATCGACTTTGATTTGCCATGGCGTCAATGCAAATAAGATTAATTTAAACAATACCTATTAGTCGGTATTAGTGTTGTTTATGCCCTTGTATACCTATATGAAAGCTATATATAACTGTTCCTTATTGACGTCTCTAACAACCCACGAGAGATTTTTATCTTGAACTCATTTTCACAAAAGTTACGTCCAAAAAACTGGTTTAATGGCCTGGACTTGCCAAAGTTCGGTGCCAAATATCCCGAAAACTATGGGTTTTGAAGTAAATATGAAATACTATTTCTTTAAACCTCGTTCTTGGTAATACGATAAGGCATAAAAACCACGAAAAAACCGACAGTTACAGGTCGAAGTTTATTGTGGGGCTAGGGCCTTTGCACGCGCGTGACGCGCGGCAGAAGGCCAGCGCTTTGAAACTAAAACTGAAAATTCTGGCATTTCTAATAACGGCGGTATGTATGTAGGGGATATATTCCCAACCCGTCCTGTACCAGCGTAGGGCCTACTGTACTGTCCATTCCATCTCATCCATGAGGGAACGCCTGTGCCCACAGAAGACGCATATAGGCTGCAGATGTTGATATGGCAGCGGACTAACCATCAGGCAAGACGTACGCTTTGCCAACTACGCGATAATGATAAGGATGTATAAGTTAAAATGCAAAGATGACAGCAATAACTACATATGCCCTCTTTAACTCATTATCTAAAGCGCGCTAATCTCTCTATAAAGATATCCCAAGCCTCAATCAGGACTGAACCCCTGACCCAGTTCGTTAAATAAACAATGTACTGCGGCAACACGTATCGGTGTTTGTTGAACCAATAGTTTTAACGTGGTATCATCGATGAAAGATTGGTTACCCCGATCGGCATTTTGTATATAAGGCAAATTTTGTGGAAGCCTATGTGATCGGCCAAATAATATCACGAAGACTAGATTAAAGACTTGCCCACGCGGACTTTCATACCATTAGCAATTTCCGCTCCACCCCAATTTCTTCAAGGGATATTACCGGGCTAAAGAAGTATTCTATGTGTTAATGCACAGATTATAAACTGTATGTTTGGCAAATTTAACGTGATTGAGTAACAAACATCCAAACGTCTTAACATTCAAATATTCACTTTTTATAATGATAGACAGTCTTACTCAGGACCTTTCATCTTTCTCCACTGCTTGTAGATATATTATATTGAAATAAATATAAACAATAATAAAGATAAGAGCCTATAATATACCCGTACAAATAAGTTGACAGTGACTAATGCGTAAACCCGCGTTTATTGCCTACAGGAATTCATACTAATATTATAAATGCGAAAGTGTGACAGACAGCTGTCACCTCTTCACGCTGAAACCGCTAAACCGATTTAGATGAAATTTGGTATGGAGATAGTTTAAGCCCCGGGGAAGGACATAGGATAGTTTTTATCCCGGAAATCATCCCCCGAGGGGGGAAATGGGGGATGAAAGTTTTTATGGAGCTACGGGGACGCGGACAGAAGTTAGGGCCATATAAATTTGACCCGGGTCGGTTCGGTAGATTGAAATGTTATTCTAATTTTTAATACGCCAAGTCCACTGATTGATTGAGTGCTATATTTTGTTGACACCCACCCGCATCGTGGAATTGGGTCAACTAAGACTAATGTAGCGCATCGTGGCGGGTGTGCCACGTATGGAAATAATTCTTTCGTGTATTTATCTAAGGTGACTTTAACACTTTCACTGCCAGAAACCCGCCTAGCGGGCGCCTACGCCGTAGGCGCCGTTTGCATTGCTAGAAAAACAACCTCGGAATCGGCTACGAGCGTAGCGCGTTGAGATACTTGTGGGTCAGAAATTGCGAAGGAAAACATTATGAGTTAACATGCATGTCTGCAAAGAAATGTCCAAAGAAATACTCTCCGTTCCCCGTCAATCATGAAAAGACCTGTGACGATAATGAATTGCAGAAGCTTTCAGAAGAATTTCTTGTCTGCGCGATCACAGTACATTTTATCCCGAGCAGCCTTGTGGTGCGAGCCGCAGGCGAGGGTCAAGACTCGGAACGAGTGGATGATGTGGAGGACGTTTTGAAACACAATAGGGGTGTAGACACTAAATAAAATAATCAATAATGTCATATTTTCTCGAAAAAGGATTAAAAATGTAAAAAAATCAACGCAAAAGGTTGACTTTTTCACGAAGTTATAAGTGTCCATAGTTTTAAGAAGGAGTGTGTTCTGTCCGTTTTTCGCAAAACGCAACTTCATATGAAATGATGACGCTGGAAGATTGTGACGTCACTAGAAGACGGCAATGTGCCGCGCCCATCGTGTTCGGCGCCGCCGTCGATGCGCCCCCCGGCAGCATCCCGTAACGTGACGTCACACACTGTTTGCGTTTTCTCTCTCTAACAAACAATATTAAAACGGTAGTAGCTACGTAATTCTTTGAGGTATCTGAATGGGATTTTCGTCGGTAGGCATATTTTTTTGCCTTCTTTCTTTTGGAGTAATAATAATTTTCGAGTCTACACCCCTATTGCGGAACAAAATACTATACAATAAAATTTACAGTGTGTTGAAAGTTAAGTATTCCGCCCACCGATTCGAGCAGGAGGGGGCGGGGCGTGGCTGCGGCACCGTGCTGACCGTTGTACGGGGAAAAGCAAAAAGTTAAAAAACCGGCCAAGTGCGAGTCGGATTCGCGCATAAAGGGTTCCGTACCATTAACGTTGAATGAAAGATAAATTGCGGTTTACGATTTATAACGTATTAAAAAAAACTACTTACTAAATCTCGTTCAAACCAATTTTCGGTGGAAGTTTGCATAATGTACATCATATATTTTTTTAGTTTTACCAGGGGGGTACACATTTTACCATTTGGGAAGTGTATGTGTAGTGCAAACTATTCAGTTTAGAAAAATAATAATTAGAAACCTCAATATCATTTTTGAAGACCTATGTATCTATAGATACCCAACACGTATGGATTAATTGAAAAAAAAATTTAGAGTTTCAGTTCTAAGTATGGGGAATCAAAAAATTTTTTTGATTTTTTTTGTGTGAAAATCTTAATGCGATTCACAGAATACATCTACTTACCAAGTTTCAACAGCATAGTTCTTATAGATTCGGAAAAAAGTGGCTGTGACATACGGACGGACAGACAGACAGACAGAAATATGACGAATCCATAAGGGTTCCGTTTTTTGCCATTTGGCTACGGAACCCTATAAACCCTAGTGCGGATGAGAATAAATTTCCGCACTTAGTACCTACGTAAAGTACCACTTTTTTAGAACATTAGGTATTAGAACATGGGTGTCTGAGATTTTTTATGTAAATCTACCTACACACATGCACCGAATGCAGCGAACGAAAAAACCAAAGAAGTCTGAGTAGCGCCGCAAAATGGCCCCACAGAATGGGTGCCATGCATTGCCATTATGCGGGGATGGGGGCGGGGTCTCGAAACGGTGCCAGGCAGCCGTTTAGTTCGAGCATGCGCATACCGGGTTTTAGGCACGTGTTTGGGTAGAACTTTGTAAGGAGCTCGAATTACATGTTTTTTTCGTTCGCTGTACCTAATTTATTTTATTTCTAAGAGAGATAAGGTGGAGTCTTGTAATTGCAACTAGATATATCTGTCTGGTAATTGCAACTAAATTTAATAATGCCCTGTATAATCACTATCCTAGAGGGCATTATTAAATTTAGTTGCAATTACAAGACTCCACCTTAAACAGGGAAATGACGTCCCCTGTAAAAGTTTCTATGATACCTATCGCCATAAAATTGGATCTTAGCTGGTTTGTGGAAAACCATTTTCACAATACCTGTATGTACCCCCGTACCCTCATTGGCCCATCTGAACTTCCCACCCTGTATAATAAACATGTTAACGTGGCCATTGTAATCTCATTACTTATTGACGTACCCTTTATTGGAAAATAAAAGAATCACATTTATTTATCGAATCGTTCGGAAGGGTGGATAAGGTCAGAGGTCAGTTTTGGTTGTGATGACAGGTAGAGTCGTTAGATACAAGTTACTAAAATAGTCAGATAACCTTTTCTTCAGTCCAGCAGGTCGATCACGTAACGCATTTGTATGTAGACCTACATTTCAAATTTTATATGAGAAAATGACAGTTAAACTGTCCTAACGCGCGTTTGAAACGTTACGTGATTACCCCTCGAGTGAAACTCAATCTTAAGGTACTGATGGGCTAGATCACGCACCTGTATGAGCATTATAGCGAATGCTACATCACAGGTAAACGCTAACAAAATTAACACGAGCGTTTTAGTTAGAGATGTGTCAACTCGGTTTGCTAACCCGGTCCAAACCGAGTCAAGCTGAAATCGAACCGACCCGGTTTGTTAGTCCACTAACTCGATTCTATAACGAGCAGCGAACCGCAACATTCGAGCCCGCTCGCCGACAGCGGCCCGAGCCAACGAAACCGAACCGACGCGCGCGACTCGCGCGAGCGGGCTGGGCCGGAGCGGGCAAACCGAATGAGTAGCCGAATAAACCCGATTTCTCCCGTACAGGTGGGCGGGTGACGACGACGACCATTAGTAGACCTTATCTCGTTGCAACAAGGTTTGTAGTTTTGTTTTACAATTTAATTTTGAATGAAATATAGTGAGCAATTTATAATTACTTATTACTCTATGGCGCTACCGAGGTAACGCTCACAAATGTAACAATAACCTATAAACAGTTTAGTTTAGGTTTAAAACCCGAACAAGTAGGTGTTTATATTCACGGATCGACTCGGACAGGTCAAACCGAATACCACATTAATATTAATACGTTTAGGACCGTCATAGCAACTCGGTTTGATCAACCCGGGTTGAAACCGGTTTACATAGAAAGTCGAACCGTTCAATTCGGTTTGAGATATTTTCGGGTTGGCACATCTCTAGTTTTAGTGAGCAGCGAGCGTTCTAGCGAGCATTCTGAGCGAAACGACAGTCAATTTGCTTCGGGCTTTGTGCCGCGCCGAGCATTGCTTTGAGAAATAAATAATGAGAATAATTTCAAACTGGAATATAGAATGCATCTTTAAAAAAAAACAAAAATAGAATCCTTACTCTGCTTTCTCCAATTCGACCTACAAAATAAAGATAAATGTAATAAAAATTAAATAGAATAAATACGCCTTTCTAGAATACTAATAAGTCTCACACTTAACTTGCATCATCCATACGAACACGCCCATGACCAAACCCCGGGGTTTTCGGTGCGGGAATAACTTGAGAAAGAGTAGAGATAAACAGATAGGTTATTCTGTCAAAATATCATATTGTGCCTAATGAATAAATACCTTCCTGCGAATTGTAAACAAACCATACAATTTTATTTTAACTTAAGTAGTAGGTACTTTAGCATTTCTACCAAACCTTACGAGATAATAATAATAATAAAATAATAATAATCATTTGTCTAAGGCTATCCCTCACCAATGAGGTTATCTACTTATTTTTCATCAAGAAGTTTTCATTGAGATTGAGCAAAGATTTAAAAGGCGAAAATTCAATCGCATTTTTGGATTATATAAACATCGATATCGAGACGGTCGATAAAAAAAAACATTCACGCTCTACGAAAAATGAACGTATGTTTTTTTTATTACTTAATTATATTTTTATTCAATTAATTATTTAGTGGGTAAGTACATTCTGTTTCTTAAGTCAATACCTATTCTTTAGTTAATGTCATTCATTCCCGCACCGAAAACCCCGGCGTTTGCCCATGACATTTATACAAACACACACACGCTTTTTTTAGGGTGCGTCGCCCAGTACACATAATGATTTTAAGGGCCGATTTTTCAATTCCCAGATAAAACTATCTGTCAGATAAATGTTAGCTCTGTCCTTTTCTTTCATATGACTTAAGAAAAAGATGGTGATAATTTTAACTGACGAATAACTTTATCTAGACATTTAAAAATCGGCCCTAAAAGGAAAACTATCACAGCTAAGTAGTTAGTCATAACTAGTTAGCGAGTAATAGACAACCAACTTAAAGGGCCAACTTTCGTACTTTGGTTTTGAGTGAAAACCTACAGAGCAGTTTCCGTTACATGAAAGCTTTTTTTAAAATCAATAATGCTAATAAAGTCGTCAGCAAGCCCGAAATAAAATAAAAACCGGCCAAGTGCATGTTGGGCCACGCGCAGTGTAGGGTTCCGTAGCTGCCTGTCTGTATTTGTTACATCAGTCATCAGTGCAGTTGCGTCGGCCAAATTTATACGAAAGATGGCCTTTTCAAGTACATTTTAAGTTGGTCGACTACGCTACTCGGTAACTAGTAATGTCTACTTCGCCCTGCTAGTTTTCCTTTTAAAGACATTACATGTACTACTGCCACGATATTTTTCACATTGTAGCACCTATTTAGCCGGCAGGGGGTGGGGACAAATAACTGACATGAACCACTAAATTGAAAATGTTTTTTTTAAAAGCTCATAATATTTTTGAACAAGCTACCAAACGATACCCCACACCATGGATTTAACAAGAAAAAAAAGTTACATCCCCACTTTACGTGAAGGGAAGGTACATAAAAAAAAAACCATTTTGTCGCCGTGATTGACCCATGCTGAATTACAGCTTTTTAGTAGTAAAGGTCACTGAGCTAAGCCGCAGACGGACATGGCGAAACTATAAGGGTTCCGTTTTTGCCATTTTGGCTCCGGAACCCTAAAAGGATTTACCGTAAGCCGATTGACTGATACAGTAATATCAGATAAAATGCCATGATAACCTATCGTTACCGAACCGGCGGAAGGGCAAAGGGAGTGGCCCTTCCGTGTAAATTTAACTTAATGTATGTATTACATGGCGTTATTCAAGAATAGGAATAGGGTAGTTGCGTCATGTTAAAATATATATAGTAGTATATATATAGTAAACCATCAAATTGTTGTATACATAAATTACAAAATATTATTAAACGCATAAAAAGATATGGACCTTGAAAGTTTAGAAAAATATGCATTTTTTATTGACCAATAAATTTAATGGAATCCTTACGCTTTAATAGAAACAAAATTGTATAACAACTATGGACCTAAACGCAGTATTTCGCGACCAAAACAGCAATATACTAGATTTTCCATACAACGATTAGTACAAATTGCAAAGTGTGACGTCACTTTAACGTCAATTACTATTCGGCTGCCGTCAGCGAGGTCCGTCTTTAACGGATTTTTTGGGTATTTATGTTCTTTAATTGTAGTTGCTTGCATACAAACATTTGTTCCTCTCCAAAAAATGGTTCGAACGGCATAAATAAATCTTAGGTCACATGCATATTAACTTGGTGAATGGTTATGCTATGAGACAAATTTAGTTATCCAATAGTAAAATGGTATCTAGTATGTAAATGTGGCCTCTGAACCGACGCAGTGAAGGAAATCTGCAAAGGAAAGTTGCAGTCGTCTATTCGGATGCCCGAAAATGTATTGGCTTGGAGAGCGTTAGTGCTCAAAGCGACGACCGTGCCTACACGAGGTGCCTTGACGGCCAGTGGCAATTAGCCTGCTAGACTGACTTTCTGAATGAATGTAGGAAAATCATAGAGATTGAGGATGGGGAATGCTTAAAAACCCAGATTTTCGATTCACTGCAGCAGAGCAATGCACTTATTTTTATTTTTATTCCTAGCTCCGTGAAAATGTTATAGTCGTTTTTAAACGTAAACCTCGAATTATAGTCGAAAGACCAATTAAATAAACTCAAAGCATGTCTTGTTGAGCAGTCGTTCTATGGTTTGGAAGAGTTTTTAAACCTGAAATAAATTATATTAAATAGCTATGTTTATAACCCGAGCTTACTTTAATACTATTTAATACGTATAATGTTGACTAGTATTTTTGTTTATTATCAATAAATAGTTAGTACGAGTATGAATATTTTTTATAATATATACCTGTACCGGTTGGGTTAGTCATTAAGATGACGGTGGCCGATTCAATTCAATGTCTGGTTTATTATATTAAAAATACTAAAAATTAAAAATTAACTAAATTAAAAAAAATATATATATATATTTTAGTTTCATCTTTTTTGATTTTCGTTTGATAGAAACAATATAGAACTTGTATAAGGAAAACTTAAATATGTGCACAATACTAAGGTTCATAACAACTAAGTGTATTTATTTTAAAGTGCACTAAACCGCATCTGTTGTAGCATGCTGTGCGGTAGAAACCAAATATATGTATATATTTTTTGTATTATCACATTGGAATAAGGAGCAAAATTGTATACATATATTTGGCTTGGAGTGTACAAATAGTTAGATTGTTAAAGACACTAAAAATAGATAGAAAACCTTGAATCTGTAGGTTTAGTACTGTGACAGGTAATATTGTCTAATTTTCAATTACCATCTATGTATTCTTTTTGATTATAGGTTTTGGATCCATTACAACTTTACTGGGAATTTACGTATACTCTTTTTAACCGACTTCAAAAAAGGATGTTCTCAATTCGTCGGAATGTTTTATTTTGTATGTATGTTCCGTTCCCCGATTACAAGAAGACGCCCGGACCGATTTGTAAATTTCTTTTTGGATTGAAATCCTTCCCAGGTGGTGACACGGTCAGCAGGTCAGGATGTGATGATAGAATCCTGGAGAATTCGAGGGCACTCTTCGAATAAGGCAAAGTGCTGATTTCAAGTGGGTTATAACTTTGATTTTAAACTAAATTGTTTTATTAGGCTGTTGCTTTCGTAGGAAGAACCCAACAAAGTGATCGGAATGCATGGTGGGGGACTTGGGAGATTTATCTGAATCACTGATAATTGTTTCCCAAATGTTTCTCTTGTCCGAATTTTCATTTGTCCTAAGGGCGATTGTGCACTACAATGAATTTTACTGTCCGGCAGTCCGATTTTTTACCGGTCCGATATGGCACGCCATTAATATAATAGTTTGTGCACTACAATGAATTTTACCGTCCGACATTTACATATACAGGGCGTCCCAAGCCTATGGGACATCAAGGGAAAGTACCTTAAATATCGTAGATAGGATATTTTGCTGAAAGGAGACATTATGTTATTTCTAAGAGTCAGTAATACTGCATTCAAAGATTTTCTAAAAATAACTTGCTTCGTCTGGGAATCGAACCGACTTAAAGGTAAAAATAAATTATTCCGTTTTCTTATGATGCCAATCGAAAGAATAGACAAAAAATAATATTTCTTCTTAAGTAACATAGTATCTTAAAAGAAAGGAATAACGAATAATTAACCATTTGTACTAATCCAAGTAGGAAAACATTAATTCAGAAACTCTGCTACTCTCCGAATAATATCAGCCGGAGCTCCATTTTGTTGGAAAATTAAGTTTGGTTGCTCCGCCGCGGAGAGATTTTTTATCTCGTCTCTTAAAATAATATGATATGAAAAGCAACAGGCAGCGAACTTGTTAAAAGATTGACGATTTGCATAAGACAAGAAGAATAAAGTTTTTAGCATTGATTAATTAATTTACAAAAAATACTCATCACCTTCGGCAGTTTCAAGTGTTTTTAATTTGATTAAAATTATTAATTGGACGTTATTCCTTTCTTTTAAGATACTATGTTACTTAAGAAGAAATATTATTTTTTGACAATTCTTTCGATTGGCATCATAACAAACTGAATTATTTTTTTCACCCCTAAGTCGGTTCCATTCCCAGACGAAGCAAGTTATTTTTAGAAAATCTTTGAATGCAGTATTACTGAATCTTAGAAATAACATAATGTCTTCTTTCAGCAAAATATCCTATCTACGATATTTAAGGTACTCTCCCTTGATGTCCCATAGGCTTGGGACGCCCTGTATATATCGGACCGTAAAAAACCGGACTGCCGGAAAGTAAAATTCATTGTAGTGCAGAGTCGCCCTATTAATCGTTTTTCTCTGAAGCCATGAAATTTACAGAATTATTTATTATAAAACGAACCTTATTTTTTTCGTGGGGAAAATGCTTTTACGCATCCCGTCTGGCTGGGGAAGCAGGACGGGTATGACGGACTCCCCGGAAACCGTCCGGACAACCGTCTAAAACCCCACGGTGCTCTATACGCACAAGCTGCGTTATGGCGGACCCACGGGAACGCTCGCGCACACTTCCGCGACTCCGCCAGATTATAAAACAAACGCGCCTCCGCTGACCCAAACACTCCAACCGGAATGTGTGGACTGCGTTGTTACAGCGCTTTTCCCGGAAAGGGGACTACACTAGCCGCCTACAATGGCGCTTCCATTGGCGACGCATAGAGAGGAGGAAACCGTCCCACCAATTCGCCCTGCCGAGCTGGGCGTGGCGATCAACCGGCTCCGTGCTAGAAACACGGCCCCTAGGGCCCGACGGCATTCCGAGTCGTGCCTGGGCTCTGGCCATGGACGCCGTAGAACCGAGGCTGCTGCGTCTATTGACCGCGTGCCTGGAGCAGGGTTGCTTCCCTAAGGAGTGGAAGTCCGGCAGACTCTGCGTCTGGCTACCGACCGATAGTCTTGCTCGATGAGGCGGGTAAGCTCTTTGATCGAATAATTGCTGCTCGCCTCATCAGGCACATGGAGCGCGAGGGGCCTGACTTAGCCGACGGCCAGTTTGGCTTTCGCAGGAGCCGTTCAACGTAAAACAAACCTAACCTAACTTAATGGGGTCAACAACATAATACAGTTAAAAAATCATTGTTTTTGGGGTCTTCCAGAAAATTGGATTTATGCCGAAATGTAATTTTGGACAAACGATACAGTTGGGAAATGAAATTTAGTGATTGCGTTAGGATACCACCTACGGCACGAACACGGGCGGTCATCAGGTTAAATAATATATGAGATAGTTAGCTACACTACAGTCCTGTTTTGGAAACGTTGTGTATGAAATATCAAGTACAAAGTCTATATTTTATCGAACGTACATTTTTTTTTTCAATTAGTTTTCCGTGGTTACGGGTTTTTTTTTAAACTTATTATGCTTGCTGATTTTGCAGAGCGAGAGAAAGGAGACTTTTCGTTAACTTAGCGAACAGATTCGAATATTTTCTTACTGTATGGTTTACTTTTAGGCCCGCCACATACAGGCCGCCTGCCTAACCGAATAGCCGGGTTGAATCCGCCCGCAGCTGCTCTATATGAATGTAGGTACTGCACGCGGACGATTTGGCGGCGGAATTCAGTCCGCTGGCTGTATCAGGCTATATTATACAGGGTGGCCCATTAGATCGGTTAGTATGGGAAAGTCTGAAACTATAAGACATACGAAGATCTGTTCTTAGGAACCATGTCATCGATATTAATAACAAGAAAAACTGCATTCATACATTTAAAAAAACCTGTGTCAAAAAGTCCGGGTTCAATTCCCAAGCTGAGTACGAGTTTTATTTTAATGTATGAATGCAGTTTTTCTTGATATTTAAATCGATGACATGGTTCCTAAGAACAGATCTTCGTATGTCAAATAGTTTCAGACTTTCCAATACTGACCGATCTAAATGGGCCACCCTGTATATATATAAAGCATGCGGGCGGAATCCGCCGGCTGAATTCAGCCTGTGACGAGCCTTGAAATTGTTTTGAAAGTTAGTTATTACAACATAACACAAGTGCCTCTAATAAAGATATGTGCATAACAATGTGCTACAATTACCTCATCCTTGCTCAAAAAGAACTGAAAAGAAAGCACAGAATTATAGGTTATGCTAATACCAACTAGTATACTCCATTCGTTTAGCATATAGGTATGGCATGCTCACACAATACACATTTGAAAA
Organism: Epinotia bilunana; assembly: GCA_947049275.1. NCBI lineage: Eukaryota > Metazoa > Arthropoda > Insecta > Lepidoptera > Tortricidae > Epinotia > Epinotia bilunana. The sequence continues at coordinate 3,252,685 of OX346271.1, read as the reverse complement.
ACAGCTTAAAAACTTGTTGTTAAGGCTGTTTTTGAAATGAGTTGCTAAATGGCAGTAATAATACCTCTAAGTATGGCATAATGGATAACTGCATAGAAAATAATGAACTATTCTAACCAAACGTTGGATATCTGAGAAGGCAGGCAGTTTATTCTCAGTCAAAATTGTTCGCTTTGTCGTTTGTCAGTAAAGAAGGTTTTTAGTTGCATCTTTGTTCCATTAACAACTTATTAACAATCTAAAGATGGTGGCTTTTGCGTAAGAAACAACTAAAATAATTGATGTATATTCTAATGAATCTGCGTCTTTTGCCGGTTGATGTGATAGTAGCATAAATATATTCGATTACTGATCACTGATTCAAGTGGGCTACCGCGAAACGAAAACGAACTTCGTTTGTGTATCTCCGTCTCTGTCGCACTTGCTAGTTCGAGCAATAGAGAGGGAGATACACGAACGAAGTTCGTTTTCGTTTCCCGGTAGCCCCTCAGACTCCCAGCATGTGGACGACGAAAATCGTATAAAATTACAAGTACACGCCGTGTACAATTTTGATCGTTTAGATGGCGTAAGTCTAACCCACTGTCGTAGGCGTGTGTCGACCACGACTTCCAGCGGCGGCAGCGGTAGCGACGCGCCATATGTGAGAGCGAGAGGCACTCCGATCTCTCGTCCCCACCTATGAGTCACCACAGCCGTCGCAGTTCCAAATCGTGGCCGAGCCGTCAGGATGTTGTTTTTTACCAGAACTATGCTAGCTGCTGTTGTCATGCAGAGATGCTACTACCTACTCCTAACTCCGGTGAAAAGCAACCTTAGACTGTTGACCGCGCACCGCGCTGCGCATCGTAAGACGGTACTATGAGGACCCGCTATATAAATATATATAGTAACAAAACTGACAAAGCAATTATTTAACTTGAGAAATGACAGCTTGCTTTTATCAATTTAATTATCTACTTTAACTCAGTATACATAAAGTCTTCTTTACAACTATTAGGCATTGTAATGGCATAGTTGAAAAGAAGAATGAATATAAAGCAGAATACACAGAGCGTTTTTTTAACGCGCCGTCGACGCGCGTTTGTGTTGATACACACGTGATTCAACACGAACGCGCGTCAACGGCGCGTTTAATAAACTCGGTGTGTATAGGCCCTAAATACAAATTATAGTTTGTCATTATGACCATAACACACAAATGCAACACCTCAGTGCAACACTCAGAACTATTAAAACATTCATATATTTTCAATTCCTAGAAGCTCCATGATACTAAAAAGTTTGAAATTCTTTTGAAGCAGTTCTGAACAGACTAGAAACATAAACTGCAACACTAATAACAAAAATTACCAAACGTCAAGATTTTACATTACATGTAGATTAAGTATAGATGTAAGATCTAAGCATTTGAAATGGTTAAATGAGTCTATATATGGTTAAGATTATTTAATATGGCTGACGTATTATAAAGCTGTCATTCTATTTCAAATCTTCCACCTTGGACGGTAGAGTTGCTTTATAAATGGACTACTTTGATGCAAGTCAGCCAACTCAAATACTCTCAAGCATAATTATAGTGATCTTTTGTGACTTACCTGCTTGTGTTTTATTTTGGGTGATGTCTGGTAGGCTATCTCCAGTTTTGGATTGCTGGGTGCTTTCTTTGGCCTTGTGTTCTTAATACCTAATGACTTTCCAAAGGGTGCAAACCAATACCTAAAAAGGAAAATATTTGTTATTAGGATTTGACATCTAGCACCTAATATACAAGAATATAATAGACTAGAAATAAAGTATTCAACATCACATTGCCTGGCATGATAATTAAAGTTACATTGCAAACCTCAAGATTAGACTTGACATATAAATTTAAAATGAATCTTACAGTTATTATTACGTGATGTTAAAAAGGGGTTTCCCTCAGCATAATGTTACAGATAGGCCACTGCAGCACTGGTTTTCAGGCTAGACAAGAAATTTAGAAAATGAAATTAGAATCACCTAATAAAACACACTTTTTTTTCCATATGAAGGTGCTTTACGCGGAAAAGGGACGGAACTAGAAGAAATTAAAACTGTGGACACTTATAACTTTGCAGGTCAACATTACAGATAATAATAATGTATAACAAATAATAACACACTTTTTTGTTACATAGCACTAAATACGGTAGATTAATAACTAATCTAGTAATCTGTGGGAAATTTTGTTGGTTTCTTATAAATTGTTATTTTTTGTATATTTTAAGCCTGAAACCGTATTTTGTCCAAATATATTGAAATAAGGACTAGTAAGATAAATATATTATTTGATTTGTTTTAAGAAAAAATTAAATAGTAATTGATTGAATCAGGCCGAAATTCCATGATACTTTTTTGGAAAATACCTGTATAATGAGGTTTTGAGAAACTTGACTAAATTGGTTGCTCAGATTAAAAATGTTATTTTTTTATAAAAAGAACGTAACTAATAATATGATTCATTGAAAATCTCAATTTTGGTGGATAGATTTAGATTTTATTTAGTGTAATCAGCTAACACCAATATATACGTAATCAGCTAAATATTGAAAGAAAAAAAAGTTAGTATGTACCATTAAGTTGATAATAAAATATCTAAACAAATAATTAACCCAATTGAAATGTTATCATATAAATCAATTGTGATACTGGTTACAATTAACCAATGTTATCATTATCACAGCCGGTAGCAACGTTATCAATAAAATTCCTATTAGAAATCTGATTAACTAGCTCTCGCTACATACCTGAGGCCTAAAAGGTTTAAATCGGTAGACTTACTTCTCCAGTATGTGGCGCAGGACTATGAGCACCAATGCCAAGGGCAAGGGGTACAAAAGGTGCCTGTGGTCGTTATAAACCACGATTTTATCCGGCCCTGGGGCCAAATCGTCCCAGGTAGTATTTGGAGGCAACCACACATCTTCATCCCAAAATTTGTTCACTAAATATCGCAACATAGTAGCACTTTGCTTAACGTCACTATCTCACTATTTACTGTTACAGTTGTGTCCAGTTATATGCTAATAACAATTATATCACGTCATAAACACACCCAACAGAAAAATTAACAGCGCACGACCGTCCGTCAGCCGACATGACACAAAAGTGTGGTGTTGCCAGGGTTCAAGCCATTAGACAAACGATAAAACGACGTGATTTGAATATCAACATTAAAAATTTCAATGTGCATAATAATTTCGATAAAAATTGGATTCTGTTATTTAAAAATCAAAAAATCATTGAGCCAGATATCTATTTCATTATGTTAACAAGTGGGTGTGTGTTCTTATTGAATTTACTCTAGTCGTCGATTTCCTTTTGGTTTGTTCAAATTAAAAACCGCAACACTTATCTTTCTGTCATGTGTCACACATGACATGATGTGATGTGTGTCAGTGTCACTTGTGTCAGTCTTTGGCTTAATGGCTTTGGTGTCAGTCAGTGAATTATAACCTCAAAAGATGACGATAACAAACGTTGCTTGATGTGATAATCGGAGATTGAAAATATCAAAGTAATCTAAATCTTCTGACATTACTAAAAGCGCCGTTATTCCCTTACCTTATGTTTCATTCGAAAGCATGGTGAAAATTGATAATGTTATTCTGCCCGACGTGTGCTAACATTCTCATGGTGGAAGAGGCACCGGAGACAGGTCTGCGGTACGCGTGCAACTCATGTCCGTATGTCTACAGCGTCAGGAAGAAGGTCTCCTCCCGGACGTTCCCTAAACTCAAGGTAGGTTGATGTAGATACCCCAATACCATGGGGTGATGCAACTTGTATTTGTTTTCTGCAATTTATCGTTGAACCAGCTGGTTTACTGAGGATTTCACAAGTTATTGATATATTTGCGAGTTATTTTTTGTTACGCCACAAAAATATTATTGAATTTGTAAAATATTTTCTATTCCGTTATTTTTTTTTTCATTAATTAATAACATTTTGTTTCAGGAGCTGGATTATATTATGGGTGGCGCTGCTGCCTGGGAGAATGTAGATTCAACAGACGCTGTGTGTCCGAAGTGCAGTCACGGAAAGGCATACTTCATGCAGCTCCAAACCCGATCAGCTGATGAACCTATGACAACCTTCTACCGCTGCTGTAACCATAAGTGCGCCCACAACTGGCGTGATTAAAAAACAAACTATATCAGCTTGAACCAAGTGTTCATTATTATTATTAAGTGTTCATGTGGAAAAGATACTTATGAGTATGAATTTAGTGAAAAAACTTACTTTATTACGTAGTTCGTTAATTAGATTCAGTGCTTCACCAAAAATGAAGATTGAAAAAATGGCTGCCGTCATTCCTATCTCCCTAGAAACATCTAGTGCAAAGGCTGCTGAATACCTGTCTAAAGGACAGGTAATAGCAGTTCCTACAGACACTATATATGGTATAGCTTGCAGCGCTAACTGTCCTGAAGCTATAAAAAAGCTGTATCATATTAAAGGCAGGGATTCTGCCAAACCAGTAGCAATCTGCGTAACGTACATAGATAATGTACGCAAATGGGGAAATGCAGAACATTTAAGTGACAATTTACTGAACAGTCTACTTCCTGGCCCTGTTACAGTAGTGTTAGAAAGGACAAAAGATTTGAACAATCCATATCTCAATCCGAAAACTACGAAAATCGGTATCAGAATACCGGATCACAGTTTTATTAATAAGGTTACGGAAAAGTTTGATATGCCCATAGCACTGACTAGTGCTAATTTTAGTAATGAGCCCTCTACACTGTCTGTAAAAGAATTTGAACATTTGTATTGTCATTTGGGAGCTGTTTTTGATGGTGGTGTACTAAGTCAAGGCCTAGACCAAAACAGGACGGGTTCCACAGTGGTAGACCTGTCTAAGTGTGGATGTTATAGTATTATAAGGAGAGGGACATCATATGAGTATGTTGTGAAAGTTTTAGAAGATAGTGGTTTGACCAGTTGTTAATTAAAGTTTAAGACAGTCAAGAGTGCTAGGAACAGTTCATCTGACTTTGAATATTCATCTTGATTTTAAGGAACAAATTGTTTAGTGCACTGTACTTAACATAATAACTATTTTTCTCAATAACCCTGTTGTCAGCTTGTTTTCAAGACAGCATAACAACATTCTTTTCCCTTTAGAACCCGAGATTTTGTTAGCATGGTTCTGTTTTTTATAAAAATGTTAAGGTATATGATATCCAACACACTCTGATATATTATTTACTAGCTTCCGCCCGCGACTTCGTCCGCATGGACCCGGGATAAAAACAATCCTATATTTTAATCCAGGCTATAAACTATCTTCGTGCAAAATTTCATTCAAGTCGGTTCAGCCGTTTAACCCTTTGAACGCCAAGAACACCTAAAGGTGGCATGTGTTTCTTGCCCGCAGCGCCAAGAACCCCTAAAAGGTGTCATAACAAGTTGTAACGATGATGTTGGCGTGACAATGTCGCTTTTGGACGTCTTGACTGGTGGTGAATAGGTTAAGCGTGATTGTGTAACAAACATCCAAACATCTAAACTTTCGCATTTATAATATTAGTAGGATTTAATACCCTTAAATGTCCCATTACTGGGCAAAAGCCTCCTTTTTATCAGGCATTAATCCAAAAGCCTCCCTCTTTTTATCAGGCATTAATCCAAAAGGTCAATGCTTTGAGCTATGATACCTTAACCCTTTTCCAAGCTGGCAGTTGGAGTGTGTCAGTATTTATTTATTGACATGTAGATACATGTTTGACAGGCAGTATGTAGTTAATATAACACCTCTGCCTGGAAAAGGGTAAAATAATAGGTAGTGTATGATCAGTTATTGTGATGTATTTATGTCAATAAAGCCAACTAGATTTTATACATTTTTTATTCAACCATTATAATTACAAACTTTCTTGAAACTTGTACCATTAATTTCATTGATTTATTTGCTTTAACAAATTAATCTATATTGTTTTAGCCTCTTATTCAACCGACACAAGCAGACTAATGGAATATGTGGTAATCATTCAGGCCAGAACGAATACATGGAATTGAAATCAAGTGTCCTTGAAGACAGCCTTCTTTGACAAACAGAATCTTTGAGCTGGGTCAAAGGGTAATTTATTGTTACATGTTTTAGTGACTGTTTCTGAAATTAAATAGCTGCTATTACAACAAAATTATCTAAAAGGTAAGAAAACATAGTCATAGATTAGTAGGTATGAAGTATGTAAACAAATAGACTAGCTAAGAGATCTTTAAGCAGGATCAATTAATTTGGCATTGCTTTAAAGATAGCAACTTACATGGCAATATTTGCTACACATTTATGTGAAGACATTAAATACAAAATGAAAAAGGTATAACAGAAATTAGTAAATTATTAATGGCCAAGAAAAAAAATGGACAAGCAGAATTGACTCGTTACAGAATACATAGAATTGTCACTTTAATCATGAATAGGCAAAATGTTTTCAATAAAATTGAACTATGTTTAGCAAATACAGCCAAGTAAATTATTACAACTAGAGGCTTGGAACTTATGTCTATAATACAGCAACAAACTTCCCCTGTTAAGTAACTGAAGTTTTTTCAATCATTTTTACCCTATCACCTATTAAATACAGGTTAAAATTTCCACACTACAACTGAACCCCCAAGCACATCAAGATATAACTGGACAGTAACATTAACCTTGATGTAATTTAGGTTCTAATTAAAAAATACACTACACTGGAGTGCTGATAGGTCTTCTGTGTTCTGGTAATTTGGCTTCGAGTTGCTGCCATCTGTCTGGAGGCCACACTATAGCCAGTGCCTTAGCGTTTAACAAACCCAGTGACACTGGACCAAAAGTATTGCTATCCAGCGTGTGACCAGTGTGGTCGCCTTCTACCCAGCAGTGCCCTTCAGGGACCTTCACGTACTGGGATTTGTACCCAAGTGTGCTCACCACATCCCCCTGTAGCGCTACTACGCGCTTGATAATCTTCTGGTTAGGATCCTTAGGCGACACCAACGAAACTACATCACCTCGCTTCACACAGTAGTCTCTGATCGCCCATCGCGATAAAAACACGTAGTCCATGGTCTTCGCTTCTGGATTGAGCACTGGCTGCATAGAAATACCCTCGACCCTGGCCACATACCCCACGGTGTCCAGCAGGGTTAGGCCGATGGGGAGGCCAAACAGAATCGACTTAAACATACTCTTTGGAGTCATGAGTGTGAATAAGCGACTCTTTGCGGCAGCAAATCGAGCCCGGCATAGTCAAGACTAGGATTTTTTAGTCATTTACAAGAACATACTGTTTTTTTTGAATATTTCGATCAAGATTTTGTTTGCGACACTGACGTTTGAGTTGAGATTTGTTTGAAGTTACACAACTTGTCAAAAAAAAAATTGCCGACGAGTTGGTAAATGATGGCATGATAATACCGTTTTAATGAACGTCTCAAACATCTTGTTGAGACGTTTTTCGTAGTTATTAAACTAGGATAAGCTTGTTTATATGGACAATCTGCAACGTGGATTGGAAACCGGTTTTGGTTTAATATGTCACGTCACTACAATGAAAATGAATGAATGACCATAGAGTTTCGGTCTTCACAAATACTTTAAAAAAAAGTGTTGATGCTTTCTATAGTAAATTACAACCAAACAGAAAATTTTGGACATTTTATTTGCGTGTAGTGAGTTTAATATCACATAAATGACGACAAAAGAGCTCAAGATATTAACAATCGGAACCTGGAAAGCTTAAAATAAATAATCGTGTACAGATGGAAACGTTCCGTCGTCGAGAAAAACTTACAATCTGCATAATCAGCTGTCAGTGAGATAGATCATCTGTCCCTGTAAATATAAAAGCTAAAACAATCATAACACGTTTTAGTTTACGGAGTGTAAATAATGAGGTAAACGGGTCCGGTAAGATGTGACTTCGATCGTGTGGTGGATCGCCGCGACCCGAGAACAGAAATGGGATAATAACCTAAGAGCCTCGACCGAGCCATGGCTGGTCTCCCGTGAGGTCACGCGTGCTTTCGACGGCAGCTAGCCACGCATCATGTCCGGCGACTTCCCGTTCGCGGCGAAGATCGTGAGCCCCGTTAAGTGCAACGAGAAGCCATGGGACCTGTGGGTGAGCGAGATCGGGCACTCGTCGCCGCGGCGCGACGAGCCCGCGGCAGACAGCAAGCCGGCGCCCGCGCGACTGCTGCCTCCACACAAGCCCGGCGCGGGCGCGCGCTACCGCCGCGCCGGCCTGCACCGCCTGCGCCGCGACTCCATGAGCCTCCACGGACTATTTCCGCAAATGGACAATCTCAACGCCGCCATCTGCCACATGTGCGGCGTGGTAGTGAAGTGCAGTGCGGCTTACAGACACTTACTAGAGTCCCACACGGGCTCCGAGCCCATCCTCCCACCTCCACCCCCTGCGCCCACAGTGAAGCTCAAAACACACAATCGGAGTCGACATAAAAAAGAACTGCCTCCACCCCCTCCCCCTGTAGACATTCTCCCGGTTCCCATGGATACGTCCCCTCTCTACACCGCTGCCACTCCCCTTTCAAGGATAGTGATACCACAGCCTGAATTGCAATACTTAGAAGAGCCCGGGACGTCATCGGCCGTCACCGGGGAGGTCCAAGTGTGTGTAGAGACTGGGGAGCTGCCTGTGGTTAGCATACAGGACACTGAGGACCTGCCCCTGGGTGAGAATATTACCGATGACATAGTGGATATTATGAACTCCGAAGGCATTCAAAGTGCTGATGACATCACAAATGCAGCAGACTGGAAGAATATTATTAGAGATATAGGGAAGATGCAAGATCTCAACTTTCCCCAGACCACCGACACGGTACAAACGGACCTGTTCGCACCTGTAGACCCATCACTTGCGGCTTACACCATGACTGACACAGACTTATCTAGTTTACAATTTGCCCCAAACACCTCACCGATGCTGGCGTCCGTGTTAGACACGGGCGTGCTCAACGCTCAAGCTTTAAAGCCTATACCTAGTACGCCCACGAGTAAGGCGCGGGCGAAGACAAAATCGAAGTTTAATCTTCGGGAGTATGATCCTAACAAGCACTGCGGGGTGATGACCGCAGACAACCCTAAGCCGTGCACGCGATCGTTAACTTGTAAGGCGCACGCGTTGTCACTGCGCCGGACTGTAGAAGGCCGAATAAAGCCGTTCGACACGTTGCTAGCGGAGCACCGTGCGGCGAGAGACGCGGGGACAGCAGCTGCAGTGGCCGCGGCGGCGGCGGCCGCCGCACCCGCGCCTCCCCCGCCCATGGTCACACCTCAACTACCACAACACCTCGTCAACGCCTCGCTGGACCTCAGCGCGTTTAACGGCCTCACGCCAGAGCAGCAGGTGAACGACATCTACGCGAGCCTTGTCAGTTTAGAGGAATCCCACGGAATCCTCCCAGATACCTCGGCAATTACGCCGCTACTGTGCCAGCCGCTGCCGCTGCCGACGGAACCGTTTCTGCTTCCAGACGACGCGGAAGTGCCGCTGGAAGTGCCTGCCGCGTCGCCGGTCTTAGCGCCCGTAGTACCCAAGATCGAACGTCCAGAGAGGCCTGATGAGGGCCCGCCGCCTCTGGTACCGGGAGACGTCTGCTGGTACTCGGCCTGTCCGAGGCCCTTGGCCCTCTGCACGTTCAACGCGTCCCACGCAGGAGGCGCCATCACCCTAGGCAAGAAATTCGCAACAGTCCGAAGCAACATCAAGTCCTCGCTCTCGCGAACTCAGTGCAAAACCGGCGCGAACAATTACTATTACAATCAGAACGCTTTGTCGTTATCTAAAACTGTACATATGAACAATGCTAGTAAAACGAATAAGCCGGAAGTGCGGAAGTTGATAGTGACGTGTAGTGGGGGTGGGAAGGTGCAGCAGACTCTGAGTGAGCTGTTTGGAGGGGAAGTGAGGCACGTGAACGGACATGTGGGCCACAGCCAGGGCAAGCGCGGCCCTATCAAGCAGGGCAAGCGCGCGCCGACCCTCGACCTGGGCTTCGGCTTGGACCCGCTCCTCGACGAGAAGTGCTGAGCACTAATAAGCAATGAACGGTTGTGTAGTAACATGTGTATTTATTTTTCTGTACGTCACTTTGTAAAATAATGAACACCATTACCCGCGGATAATAATAATAATGTTAAATCTCATTTTGTTTCAAGAAACGAACTAATGTTTGTATTATTTTGTATATTATTTATAAGATTTTTTTTAATCGTTCCCGACGCTGTCGGCATGTGTCAATGAGAATTAAAATAGATTATACAGAATGGTTGTATTTTTTCGAATACATATTACTCATTGTTGATACTGATTGAATACTGATAAATGGCCTAGGTTTAATATGGTTAATGTGATGAAAATTTCCATGTAAAAATATAAATACTATTAAATAAGTATATCCGTAATAGTAAATCACCTCCTTTTGAAATAAAGGAAATACCTCAGTGAATACTTCACCTTGTTTTACTTACTTCAGTTATTCGTTGGCACCTTGAATTCAACAAAAGTATAACAACGCAATATGTATAAATATTTCTAAGGTCTAATCTTGAATAATTAGGAAACATCTCATTCATCAGAGCTTAGCTAATGTACCTACTCGTTGTGTTTAACGTAATATACGAATATTTCCTAGTTCTTAGTTTTTATGGCAGCCAATTTTGTTGATAATAGCACCGTGGGAAGTATCGAGGCCTATTTCAAGCCCACTAGAACAAAGGCCATTGACGCGGCACCCGGCTCGAAGGACCACCACTTCGATCTTTCTGCATTAGCAGACGGATTCATCAAGTCGCCCAAGTTGTACTGAAATCGCAGTCGCGTCGCCAATTGCCCTACCAGTGCGGCCACGGCTTAAGAGGATAGACTGTAAACGGATCACCCTGTCCATACAAAAAACGCTATATTTTTTGTGTTTGGACGATTTCCGACGCGGGGCTCTCTAGCACCAGTGTCCACTCTCAGGAACTAAAAGATAACTTCGGTTTTATTCCGTGTCTTACCTAAAAACTACATAAGTTAAACATTAAAAACCCCCGACACATCAAACAGCTAAGAAGCACCTCGACAAGGCAAAGCTTTCGATTAAATAAGCTTTTTTGGTGTGGTGTGGTGTCAGGTAAGAATAGCACCACCCCCTTTCTTCCTGTGGGTGTCGTAAGAGTAGACTAAGGGTACAGGGTTGAAGTGTGTTGTGGGCGATGGGCTAGCAACCTGTCACTACGATAACATATTTTGTCGATCTTTTATACCCACATTGATGCTAAAACCTTTAATTGGCTTTCTGTTACTTAAGTTATATAACTAGCTTATATTATTATTTTGAATTGTAAGCTGTTGGTTCTCCGAATAATAAATAAATAAAAGTGGCACTGGAACACAAGTTTCATGTGCTCTGCCTACCCCTTTTAGGGATAAAGGCGTGAATGTATGTATGTATTTTGTACATTCACCAACTACTCATTGAGAGGATTTTAATGGAGTCGCAACACTACTTAACTCAGCTTTATCTTGTGTAATTGAGGATTTCCTATGGCCTTTCGTCTTCATCAGATCAGCTTTATGGTACCACTAGCTTCTGCCCGCGACTCCGTCCGCGTGGAATTCGTTTATATCGTAGCTCGATACAAACTTTCACCCCCCACTTCATCCCCTTCGTGGATGATTTCCGGGATAAAAACTATCCTATGTCCTTCCCCAGGACTCAAACTATCCCTATACCAAATTTCATCCAAATCGGTTCAGCGGTTTAAGCGTGAAGAGGTAACAGACAGACAGACAGACGCACTTTCACATTTATAATATTAGTATGGATAATCATCATCATCATATCAGCCGAAAGACGTCCACTGCTGGACATAGGCCTCCCCCAAAGAGTGCCAAAGTGACCGGTCCTGCGCCACCCGCATCCAGCGGACTCCAGCAACCTTTACCAGGTCATCAGTCCACCTTGCGGGGGGCATACCCGCGCCGGTCCTTCCGGTTCGTGGTCGCCACTCGAGAACCTTTCCGCCCCAACGGCCATCGGTTCTACGCGCTATGTGCCCCGCCCACTGCCACTTAAGTTTAGCGATTCGGAGGGCTATATCGGTTACCTTGGTTCTGCTGCGGATAGCCTTATTTCTGATGCGATCACGCAGAGAAACTCCCAACATAGCCCTCTCCATAGCCCTTTGGGTGACTTTGAGCCTTCTTATGAGGCCCATAGTAAGCGACCACGTTTCAGTGCCATATGTCATCACTGGCAACACACACTGGTCAAAGACTCTCGTCTTGAGACACTGCGGAATATTGGACGAAAAGATGTGCCGTAGCTTCCCGAACGCTGCCCAGCCGGGCCGGATTCGACGATTGACCTCTTTCTCGAAGTTGGACCTACCTAACTGGATAGTTTGTCCTAGGTATACATAATCGTCTACAACTTCGAGTGTAAAGTGTCCGATTGTAATGGGAGTTGGTACTACATGGGTATTTGACATGATCTTCGTCTTATCCATGTTCATTCTTAGACCAACTCGTTCGGAAGCTTTATTGAGGTCATCGAGCATCGTACTTAAGTCCTCCATGGTCTCAGCTAAGACTACTATATCGTCAGCAAACCGAAGGTGAGTGATGTACCCGCCGTTGATGTTGATGCCTAGCCTTCTCCAGTCCAGAGTTTTGAAAACGTCCTCCAGTGCAGCGGTGAACAGTTTTGGAGAAATAACATCTCCTTGCCTGACTCCTCGCTGCAGCGGAATAGGTTTCGAGTTCTGGTCCTGGAGTCGAACTGACATAGTGGCGTTCTCGTGCAAACACTTCAGCACTTCGATATAGCGATAGTCAACTTGACACCGCTGGAAAGACTGTAGTACAGCCCAGGTTTCGATCGAATCGAAGGCTTTCTCGTAGTCCACGAACGCTAGGCAGAGGGGCAGGTTATACTCCTCGGTCTTCTGTATAACCTGACGGAGCGTGTGGATGTGGTCTACGGTACTAAAGCCTCTTCGGAAACCGGCTTGTTCGGGAGGCTGGAAGTCATCTAACCTGCTTACGAGACGATTTGTAATGACCCTCGAAAACAGCTTATAGACATGGCTCAGAAGTGAGATGGGTCTGTAGTTCTTCGGGAGGGTGTTGTCACCCTTTTTGAAGAACAGCACCACCACCCCTCCGTTCCATGCCTTCCAGTAAGACGGAATCGAACAACTTCTGAAGGGCCGTAAGGACTGGTTTTCCACCCGCCTTCAGGAGTTCGGCTGTTATTCCGTCTTCACCGGGTGCCTTGTTGTTCTTGAGCTGTTTAAGAGCCATTACAATCTCGTACAGGCTGATGTCCGGGATGTCGTCGGTATAGTGCCGGGTTAGTCTAGCTCTTGGGTCTTCCGCCCGAACAACTTCGTAAGTATGGATAATATTGCATCGTTATTCACAAGTGTTGATAGTTTCATCTCGATTTCACTTCGGGAAGTGGCAAGATTTGACAAAAACTAATATGAATAACGTTCAGCGGTTTAAGCGTGAAGAAACAGACAGACAGACACTCTTTCGCATTTATAATATTAATGCTTCTGCCGCGACTCCGTCCGCGTGGACTCTTTTTAACCCCCGACGCAAAGAGAGGGGTGTTATAAGTTTAACGTGTCTGTGTATCTGTCTATGGTATCGTAGCTCCCAAATGGATGGACCGATTTGAATGCGGTTTTTTTTATTCGAAAGATGATGTGATCCCGAGTGTTCTTAGCCATGTTTCATGAAAATCTGTTTAGCCGTTTTTGAGACATTGGACTTTGAAATGAAAATGTCGTGGGTTTTTCAACTTTTCTAATATATCGTAGTTCTATACAAACTTTCACTCCCTTGGGGGATAATTTCCGGGATAAAAACTATCCTATGTCCTTCCCCGGAACTCAAACTATCTCTAAGTATATTTCTTTAACGAAACAAATTCGAACGAATTATATTCTTTCTCTATATCATATAGTTTATATCTAAGTATACCAAATTTCATCTATGTAAATCAGTTCAGCGGTTTAAGCGCGAAGAGGTAAATGACAAACACACTTTCGCATTTATAATACACTAGCTTCCGCCCGCGACTTCGTCTGCGAGGACCCGGGATAAAAACTATCCTATATTATAAGTCAGGCTATAAACTATCTTCGTGCAAAATTTCGCCCAAATCGGTTAAGCCGCTTAAGCGTGATTGAGTAACAAACATCCAAGCGTGATTGAGTAACAAACATCCAACTTTCGCAATTATAATATTAGTAGGATTCGTACGGATAAATATTAGGAGACAATCTTACTCAAATATTTGATTTAGCCCCATAACAAGCTCAATAAGGCTCTTGTGTTATGGGTACTAGATGACGATATTTTTTCATAGATATAGATATTTAGAAATAAATACGTACAAAACATCCAAGGCTCATTAAACTAAAGGGTCGAACACACAGCATCGTCGCGGTCGCGCGGCGCGCCCGTCGCGGGCGCGCAGCGCGATATTTCCCTACAAACCGCTAGCGTGGTCAAACAGGCTGCGCCCCGTCGGCAACGCGCCGCGCTTCTGTCGCGCCCCGCCAGCCTCCCGCCGCGCGACCGCGACGGGTGCGCGGCGCGTCAGTGTGACGCCAGACAGCGGAGCGCGCGGTGCGTACGTGATGTGATGCTGGCGGGTCGATGGCGCGAGGCCAGCGCGAGGCGCGCGGGACGCGCGCGCGTTGCTGGCTGGTTGATGGCGCGATGCGCGCGTGGTCTGTGTGCCGCGCGCATCACGCGCTCGTCAAGCCCCACTACCGTCCCGCTGGCAGTCTGTTCGACCCTTAATATTCATGCCCAGCACTGTCAGCTGAAGAAGCTTCGTAGCAGCAGAAGTAGCTACGCAAAATAACACGCTCAAAATCATCTAGAAAGTCCTTATCCTATTAACATTAGAGTCGTGTGTAGGTAATTTTGAGCTATTGACACGCGTAGCAACTTTTGCTGCTGACTGTACTCAAATCGGTTCAACCGTTTGGGCGCTACAATCACAATGCCACACACAGACGCACAGATACCGACACATGTTCAACTTATAACCCCTCGTTTGCTTCGGGGGTAACATAAGGCATTATAATCTTTTATAGCATTATGAATGACATCTTTAATCTCCAAATAGATAACACAGAAATTATTTGTTATGCTGACCGTCATTCTTTTCAATGATATAAACTGGCAGAATACAGTTAATGCTGCAGAAAGATGTATGAGAAATGTAGCACATTGGTTTGAAAATAACCTCTTAACACTCAATAACAACAAAACTAAATTCCTATGCTTCCACAAGACTGACTCGTCAAAACCACCAACTAATCCTGTAGTAAAAATCCACACATGCAAATTACTTCCAAACGACACTAATTGTAACTGTGATTCAATTCAACGCACTAATGTCATCAAGTACCTTGGTCTACATATAGATGAAAAACTTAACTTCAAATTCCATATTCATAGACTTTCAGCTAGAATCAGAAAATCAATATCAATATTCAAAAAACTTCGTCACTCTGCAGAGAAATCCTTGTTAATCATGGTCGACGTCGCGCTGTGCCAATCAGTAATCTGCTACTGCATTACAGTGTGGGGCAGTGCAGCAAAGACCTCTATGTTAGAAATTGAAAGGGCTCAACTGTCTGTGCTCAAAGTAATGTTTAAAAAACCTTCCGTCATCCAATAAAGCTCTCTATGCCCAAGCACATGTTCTTACCGCCCGTCAACTGTTCTTGCTCAAAATTTCTTTAGTTACTCATAAATCATCCAAAACTTTGTCATGCTACAGTACCTAATCTACTTAAAAAACGCGTATTTGCCCTACCAGTTCCTAGAGTACTTTCCACATTTGGTAAGCGATTCGGAGATTACATTAGGATATCCACTTATAATGCAATACTAAAACACTGTAACCTTAAGGGTTGCACTATAAATGAGGCAAAAAACTCATTACTAATCTTCTCCTTTCGTCAAACTACGCCGAGACAGAAGCTATTTTAGATAATGCAATTTAGTGTATTTTATAATATAAAATTGCAATGTTAATTTTTAAGTTCCTTTTGTTTTGTTCTTTCTCGTGTAATTTGTAACAATGTAACAATTCTAAAATGTAACTTGTATTTGGTTCCCCGCGATACAGGCGAAGCGGAGACCTCTGGTAATTATTGATATCGAAATTGTGCCAAATAAACCTTTATTACTTAAATTACTTACTTATAGCACCCAGCCGATACGTCGCGACAGAGGTTAAATATTCAAACCGTATTGATCCTGTAAAGTACGTTGAAGTACGTTATCATTGCACGTACACGTAGGGGCAATTAAGTAGGTTGAATCATGTGTTTTATTAGGTATAAGTACAGGCTCTTTATAAGGTAGATCCTTCTTAAATACTAAGTTATTCAAGAGAAATGAGATGAACCACTTAATATTATAGCCACAAGTAAGTTTCTGTCGAAAAAAACATTTTTGGTACAAGCTTTTATTGCAGACTGTACATTTAAGAGAGTTCTAATGAACCCAAACACAACGGGTATATGTTGGGTAATTTGAGGAGTTCCTTTGGCCATTTAGTCTGCGTCATCAGACTAGATTTATGATACCTACCATAGTGTTGCATTGCCATCCGACTTACATTAAAAATAATTTTGTACAAAAAATCTCTGATACTAACGTACGAACGAACAAGGTAATTATGCGAAAGTGTGTCTGTCTGTATGTTACCTCTTCGCGCTGAAACCGTTGAACCGGCATGGGGGAAATTTGGTTTAGAGATAGTTTGAGTACCGGGGAAGGACATAGGATAGTTTTTATCCCGGCAATCACCCCCTAAGGGAGTGTGAATTTGTATGGTACGATAAACAAGTTCTACGCGGAAGACTTGACAAGAAGCTATACCTAGTAAGCTACATCATCATCATCATCATATCAGCCGAAAGACGTCCACTGCTGGACATAGGCCTCCCCCAAAGAGTGCCACAATGACCGGTCCTGCGGACTCCCGCGACCTTTACCAGGTCATCAGTCCACCTTATAGGGGGCCTACCCACGCTGCGCCTTCCGGTACGTGGTCGCCACTCGAGAACCTAGCTTTCCGCCACAACGGCCATCGGTTATATGTGCAATGTGTCCCGCCCACTGCCATGTTAGCTATATAAAGCTTGTAAAAAATACCTACCCCTTCAATATATCGGCAACTTGGGGACCGTGATTCAGAAACTGAGTGAGAGTGTTGTCTTGTGATTCCCTAGATAGACAATTAGCAAAACTAGTGGATCTGTGAGTTGTGGAACGCTATTTTTAACCCCCGACGCAAAGAGAGGGGTGTTATAAGTTTAACGTGTCTGTGGTATCGTAGCTCCCAAACGGATGGACCGATTTAAATGCAGTTTTTATATAATTAACGAACCTGCTCACAAAATTTCACGTGACTCGGTTGTGAAATGCGACCTGAGGCTCTAGTATAACTTTTACCGAAGCAAAACGTTACGACCGCGTTCGCGTTTAGCTGTCAAATCCCATACAAATTGAGGGTAAAACGCAAACGCGATCGTAAAGTTTTGTTTCGGTAAAACTTATACTAGAGCCCCTGTAGAGGAGAAAAGCAGGAAAGCGGGACATCCGGACATACAAAACGGTTTTCGGCCCGAGCTGAAGCATAAAACCTTCTTTCGCTTCCTCCAGGTGTATTTATAGTTATGTTATGACCCTTTTCTGGGTCTATCCACCACACTTTTATACTGTTGTAGGGTAGTTAAATGTTGACAACTTGCTGCGACCACGGGCGGTTCAAACCGTCTACAAACATCAAAAATAAATATTGCGTTAAGTAATCTTTTAATTATGTGTACTTACTGTTAAAAATATTAAGTTTGTAAGTAGGTAGGTATTATAAACAACGTTATTTAGTTAGCAGTAGCAGCCAAGCTAGCCAAATATTTCGGAACACGTCTTTATTACTGTAAGAATAGAATAAGGGTGTGTTACGAAATATTTGGCTACTCTGGCTGCTACTAACTATATGACGCTGATTGTTGAACAAGCAATTAATTTCGTATAATCTGTATTTAATTTATTTTGCTTGCTATGTGGACTTGTTCTGGAATCAAATTATTTTCATTTTCATTTCATTGTACCTACGTTGTAACTCAAAAATACGTAGGTACATTGCAGTCACCACTATATCTGCCTGAACAAAGCGCGCATATACTCTACTCTCTACTACTACACTACTCAATTTCTAGGACCGTTAGGCCGTTTCAGATATTTTTGGTTGCTTTATTAATGCTGGTAACCAATGATGTTTTATATTAGATCATTGCTGGTAACATATACATATTTTTGCCACTTTTGCCCACATTATTAACAACAACTATTTTATTCTGTACCGGGACTCATAATAGTCAACCGTCCATGTGCATACCAATAAGTAGGTCACGTGAAAGTTGAGATTAAAGATATCCACTGAATCACGCAGGGTTCGATTTCCGCGTGTAAACAATGCTTAATTTATCCATCTGAGAACCGGAATGACCAAAAGTCCAGTTTATACTTCTGAATGCGATTATGCTCCCAATTGAAATACTATGGGCTAAAATGTCGTAAACATTTACGCGAGGTTGGTCACTTCGACGATCGGTGCGTCATATTCGTATTATTTGTTGAGTTGAGACGAATGTAACTAACGGTTTTGACAAGCTTTCTTAAGTGCATATGCGGCGGACAAAAACTTGAATTTCGGGCCGCCGCAGTCCTCATTTCTTCCGCCTAAGTAATTAAGTTGTCCGTCAGAATCTGCCGACCACTTTTCAGCCACTTGCCAGTATCTGACTAAGCTGAAATATGTCATAGGTACTTTAGCAAGTTCGCTGACAATGCAATATTGGGTCACCGAGTGGTCGTCCCAAACAATCTGGCGGCGTAACTGTGGTTGACGAGGCGAAGAAGACCGGGAAGTCTTGGAGTGCAATGAAGGGAGCTCAAGACCGCTCTGCATACCGAGTCACTTGTGGACGCCCTCTGTCCCATCTAGGGGACATAGGATTTTAAGTCACCACCGAGCTGATATGAACGCTCACTGTAACCCTCTCAGCGAGTAGTTGATGACTGAACTGTGTAAAAAAGTGCAGTCGGCAATAAAAGCTCATCACCTACCATCTTTTTTTTACAGAACCACACACTTTTTCACTGCTAATAATTGCTACGCGCTTGCGCTTGATCCCTTGGTTTCCAGGACATGCTCTTTGCAAAAGTCTGAGATTTTACTCACACATTACAATAAAATCCTGTAATACGGCTTTTTTGTAATTCATCCTATAGGTACTTACTATTACCTAAACGAGCAATATTTGTAATCACGTTCTCGAAAACGGGTCAAGGATTTCGATGTAATTTGCAATATAGGAGTTTATTGGAGCGAATAATCGATCTAGCTAGGTCAATGTCTGGGAAAAAATATTTTCTCCATTTTCACCCAGCTCGGTCGCCCGGGTACTAAGTTTTATAAAATAAATAAATAAAGCACCTTATTAACCCTTTTATCGCGCACAGTGCTTTAAACAGTTTTGGTTATAGTTGAGATTTTCTGAACTGGACTGATCTTCTTATCGTCAGAATAATAGCATTCAAGTCTAAGAATACGACTGTGTGGTTGGACGCGTGCCATTTTTTGCAAGAAAAAGGTTAGCGCCACATAAAATGTTCATTGTATAATGAACTCTATCGTTTAATTCAAAAGATTCATAATGGACTAAATGATAAAACAAGCCGCTCACAGCGAGCCAGGTATAAGGCGCTGTGTGTGGTATTTTATCTCGTAGCTAATTTGGAATCTATTGTATAAGAAGATAGAGTTCATTATTCAATGAACATTTTACGTGGCGGTATTATTTTTTACAAGTGACTCGACTCTTGCTCATACAAAATCCTGGGGATAGAATGGAACTTGTTGATGGACATCCATACTAATATTATAAATGCGAAAGTGTCTGTCTGTCTTCTGTTACATCTTCACGTTTAAACCGCTGAACCGATTTGGATGAAATTTGGTATAGAGATAGTTTGAGTCCTGGGGTAGGACATAGGATAGTTTTTATCCCGGAAATCATCCCCCAAGGGGATGAAGTGGGGGGTGAAACTTTGTATGGAGATACGATATAAACGAGTTCCACGCGGACGGAGTTGCGGGCAGAAGCTAGTAGGCTATATTTTATCCTTCGTACCCGCCTGCTTTTTTTTTAATACACCGTCGAAGCCGCTAGTGGGTAATAAAACAATCAATAGTATCTATTTCATGTTTATGATTTATTTAAATACAAATATCATGAACATTTATCGCACTTGGGTTTAAATTAGGCTTCGCACGCTTATAAGCAATTTATTTCCATCACTAAGTATAGTTACAAGAAGATATGCTTATGTTATGCGACATTATACGGTAATTATAATTATATTTTTTTAACAGCCGTCATCCCGCCGGTACTATCGACAACACAGCTAACTGACTATCGGTGCACCTTAAGTGCATTGTAAAAAGGTTCATAAACATAGGATGGTCAGTTAACAGTGTTGTCGTTTGTACAATAAACGTGAATGATGTTGATGACATATGAGGACATAAATTGTACTGGGATGACAGCTGTCAAACATGGAAGTAAGGGCATTTTCACTATAAGCCTATTAAGTCACACAATGGCGTTATCTTGTCAAATAAACACATTGCTTGCCCTATATTTCAAACTAAATTCCTTAGGAAGATATTTTTTCCGCTACCACTTCTAGAAATTAATTTTCTAATTTGTGAGTCACATCGAGAAATAACGTACGTAAAAATAACCAGAAATGTACAATTTTATTATGAAGTCTAATCTTGATTAATGACTCTTAGCAAGAACGTGTATCAATTTATTCAAAAGTAGATATTGTAGGTATGTATACCTTCGGTTAAATTTTTGAATCTGTATAAACCATTTTCAACGTACACTTTCAATATAAAGGTATTTTTGTCCTAAATTATGTTACTTTTTCTTCCCTTTGGGCTTGGCTTTGACTCCTCTGTTCTTCGCTTTGACGATACCTTGGAATTGCTTCGATGTGATAGCTTTTGTCCTGTAAAAATATATTTATTATTATAAAACATATTTTTTCCCTTCACTGCCTCGGAAAGCCGTCTTTTATCCTTTTAAACCAGTGGGCAAAAACGCATTTTATTCACTAGTGGGGAAAGTAATTTGAAAACTTATTGCAACTTTTGACGGACAACTTACATAAGTACTTACATACATACGAACAGGTCAAGTTAATATAAAGCTTGTGAAAATCTTCCGGCTCCCCCGTTATACCCCCGCGCGCAAGCGTAGACTGAGTTAAGCGCGAGGACTGAGTTAGGCGCGAGGACTGGATCAAGCCCGAGGACTATAAATTCCATCATGTACAAGGATTTTAATTGTTGATCCATTTAGAACTCACTTTATACTGGACACTTCAAAGCTACTATTAAAAACCAAAATTAGCTGACACCAACAATTAAAGACCTTGGCCGTACATTCACCCGCCGCAATAAGATATGATTTTTATCAAGCGCGCTCAAAAATATTTGACTGAATTCTATCTGTAGAGCTGTAAGGTCGAGTCAGATATTTTCGCGTCATTTGCGTAGTCAGATATTAATGCAGGTGACGGTACTTAAGAGCTAAGCTTTAGTTGGCAGAGCAATCTACATGCATCCATACTTCTTCAGCCTTTTCTTCGACAGTCTGACTTTTTCCTTGATTTGGTGGATTATATCAATGAGTAAAGCTGCATCAATGATTTTAAGTGGTTAGCGGTTTTATCAAAAAGAAAATTAGCGTTGCATGCACAGTCCAGTGTAAAAATATGGGTGCATACATCTTACTCATACATATGTCCCATAACTCTTATGTCAGCGGATTGAGGTTTGGGTACTGATTTAAGAGAGGATAATTATCGATGCATATTTTTGCACTTGACTGTACAGCGTAGTTTTTAAAATGAAATGAAATTGAATCTGATTTATTTGATTTTATCTTATCAAGCAGCAAAGTTGTACCACGCATTATAAGCTAGAGGCTACTAAAATTAGTATGAATCTAAAAAGAATCGAAATTGAAAATCAATCGCTTCCAGCCATACTTGCGCCAGCAACGATCAACTAAGCTATCATACATAACCATGTTCACACTATAACCTAAGACCATGTATGTAACTGTATTCTTACAAATAAAAATGTTTGATATTTTTTCGATTCAACGGATTCTTCAACCAGCGCCGTAAGAGGAATGCCTACCTGAGATTTTACCATACAAACGCTCTCGACTGTTTCCTCTCTGGTTTTTGAACATAGAGCAATGAATTTTTCAAATAACATCAATATCATCAATATCTATGCCGCCATGTTTTGCTTTTTTGGATATTTTTATTTTAAAGAAACTTACAGCGCCTTGAAAATCACAAAAACGGCTTAATTGAATTGGCTGCCAAAAAAGGCGCAGTATACAAATATGACAACAAATATCAAAAAAATCAAAACATAGCGGCGTAGATTATTTCTTCTTCTTGCAGTTCCCAAAATTTTATAATGATTGGTTGCGTTTTGGAAGAGGAAACAGTCGAGAGCGAAACCTCGATTTTTGATATTTTTGCGTGGGATTTTTAGTCCGAGCTGCAGTTGTCCTTATCGCACGAATTGGAGCTCCCGCCCACAGCAGCTAGGCATTGCTCATAAGAAAAGAAGCACAATACAATACAATACAAATACTCTTTATTGCACACCTCACACAAACAAAGCAGTTAAAAAGAAAAACAATACAATAGCACGTCTTTTACTGACCTCTTGTTAAGATTCTTCCTGGTCAGCGGTATGTACGCGTACGGCTCGTGCTTGCCCTTCATCTTTACGTCTCCCTTCGCCTTCTTGGACCTATAGTCGGTGCCCGCGGTAGTCGCTACTGATGCCGCCGAACCCAACGGTCTGGAGCAAAAGAATTATCAAAATCGGACTACTGTAAAAAGTTATGCGTGGTCATACTTAAAAAAATATATATACGCGTTGACCGCGTTTCGTCGGTTAAAAATAGAGATAATAAGTTAGCTAAAGTTTTTCGCGGTTCCCCAATCGATCAAGTGCAATGAGCTCAATGTCCGGTTACGGCACTCCAGGCTCTGTATCGTGGTCGGTCTTATCACGCAATAAGTGACAAGATAGAGCGTCCGTCACTGGCTGACACCGTTCGATAGAACGAGACTGACGCTCTATCTTGTCACTTATCGTGTGATAATGCCGACCATGATACGGGGCCAGGTATAGCCCGACAAGTCCCTATTTAACCCTGAGGTAGTCGCTATAAACCGCATAAATTTAATTTATTTTACAATCGCGAAGTCGTCGCGTCTCTCCTGCACGGCTATCACGCGTCGGCGCGCGAGCTCTCTCGATTTTTCTCGCACTATCCGTCTCTGTCTTATTAGAACACTTAGAACAAGAGGTCTAGTGCGAGAAAAATCGAGAGTATGTCGCGGCTGGTACATGATAGACGTGCTGCTGTTTGTTTACATCGGTGACAACTAGATGACTTCTAACGTCTATTGTCAAAGAGTACTCGTTGCCAGTAAAAGAAATACGGGTGTAGACTCGAAAATTATTATTACTCCAAAAGAAAGAAGGCAAAAAATATGCCTAGTGACGAAAATCCCATTCAGATATCTCAAAGAATTACGAAGCTACAACCGTTTTAATATTGCTTGTTAGAGAGAGAAAACGCAAACAGTGTGTGACGTCACATTACAGGATGCTGCCGGGGGGCCGCGTCGAACACGATGGGGCGCGGCACGTTGCCGTCTATTAGTGTGACGACACAATCTTCCAGCGTCGCGTTTTGAAAAAGGCATAGAACATTCCCCTTCTTAAAACTTTGGACACTTATAACTTTGTGATTTTTTAACCTTTTGCATTGATTTTTTCTCCATTTGACTAAATTTTTAATCCTTTTTCGAGAAAATATGACATTATTGATTATTTTATTTAGTGCTACACCCCTATTAGTTCCATTAAAAATCCGCAACATGGCTAGAATCAAAAATAAACTTGTCAGGCTATATATTATAATTGTAAAACCATTAAATTGTAACTGCTTGTTGCCTAAATACGATTTTTACGTGGCCCCACACAACTAGCGTTTTTTTTTTAATTTGTATTAGCTTATATTGTTTCCCACTGCTGGGCAAAAGCCTCCCCTTTTCTCAGCTACTACGGTTTATCGTGTAAAATTAAGGAATACCTGCGGCCACTTGTCATCAATCATCAGAATAAATTGTCATAATTTTTTATCGGGGTCCTGTCTCTTGACCAAACAACTTTTAGCCAAATGTATCATTTGACAAATATTTCATTTGACCTAATGCATTTTTCGTCAAAACAGTGGTATTTTCGGGTATTCTTTGAATATCACCAAATAGAAGTCATTAGGTTAGGTTAGGTTTGTTTTATAATAATCCTATAAAGCTTTCTATTTAAGAAAAAAATGCATTAGGTCAAATGAAACTTTTGTCAAATGAAACATTTGGCCAAAGGTTGTTTGGTCTAACATTAGTGAACCTTTTTTATCACTTCGTAGCACACCAACAAAGTAGGTGCCGTTATCATAGCCAGTACCTATTCTCTGGGCGGCTAGCGCAAGGTGCAACCAAGTCGATTAATCGGCTCCTGTCTCGTACACATTAGAACGAGGAGGGTAGATTGTCTCGTCTCGCGTCGCCGCGACAGTTGTGCTAGCCCTGACGTGTACCGAAATATTTGGCTACTCTGGCCGCTACTAACTATATGATGCCGACTGTACTTAAAGCCAATAGTGACATTAGAAATGGTTTGACCGCCTGCTTCTCAATGTCGTCAATGTCAACTTTCGCTTCATTTCGAAAACGCAAATCTTGCATTTTCAATTTGTGACAGATATATTTTATATATTTATATTTGCGGACAATCTTACACAAATCGACCTAGTCCCAAACTAAGCATAGCTTGTACTATGGGTACTAGACGACGATAAACATACATAAATAAATACTTAAATACATAGAAAACATCCATGACGCATTGGTTATTACTTAAATGACACGTAAATGTATTTGACAATAAATACATAAATAAATAAATGACTCTGGAACAAATATTCGTGCTCATCACACAAATAAATGCCCGTACCGGGATTCGAACCCGGGACCTCTAGCTTCGTAGGCAGGGTCACTACCAACTAAGCTAAGTCGTCAAAATGTCATATGCCATGCCCTATCAAAGATTTTTAGGAACGATCGATTTATAGCGATAATGTGAAGTGATAAATAAGCTAATTTTGTCATCATCATTTTCTAGTGCACCAATAAATTTGGTGCCGTTGTTCAACTTTGGGCAGTATCTTACCTGTGGATACCCTTTCCTCCGGCCTTGTATTTGGAGCCAACGGCAACTGTAGAAGCTTTGCTGCGGTTCGATTTCCCGCTCTTTATGCTGAGTATGTCGTCGAACTTGCGCTTTGTGCCCGGCTTGAGAAGTTTCGGTTTTGTATCCTTTTCTTCGTTATCTATAACAATGAATATATTAAATTATTCATCATTTTCAATTGACGATCGCTGGGTATTTTGGCATTGGCAAGTATTAACAAAGGTGTTTGTAAACTATCCATACTATTACTCAGTAACTTCATCTGGAATGGAGATCTCCGCCGCGTCCACTAAGATCACCTGACGCGATCACATGGACATGGCGTCCAATAGGATCCGCAGGGTGATCTCACTGGACATATTCGTCCAATATCATCACCTGGGTGATCCACTCAGGTGATCATATTGGACGTCGCGGAGGTCTCGCTCTAAGAGACAGGTCGGCAGACCGCCGGTTACAAGACCGTACGACCAAAAAGCGATCGCAGGGCGAGTCTGGGGGCGAGCAACAGCAAATCGGGCTGCATGGAAGAAGAGAGAGGGCACACCGAAATGTCATTCTACTCATATTTGGAGCAGCCCAACTGAGCAAGTACTTAACAGAAGACTGCAGCTATAATAACACCTCAACTAGCTTTGTGGGTATGTGGTGTTGTGTTCCAAGCACAGCTATGGCAGGACGGCTCGCGGCGACCTAGACTATCCATCTCTTTCTAAGCGCTCTAATTAGAATGACGGGCAGTTATTGCAAGAAGAGCGACCCAGCTCGGGGGCCGTCCTGTGAGAGCCCAGCACATCTATCATGAGACGGCCGCGACATAATCTCGATTTTTCTCGCACTATCCGTCTCTTTCTTATTAGAACACTTAGAACAAGAGTGCGAGAAAAATCGAGAGTATGTCGCGGCCGTCTCATGATAGACGTGCTGCTGGTGGTGAGCTAGGTCCAGTAACTAGACCTCCCGCGGATGCGCTGTGTTGAGAGTTTGGGATCAGCATATGTGTCAAGCAGTCAACACAAAAAACCCTCAAATCAGTAAAGGGTCGGCAGCGCGCTTGTGTTTCTTCTAGTGTCATAAGCATCCTTAGGCAACGGTGTCTGTTTACCAGCAGTCAGACCGTATACGTGTTTGGAAGAGACAGCTGGTCGCTCCAAGAGACAGGTAGGCAGACCCCCTGACGATATTAAAATGATCGCAGCAACGGCACATTAGGAGGGGACCTTTGGAATAGTACGTACTCGTCCATACAAAAAGAAAAAAACGTTTTTCCACTTCTACATATTTTCCAATCTCAATGATTTTTTAGTACGTTATTGACACAATGAAAGACTAGGATTATTGATGACCTTTTTTCAACATTTGCTATAAATTAAAAAAAGAGAAACCTCTATAAACCCAGATATTATTATGCTGAAGCGATCGACATCAAAGTCAAAGTGATTTGTTAAGATTTAGTTAGTGGAAAACGTTTTCTCCCGAAATGGAAATTTCATATAAAAATGACCTATGCTATACTTCCCTCTTAAGTTAACTGAAAAAATGGAGAGTCGTATGCCTAACAGGGGGCGTACGCGCTGGAAAAGTCAGAAGCTACTTACCAGTATCGTCAGAATCACTGTCCACTTCACCGCTAGGTTTCGCCGGTTCGTCATCGTCGAAAGCGTCATCTGTGATGATCAGCCGCCCGTCGGGCGCCATCTTGAAGCCGCCATCTTTCTTCTTCTGTTTCACTTCTATCGCCTTCCTCTTTTGGGACGGGTCCGTTGCTGGTAAAGGAAGTGATGACATTGTAGGTTAATTCGTTTGTTTTTTATTTGGTACAAACCTTTAGCTATTGAAGAATTCCATTACATGACTTCATTCGTTATCATGGTCATCTATATCGTACAGTAAGCATCAAAAGTTGCTACGCGTGTCAACTGCTCAAAACGACTCTAATGTCAAGAGGATAAGGACTGTCTAGATCATTTTGAGCGTGTTATTTTGCGTAGATACTTCTGCTGCTGACTGTACATAATATCAGTTTTAAGCGCAGATGACTAATGGAAGAAGGTAAAAATCAACTTGCAAGATTTGATTATATTATATACTAGCTTCCACCCGCGGCTTCGTCTGCGTGGACCCGGCATAAAAACTATCCTTTATTTTTATCCGCTTTAGCCTAGTTGGTAGTGACCCTGCCTACGAAGCAAGAGGTCCTGGGTTCGAATCCCGGTAAGGGCATTTATTTGTGTACGAATATTTTTTCCCGAGTCATGGATATTTCTATGTATTTAAGTATTTATTTATATATATATATAAGTATGTGTATCGTCTAGTACCCATAGTACCGGCTTTGCTTAATTTGGGACTAGGTCGATTTGTGTAAGATTGTCCACTAATATTTATTTATTATTTATTTTAATCCAGACTATAAACTATGTGCAAAATGTCATCCAAATCGGTCGAGCCGTTTAAGCGTGATTGAGTAACAAACATCTAAATATTCAAACATCCAGACTTTCGCATTTCTAATATTACTAGCAATTTCAACCTTGTTACTTAGAGGAGATGGAGGCTATTTGTATGAGTTTCATTGTTACTTGCTTAATTTTATCTGGTCGGAGGATTTTCGGTGGGCTTATACAATAGGAAACAGTCCTATTGTTCACAAGATAAGCTTTCAAGTGATAAACGGACAGCTTATATCCCATAAAAAAACATTCCATGTAAAAAAGACATATTTGGTAGTACCAAGTCTCAGGCATTCTTATTATTCTTTATTTGCTAGCTAAATAAAATTCTGCAACTTGACAATCACACAACTTTACTGCATTTATGGATTTTTGCATTTATATGAGAAATTACAAAGTTATTTATGCAGTCGGTATATCTAGAAAACTGGACTTAAATTGCAATTTTTTTGGCGTCCCCTTGATTTGTACACTAAACACTAATTGTATTCTAAATTTGAAGCTTCTATGTCTGCTAGAAGTGCCAGACTTTTGATGATCGGTGAGTCAGTCAGTGAGTGACAAAATTAAGAAACTTTGACTAGTTATAAATCTTACACCGCTGGTTCAAATTGAATGAAATTTGAAATACATATATCATGTTTATAAAATGCGTGCTTGATTAATCTAGTTTTATCCACATAGAAGTTATTAAGGGGGGGGGGGGGGAGGTCGAAAATGGCCTGAACTGCTTCGAGAAAAAGATGGTACGGCCGTGCCGCTATTTTGCTCGACTTGGCGGGGGCACTACCGTGCCCCCAGATTAAATTTAAATTAGAGGATGTGTCCCACTATGCTGGATTTTTGCAATGACAATCGATTTTTATGTACCAATAGTGGAAGGGGGCATTACCATATCTCTAATACAGCTGAGACCAGCTGAGGGTTCTTCATCAGATACTTCAGACCTTCGATTTTTGACATCAAATGAAGCGGCCCACCAAGTTGACTATTTTTTGTAAAGGTGGTATAGATATATCTCTAATAGTTTGGTTGGGCTCTTGTGTTTTCTAATCAGGGTCACCAGGTACTCCAGATCTTCGATTATCCTAGTTTTTATAGTTTTCCCTTTATGTGGCCATTAAACCCTAACTCTACCAAATTTCAGCTCTCTGAGTTTATGGGAAGTACTAGTTCTATTTTGATGATCATGAGTGAGTGAGTGAGTGAGTGAGTGTCATAAATGCGAAACTTTGCTTTCGCTTAACTTCGGAACAAAATGACCTACAGACTTGAAATTTTGAGTATGTGATTATAGCTTACTGGATGACGAAAGTTTCTGCGTTCTGGTCTTATCCAGAGATTCTCAAATAGGGGCCTGAAAATGCGGCGAAATGGTTCCAGTAAAGAAAGAAAAGAAAGAAAGAAAGAAAACATTTATTCACTACACAAAAGACACACAGAGACAAAGGGAGTACAGATACAATACAATTGACACATAATGTGTGTGTCTTCGCGGCAGTGAATCGGTCACTGTCTCAGCATTATGCCAAGGTGTCAGAAAGACACCTACAGCGCTGATTTTCAGACAGCACCGTACGTGACCCACGGAACGCAACACAACATACTGCCGATACAAACTTATACACATAATAAATAAATAATTTATATACTAAATCTATTAAATATGTGACACAAGCACAATGGGATGAAAAACAATGTGAAAAACGCGAAACGGTTGGGATGTTTACAAAAAAAAAAATGGTTAAAAATTAAATAAAGTGCTGGATTTGTTAGGGTTGGGATTTTTGGAGCGTCAACAAGTAGCCCTTAAGCTGGCGCCTAAAGGTATACCTGCTAGACGCTCCTTGGATAGGTGGGGGGAGATCATTCCAACACTTGGACGCCGCGAACCTGAAGCTACCTCGAAACGCCGCGGTCCGATGCTTTGGCACCAGAATCATCGCCTTACACCTACGCGCACTCTTGGGCCATACAAGTCTACTCAGCAAATATGCTGGGACCCCAGATCGCACTATGCCAAAGAGAAGAGTGGCGAGGTGAAGCCGTCTGCGTGCAGGCATGTTCAGCAGACCAGCGGCGTTCAAGTAGGGAGTGATATGGGAGCGGGGTGGGACTCGGAAACAGAAACGAATGCATGCGTTTTGCAATCGCTGTATGAGCTTTTTTGTACGACCAGTAATGCAGCCAGCATAGACAACATCACAATACTTTAATCTTGACAATATCAGCGATTCACAAAGGTTAACACGCAAATCAACACTTAAGTAATCGCGAACATTGTAAAGAACTTTAAGGCGGTAGAAGCAGTTACTCACAACTTTTAGTACGTGGTTCTCAAAGCGCAGCTTGCCGTCCATGAGGAGGCCAAGGTTAGTTGCTTCTACCACCCTCTCTATTGGTTCGCCCATGATAGCAACCTTACCGGTAGTCAAAGTCTCGAGGTTACTGATGGTACTACGGATTTGATGCTCTGACCCAAAAACAACATATTTCGACTTATTCGGATTAAGGACTAGGCAGTTCTTTTCCGACCAAGTAGAAATACGTTTTAGGTCTGCGTTGAGTGTATCGACCGCAACAGATATGTCCGTGGGCGCGCTAGAGAGGTATAACTGGAGGTCGTCAGCGTAAAGATGGTATCTACTGCCTCTTATATTGTGAGTGACGTCAGCACTATACAATATAAAAAGCAGGGGACCCAGTATTGAACCTTGCGGCACACCTCTTTCCACAGGGCAAAGAGCGGACCGCAAAGTGCCACCATCCATCCTACGCAACGCCACCGTCTGCACGCGGCCGGAGAGATAACTATCAAACCACTTCACCGCAGAAACATCAAACCCGTAATATGACATCTTCGATAGAAGTAAGGACACGTTTATACAATCAAAAGCTCTCGAAAAATCCAAAAGAACGAGAATGGTACTCTCCCCAACATCCCGAGCCTGTAGGATATTGTCGACTACATCGAGCAACGCAGTAACTGTCGATCGACCCTTGCGAAAACCTGACTGTAGCTCAGGTAGGATGCCATTTTCCTCCAGGTATGCCGAGAGCTGGTTGCAGACCACTCGCTCGATTACCTTTGATACGCAAGGGAGAATACTTATGGGACGGAGCTCGGACAGGTTAGCTGGATTTGGCTTTTTTGGTAATGGAGTCACTTTAGCAATTTTCCAGTCCACCGGGAAAGTCATAGTCTGTATACTTCTGTTAATAATGTGCGTCAGTATGTCAGCAGTCCTAGGCAGCGTCAACAGTAGCATGTCATTGTCAATCATGTCGAGTCCCTTTGCAGTCGTCTTAATTGATGTCAATATTTTTGTGACAGCTGCAACAGTCGTAGGTGAAAGGGAAAAAGTTTTATTGCAGTGTCTGTCAAACTCATAAAAAGTCATGTCCGATATTGGTACGTCCCGTGTACCTGGTATATCCAGAAAATGTCGGTTCAATAAGTCAGGGTCGTCAAAATAATGCGGGAGATCTGTTTGCGTCCGGAAATCTGGAATAACAGTCCGCTTCAAGTTGGTCCAAAGGGTCTTTGAGTCAGTCATATTATTAATCTCGTGTTGGAAGAAGGCACGCTTCTCATTGTGGATGGCCTCAATGACAAGATGTTTCAGGTCCAAGTAATATTTTTTATGTGCTTCGTTCCCTGTCTCCTTAAATTTAGCATGGGCTTTGTTCCTGAGATGCATCATAAGCTTGACGTTACTCGTCAACCACGGCTTGGGTGCCTCCCTCACAACAATGCCTTCCTCACAAAAGGATGGTAAGGCAGTGTTTGCTTCGCGCTCGACTTGGCGGGGGCACTGCGGTGCCCCCCGGTCATTACAACTATACCATCAGGCGGGCCGTACGCTTGTTTGCCACCGTCGTTGTATAAAAAAATAATATCGAATGATATTTCGTACAAAATTTTTTTTTTAACCATTGGTACGAGCCGGGGTCCGAACCCGCGACCTGCAGATTGCAAGTCGCGTGTCTTACCGCTCGGCTACAGATGGCTTACACAGTCTAGTCCAGTATAAACAAAACAAGCCTTGACCTTGCTTTGGAACGAGGTCATATACTTAATACTGTAATGGTAAATTTTATTTGTTCCTTTATCTTCACACACATATACATATATATATTGTTTAACATAGTCCCCCACAGCGTTATCTACGATAACACACAGTAGCCATGACAGTATGATTCAGAGATTCTTGATAAGATCAATAACACTGCATTAAGTGTGATATATCAGTCACTTGAGTTGACAAAACAAGGACAAGCTTTTCTCTGCCATCCACCGTCGCTCACACAGATGGCATTTATTTATTTTAAACTTTATTGCACAATACAAGATAAAATACAAATGGAAGACTTAATGCCATAAGGCATTCTCTACCAGTCAACCATTGGGCAAAACAGAAACATTTGGTGCAGGCATTTAAATTTAAATGAAAACTAAATCCAAGATAAACTTCTATCAAATACATACTGGAAAAAAAACATACACATATACAAAATAATATACACTAATATATATACATATTACTACCTTTTGTACTTGGTTAAAAATACTATGTTGAGAACTATCCTACGCGCTTATCAGAAAGATACTTGCGTAACTGGCGCTTGAAAGTCAATTTGCTTTGTGCTTGACGGCATTGAAGGCGAAGAGTTTTTTAACAGGCATAAACAGTTCAAAAAGCTTAGCAAATACTGTCAAAACCTCATTTATCAAAATCGGTTCAGTATCCTTAACGATACGGTGGAACACGCGTAAATACAAACGGACTGCTAAAAACATCCCCTCCTTCCGGCTCTGCCGTAGTCGGGCAAATATATAAACTAGGTATAAAAGATCGATACAAGATGCACAAGACAATGGTACCGCTGAGCTGCTCTACATAAGATGTAAGATTATGTAATGAGATGTATGTTTTTTGTCTTGTATGTGAGATTTATTTATTTAATATATTAATTACTAGCTTCCGCCCGCGACTTCGTCTGCGTGGACTCGGGATAAAAACTATCCTATATTTTAATCCATGCTATAAACTATCTTCGTGCAAAATTTCATTCAAATCGGTTCAGCCGTTTAAGCGTGATTGAGTAACAAACATCCACACATCTAAACTTTCGCATTTATAATATTAGTTGGAATTTGACATGTAATTTTTTATATTTTAGTTTTTTTAACCGTCTTAGAGCCGAAGCCCACTTAAAGTATCCAAAAGTACTAATATTAAGTTTTTAGTAATAAAAGGTAATTAAGTTTGAAAAATCCTGTAGTGCGCGCGGTGCGAAGTTCATTCACCCGGTTAGAGTTCGTACATATCTACATACGATGGCGGCTAGCGGTCACTGCGGTCACTCGGCAGGATGATTAATAAAAAAACAAAAAAAAAACCTTTTTTTTAAGTTCCTTGTAACGTATACATTAACTGGGCTTCAACTCTAAGACGGTAAAAAAAACACCCTGTATGAGTAAAGCAGTGCTGGCGGAAAGTTGAAGGTGGTCCTACGAGTACAGTCAACCATGGCAAGTGGCGAGTTGCTCAACAATCCCGCTTCGCAACTGTACCTAAACTGTTCACTTTTACAATGTCCCCAGTCCACAAGGATATTCGTTCCTACAGCGCACACAACATACCTGTAATCTTCCTAGAAGCCGACACATCAGCCAAATCCACAATATTGTCCGGGTCATCCTGAATCCAGGCCTGGCTCTTCTTCCCCTTACTCTTGGCCTTCGCATTGGGCCTCTCGTCTTCTTCCATATCCTCCATTTCAGAGTCCGAGTCCTTGAGGATGTCCTCTAGGGTCTTGGTGCCGCGAATCTCGTCCAGGTCGTCGTCGGATTCGGGGTGGTCCCTGGATTAATGTAATATAATAATGTATTAATATTGTATGCTATTCCAAAAGGAATAAAGCAAGAATTCCAATAGCCTGAGACAGAGGTCGGTTAATATTGTCTATGTCAGTGTGTATAATGCATCATAATTTCAGCCAGACTCCGTGGTCTATGCCTGCAACGCTAGAAAATATATCTTTTTTTTTTCACAAGAGCCATAGTTACAAATACATGAATTATTTTCGCCAAACTGCAAAGCAGTTTGTTGGCGAAGACAGCACTCTTTTTATATTTTTTAAACTAACTATGCTATTAACAAGATTAGTAAAGATTTCAACAGCTACTGCATAAAATACTCGCTGATAAAAAAAGGGCGCTCCTATTCACCTGCTAATTCGCTCGGCATCCAACCTCTATATTTATCATATAGTTGAAGTCTAATCCACCATTTTGTTTAGAAGATGTTCAATACAATTGTCTTCTGAAAGAGCCAACATTGTCTCCCAAAAGTTTGCTGTCAAAAATGAATTGCCAACTGTACTTTTCTATATACCGTCATCAACTACTCATTGAGACGATTCTAACGAGCCCAAACTCAACAGGGTTACGTCGGTTAAGTACTGAATTCCCATGGCCACCTTCTGTCTCCGTCATCAGATCATGTCGATGGTACATTATTGAATTGTCATCCAAACTATACCTTTCCCCAAAATTTCAGCTCAATCGGTTGAAGATATCTGCTTCAAAATTCCACCCGGACAAACATACATTGCAAGTTAATTAAAAGCTTGTAATAAAAATAGCCGCGGTTTGCCGCCCCTGCGGCACCGAGCGGACGTTGACAGTTTATAAAAACCGGCCAAGTGCGAGTCGGACTCGCGCACAAAGGGTTCCGTACCATTACCATCGACGACCGCTTTAGCCTAGTTGGTAATGACCCTGCCTACGAAGCAAGAGGTCCTGGGTTCGAATCCCGGTAAGAGCATTTATTTGTGTGATGAGCACGAATATTTGTTCCTGAGTCATGGATGTTTTCTATGTATTTAAGTATTTATTTATCGTCTAGTACCCATAGTACAAGCTTTGCTTAGTTTGGGACTAGGTCGATTTGTGTAAGATTGTCCCCTAATATTTATTTATTTATTATTATCCGTTAAATGAAAGGTAAATTGCGGTTTACGATTTATGAAGTATTAAAAAAAACGACTTACTAGATCTCGTCCAAACCAATTTTCGGTGAAAGTTTGCATGGTAATGTACAGCACATTTTTTTTTTAGTTTTATTATTCTATTATTTTAGAAGTTACAGGGGGGGACACACATTTAACCACTTTGGAAGTGTCTCTCGCGCAAACTATTCAGTTTAGAAAAAATATATATTACAAACCTCAATATCATTTTGAAGACCTATCCATAGATATATGGGTTTGATGAAAAAAAATTGTTGAGTTTCAGTTCTAAGTATGGGGAACCCCAAAATGTATTGTTTTTTTTCTATTTTTGTGTGAAAATCTTAATGCGGTTCACAGAATACATCTAGTTACCAAATTTCAACAGTATAGTTCTTATAGTTTCGGAAAAAAGTGGCTGTGACAGACGGACGGACAGACAGACAGTCAGACATGACGAATCCACAAGGGTTCCGTGTTTTGCCATTTGGCTACGGAACCCTAAAAAGTTAGGTTTCTTTTCACCATTATCTATCCAGAACTTACTTCTGATCATCCCTCGCCCTCTTCTTCCTGTTGTCCAGCTTCCTCAAGTTCCTCAGCCTCCTGAACATAACCTCGTCCTCCTGCGGAATGAGCTTCTCAACAGTGTCAGACCCGTATTTCCTGATCATGCGGGTCAGGAAGTAGCCCATCTCCAGGCGGGAGTGCCGCTTGCAGTCCTCGGGCATCGAGGAGAGGGTTTTGAGTATGATGGGCAGGGAGCCGGCGAGCACGTCTGTTGGGAGGACTTTGGTGTATACCTGTTGGAAAAATAATTGTGTAAGTATTCATATTCATATGCTATATGGACAACAGAGGAGAGGCCCTATTGGCGAAAGGAAAGTGGGAAAGCCACGTAAACGATGGCTTGATGATATAAAAGAAACTGCAGGGAAAGAGACTGACTAAACGATGCGGAAGACAGACAAAAATCGAGAGAGTTGGAGGAGGCCTACACTTGAGGAGGGGTCCAAATTAAATAAATAAATAGTAAATTACATACATAAACATAACACTAACTACTATCTATAAGGAACTTACTTGGTTAGGTTAGGATACGGAAAAACTTCTAATGTAATAATGGGAAATTTTGAAATAAAAGGCTTTTTATTTATTATTTATAATGGACGACACGGGCACATTTGTAGCTGAGGATTTTTAGACATGGCCAAGGATGGAAAAAGCCTGGTGATCAGGAAAATTTTGGCATTCGCTGGTCAGACTAGTACAGAACCACGGTTATTTTTGTATTTATTAATGTGGCTCAAACTAACCTTCAAGAAACTAAGAGCTGCAGCTGTGACCTCCCTGTTCCCCGACATGATCTGGGTGGCCGCGTTCTCCAGCAACTCCTGCACCAGTTCCAAAGGCATGTGCTCCGAGAGGTGGAACAGGGCCGAGGCGAGGGCGCGGAGCGTAGCGCTGACGATGCGAGGCAGAGGAGCGGTTAGGCCAGAGAGTATTAGGTCGACGAAGCCACGCATTCCTGTAGGGAGAAAAGTTATAGTCTCTATGATCGATTGCGTTTGTAGGGTTCCGTACCCAAAGGGTAAAACGGGACCCCATTACTAAGACTCCGATGTCCGTCCGCCTGTCTGTCTGTCTGTCTGATAACAAAATTTTAACTGTTTAACTATCACGGTTCATGAGATACAGCCTGGTGACAGACACCCCTTTAACCCTCTGGTCCCTAAAAGTGACATGAATGGTACGTTTCAATATAGGTTAAACAAGAAATAGGCATAATAATGGTACACTGACCTCCTTCCTGTGTCTTCAAAACGTCCCCAACACAGTTAATAAGGTTGAACGCACACTGCCGGCACCTCGAGTTGATGTCTCTCGTGCATATCACAGACTCCGCTATGGCGCTCTTGATTAGCTTGCTCTCAGCTGTGATGCCGGGTGAGGCATTGATTAGGTGCTCTATGCATCTGAGGATAAGGTTCAAATTGAATTGCAGCGAATCCGTGAAGTGAACTATCGAGTTTTACTCGTAAAAATGAGTATTTAACGTGAAAATAACAATTTGACGTACATTATTGGATCTCGAATGTGTCTCGAATTGTGATTGTGAATAGAGTGAACCAGGGGCTTGAATGATATTTGTGTGGGACAAAGACAATAGCGAATTACGACATTAACAATTGATGGAAACAATTTACGTCGTAGTGGCTTAAATCCCACTCCCTGTTAAGGAGAAGACGTAAAATTTAGTACTCACCACGGGTGGTGATAAAGAAAGCCTCAGAACGCCTATCTATAGCCCTTGCTTTCTGGTCAGGCGTCAAATACGTTTTCCGCCCTAGTTGAGTAATGTACCATCTTATTGAAGCTGTTATATTATTTCAGTTGGTCTCAAGCCGACAGGAAATAAATCTAATTAAAGCGTAATGTAAAAGTCTAAGAAGCTACAAGATATCTTATCTCGTTTTCTCGTATTTTTTTTACCGTAAAGAAGCTCTTACCTCAATCTGGCTGCTTTGCTGCTATTCGCCACCTTACTAAGCGAACTCATCAGCAACTTCCTAATCTTTTTACTATTACTCTTCAAAAACTCTTTACAACTCTCATTCTCACTCTTAAAGATCTCTTCTAGAATCTTATAAGCCTTCTTATGTTCCATTTCAACCAGTTTAACCCTCTCTTTATATTTCAAAGTTGGTTTCTGTTCTGCGTCTTCTTCCATAGATTCTGTCTTTAGTTTTTTGTTTTTTTTGTGTTTCTTAGGGTTTTCTAGCACCGTTTCGCATAGTGGGTAGACCCATTGGTCGAACAGATGGGCAATGTGTTCGCTAGTCTGGTATAGGAGAAGCAGACGGATGATATCTAGTATGGATTCTCGTTGGAAGTGGTTGTCTGTGGATGTGTCCAGTTGTTGGAGGGAGTTTTTGAAGAGTTCTTCGCGCAGTGTTTGGTCGCATATTGTTAAGTATACCTGGAAATAGAATTAATGTAAAAAACAATAAAATCTAAAATACCAATACTATAATTGCGAATTTGTTACTTTTTTTTTTCATTTATTGACCAAAAGAACAATACAAAAGAAAAAAATTGTACAGCGGACAAAGCCGTAAAGTTTTAACTGCCGCTGTATTCACTCTTAAGCTAATTATATCTAGGTTTATATATAGGTATATATATTACAATGGTTCTATTTTTACTAAGATTATATTATACTCGTAGGTACGTACAATAGATACTTAGTTAATTACTAATGCTTGTGACACATTTTATATAACATATCATATTTAAATTTTTATGAATAAAGTAGTAAATAAGTTGTTTTTTTTTAAATATATATTTCGTGTACACATGAAATGTGTGTATTGTGCTTAGTCAGCACATCAGTATATTTAGATAAAACGCTTTCATAGTGCGTTTACATTTGTGTGGGTTTGTGTGGTTAGGTATCACCTATGCTATTGAAAATATCGGTGGGTAGTTGATTAAGAATATTTGGTACCATGTATTCCCAAGTTCGTTTACCATACACATTTTTACATTCATACTTACAACATACTTAATCACGCTTAGGCTGCGTTTCCACCAGAGCTGTGCGAGGATGCGTTGCGAGGTTTCTTCAGATATTTGAACGTCGTAAGCTAGGCCTTGCTAAGTTCAAATGTATGAAGAAACCTCGCAACGCATCCTTGCACAGCTCTGGTGGAAACGCAGCGTTAAACGGCTCAACCGATTTGGATGAAATTTTGCACGATGATAGTTTACAGCCTGGATTAAAATATAGGATAGTTTTTATCCCGGGAACACGCAGACGAAGTCACGGGCGGAAGCTAGTGTATACTAAAGCTCAACGCATTGGTTTCGAGCACCACCCACTACTCAGTTTTATTATTCTTTTTTCACTACCAAAAGGTTGTCTGGAAGAGATCGCTCTTTAGCGATAAGACCGCCCGTTATTTTACCTTCACTGTCTCCCTATATCACTGTGTTGTCTTTTGTAATTGCTCTATCTGTGTCACCTGTGCTATAATAGTTATTTACGATACAAGTGCCAAAATAGGAAATTCGCAACGAGTGGTGATAAATTAAAACACGACCGAAGGGAGTGTTTTAAATCGACACGAGTTGCGAATTACCTATTCGCACGTGTATCGTACAACGTTTTACTGTACATATGGCTCTTTAAAGTTTCGACATACGCACGAAAAGTGCTCTTTTCCGCACTAGTGCGGGAAAGTAGCACCATTGCATATGTACTGTAAAGAGTATTTGTATTGTATAATGTATTGTTCCAATTCTCATCACTCATCACAGTGTTGGTGAGATTTTCAGCTCTGTCGGTCCAAAAGCAAAACAAAGAATCTTTTTTATACCATGACGGTGGCAAACCAGCATACGGTCTGCCTGATGGTTAGCAGTACCCTGTGGACGCTTGTGATTCCAGAAGAATCACAAGCGCGTTGCCTACCCTTTATTGATTAGAAGATTCGTCGTGTTGATCGGTCCCTCAGTCTCAACACACCTCCGGAAGCTCTCACCACAACACCTAAATCTACAGAGCAAGTAGTGGCGTTGTTACGGCTGCGCTCTTCTGTAAGATGGAGGTACTTCCCCAATCGGGCTACCCAAATATAAGCGAGATGGCGTCCTCTCTTAAATCTTAGAATCTTCCTCATACATTAGTCATTGAAGTATAGAAGAAACAACGTTTTTACAAGGAGAAGTTTAGACTAGCTAGTAATTAATTAAATCTCTTAATCACATACTTGAGTTTGCGCATGAATAACGCATGATACGCAGTCACTCACAGAAGTTAATTTCAGCAAGTTTTGTAGCACTTGTGGCTAATCTAAACCTTCCTTAGACCCAATACGCACTGTCGACTAGTCGCCGGCGCGGCGACTTGGTCTCTCGGCGACCAAAACATAGGCGGGCGTCCGGCGACTAAGTGCGTAAACGCCCATATAAACTGTATAAAGTCACGGTCGCCGTCGACTGAGTCACCGGCGACTAGTCGACAGTGCGTATTGCGTCTTATTTTAATACAAACGATACTTAAAATGAACGGTATGTATTGCTGCTTCATTCCAACTATGGCAAATTATTGTGACAAATAGCTTATTTGACAACATTGAAAATAATTTGTATGTTCATTCGCAACAGATAAAAATTACGAAACAATCTTTCATTTAAGTTTGCTATTTAATGATTTTTAAATTCATAAAAAACTAACAATAAGAACGTTGTTTTATTGTGACGTCACAAGCAAGTAATCCCTACAAATTCCATACTAACGGAGCATTTAAGACGTTTCGTAAAAAGAAGCTGATTTGACTTTTGTCAAATACCGTATTGCAATGGCTTTAAATTCTCACCTGTATAGTCTCCAATGCCGCCAACCTCTGCCCCTCAGCCATAGTCCCCTTCGCCGGCGACATATATATATTCAGCAGAATCGGCAAATAATTCTTAGCGAACCTCCCTAACTCCACCTTATCCCCATCACTATCCGCATTCGCGATCAATTTCCTCAACCCTTGCATAACCGGCAGCCTGAATTCCGGATTATCTTTCAACACATTCCCTAAAACTTTCGCCATGACCTTGAAACTATCTTTAATATCCTTAGGGCTGTTACAGAAGCTAGGAAGTAATGACCAGAACTGGTTGCACAGCAAATCAAACGTGTGTGACAGGGCGATATTTTTTTCCTGAACGCATTCGCGCGCGCGCTTTCTGCAGAATGTTGCCATCTCTAAAACTTCCGTGGCGAAAAATTTGAGGTTAGAATGCGTTATTTTTTCTTTTAACACGGGTAGGAGCCAGCTGCGGTCTAGGTTGATGTTTTCGGGGCCGTTTCGTAGGGGGATGTGTGTGAGGACGAATTCTGGGCCTAGGGCTTTGACGGCGCAGCCCGTGGCGTGATCGACTTCGCGTTCGTTGTGGAAGTTGTGGCTTTCGCGACGGTCGATCAGCTTTTTTAGCAGAGGCCCGAGGATGTAGACTACGTTGTCGTTACCGATCTGTAGACAAATAAACAAAACTATTATGTTAATTATACACAATACAATAGGCTAGTTTCCGAAATGTTTTTCACGACTTTTAAACAGATTCTAGAGCGGATCAAATGTTTGTAGCACCAAGTACAATTAGAGCACATAAAAAGACAAAACATATGAGACATATTCGGTCCTCACTGGCGGCAGCCGCTTTCTGACTTACAGATTAACAGGTAATTTGTGACTTCACAACTTTGAGCCTCTTACTAACCGTTGTGTTGTATGGAAAATAAAAAAAATTGCGGGTTTGGCCGCGAAATACTGCGTTTGTAAGTACAGTTGAGATTATTTAATGTGGTCAACATTTTATAAAACTATAATTAGAATTGGAATCTTCCACCTTAGACATCAGAGTTGGTGATGGTTTTCGAGTGGAATACTTTGATGGAATTCGACCAACTGAATTGATCTCAAGTAAACATAATTGAAGTATAATTAATTATTTCATGTACGTAATCCCAGTTATAGTATTTGCTTCTATTATTAAGTGTATGTACAACTTCCAAAGACAATACAATGGCTATCGTTCATGAATAAATGTTGAATTGAATTGACATCACAAAGATCCTATTGATAGGTAGCTTTTTGGAGTGAAAACTTCTTTAGCGGCGCTGAGCACTTTTTGGGATGGGGAAAAATTGTTAATTTCGCGACAGATTTTTGTGACGTCAGATGGTGAGACTTTCGACACCGTGAGAGATTCGGGACGAGGCTTGGGGGCGGGGGGGAAAATTGTTTGATGTAAGACGTACGGGGCTTGGGGGCGGTGGCAGGCCGGGGAGGGGGTGTGAGGGGGCTTGAAGGGGGGGTGGGGATGAAGGGGGGTTTGTGGGGGGCTTTTTTTTCAAAATTATTCAAGTTTTCACTTCCACCGGCACTCCCGGAGTGCAACCCGGTCTTTTTTTTAAATAATACCTCAAAGCAGACAGCGATGGTCATGACGACGTGTCTGATGGCCTGGTTGAACGGGTTGTCCAGCCCGGTGCCGATCGCTTTGAAGATGCTCTCCACATGGGGTTTGTACTTCGGAAATAATTCGGAATCCACCGCTGGTTTCACGCAGTCTTGGAGTACCACCTGTGAATAACATGGGTATAAAAAACTGCAATATCACGCAGTACAAAATCGCAAGATTTGTCGACCGAGCAGATTGTTCTGATAGCTCAGTTGGCTACAGCGACTGGCCGCGTATGCTAAAATGTCGCCGGTTCAAATCTTGCACGGAACGATACATTTGTAACTTTTCCCCTTTAAGTTTATAGATCACAGTAGTTAGATACATATAACTAGCTTCTGCCCGCGACTCCGTCCGCGTGGAACTCGTTTATATTGCAGCTCTATACAAACTTTCACCCCCGTTTCACCCCCTTTAGGGGATGATTTCCGGGATAATAACTATCCTATGTCCTTCCCCGGGACTCAAACTATATCTATACCAATATTCATCTAAATCGGTTCAGCGGTTTAAGCTTGAAGAGGTAACAGATAGACAGGCACACTTTTGAATTTATAATATTAAAATGGATTTTGCTTTTAGAGTTTCTGAAAGATCCCATGTATGGCGTACCGCTGCCGCCGCCGCCCTCACTCGACTGCACGTTAAAAACAGGCCACGTTGACGCAGCGTGATTTGCATTCTGAGCGGCAGGCAATAGTATATTTATATCTCAAGGTAGCAAAATGATTTATTTACGGCGAGGGCGGTATATTGCATTCTGATTGAAATAAAAGCTTTGAAAACATTGAGCGTAACGAGGGATTCAAGTGTTTAGGACCAAGATGCCGACCGTCGGCTCAGCGTGATTTAAACTATTGATGTTTCGTTAACAGGCTGACAAGAATTAATTTTGTCGAAATTGATGTTATTTAAGCAGTTTTTAAAGAAAAACAAATTGTATGTTACATCAAAATTATATGTTAATATTCATCATATTTCAAAGATCGTGGACAGACTCGATACATAATTGGACGAAATTGGCTCGATAGAAAATAATTGCAAAAGTCTTAAAATCATCATTAAACGGTTCTATATTTT
Organism: Epinotia bilunana; assembly: GCA_947049275.1. NCBI lineage: Eukaryota > Metazoa > Arthropoda > Insecta > Lepidoptera > Tortricidae > Epinotia > Epinotia bilunana. The sequence goes on along the minus strand of OX346271.1, from coordinate 3,209,609 downwards.
TTTGACGTATGGGCCTGCAATTAAAAACGTGAAGTCAACATATTCATACCTAAACTGCTAACGAGTCATATTTCACAAATAATGCACACTTTTTTTATTTCAATATTTACATACATACATACATTCACGCCTTTATTCCCAAAAGGGGTAGGCAGAGCACATGAAACGTATATTTCAGCGCCACTTTTAGCACAAATGTGGGTATAATAGAATTTCAATATTTATTTATTTTTATCTTCTAACCGGTAACACTCGCTCTCGTTTACTCTGATACAAATGGACAGTGTGCGCCGTATCCAGAATCCTCAAGGGCATTTGGGTGTTGACAGCGTCTTAAATATGTGTACCTTGAGAGCATTGGTGGCTGCGGCGTTGATTTGCGGCACGTCCGACTGCCACAGCTCAGTGACGCAGATTGTCACAAATGCAGGTAAGTTCGGCATACATAGGTTCAGGTCCAGACTGTGAACAAAAATAATGTTGTAAGCTTTTTTTAAGTTTACAATTTTGTATGGGGCAGAGAGAGATGGAGCAAAATTGACACCCAGTGGTAGAAAGAGAAGGGAAAAGGAAGAGAGGAAGGCCAATTAAACGATGGGATGATGACATCAGACAGGTAGCGGGCATGAGATGGGGCAGGGTGGCCACAGAGGGGGCGGAATGGAGAAGATTGGAGGAGGCCTTTGCCGCTTGGCAAGCGGACACACATAAATGGATGAAGAGCCAAATCTATGATTAGCTCCATAACAATTGTATATACTACATTTTATGTCCATTATTAATTATGTACATTATTTAATTATATATATTTTGTATATACATACAAAATTATGAATAATGTATTTATATATGCTATGAGGCTATAAATTATGATATAAATGGTGTTTAACGGTTCTATAGTTACAAAAAAAGATGACGAAAATCGATGATCATCTGTGAAAACAATTCAATGTCCCAATTCTGTGTGACACATCTACAAGACCATTATCTGTATCACACAACGTCGGAGTGTTGTCGTAAAGCCTCGTCACCTGTGTCGCACAACATCACAGTCGGTGTCGCACAACGTCGTAGTGTTGTCGCCCAACCTTGCACCGGCGTCGCACATCGTAGTCCGAGTCGCCCAACGACGTAGTTTGTGTCGCACTTTAGCAGTCTGTACCGCAAAATTACTCGCTACGAGCTATCGTGGGCTCCTCTGATCGTGTTTGATCGCAAATTGGAATTTCTTTACCAACGTTACTGCTTAGTCAATTCGCTGGAACATATGTATGTATCCTTACCCAGCTAAACAGCCATATCCCTGCTGCATGACCGCAGCCCACGCCAGCACCTGGCCCGTGTCGTTGGCCGGGGGCCGAGCCGCCATCAGAGCCCTGGTCAGCTGCGCCGCCAGGCTCGCGGGGGCGTTGCAGGAGCCCGGGGGCGCCGCGAACAGGGCGTGCAGCGTGTGGAGACAACATGTCTTGATGTAGACGTTGTTGTGGGTCATCAGGGATAGGATGGATTCGCAGACCGACTGGAAGGCAAAAACGTGTTTTCATGACTGGATGTTTTGACAACGAGACAATTGACAACCATTTGGTCTATATTTCCTTGACATTTCAATGAATTTGAAATGTCCATGTGACTTATTACGACTGCTGAGGGGTAACTTTAGCTCAAGAATTACGGCACAAGTTCTTTTAATGATCTCTGGATATTTATTACATTGCCTCCTTATAATATAGGTGGACACATTTGTCATACCGTAGTTAGAATTTTGCGTGCCCTCTAAAAGACTGTCATAATTCAAGGCTCTACCCTAAAAACAACTGGAAACTATTTAATTTCCAGTAGTTTGGATGTTTGTTACTCAATCAAGCTTAAACGGCTCAACCGATTTGAATGAAATTTTGCACGAAGATAGTTTATAGCCTGGGTTAAAATATAGGATAGTTTTTATCCCGGGTCCACGCAGACGAAGTCGCGTGCCGAAGCTAGTAAGCTATAAGCGCGAAAATAAAAGTCTGTATGCTATAGACACATTAGACGAAATATATGTTTTCATTTTAAGGTGCAAAAGGGAAAACATATAGAAGGGATATTATATTATATATTAGTTTATAATAAGGCCAAAAATGTGTACACATTGATTTTTCGGATTTCATCATCAATCATCATCATCAGCATATCAGCCGAGAGACGTCCACTGCTGGACATAGGCCTCCCCCAAAGAGTGCCAATGTGACCGGTCCTGCGCCACCCGCATCCAGCGGGCGCCCGCGACCTTTACCAGGTCATCAGTCCACCTTGTGGGGGGGCCTACCCACGCCGATTTTGATGAATTATTTTTGGATTTTGCATATACTGTAATTATTAACTTACCTTAATGTACTCCTTGCTGAAGATCGGCAGCACATCCCGCAGCATAGTGAGGGTGTGCAGTGCGGTCCGGTGGCCGGACAGCAAGGCTTCTGCCTGGATCTGCGACTGACAGAATTCTGCCACCCGATTGGACGCCGGGTGCACTTTGGGTACCTGAGGAAGTAATATTGGAATTAAAATAATAGCTACTGATTTAGTATTCGTTCTAGACCATAGTGACAGAATCCTACCAATATTATAAATGCGAAAGTTTGCATGTTTAGATGTTTGTTACTCAATTACGCTTAAACGGCTAAACCGATTTGGATGAATTTTTGCACGGAGATAGTTTATAGCCTGGATTAAATAGGATCGTTTTTATCCTGTGTCCACGCAGACGAAGTCACGGGCGGATGCTAGTAGTGAAATAATTAAATTTTTGTCTCTAATATACACTGGGTTGATTCTTGTATGTCAATAAAATTGAAACTTAATTTATTTCGCACTAGCTTCCGCCCGCGACTTCGTCCGCGTGGACCCGGGATAAAAACTATCCTATATTTTAATCCAGGCTATAAACTATCTTCGTGCAAAATTTCATTCAAATCGGTTCAGCCGTTTAAGCGTGATTGAGTAACAAACATCCAAACATCTAAACTTTCGCATTTATAATATTAGTAGGATTTAACTATAAGTGTTTTTCTCTATTTATTGCGATAACAAAAACTAATCGTTACTAAGCCTTTCAAGATGCGATGCGACTGGAGAAACATATCAAGTCGCGACTAATCAATCAGACAGTTGTGTCAACCTACTGTATTGTCTTTAGAAGCTATGTTTATTAGACTGCACAGTCAGCGTCATAGTTAGTAGCAGCCAGAGTAGCCAAATATTTCGTAACACACCCTTATTCTTACAGCAATAAAGACGTGTACCGAAATATTTGGCCACCTTGGCTGCTACTAACTATATGAAGCTGACTGTACTAATAAGCATAGATCTCAAGATTTTATTTTACCTTTAACATCCCTGTTATTTTCTTTCTTGCTTATTGTTTTAAAGGTTTGAATTAAAAGCCCTTTATTGTCTAAACTGTTGAATAGGGGTGTAGACTCGAAAATTATTATTACTCCAAATGAAAGAAGGCCAAATAATATGCCTAGTGACGAAAATCCCATTCAGATACCTCAAAGAATAACGAAGCTACAAACGTTTTAATATTGCTTGTAAGAGAGCGAAAACGCAAACAGTGTTTGACGTCACATTACACGAGGCTGCCGGGGGCCGCGTCGAACACGACGGGGCGCGGCACGTTGCAAGTTGCAGTCTATTAGTGTGACGTCACAATCTTTGCTTTGCGTTTTGCGAAAAAGGGTCAGAGCATACCCCTTCTTAAAACTTTGGACGCTTATAACTTTGTGATTATTTAACCTTTTGCATTGTTTTTTTCTCCATTTGACTACATTTTTTATCCTTTTTCGAGTAAATGACATTATTGATTATTTCATTTAGTGTCTGCACTCCTGTTATTTTTTTATGAAGTTATCATAGAACATCTGTAAGCTGAGTGGGCCTCTTGGCATAGGCCTCCTATAACACCTTCCACTGACCTGTCTCCAGTAACTAATCTCGAGTTTGGATCAGCAATTAGCTTTTTATTCATTTATTTTTATACGGGACACCAACAGAGTACATAAGAATAGTGGGTTACATTTTAACAGTCATGTGGTGTTTAGGCACTAGGGTTTTTATAAAAGGTTAAATACCATACATTACACTCCCTATCCTCTTGGTGTTGTGCCCTGAACGATCCCGGGCTCGGCTTTGGCACCTATTCCCAAGATTTGGCGCTGGTACAGTCAGGATCATATAAATAGCAGCAGCCAACGTAGCCAAATATATCGTAACACACGCTTATTCTTACAGTAATAAGGACGGGTACCGAAACATTTGGCTACCTTCGCTGCTACCAAGTATATAATGCTGACTGTACCAATTTACGAAAGCGATTACGATCCTTTCAAACCAGAGGGAAAACTAGACTTTAGGGTCATTCCAGCGAAACCGGCACCATAGGCATAAAAAATAAATAACTTAATTTATACTTACATCCATGCCTAGAGAATAGAACACCTTGTTTTATGAATCATATTATAATTAAATAATTCATTAAAGAGCTGATTTGAAGTAAATACAAAAGAACTGTGTTTATATTTTTCATACATTTGTATGGCAAAATGTTACTCGTCCCACCCGTCACAAAGTGCTGTCCCACCCGTCACAAGCGTTGACAAGCAAAATTATTTTTGTTTTACGAGTTATTTGCGTAAATTATACTAATACCTAATCTATACAATATCAGGAACTACATAAAAATAGGTTGTTTAACAAAAGTTTCATAGTTTCTTACCAATTGTGAATAGTGAAGTCAACTCGAAGAGGAGAGGCACTTGGAAGTCCCACCCGTCACACTTCTTATACCATCAATTTCTCATACTAATCATTACATTTTCATACTTTTTTAGATGGTATAGTATGCAATGACTATTCAAGTATGTGATAATGTCATATTCAATAAGTAAATCGTTGCCGTTTGGCAGAAATAAAGCAAAGTGTAGGCAAAAAAGAGTATAAATGTCCCACCCGTCACAATGGAATGACCCTTTACTGGGATTAGACCGATAATAATAACGAATACATTACATTGTCATAATAATAGCAGTTACCTTAGTCTTGTCATCATCAGTTGGTATCATGAAGCAACTCCCGCGCAGCACCGCCGTCACCGCGTGCTGCGCCGCTTTCCGCACCTGCGTGAACGAACTGCGTGAAGTTTACGGCTTTAACCAGACAAGCGAGAGACCACGCTTCGGTGATTCACTACTGCGCACCACTGCCGCCGCTCCAAGTAGTAGCCAAGCCCACAGAATAAATCTACAATAGCATGATATAAAGGACCAAGGGTTGACAGGAGACTAAATACCTAAAATCGATCCTTTGTATGTCATTTTACACCTGAACCGTTAGACAGACGTATATTAAGCACAGTTGACAGTACCAATAGGCATACATGCCTGTTAATGGTGCATCAGCATGGCCTGTCTCTGTAAATACTCATGCTGTGTTGCAGAAGAATGGGGGTGTCACTGCGGGCTCCTGTCCAGCGGACCTCCAAATGGTCACAAGTACCTATATATAAATAAATATATGATATTTATATGGGGACAATACCTAGTCCCAAACTAAGCAAAGCTTGTACTATGGGTACTAGACGACGATATACATACTTATATAGATAAATAAATACTTAAATACATAGAAAACATCCATGACTTAGGAACAAATATTTGTGCTCATCACACAAATAAATGCCTTTACCGGGATTCGAACCCGGGACCTCTGGCTTCGTAGACAGGGTCACTACCACATAGGCTACAGAGGTCATCAGATCAGATATTTTCTTATATATTTTTAATTATTAGCCTATGGGTCTCATTAAGGATCGCTTGTGTTAAAGAACAATAGTTTATCAGCTTACCTTAGGCTTAGAATGCAGCACAAACGCCAGCACATTATCGAAAACTCTCATCGTAGACGAATCACTCCACAGCGCATACTCCTGAGCTCTCAACAAAACAGACAAGCACCCGATAGCGCTTCGCAGCAACGTCCCGTTCTCAGAACTAGCGTTCTTCTCCAAGATCTCAGTGAAAGTGGTTGCTGCGTCAGAGAACTGTTTGCGGAGCACCCCTTGTGGGACGGTCTTTATACCCATGGAGAGCAGAGACAGGGTTGCTACAAGGTTGTCGTCTTCTGCTAGTTTTAGGCTTTCCATCTGAAATTTTAGGGGATATTAAAACAACTTAATAGTAGAAAACATGTCGGAAGACATTGAATGAATTGATGACCGGTTTTGCAGGCTTGAAATATTAAATTTTGAATATGGATCTCTGTCGATTATCATTGGATCTCATTTCCACAAAAAGAATGTGTTGCATTAACATTTGTTTTTTCCCGTGTTCATCGTAAATAACTAAGTATTGCATACCCCTCTAGCCACATTTTCATAGTTCGAAAGATTCAACTGTTGGGCTCCTATTGCTGCGCGGTATGTACTTCAGGCATCTGATGCTACCTAACAAACCGTACCTATCCAGTGTATCGCGAATTTGCGAGTGCTGGTTATGTAACTTGTATGGGGAATAAGGTGTTTTTTCTAGGAGGAACGTCCTTTTACAAACTGGATGTTAACAAATCCTATGTTTCGAAAACTAAAACCAGTCAAGTATGTAATAAGAATTTTGAGTCCTATAAAATATGCATGCATGGTTAATACTGAGTGAGGCTGTAGAATATTTATAGTAGGTTCTAACTTTATTGGAAACCTAATAAAATATATAATTTTTTATTGAATTTTGTTAAATACTTCATTTAAACTAATGCATTTTTGGGATTCCAAAATCCCAGTCAAAAATAGCAAAAAGGCATCCCTTATAGTTGCATCACTCATGCGCAGGGTGCGGGGGAGCCACAACACCATCCTGAGGGTCATCAGCGAGAGGATGGGCTGCCCCATTCTGAGACACTGGGTACGAACGCATGCGCACGTACCGGGTGTTCCTGAGGGTGGCAGATACTTAAATTGAATTGTAAAGTATTACATTAACCTAACCGAACTAACATAGCTTAACACTTATGTAATTCATTAATTAACTAACATTATATGGATTCTGTCTGAAATAATCATTTTTTTTTTTATAGTTTTGTATTTCTTTAAGCTGTATTCATTGTTGCATAGTGAATAGTGAACTGAACATTGTAAATTGTATCCCATAAAATAGAAAAATACATAATATGTAAATACTAACCAAGGCAGCAAAGTACTCAGTAGAAGTCTCCTCCCCACCTTGTTCTTTGATTACTTCGGTCACCGCCGCCAGTACAGCCAGCATTTCCTTGTGAATAGAGTTGTTCGAGTCAAACCTGCTTAGCAGCCTGAAAGAGGGAATTTGTTTATAATCAGTAATCACAATAAAATAATTTCGTGAAGATTTCATTGTGATGATGATGATGTTCTGAAGGGACGCCCGGCCGGTAACAGGCGGGCGGTCAATCACTTGTCGCGTTCATTCAGCCCCATTCCCTAAGTTTGGAGCCTCAGGTTACTGTCCCGGCGACATTCCCATATCAAACTGTTCCATTCTTCTCGTTTGACTTGACTTAAATATACAATGAAGATTTCATTGTATATTTAAGTCAAATCAAGAAGTGGTCTTGCTTGGTTTAGTTTGTGTACATATTTTTAGTGTGTGGGCCACGTCCTGTTCCCTTTCATCCATGAGAGGAGGCCTGTACTCAGCAGTGGGACATATATAAGCTGATCAATTTTTTTTTTTTTTATGATTCTTGTAGCCTAGTTGGTAATGACCCTGCCTATGAAGGTGGAGGTCCCGCATTTGAATAAGGTAAGGGCATTTTCTATGTATTTAAGTATTTATGAATATAAGTAAATATCTATGTATATCGTCGTCTAGTACACAAAGTACAAGCTTTGCTTAGATTGGGACTAGGTCGATTAGTGTAAGATTGTTTACAAATATTCATTTATTTATTGCATTTTTTGCAGTCTATTTGGCTAACTTTTAGAATTGGATTTGATATACATACTTTGGATTGGATTATTAGGGTGTGTATTGAATAATATATTTAAATTTATTTATTTGTAATCCTTACTAATTGAAGTATGTCATGATAATTACAATCCTCATAACTGGACATAATATTAATGTAAAAAAATTAGGTTCAGTTTGTGACATGTAAAATTGATATTTTATGAATAAAAGATTGAATTGAATTCAATTGAATATGAAAAATGTATCATGGTGTAAATAATATGGGCCTTAAAAAAATTATGTTTTTAATTTTGGAACAAATAAAAACACAGCAATCACTTACTTGCTGAAGCTCACATTAGAGCACTGGCTCCAATCAGAAGCAAAAGTTTGAAAGGTCTTAAACGTCCCAGACTTCATGGATCCAGAGTATTGGCTCTCTGAATCCTCCTCTCCGGACCTCACTGACATACTCTCAAATTCCTTTGCAATAGTGAGCTCCGTCTCTGCTTCAGACTTCTGCTTGCCCTTAGAATGCCCGTAGGTAATCATAGCCTCGTGCTTTGACACCGCCTGCTGCGTTAAACCCGTGTTTCCTTCAAAATTAAGTTAGGCTATGCAGTTATTAGGGTTTTGTTGGTGAGAAATTGATTTTTCAAGTATTTTAACCGGTCTTTAGGGACAGTTAGTTTATCTAGTGGTTGTTAGTCATTAAATATGGTACTGTTTGCAAATAAGGTATAAGACTTACCCAAATTTTCTTGAAAGAACCGGGATTTCGCCATTTCCCTGTATTTTTGAGTCTTTGGATTGGAATCTGAAGAGTGCCCCTTGAGCCATCTTTTGCCTTTTGTTTTGCCCTTCAGCTTAGATCTAAATTTCCCCATTTTTTCAGCTTCTTATACCTCTTTAAAAGAAAAATACTGCACCGCACGTGGCGATGAAGTTTTGAAGCGAATGGCTGACGGCTGTCAGCCTGTCAATTCAATGCTGTCTTTGCCTGTCATTCGATTTGTCAACTTTCAGTAAAGCCAACATAGTGGTAATAATTATACAAGTGGCAACACCAATAAGTATTATGCGAGACCGACATTAAAAAAATATAAGGCTTGGTTCTCATGGCTTGTTTAATGAGTGAATGATTTAAATTATAGTACTCAGAGCATACAATTCTGGTTTGATGATACATTTTTCATATTTTAATTAGTAAGGATTAGATATAAATAAATTTAAATATATTCGTGAACAAAAAGCAATATTATTTGGTATATAAAAATCCTTATCACGCAAAAAACGTAAAACTTTTAATGACAGGAAGTTGAAGTGACCCGGAACGGAACGTAAAATACCTAATTTTTATTTCGTACATCGTATGTACTCCTGTTTCATTGCGTTTTTCTTGTTTGTAAATAATAACCGCTGGAAATAGTACGTAATGTGAAATTACACGCATTCCTCGGCCGAGTGCTCGTTACGTAAAAGGTAACCGTTGCCGTGCAATTAGTTAATTCGCCGTAGTACTCCTAACCTATTGGTTGATGTTTTGTTAAGGAGTAAATGAACTATGTGATGTAAAAATGCCGCCGTTTAGAAGAAAGAAGGCGTCCAAATCATTTCCAGTGAAGGTGTGTACATTGGATGCTGAATTGGAATTCAACCTTGAGGTGAGATGTCAACTTTTATGCTTATTTTTGTTATTGTTTAGACATTTAGTAACTGAGGAATTAACACAATAGCTTCATTATGAGTCACCGTAGGGGTACCAGCTCCTGTGAATTATCACAGGAGAGTGATAATTCGTCTGGTAAACACCTACGCGTGAGGAGATAACAGAGCAGTGTATTCAGTGCAATATATAGAAATGCAGTGTAAATGATATAATATAAACAAACTTGGTTTACAGTGTAAAGCCTAGCAGTTATTGGCATTGCTATCTAATAAATGTTTGTAAATATAAGTTTATTAACTGATTGCAAAAATGATGTTGACATACTGAATGCTCTTTTTATTAACTTCTTATTTAAGTAAATAAATTGGTGAATGTGGTTTTGACTCCAGATACTGGATATAGGATAAGGGGAGTTTCAAAAAAAATGGCAGGTTAAGGTTAACTAAAGTGATGTCGGTTTTGTTACTAAATGTATGTGATTGACATTGACTGTCGGTTTTGTTACTATCCCTAACTATCCGTTTGAGGGTGATAAATTAATGAATATGCCCATAGTTATGCATATAGTTACTAATATAGGTTAAGGCTATTTTGTAAAACTAAAAATAAAAACATCCTATGGATCATACCAGGTCTGAAATAAAATGTTTTTATTTTTATTTATTTATTTATAAGACAATTTGTGTTCTGAAACTTTTGGTTTAGTGCCAGGAGACCTGGCACTTATAGTTTTCTTAAAGTTTTTTTTATATTTGACCACAGTTGTAGCCTCTAAGTCTGACTAATTCATTCAAGTAATATTTTTTTACTTCTTATTTACTAAACTAGCTGTTTCTCATGATTGCTGGTGATGTCCATACCCAGGGAGCAAGTAATTAACATAAGTTTTTTTTCTGCAGTGGCGAGCAACAGGAAGGGACCTATTTGATCTAGTATGTCGGACGATAGGTCTGCGAGAAACATGGTTCTTTGGCCTGCAGTTCGAGGATACCAAGCATTTCATAAGCTGGCTGAAATTGGACAAAAGGGGTAAGTCAACAAATATAATGACACGTCTGGAATATCATGATTCAAAGCATTAAGTAATGATATCCTACTGAGTTTATTACTCATCCTTTGAACCTTTTAATGTGGGCTGATATCAGGCTGGAGGAGGCCTTTGCTGACTGGCAAGCGAACCCAAAATAAATAAGGAAAACTAAGAACTAAATAAGAAATACAACATTTGGAAATCACAAACAAAGGCTATAATAAAATAATAATAATAGATATCATAAGTTTGTGTCAATTCAGTGCCTAATTGATTGGGTGTTATTCTGTGGATAAAGAATCTGTCACTTTCTAACAAATAAGTGAGAGTGATGGTTGTCTTATCTAGCAAGTGATAATGATAACATGGCAACCATCGTATGCATGTCTGAAATTGCAGGCCACAGCTATCATGATACGATAAAAAAAAGTTAATAGTTATTACCAACTTGAGGTATGTCAAAGGTTGAGGGGTTACTTTAGGTTTAGGCAAAAATGGGGCTACTTTGATCAGTAATATTTGAAAAAATATAGATCTAATGAAGGGAACAGCAAGATAGTATATTATTATTTACAGGGCCACAGGTTATGCGAATATAAAAACAATAATAGTTTCAAAGAAATTTATTTCCCATAAGAATTACAAGAATCCACTTACATGAGAAAGTATATAAATCCTACTAATATTATAAATGCGAAAGTTTAGATGTTTGGATGTTTGTTACTCATTCACGCTTAAACGGCTGAACCGATTTGAATGAAATTTTGCACGAAGATAGTTTATAGCCTGGATTAAAATATAGGATAATTATTATCCCGGGTCCACGCGGACGAAGTCGCGGGCGGAAGCTAGTTAAAACGAAAACTAAGCATACAATGGGGGTGTAGACGCGAAAAATATTATTACTCCAAAAGAAAGAAGGCAAAAAAATATTCCTAGTGACGAAAATCCCATTCAGATATATCAAAGAATTACGAAGCTAAAACCGTTTTAATATTGCTTGTTAGAGAGAGAAAAAGAAAAGTGTGTGACGTCACGTTACGGGATGCTGCCGCGTCGACACATTGCCGTCTTCTAGTGACATCACAATCTTCCAGCTCATCATTTCATATGAAAGTGCGTTTTGCGAAAAAGGGATAGAACACACTCCTTCTTAAAAGTTTGGACACTAATAACTTCGTGATTATTTAACCTTTTGCGTTGATTTTTTCTCCATTGGACTACATTTTTAATCCTTTTTCGAGAAATTATGACATTATTGATTATTATATGCAGTGTCTACACCCCTATTAAGGAGAAAAACCTGTTTTGATCGGAGTCACCCCTCAAATCAAACTAACCCCTGTCTACCGGCACTGGATTTGTCTAACTTTTAAATTATTTGTAGAAAGACCTCAATGTAAGAACTAGAGAATATTCAGGAAACCATACTTTACCTCAATCCCCTTTCAGTACAAGACCAATGTGTCTCCCAAATGCCGGGCACACCGTTCATGCTGCTCTGCAAGCTCTACCCCGAAGATGTAGCCGAGGAACTGATCCAGGAGGTCACACAGCACCTGCTGTTCCTCCAAGTGAAGCAAGCCATACTGAGTATGGACATATACTGCCCACCTGAAGCGTCGGTGCTGCTCGCTAGCTACGCGGTGCAGGCAAAGGTAGATACGTTTTGGGTTAGTAATTGTAGGGTTATTAATAATAATAATGTCATAACGCCGGTGGCCCTTGAACGGATTACCGGGATCTGGCGCACCGCAGACTCACCTCTCGACAACCTCACAGCCGCTCAGACGTGTTGCTCCATTGGCGCACTGTGCGTGCGACTGTTTGTGGGGCCCACTTAGCGAGTTGGCGAGTCACCGCCTGCCTTTTCACAATTTTGAGACTAATTGTCACGGCAGGTGTCCGCTAGTCTCCTCCCATAACCCATTTTCCAGACCACCCACCATTCAACCCAATAACCCATGACCTTAGTTTCCATCGCAGCATAGTGTTGCACTGGAATAGTCTTGCATCTGGCGGGGACCATCACCGGGTGTATCATGTTGTGCGCTCGGAGATGGTATTCGCCATGTGTATCCCTCGCTTTATATTATATTTGTTTTAAAGGGCCTCTGCGCTGTCGGCTTCGGCCCAACGCATGCCTTCCAAAAGTCCGGGACCCCATGGTCCTGAGATATGGAAAAACATACAAATAATAATAATAAATACTCTTTATTGCACCACGACAAGAGAAAAATCTTACAAAAAAATTGCTTGATAAATAATGGTAACAACAGGCGGTCTTATCGCTTTAAAGCGATCTCTTTCAGACAACCTTTGTATAGCAGGAAACATTTAAACTAGAATTTTGAACAGGTAGTGCAGGAATTCATCAAGAAGAGCATACTAAGCACATGAATCTTTCAAATATTACTAAACAGGACACTAGGCACAGGTTATTTTGTTTGATTGACGATTGGATTGCTATCTCAATTGGTTGTCTCAGGAGGACGAGCTATAACCACGAAAATCGAAGTTCCGATGTCTCTGTCTCTATCGCACTTGTACCTGATACTCAAGCGACAAAAATGGAGATACACGAAATGCGATTTTCGTAGTAGTGCGACAGGTTGCTTCTTGCCTTAGTAAACCAAATAAATTTCACTACAACTTCTGATTATATTATTGTGTAACTAATACTGTCTTAACGCTTTCGCCGCCAAGCAAACTTCCAAAAGAGTAACTGTCACGCTAACGTCGTTTTCACAAGGAGCAAATACAAACCTTACCGAGAGACTGACGGTTACTATGACAGCCGTACGCCAAACACCTATAGTCGTTCTTGGCGATGCGGGCACGACAACGCACGACACCTTTAGGCGTTCTTGGCGTTCAAAAGGTTAAAGGAAGAATTAGAGAGAGATACATGTGTATAGTCTAAGAAGGTAATTTATCCTCCTGGGACTTGATCTTCTAAATTTGACAAAAGAATCACAACATTAACAAATGTATATTGCTGATAGACAATTTATTTGAATTTAGTACGTGGGGCCCCTGGGCCTCAGATGTACAAATAAAATAAATATTACGGGACAATCTTACAAAAATCGACCTGGTCCCCGACTAAGCAAAGCTTGTACTATGGGTACTAGACGACGATAAACATACTTATATAGATAAATAAATACATAGAAAACATCCATGATTCAGGAACAAATATTCGTGCTCATAACAATAATAAATGCCCTTACCGGGATTCGAACCCGGGACATCTTGCTTCGTAGGCAGGGTCACTACCAACTAGGCTAAATCGGTTGTAATACAGTATAAGACAAAAAGCAAATTAGTCCTGAACCTAATCCTATGGTATCAGCAATTAAAGTGATTGCAATCCTGGTGTAGTTTGCGTATATGTATTTATTTTATTTAATAAATATACCTAGAGGGGTCCTGTCTCTTGACCAAACAACTTTTAGCAAAATGTATCATTTGACCTAATGCATTTTTCGTCAAAACAGTGGTATTTTCGGGTATTCTTTGAATATCATCAAATAGAAGTCATTAGGTTAGGTTAGGTTTGTTTTATAATAATCCTATAAAGCTTTCTATTTAAGAAAAAAATGCATGTTGTCAAATGAAATATTTGGCCAAAAGTGGTTTGGCAGGGTGGCCACTTTCTGGAAAACCGGGAAAACCGGGAAAAGTCAGGGAATTTCGTTGGTCATGGAAAAGTCAGGGAAATGTCAGGGAAATTTAATGGAGGTCAGGGAATAAAAAAATTCTCTGTATTGTACCTAATAAACAAAACAAATTATTAATTTTACCATCTCCAAACATTATATATCTACTATAATAGGTTAATAATAGTAAATGCGACCACGCGGCGCACGTGCCACTGTAGTACTCGGAAATCGCCGCCGGTTTTACGTTCTCTATACTAACTATTCTGCCTAGCCTGCCTAGCCCCGCGCGACGTGAAACTACAAGGTTTTCAGGCTCGAGTTCCATAAAAAAATTGTGCAGTACGTTGGCTCCAGAACTTTAGCGTTGTTAAATTTATACGCAAAACGTTGAAAAATATGTGCAGGGAATAAATAACGAAAACAAAGCACCTGACAGCGCAAGCTTTAGTAAATGCTGCATTGGAAGACAAATTGGCCTTTTTTCAATCGGTGGCGGTGCAAGTGAAACCATTTTTAACATTATTTCAATCCGACGCACCACTTGCTCCACTTTTATACGAATCACTTTTGGCCACACTGAAAAAAAAAACATGCAAAGAGTTGTTAAAGCGGATGTATTGGATTCTGCCACTAATATCAAGGGAGTCTAATCTGATAATCGCGAATCACTGTAAAGAATGCTCTACGAAATAGCCGCGATATCAATGATATCGATATCGATATCTTGCGTTTTCGTCAAGACTGTCGAAAGGATCTGATAGAATTTTGCGTGTCATTGTACCAAACATCCCCACTTTCGTATGCTTTGACTAAGGAAATATCTTGTTTCGATCCCGCAATCGCAGTCAATGCGGAATTCCGAGGACGAGAGAGGCTCGATAAAGAGTTGGACATATTTGTCAAAAATAACCGGCTTTCAGGATATGAAGCAGCTAACGCCAAAAGTGCCTTTAATGATATTTGTAAATGAACCTGAATTTGTAAAATCAATGAAACAATTTTCCATTACGGATGGTCACCGACTGGATGATCTTTGGCTCGGTTTGATAAAAAAGGAAAATAAAGACTTGCAAACTTTAATAAAAATGGTCATAGTGTTATCCCACGGAAACGTTTATAGTGAGCGAGGCTTTTCCATCAATAAGGAGATATTAGTGGAAAATCTTTCGCAAGAGTCTATAATTGCGCAGACGCGTTTACGACGCTATATCCTACTACAGCAAAATAAATATTGAAAAAAATGATCCACGCGGCTCGTAATGCTCACTACTTGTACACGGAGGAGCTACACAATAAAAGGAAAATTTTAGTTCAAAGGCGAAAATCAGAGCAGAAAAAGAAAAACTGCTGATAGTGCTAATATGGTCAGAGAACTAGAAGCAAAAAGGCAAAAAAATCTCGAAGGAGCTGCCAAAAAGCTGCGTTATTGGAAAAACGGATTACCAAGTTGCAATAGATTATATTATTAGTTTTTCAAATATACATATAATAAACATGCTAACTGGTGACTAGGTAGTTTTGTTTCAGTTATACCCAAGATTTTTAACCGACATGAAAAAATGAGGTTTCTCAATTCGTCGCTTTAATTTGTACCATAATACGCAAAAACGTTGAAGTCTAGTACTTACTAATACGGTTAAGGCCCGTATAAAGTGTTCCCTTTAGTATTTCTCGCTGGATTACATTATATGATACATATAACGTATCCAATAAATTCAGTTGTCAGAGTTTTAATTGGTTTTTCCTGTACAGCTTTTAACAAAAATGGTCAAAAATTAAATGAATTATTGGGTAATTGAAGAACTGTCTGATAGCAAATTACAATTTATAAATACAATGAAACAGTACAATAACGTCACCTGACGTAAGATGTGAACCCACGACTTCCGTCTAACTATGCTTTCGCTCTTACCAACTGAGCTATTCAGATACTACTTCTTATTATTTCCGTTTTTGTAATTGGCTAGCAGATAATTCTGCAAAAACTCAAAAATGTATCCCAATTATATTTTTAATATTTATTACATTTAAGATTATGGTCAGGGAAAAACTTAAAAAAACGACTGGAAAACCGGGAAAAGTCAGGGAATTTTGGTTGTAGTAAATAGTGGTCACCCTGTTTGGTCTAACATTAGTGAGCCCTAGTAAGACTTTAATGTTTTTAAGGATTTTAATTAGTAATGTATGTTGATGATTCGAGATTCAAATAAATAAAGGGTATAAGTTGTTCGTTTCATATGAAGTTGCGTTTTGCGATAAAGGGGCAGAACATACCCCTTCTTAAAACTTTGGACACTTATAACTTCGTGATTATTTATACCTTTTTTTTTATTCATTCTCCATTTGACTACATTTTTCATCCTTTTTCGAGAAAATATGACATCATTGATTTTTTTATTTAGTGTCTACACCCCTATTATAGCGCTAAAACTATACTGCTGTCTCTGTCTTTGATAGACTTTATACTTTCATAACTGCCATTTGCGCCGGCCCATGCGGAGTGACGCTAAATTCGTATGTATTCAAGTAGAGTAACTCCCGACCGCTCCACAGTACGGCGACTACGACGAAACTGCCTACAAACCCGGTATGCTGGCCAGCGAAGACTTGCTGCCGCAGCGGGTCATAGACCAGTACCAGATGACCCCGGAGATGTGGGAGGATAGGATCAAAATATGGTGAGTGTTTTGCTTAATTTACCTTATCCATACTAATATTATAAATGTGAAAGTGTGTCTGTCTGTTACCTCTTCACGCTTAAACCGCTGAACCGATTGAGATGAGATTTGGTATGAAGATAGTTTGGATCCCGGGGAAGGACATAGGATAGTTTTTATCCCGGAAACCATCTCCGGAGGGGGTGAAATTGGGGATGAAATTTTGTATGGTGCTACGAGATAAGCTAGTATTATATAAAGCGAGATGTGTCCCACTGCTGGGCCTATGCCCATCCCGTCTTTTACAAGCTTTTATTTACTTTCACCTATCCCGTTGTCTGTCTGTCTGTCTGTAATCAAATCTTGCAAGTTAAATTTGACCCACTTCCCGGTGCCCGATTGAGCTGAAATTTTGGGTATAATTATAGTTTGGATGACAATTCAATATAATGGTACCATCGAGCTGATCTGATGCTGGAGACAGATGGTGGCCATGGGAATTCAGTACTTAATCGACGTAGCCCCGTTGAGTTTGGGCTCGTTAGAATCGTCTCAATGAGTAGTTGATGATGGTATACAGAAAAGTACAGTCGGCAATAAACTTGTACCAAAAATGAAGTTGTTGACAAACTTTTTTTCAACTGCTTTCGGTTTTTAGCTGTCCCTTGAAAAGGAGTCCATTTCATTCCGTAATCGCCAACGAGGCTTGCAGTGTCTCCTTTTCGAATGTTGAGGGTATCTTTATCTGGTTATTCGCCTGCGACATAGAAAACTCGTACTATCGATAATAATATAGTCAATTACGTGCATGCCATTTTAATTGAACTTACGCCTCGCTAGTGCAAAAGCTCCTTAACACATCGAAAACTTATTTATTTATTGGTTTATACTTAAGGAGTACCAAGAGCTGCAAAAACATGATATAAATTTTACATAATTATATAATACAAAGCCAATTAAAGGAACTCACAGATTATGTAAAACCCTAAACAATGTGATGTTGCGCGCACTGTCGTGCTTATCATTTAACATTAAGTAAGACCACGGTACAACATTCGTGGGAGCGAGAGGCCGCGCTACAATCTCTCGCTCCCACGTATGGTGTACCGCGGCCGCCGCAGCTCGAAGTCGTGCTCGGACATACGAGCACTTAGGGTCAGAGTCCTCTTCCCTTTTATCAATAGATAAAATATAACCTACTCAAAAAAAGGTTGTACTGTTCTGTATAATTATTGTGTATTGTATCGAAAAAATACCTATTTTTGGCATAGATAGTTCTTCCCGTAAACGGGCTCTCTACAAATCCAGTGAGTCAGTAATCTGTGCGCACAATCCTCATTCATTGTTGTGCAACCATTATTTATACAGATTTATTCCTCGCAACGATCGGAATGCACTGCGTTATTGCAATTTCATTACGATGTTATTGTTGTATGTCATAAAGCATTGCGATAATAGAAACATGACAACTATTACTTTAACGAATGTAGTTTGGGCGGTGAAATAAATAATTCGAGGCTTTCTTTATAACCGCCCGTGGTGAGTTCCAATCTCTTTAACACGTACTGTCGCGTTTGGCATGACCCACACCTCCCTGTTGCTGTTACGTAATATGTGGTCCCCATATCGTCATCGAATGCTTTATGTCCGACATAAACGCGACCACGCTAGCTAGTCTGAGCATGAATAGAAAATAAAATGTCATATAAAATCATCTGGATTCGACTTTTTTTTTCAGTTTTATATGCATTTCTGTCTTATCCGTTCTATAAAAAGAGATAACAACTAAACTACTAACACTATAACTGAATTTTACTTATAACTGTCACCTATTTACCTATGTTTGACGAAACAAATTATTTGTATTTGTAACAATAACTAACTTTGCCAGCTCATGGTCCTACGACGATTACCCGCATTCTCTTCCAATCCTTCAATCTCTTTCTTATCACAAAGAATAGGATTAGTACAGTCAGCTCTAAGCAATAAGATCCTAGAGTGTATTCATGTTTATAATGCTGACTGTAAATCCGAGTATATCTACAGCTGTTTGATTGGTAGCTACGCGCTATATGTAGAACATTTTAACATTGGTAATAAAATAATGAATTATTATATAGGTATGCGGACCACAAAGGCATGTCACGCGACGAGGCAGAAATGGAGTACCTGAAAATAGCACAAGACTTGGACATGTATGGTGTAAATTACTTCTCTATCAATGTAAGTCGTCATGCTCGAACAGTGTTTCTCGCAGTCAAAGCGAAAATTAGAGTGTATAACTCTGGTTTAAAAGCCATATTACCACTCGAACTATTTTAACCATCTCGTGTTCACATGCATGTGACATAGTTTAGACCCTTGTCATACAAACTACTCTTGAATACTATTGTATTTTGGATTCTTCTACACACATTTAAGGGGATGGAGGGCAAAACTGGATTGAAATTATAAATAAAACACCGTACTGAATTCACTATTTTTGCAGTATTTTAATAAGTAATCATGGGTAGTAAAAATTGTGTTTATTTTCTATAATACATACGAAATAGATAGCGATAGAAACTTGAACGAAGATATTGAACAAGTGGAATAGCACCCTTATACTTATGATGTTAAACGAGGTGTTATAATTATAATACCTCGTTTGCGACGGCGGTTACACGTACTAAAAGTTGAGACAAGTAACAATGAAGAGCGACCCCATGTTTTGAAGACTTGAAGATTTCTTTTTGTATAAAATTAACTGTATAGGCTCAGCGATCCTCCGTCAACAGTTAGTGGTTAAAACTAACCGAATTGCACCTCTTAACGCACTGGTCCCACCGCCGGCTAGTAAGCTAGAAAAGTTGGGCGAGTAACGGTTCATTGCGTGCTGACCAGGCACAGTGTGCTCAATCGACCTTTACAGGTCCGCAATGTAATGCTACTCGCCCAACTTTTCTAGCTTACTAGCCGGCGGTGGGACCAGTGCCTTACGATGATGGTTAATTTATGAATTATATTTGTTCTCTGTGTCATATCGTTGACTGACCAAATTATTTTTCCAGAACAAAAAAGACACGGACCTGTACCTAGGCGTGACAGCCCTCGGGCTCAATATATACGAGAAGGACAACAAGTTGATGCCAAAGACGACGTTCCCCTGGTCGGAGATCAAGCACATATCGTTCGACGACAAAAAGTTCATCATCAAGTTTGTCGAC
Organism: Epinotia bilunana; assembly: GCA_947049275.1. Lineage (NCBI taxonomy): Eukaryota > Metazoa > Arthropoda > Insecta > Lepidoptera > Tortricidae > Epinotia > Epinotia bilunana. The sequence goes on along the minus strand of OX346271.1, from coordinate 3,189,424 downwards.
AAGGCGGCCAATAATTTTATATTTTTCTCGCCGAAGGGGATGAATAAATTGGTGAGTCGATTGAAACAATATGAAGAGTCAACTCCCATTGAGCGATTACTAGCCACCGCAAGCTGCGAACGTGTTCTTTCATACATGTTATATTATATCGGCGCACACCGGGTGTTCAGTGGCCGCGTCCGAGCCACAATCTGCGTTTAGTGGCTGTAATGCGTGGGCGGTCTTAGTAAGTGTCCAACTTGCTATGGAACTCAGTACACGAGAGCATAAAGTGTTTCGAATGTACAACATTACAAAATGTTTATCAAATCAGACAATGGAACAACAGCCTAGCTAGCATGATCGCGTTTATGTCGGACGTAAAGCATTCGGCCCGCTCACACTTACATGCTTGTTAGTAGACGGTTGTCGCTTCCGTGTTTCAATATTTTTATTTTTTTTATGCATTTCTATATAAATTAAAGTAATGCTCATTGCAAAAGCGTATGTCTAAAAGAAGGCTGATAGCATAGTCTTATTGCGAGTGAAAAGCTTGTAGTGTTTAAGTAAACTATAGCAGTTATTCAAAGCCTATACTACCTCTCACTCTTCCTCAGGATTTCAGAGGATATTCTAACCTAAACAGTATATTTTGGTATCGGTTGATACAGATCCTTGACTTGTGTATCGGCAACCACGACCTCTACATGCGACGCCGCAAGCCCGACACTATGGAGGTGCAGCAGATGAAAGCTCAAGCCAAAGAGGAAAAACAGGTGAATATTAGTACAAATTACATTCAAAATCCAGCCTCCCGAACAAGCCGGTTTCCGAAGAGGTTTTAGTACCGTAGACCACATTCATACGCTCCGCCAGGTTATACAGAAGACTGAGGAGTATAACCTGCCTCTCTGCTTAGCGTTCGTGGACTACGAGAAAGCCTTCGATCGAAACCTGGGCTGTACTACAGTCTCTCCAACGGTGCCAAGTAGACTGCCGCTACATCGAAGTGCTGAAGTGTTTGTACGAGAACGCCACTATGTCAGTCCGACTCCAGGATCAGAGTTCGAAGCCTATTCCGCTGCAGCGGGGTGTCAGACAAGGGGATGTTATTTCCCCAAAACTGTTCACCGCTGCACTGGAGGACGTGTTCAAGACTCTAGACTGGAGAAGGCTAGGCATCAACATCAACGGCGAGTACATCACTCACCTTCGGTTTGCTGACGATATAGTAGTCTTGGCTGAGACCATGGAGGACTTAAGCAGGATGCTCGATGACCTCAGTAAAGCCTCCGAGCGAGTTGGTTTAAGGATGAACATGGATAAGACAAAGATCATGTCAAACCTCCATGTAGTACCAACCCCCATTTCAATCGGACACTTTACGCTCGAAGTTGTAGACGATTATATATACCTAGGACAGACTGCTCAGTTAGGTAGGTCCAACTTTGAGAAAGAGGTCAATCGTGGAATCCGACTCTGCTGGGCAGCATTTGGGGGGCTACGGCACATCTTTTCGTCCAATATTCCGCAGTGTCTCAAGACGAGAGTCTTTGACCAGTGTGTGTTGCCAGTGATGACGTATGGCACGGAAACGTGGTCGCTTACTATGGTCCTCATAAGAAGGCTCAAAGTCACCCAAAGGGCAATGGAGAGGGCTATGTTGGGAGTTTCTCTGCGCGATCGCATCAGAAATGAGGCTATCCGCAGCAGAACCAAGGTAACCGATATAGCCCTCCGAATCGCTAAACTTAAGTGGCAGTGGGCGGGGCACATTGGACGTAGAACCGATGGCCGTTGGGGCGGAAAGGTTCTCGAGTGGCGACCACGTACCGGAAGGCGCAGCGTTGGTAGGCCCCCCACAAGGTGGACTGATGACCTGGTAAAGGTCGCGGGAGTCCGCTGGATGCGGGTGGCGCAGGACCGGTCATTGTGGCACTCTTTGGGAGAGGCCTATGTCCAGCAGTGGACGTCTTTCGGCTGATATGATGATGATGATGACATTCAAAATACTCTCTTTTAAATTTGGGCTAGACAGAATTGGCGCAGTCGGCAGGCTACATCACTACATTATGCATTTTGCGCGTGTTTCCGTAAACTCTCACAGAAAGAAGATCTATTCTGGGCTGTGTCGCGTGATTAAAACCATTACATTTAATATATTTGAAGATAGATAAATTGCAAGTGGTGATTTGTTCAGGTACGTGTGACTTTGCTCACGTGTTCCTTCTTTGTTAATTAGTTGCTATGTAGTTTTATGTTTTTTTTTTTATTGTGCACTATTCTGCAGTGTACATATGCCTAGTGCAATATTGTGTGCTAAGTGTGTCAAACATTTTTCTTTTTTCTATTCCATTTCTATCTGTGAGTTCCTTTAATTGGCTTTGTATTACTATGTAAGACTTATATCATGTTTTTGCAGCTGTTGATACTCCTTAAGTATAAATAAATAAATAAACTATTTAGTTACAAGAAGGCACATTGTTACAAAATACAGATCGGAAAATGGTCTTAGTTGGAAACTGTTATAAACAATGCCAGATTTCGTTATTTTTTTGTGTCTTCACCAGTATATTTCCCTGTCTAGCGTCGACAAATCGAGCGGAATAAGCTAGCGCGGGAAAAGCAGCTACGGGAGGCAGCTGAGAGGGAGCGGACCGCCATGGAGCAGAGGCTGCTTCAGTACCAGGAGGAGATCCGGCTGGCTAACGAAGCACTAGTAAGCAATAGCTTAGTATCTTTACTTTACGAAGGAAATTCAACAGTTATTCGGGAAGTTATTGATCTCCATCTTGTCTGGCAATTCCAATCAATGTTAAAAAAACTGTATAAACTATTCGTAAATCCTAATGTGCGATGTAGGCGTCAGGCTTCGTCGAGTGCGGCCAGAAACAAATCGGCATGTGGCTTCATTACATACATTACATATCAATTATGAAATCCGGATCAGGCTTCGTCAACGATACATTCTAAATTTAACCAAAGGACGAACGAAAGGGGACGTCCCTACCGCCACTCTCTTTATTTATCATTTTCATTCTCAATTTTTGTTGTTTTATTTCCATGTTAACCGAATTAACATTATATTTTTCTGACACACAACGACTGTAATGTACATGTAGAGAGCACAGCACGTCTATCATGAGACGGCCGCGACATACTCTCGATTTTTCTCGCACTATACCTCTTGTACTAAGTGTTCTAATAAGATTGAGACAGATAGTGCGAGAAAAATCGAGAGAGCTCGCGCGCCGTCACGTGATAGCCGTGCTGGGCTCATAAAATCCATACTAATATTATAAATGCGAAAGTGTGTCTGTCTGTCTGTCTGTCTGTCTGTTACCTCTTCACGATTAAACCGCTAAACCAATTGAGATGAAATTTGGTATGGAGATAGTCTGAATCCCGGGGAAGGACATAGGATAGTTTTATCCCGGAAATCATCCCCTGAGGTGTGAAATGGGGGATGAAAGTTTGTATCGAGCTACGATATAAACGAATTCCACGCAGACGCAGTCGCGGGCAGAAGCTAGTACCTTATAAGTATCTTAAAAACGAAATTAAAACTGATTTCATTATTTCTCAGCGGCGTTCAGAAGAAACAGCAGAGCTACTAGCAGAGAAAGGTCGAGTGGCGGAAGAAGAGGCTTCCCTGTTAGCGCAGAAGGCGGCAGACGCGGAGAGAGACAACGCGCGTCTGCGGCTATCGGCTATACGCACGGAGGAAGAGAAGGTGTGGCCCTAAAATAATCCACACCTTTTAAAATAATGGTTGAGTTTGAGAACTTACGCCTGGAAGACATTTCATGAAGCTACCAATTAAAATTTACACTGGTGAAATGGCCAGGCGCTTATTGGTCGCTTGACCTTAGTTTAGGTGGAAAACCATGAGAGAGACACCGTGCATCTGAGGCTTATTGGTCGCTTGACCTTAGTTTAGGTGGAAAACCATGAGAGAGACACCGTGCATCTGCGGCTTATTGGTCGCTTGACCTTAGTTTAGGTGGAAAACCATGAGAGAGACACCGTGCATCTGCGGCTGTCGCTATCACCTCTACGCATCAAACCATTGGCTTAAAAAGTCATGTACGAAATATCATTTAATAGCGTACTGTGCCATGAACCTTTTTGTTTTGCTGCAACGCACACAGCAATTGTATGTTGATTTTTCGAATCGATCGAATATTTGTTATAATTTTGTTTTTGTACGATGTTGTTTCAAACAAATAAACGTTTTATCTATCTATCTGATATTAACACATCTTATTGCTGAAATAAAACGTGGTGAGGAAACCGGTCTAATCTCAACAAAGTTTAGTTTTTCCTCAAGGTCCTTTTAGGTCATGTCGCAGTAGCTTTCGTAAAACTAGTGCCTACGGCTTTAGGGTACAATAAAGAACTAGGAGGATGACGATGAAGTACCATTTTCTTGCTCTCACTGCCTTACCCTGCACCTAACAATGCTTTCTTTTTGAGCCAGTGGTTGACTGGTAGAGAATGTTATACGACATAAATAAAAAATAGTACATTATTGTCGAAGCAAGGGAAGCAGGCAATTGCTGGCTGAGTATTGATTTTAAACGGACGACCTTGGGAGTCCGTTTAATTTAATAGGAAGCCAGCAATTGCCCTTCCGGCGGAGACAAATATAGTGCTTTTCTCAAAAACTGTGCAAGAAATCAAAAATGTACTTTCTGAAAATAATAAGGCAAATAAACATTTTCGTACGCCTTTCGATATTTGTCTTTTGGCCTTGCAGGGAACAAATGATCAATAATCGAGCTTGCAGCTTCTTTTAAATCTGAAATCATTTTCACGACAATTTTCTATATTTTCCGAAAAAAAACCACTCTTGCATTGCCACCTTTTAGTTTTTTTTAATAATAAGTTGGAAGTGTATTTTTGTTCCGAAAACGCCATAAGTTATATGAGACAACTAAAACGTCGCGATAAGTCACAGCTACTGATCTTCCGTTTTGGCTGTTTAGGACCTATGCCTTTTATTTATATGGCCGTTTAAACTTTTTAAAAAGTAGTCCACTACAAATAATGGAATTTGTATGCAACATTGTTGTCGAGCAAAATCGAGCCGGCAAGGTTTTTAATTTTTAAATTTTAGATTAACCATACACTACGCACTTCACGTCCTGATTTTTTACCAATAAACTCAACTTTGCCGATCATTTTTAAGAAAAAATAGTTTATTACTCAAAGAAAGGTTACAGAAAATGGCCAGGGCTCCCCGCGCTAGGCTTCGCCTGTATCGCGGAGACCTATACTTAAATCCGCTATTTCAATCTTTAAATCTTGCATTATGTCCGCCATTTGTACCTTTTATTTGTGCAATAAAGTATAAATAAATTATCATTCCTTACAGGTGCATTTAGAGCGCAAGACCCGCGAAGCGGAGTTCCTCACAGCGCGGCTTGTCGAAGAATCCGAAAAGCGGGCCGCTGAGGCAGACCGCTTGAAGGCAGAGCTGGTCGCTGCCCGAGTAGCCGAGAAGCAAGCCAAGGACAAGCTGCTGAATTTCCTGAGCAGAACTGGCGCGGGGTCGTTGCCTCCGCCTACTATTGTTAATGTGAGTATCATAATCTTCATCATATCAGCCGAAAGACGTTCACTGCTGGACATAGGCCTCCCCCAGAGAGTGCCACAATGACCGGTCCTGCGCCACCTGCATTCAGCGGACCCCCGCGACCTTCACCAGGTCATCAGTCCACCTTGTAGGGGTCTACCCACGCTGTGCCACTCGAGAGCCTTGCCGCCCCAACAGCCATCGGTTCTACGTGCAATGTGGCCCGCCAACTGCCACTTAAGTTTAGCGATTCGGAGGGCCATGGTTACCTCATTTCTGATGCGATCACGCAAAGAAACTCCCAACATAGCCCTCTCCATAGCCCTTTGGGTGACTGAGCTTTCCTAAGAGACCCATAGTAAGCGACCGAAGCGATGGTGATAATTAACACCACTATTTTCTTTCAGTCATCAAACACGGTACCATCCAGTCTGTTCCCGTCAACCTGTTCGCTGCCGGCCGAGTTGGGAGGCGAGGCGCCCACCAACGGAGCGGTCCCGGAATCCGAGCTCAACTCCTACCAGCTCGTGCCCGACGACAACGACCCGCACATACACCGGCTGTCGCTGGAGATTGAGAAGGAGCGGTGAGTAAGATATTAAGAGTCCGCAGTAAGCTCGATTCTCCATACAAACGTAGTTACGCTCTCATTACAAAACTACGTGTTGGATTGTAACGAAACTTTGCATATACAATGGCATGATGTATATCTATGTCTGTAATTAGTTTATGTAGCTTCATATACAGTACTAAAAAAAATACAGCGAATTTAAGTTTTTCATACAAAACTTGTTTTTGCTGTATTTCGTTTGTTTTATAAACTGGAACAATATAAACTAATTACAGACATAGATTTGCCTCATGTTATTGTATATGCAAAGTTTCGTCACAATCCAACACGTAGTTTGAAAATGAGAGCGTAACTACGTTTGTATGGGAAGGTGAAATTCGGCCGAGCTTACTGCGGACTCGGCTTGTATGTCCTGAACAGTAGATGGCTGGTACTGCTGTGTTGCACCATGTGATGGCGTTGTCAGAAGGTGTCAGGAGTAGGCAGTTAGTGAATAAGGTACAAGTCGTGATTATACAGGTTGTGGCCTGAAATAGGAGCAAAAAATTAAACGGTAGATTATTGAGGTTGTGAGCTATTATTTCCAGGTGGTTGTAATTGAAAAAAAAACCGATCCTTTTTTTTTCTTGAAAGTAAATTTACTTGTATTTTTTACTCTTTTAGGGTGACAAAAGTAGTTTTATTTTATTTTAAAAACAGTAAAGAAATAACACAAAAACATTTAAATAACAAAAAAATCACAATAATATCTTTTAAAAACATAAATGCAATAACTACATCTTAGAAAAGTTGAAAAACCCCCGACAATTTCTTTTCAAAGTCCAATATATCAAAAACGGCTGAACAGATTTTCATGAAAAATGGCTAAGAACACTCGGGATAAAATTATCTATGACACAAAAAAAACCGCATTCAAATCGGTCCATCCGTTTGGGAGCTACGATACCCAGATCACAGACAGGCACGTTAAACTTATAACACCCCTCTCTTTGCGTCGGGGGTTAAAAACTGTTATGACTTATTACATGATGTTTCCTCAAAATCTGCATTGAGTGCTGTGCTTTGATCTCGTGGTGTCAAGATACATTACTTGAAGGTCATAACAATAAATCAACATTTCACCGGATTTAAAAAAAAGGGGTTATTGCAGAGCGTCCTTTTAAATATTGACTCCTGTTACAGGCCACACATTGTATAGTATATAACGAGGGCTTTAGAACGCTAGCGAGGGCATTTGCAAGAGAACTCGGCTCTCGCACACCTTTGAGATGTCCACGCACCTGATCGCGCTAGGAACGAAAACGGCTTTCAGTCCTGGACAATAGATGGCTCTCACTTCAGTGGTTCCCTGAGATGGCGTTGTTAGATGGTATGGTAGATAGGTTGTATTGTAATGGTGTCAAGAGATCGCGGTAGTAGGCATAAGGCACTTGTCCCACCGCCGGCGAGTAGAGAGAACTCTCATAGTAATTCTTACTCGCATGAGCGAGTAGCACGTAGTGACACTCGCTTACTCGTCGGCGATGGGATAAGTGCCTTAGTCGGAATTACGTAGGGTATTTAGATGCTCGGAGATTGGAGCTACGACCACGGTAGAGTCACAGTGAGTGTCACATTAAATATGTGGAAAATGTTTAGAAGGCTTTGCGCCCTGAACAATAGATGGATGTCACTTCAGAGGTACACCGATAGATAGCGTTGTCGCTTCAGTGTCGCATCGATGCGCGTTGTCAAATGCACTGTAGATTAGTGTCAAGAGATGGCGGTATTGAATAAGGTATAGTCAAGTAGGGATTATGTAGGATATCTAACTGCGAACTAGAGATTGGAGCTAGGAATACCACTCGATTTATTAGAGCCTTAACACTTCACAAGAGGCCGGTCACGGTGCCGTACTACTACTCCGTTGGCGCAGCGACCCGGCACTCCGGGATCCACTGATCTTGGCCTCCGATACGAGTTGGAGCCAGGGCGCCCTATTCTGCGCCATCTCCTCCTAGTTTCCTTCGTGCAGGGCGCGAAGGTCTCTTGTCCTTACAGCGCTTAGGCCGACTAACCGGTCGCTGTTATTTGGGTGAATCAACTATTTCTTGTTGTTATTCTGTCCCGCCGTAAGGCAGGAGACAAAATAACAGGTCAGTCAAAATCAAAGACAAAGTCCAATAATCTCAAAAACGGCTTAACAGATTTTCATGAAACATGGCTAAGAACACGAGGGATAAAATTATCTATGACCCCAAAAAAACTAAACAATAATTTAATTTAAAAACAAAGTTTTAACCGACTTCAATTTAGTACTCCGCCAAGCCACGAGAACATTTCCACAATTTTTTTTCCAATTTACCACATGAACTGATTTCCGAGAGCAAGTGCGTTGATTATTAGGGAAAATAATAGGGCTTTAAAATTCTTTATATTGAATAATATTAAGGGACACACTAGTCGGAAAGACAATTTTTTCGAGAGTTTCCCTCAATTTCTTCAGGATTCCACCATCAGATCCTGGTTTCCTTACCATGGGACCACCCTTGCGATACTCCCTTTCCAACAAAAATAGAATAATCAAAATCGGTTCATAAACGACGAAGTTATCCGCGGACATACATAAAAAAAAAATATATATATACGGTCGAATTGAGAAACCTCCTCCTTTTTTGAAGTCGGTTAAAAATCGGTTCATCCGTTTGGGAGCTACGATACCACGGACACGTTAAACTTATAACACCCCTCTTTGCGTCGGGGGTAAGAAAAATGTTACAACACGGACTTCTAACGTTCCTTCTAGGCACGTTAGAAGGTACTATCGACAAAATTAAATCCTGACCCACCATGGAACCTTGTTACAATTAACTGACATATTAACGTCATATGATCGTACGTATAATCGTTAATTGTAACAAGGTTCTATGGTGGGTCATGATTCAGTTGGTTCGATAGTACTTACAAAAAGCGAACTTGACAAGAACCCACATTTGGTGATTTAAAATTTGAAACCCATAAATCGCAGTTTTAAAAAGTGACCCAGCAGACGTAACCATGCCAACTAGTGACAGAAAACAGTTGATCCACCCATTTACAATTTCTCCACTTAAAAAAATATTAACACAGCATGCAGCCCGTGTGCCTAACAATTTGGGGCTCATTGCATAATCATTTACAATTTATGACACAAGCGGGAGTGTCTTTCCAATAAAAAGGAGTTGAAATCAAGTTTCCCCTTGTAATAGATACAAGTTCTTATGCAATGGGACCTGTTCGCTGCTGGCCGAGCTGGACGGCGAGCCGCCCACCAACGGGGCGGTCCCGGGGTCGGAGCTCAACTCCTGCCAGCTCGTGCCCGACGGTAACGACCCGCACATACACCGGCTGTCGCTGGAGATCGAGAAGGAGAGGTGAGTGGAGACTTTAGAACGCTAGCGGGGATATTCGGAAGAGAGCACGAGGCCCCAAGGAGAAGGAAGAGGGAAGAAATGGCGTCGATGACAGGCGTCTCCGGTTGATGTCAGAGTTGCGTTCGAGCCCATATTCTCGGATATAATAACGGCCCAGGCACTGAGTCGTATGTCATTTATTTATTAACAATATAAATTGTGTTTGAATTATTTAATAGTACATTACGTACATAGGGTGGTGAATTCGTGAATGGCCCAGAACGCAGGTGTTTGTGGCCCGAACCGAAGGTGAGGGCCATAAATATGCGATCTGGGGTTTTACGAATTACGGCACGTGGTAAGTACACAATTTTACGTCTTCACCTGGCCACAATGCGAGTTTTACCGTACGCGCAGCGTGCAGTAAAACTCGCATTATGGCCAGGTGTTACGTAAAGATAATTACATTGTATAACTTAATATATCAAAAAAGAAATGTCTACTATAATCTAATTACAAAAAGGTTCAATTATGTTAATTTACCCTATTCTAATAAAATATATGCGAAACATTATTCAATTTTAAACATAATTAAATATCTACAAGTACTAACTCAATAATATATCCTTAAAGTTAAAACTAAAGTCTATAGTATTATGCTAACAAAACTTATGAACAGAATAAAAAAACTTGAGGTGTGGATCCAACAAAGTATACACTTTTCAGCTAGAGTGAAGAAGTTTCTTTCCTGACAACTAATAATAGGGGTTCGCTTAATCTATGCACATATTGGTGAAAAGACTCGTAGCTGTAATTTTACCGGCTCACAATTAGCGTACAGTAGAGTTCTCCAATATCTACAGGGTGTACCAAAAATAGGGTGTGAACCGATCAAGGGCATAACAGGTATCTTGTTCTGATAAGAAATAACTAAAAGAAAAAACATTGACGCGATTTTTTTTTACATTTGTGTGGAGCAGGCCGCCCCAGTCGACCAACGCTCCATTTACTTAATGTAAAAAAAATCGTGTCAAAAAAAAATTCTTTTACATTTTTCTTATCAAAACTCGATACCTGTTATGCCCTTGAATGGTTCACACCTCATTTTTGGTACACTCTGTATACAGTCAAACATATCTATACAGACTTTATTGTTACCGAGATAAGACACATGTGTAGATATTTTAGAAAAGTTGTCTGTATAGATATTGGAGAACTCGACTTTACCTACAGTCAACGTCAAAAACCTGTTTACAATTTTACACCTTATTCTGTTTTAAGAATTCGGAAATGATTAATTTTCATTGTACAATCGCCAACACAACTGACCATCCTGTATTTATAAAGAACCTTATTTTATTACAATGCATATAAAGTGCATGGATGGTCAGTTAGCTGTGTTGTCGATAGTACACTCTATATCAAAGATGTGTAAAAAATATTCGGCCTTGTGCCTGACGTCGACACGTACCAGTCAAAGGGAAAATGTACAAAATTTCGAAATATCTCGATAACTGGGGCCATCAACTTTTTCTGTCTCTTGTGTTACTTTTTACGAACTTTCTTATAAATTTATTTTAAGTAGTACCTGGTTTAGAGCAGCTCCTTCAACGAACATGACAGTTTTGTCGCTTGCGTTACCGGCCAAAATCGTGTGGGTCCAAAATTTGGCTTAACTATAAGATTTTGCACAAGAACGCTCAAAATGTTCAGCCCTGGTGGTCGTGTAGCTTCCAACCGCCCTATCAACGAGGCTGAACAGCGTCATTCATTCAAATACTTTAATTCCAGAGTGGAGTACTTAGCCAAGTCGAAGCACCTCCAGCAACAGCTGGAATCCCTGCGTTGCGAATTCTCCGTACTACGCGTGGAACGCGGGGCGGCGACGCTAGACAGGTACTGCAATACGCAAAATAGGCGCTATTACATGGACCTATGATACTCAGGACAGGCTATACTTGTTGCCACAACGAGGGACGGAAAAGCTCCTATGCAGCTAAATTAAGAACTGGTCTTAAAATGGCTGATGACTTGCCATAGACAACCTACTCAATTTGGACGGGTAATGGTTTATGTGCCACAACTTCATACCTAATCAGTTGAGGCAAATAAAAAAAGTGGAGCTACGAGAAGGACAACGAATGATATTTCCCTTTCTGTCACACTTATCGAGATTTGTATGCTACCAGCTCGCTCGCACGTGCTATTATTATTACCATAGCTTGTCCTGAGTATCATAGGTCCATGCGCTATTATGACGTCGAGTTGCGGAAACCTAGATATGGTGGATCCCATTGTGTTTAATTTTATTTATGTTCTTCCAGTGTGCCGTCCTAAAATAAGAACCAAAATACGTTTGACTTGATTCGACCATGCTGGGGACCTAAATAAAATCCTTGTTTTAAAAAGTGACCCAGGAAACCATTTGAAAGATCACTTTACACGGTTCTAACGCGATATTTTATTTACCTTTCCTTCTGACCTATCCCTGTTACTTATATATTAGTTGGTATAGTTAATATATTACGATTTTATGACGTTTCCGTTAGTCACCAAAGGTGCTGGCTGAAAACCAACGCTGGTGTCTGACACCTCAGCATAATGGTGAGCCTGCGGCAGAGACACACTTGTTTCATGTATTTATTGTTTATAATGTGCAAACCCCGGGGTTTTCGGTGCGGGAATGAATGACATTAACTAAAGAATAGGTATTGACTTAAGAAACAGAATGTACTTACCTACTAAATAATTAATTGAATAAAAATATACTTAAGTAATAAAAAAAACATACGTTCATTTTCCGTAGAGCGTGAATGTTTTTTTTTATCGACCGTCTCGATATCGATGTTTATATCATGCAAAAGTGCGATTGAATTTTCGCCTTTTAAATCTTTGCTCAATCTCAATGAAAACTTCTTGATGAAAAATAAGTAGATAACCTCATTGGTGAGCGATAGCCTTAGATAAATGATTATTATTATCTCGTAAGGTTTGGTAGAAATGCTAAAGTACCTACTACTTAAGTTAAAATAAAATTGTATGGTTTGTTTACAATTCGCAGGAAGGTATTTATTCATTAGGCACAATATGATATTTTGTCAGAATAACCTATCTGTTTATCTCTACTCTTTCTCAAGTTATTCCCGCACCGAAAACCCCGGGATTTGAATGTGTGTCCTGCGTGTTTGTGAATAAACATATCTTTCTTTTCTGACTTTCCTACTTTCACTTTTTACTGAATACGTAATATATAACATTGTTTTATGCAGGTTGCACGAAGCCCAAGCGAAAGCGGGTGACACCAAATACTCCACCCTTCGGAAGATAAGGCAGGGCTCCACTAACACTCGGCTAGCGTTCTACGAAGAGCTCTAAACACTGCGCGACACTTCAGGGTTTCACCGAGAGATGGCGCTGTGAGATGTAGTGTTAGCGAATGTCAGCATATAGTAATGTCAAGTTAGCCTGACCAAGGAAGGGTGCTGAACTATTTTGTTTTTTTACCTTTTTACAAGCTTTTATTTACTTTCACCTGTCCCGTTGTCTGTCTGTCTGTCTGTAATCAAATCTTGCAAGTTAAATTTGACCCACTTCCCGGTGACCGATGGAGCTGAAATTTTGGGTATAAGTATAGTTTGGATGACAATTCAATATTATGGTACCATCGAGCTGATCTGATGATGGAGACGGAAGGTGGCCATGGGAATCCAGTATTTAACCGACGTAGCCCCGTTGAGTTTGGGCTCGTTAGAATCGTCTCAATGAGTAGTTGATGATGGTATACAAAAAAGTACAGTCGGCAATAAAAGCTTGTACCAAAAATGAAATTTTTGACAGAAAATTGTTTATATACCACGGCTGGCAAACAAACGTACAACCTGTGGTATGAGGTCTCGGTAGTCTATGGACGCTTGCAACCTCAGGGGTGTCTCGTCGCGACACATTTCGTGTTACCAGCTGGATTTTCGTGGCCATCTTCGTTGGATTGCGTTTATTTAAAGAAAGAAAGAAAGAAAACATTTATTCGTGGACAAAACAATGGGTATAAAAAACAAAACACAGTAGTATTTCTGTTTGTTAAAGGGTTTAAATCGTTATTTTGCTATTAATCTATCCCTTCACTGATGGTAAAGGCTCTTGAGGGTGCCATTTCTCTTTTATAATAATAGAACAGAAATGGCGTTTTTTTTTTAATTTAACTCTTTTACTTGAAACACGACTCGGCGGTCAGACTATGGATGATATTTAGCTGCCCAGAGATTGGAGCTACGAATTGCCACTGAGTTCGCCTGTGTAGAAGCCTGTAGGTTTTTTATGGGTTATTGATTAGAAATATTTTATAAAAATTAACAATGTGCCTTAGATAAATTCTAAACGTACTTGTGTGCGTAACTGTACGATATTGGCCAAAATTACGCACACACGCGTAATTATGAGAACAGTTTTATATATATAATCAAATAATTATTGTTGATCTCCTATATAATCGACAATGATGCCAATTTTTTATGTCAGAATTGTCTAGAAATATTTTTTTGTGCACAAAGTATTTTTTTATTTTACGCTGTCGTATAATAACGTTCATACGCTTTTTATAACCAATTTAACATAATAATTGTAAGTAACAAACAAGATCTGGATAGATAGTTTTCCATTTTTATATATAGGGATAAGTGTTTTATTAAATTACATGGCTGGCGTGAGAAGTACACAATATTTTAGTAATTCTTCACAGATCAGCTCATCCTCCTAGTGTTTATCCCGGTTGTGCCCTCAAGGGGCTCCTTTCAAAGCGGCTGCTTTCGGGGTCCGCTTCGACACCTAATCCCAAGATTTGGCATAGGCACTAATTTAATGAAAGTCACTGATATTCCACCTTCCAACCCAGAGAGAGAACTAGACCTTATTGGGATTAAGCCACTTTGCGGTCTCGTAATAGGTAAACAATACTATTGTATGACAACTTTGTTTGACTGAGGAAAGTTCACTTCAAAAACTATCAACTATATCCAGCCAGTATTACGATATACTCCAATAATTATTGTTATAATCTCTTCGAGACTTCTCACGCCCCGTCAATAGTTCAAATATTACCGGACCATTCTGTTATGTACCTTATGAGTTTTAGATTAAGTCCATTTTCGGTTGAAACCATACCAAGAACGACTGTTTGGTGCCATTTCATATTATTTTAAGTATACCAGCGGTTGTAACTTAACCTTAGTTAATGTGATCAATTCCACGTTAGACTTAAACGGACGAGCGGAAGCGAAGACGTTTTGTAACATGTAATCGAATTTTTACTACGTCTACAACGAAATTATTACCTGATTTTTAACCGACTTCAAAAAAGGAGGAAGTTTCTCAATTCGACCGTATATCCGATGTATGTCCGCGGATAACTTCGTCGTTTATGAACCGATTTTGATTATTCTTTTTTTGTTGGAAAGGGAGTATCCCAAGGGTGGTTCCATGGTAAGGAAACCAGGATCTGATGGTGGAATCCTGAAGAAATTGAGGGAAACTCTCGAAAAAATTGTCTTTCCGACTAGTGTGTTCCTTAATATTATTCAATATAAAGAATTTTAAAGCCCTATTATTTTCCCTAATAATCAACGCATTTGCTCTCGGAAATCACTTCATGTGGTAAATTGGAAAATAAATGTGGAAATGTTCTCGTGGCTTGGCGGAGTACTAAATTCAAGTCGGTTAAAACTTTGTTTTTAAAGTAAATTATCTTAAATCTAGTCTAGAGTATAGATACTGCACTCAAGATCAAAGAAATCCGATCACAAATTGAATAGTAATTCTGTACAAACTACCCGTTTTTGTTGCTCTTGAATGTACCATGCAAGTATGCAGTTCTTTTAGACTAGGTTGATTTTGATATGGTTTCAGCTTGTGATGCTAGAAGTGTTTTAAATCTGTACCTAAATAATGAATTAATGTAATGTGCAAAAATGCACTTAATAGAGCATCTAGTCTAGTGCATACATTTTTAGGTAAATATAGGAAAATTTTGATTGGTATCGAGACATTTCTAATATTCGTTTACCTAATACACGTGTTATATCATGTATGTTATCGGAATAACTTTGTGTGTTATCGAATTAACTTTCAATTTTGAATGAGCAGATTAGTAAAACGAACATTACTTTTTAATATTTTTGTACAAATTTGAACTTTCTGCAATAAGTGTTAAAGTATATTTTTGCACATTCAACTGGCTCTCAACAGTGCTTCAAATATTATCAACGATGTACGGATTAGGGACTTTACGTAACGACGATGAAAAAGCTACCTTCGTGCATTGGCATAAGGTTGCATGTAGTCTTGACTTGAGTAATACACACAGAACAAAACAACAGAGTTCAGGAGAACTAATATTATTGGTGACGTTCGAAAAGATATTGTAAGCTGTTGATTATAAAGACTATTATCGCTTTTCCCTTACGTTATGTGTTCGTAAAGTACACAATGTACAAATTGTATGTGATTTTAAACAAAATGAGTCTATTCGGAATGTTGTATTCGGATAACTTGGATGGTGTTATGTAGACGATGGCTAAGATTAATTTAAATTACTATTTTATTGCATAACCTTAATAAAGAATCAATTGCAAAGTTGCTAAGGCAGTATTTACCGACAACAGGGGGCGATAAGCGGCGCGGGTCCCGCGTTGGAAATCGTCCAAACGCAAACGTTAGGCTTTGCGTCATCGTTTATGGTCGATTTTTGACCCCCTCTTGATAGGGTAGCGATGATTCATCCTGGAATGGACCCTCCCCGCTTAATAAAGAGTGTAGTATGCAGTTGCGTTGCCCGTCTAAAAACAGCTTGCTTAGCTAGGTATATGTACCGTCAGCATCATAAATTGACATTAAACAATTGATTAAACATGTGGGCCTCAGCTCGGTAGATGTCGTTACGGTCCCAAAAGGATGCCAAACTTTGGTTATTAAAAAAAAAAAACATTAACATGTATACATTCTATGGCCTTATTGATTAGAGATAAGGTCGAAAAGTGTATACGCGTTTATAATGCATTATTAACTTTTTTGATTACTTCCTGCATAAAACCATCCAAAGTAAGACAGAAATAGTATATTTAATAGACTCTATGCCTTGTGATCAGAATGATAATTATATTACACAGTGTATACGTGCCTTAATATTTGGAAGCCATATTTGTAAATATATTTATAGACAATTTTTATGCGTGTCTTTTTATTGTCCTTAGAGTTTATAGTTTGTATCAATACATTTTTTATACCACGATAGTGGCAAACAAAGTAGACGGCCTTCCTCATGGTAAGCGGACTGCGACTACAAAGGTGTCATAAGCGCGTAATCAAACCTTTGTAGAGTGGAGGATTCGCTATATTGACACCAAGACTCAAATGCAGGCCTGCTACCCATAACACTGCATCATATATTTTTTACGAAAGAAATCTTTGATGTTTGAATCATGTTACACAGTCACTATCCGATGATATCGGAGCGGCCAAAGTGCGCATAAATATGTGAACACGTCTCCAATGTCTGGCACTAGAGCCTATGCTAAAACAGTTCTTAGTCGCGTAGTAGGCAGTACAGTATGTGTATATCAGTCGAAAGACGTCCACTGCTGGACATAGGCCTCCCCCAAAGAGTGCCGCAATGACCGGTCCTGCGCCACCCGCATCCAGCGGCTAGCTAATATAGGTTCCTTATAATAAAACAAGTTTTATAACAAAAACATTTCTATACATAATCTCGTTTACAGTATTCCTATAGAAAAAGTATTGCGACAGTTCCTAAGTACAGTCAACGCGAAATATATCCGATCTATACTGGCCTAAAATATCTCCCAAAGGTTAGTTGATAAGGTGACAGACCGAATTTGTGCATGTTTTTTCCCGAAAAGTCCGCTGGAAACTTGATAGATATTTATACTATGTCCATCATATTTATTTAACGAAAACTTTATTGTTAAATCATAAAACATATTAAATTCAATGGATTTTCAAGTTTTGGACACATTAATCATGTATAATTTATTTTGATTTATATGATTAGGTTCAATATTATTCTTAAAACAAACAAATTGCGGTATGGTTAGGTTAACCTTTTGAGGATAAAAATCCCTAGGTTTCTATTTGTTCGAATTTAAACCGTATTCCATAGCAAATAAAGTCGTTTATGGGTTTAGTTTCTGTCAGTCTAGATACTACACATTGCAGTATTGAAACAAGTATCTGATATATTCCGTGCTGAAATACATGTATTTTTATGCAGCATGGTAAGAGATCAAGCCATAATATAATACAGTCAACTAAATAAGCATTCTCGTTAATAAATTATTTAACCTTAACTATATCATGAACAATGTAATAATCCAACATCGGGAATAATATAAGGGCGCATGCACACCGAATACGCAAGACAACGGTTACTTTAACTTAAGCCGGATTCATACTTATTTTTATACCACATCAGTGGCAAACAAGATTACTATGGTAAGGGGTTACCGTCGCCTGTGGACGTTTGCAACGCCAGGGGTGTTACATGCGCGTTGCCGACCCTTACTTATCTGCACGGCCAGCACAGGACGGCCCGCGAGCTGCGCGGCGAGATAGAATATCAGTCCCTTTCTAAGGGTGGTTTTCCACCGGCGAGGCGCGCGCGCGCTCAGTGCAAATAGGTAGTAAGTCCCATACTTATTTCAATTCTCGCCCATCCACGCCCCGCCTCGCCTCGCCGGTGGAAAACCACCTTAAGACGAATAGTCTATCTCACCGCGACACAGCTCACATGCCGAGGTTTTATGGTCACATTTTACGGCCGGAGATTTACTACTCATAAGTCACGTTAAACGTAACCACAAAACGTATGATGCTACTAGGCATCATGATCGCGTTACTATATGGCATAAAGAATACGTCCCTCTCTCACTAATGTAATTGCTAGTGAAGGATGAATGCTTTCCGTCCGTCATAAACGCGGTGATGCCAGCTAAGCTACTTTAGACAGATTCATTGTATTGCGTAAACCGTTTACAATCTAAACAACTAATTGTAACGTTACGTGTTTCGTTAAAGAGTTCTGATTTATATAGGTTTGATCCAAAATCAAAATTTTGTATCCCACGCTTTACTCTGAGGGCTCGGCCAAGACGGAGCTGCGGCGGCAGCGAAAGCGGCCATACGTGAGAGCAAGACGGCGCGCTTCGATTTCTCGCTCTTACGTATAGCGCCGCTGCCCGCCCGCCTTCCGGAAATCGCGGCCGAGCCGTGAGGCGTTACCAATAATCAAAGTTCACGTTCGTGTATCTCCGACTTTATCGCATGTTTTGATTGGAGCAATAGAGATATCTGAACTTTGATTTTCGAGATTTCGACTAATCTATAATCCACAAAAATGATCACCGATGTGCACAGAGGATAGCATTCTTCTCTTCGGCCTGTGATGGTTCTTTTTCACCGGCGAGGCAAGGCGAATTTTTTATACAACCGGCGATAAAAGCTGTATGACAATTCTCGCGGCGTCCCATGACATTAGGTATATTAGATGTATACTTGAGATTATTTGAGTTGGCCAAATTGCATCAGTGGTTAATTCAAAAAGCAACTCTACATTCTTAAGTAGAAGATTCTAATTCCAATGTCAGTTTTATAAAAAGTCGGCCACATGAAATAATCTCAACCATAACTTTATCGCCCGAGTATCTGTCACTAATATATCCTTTTTTACAGTTACACATCTCCTAATGAGTGACGTCATAGTTATTTGAACACAGCACATTTTCCTCTGGACACATTTCCACTAGAGTAACTAGTTTTCGATACTTCAACTTCACGAATTATGTCGCAAAAGCTTTCTGTAGCTATTTCATTACCTACAATGTGGCAACGCCAACAGTTCGTCCGACGTGTATACAGTCAAGCAACGAACTACACTTGACATTATTTGAGTTGGCCAAATTGCAACAAAGCGGTCCGTCCAAACAGCAACTCTACTGTGCAAACTAGACGGTTCAAATTCCAATGACAGCTTTGTAAAAAGTCGGCCACGATAATCTCAACCGTACATAAGGCAACTTCAAGGCTTGTTATACAGGCGTTTATAAGACACGCCACTGCCACAAAACTCGTTCATGATTATCCTGCATAGGAACAAATGGAAGACTACTATAAGAGCAATTATTGATATCCAGAAGAGCGGATTCAGGCCACCTAAGCTGTGACCGTGTTTATGCATGGCAATAACATGATGCTCATGCGCTGGGGCCTCTGCTACTTCCACGACGTGAATAGCATGCCTTAGCTCTTCCATATGCTGCTGGTCGGCTGTTATATAAAGTATAGCGGTCAGCGGATCAGTAAGCTTCACTGGGAAGTATTTTCTGTACGGACCAAGCTGCACGGGGGCGTCGAGGCAGCCGGCATCACAAGCGTAGTAAGTCCGGTCCGAACGGTCTAGCGCAACGAATATGGCAGCTTTGTTGTCTTCCTGGACAATTACACTTATATTAACATGTGTCATGTTTCCGTAGTTCAGACGGCGGAATAGGAAGTCCCTATGTAGTTTTGAAGGATGGATGTTGTATTCGAGATGTTGGTTGCTGAATCGTAAGCTGCCGAAGCTTAGTATCATTGCTTGGTTGACTCCGCTAGCACCCGCTTTGAGGAGTTTGTGGCATCCATGTTTTTCTAACGTCAACAGCCAAACACTGGCCACGTTGTTCAAGTTTTCTAGATTATTTAGGGGTTTCCACAAGTTCAAAGCATCTAATGTAGAATGTCCTCCATAACAGCCTTCTGAATAAGTTAAAGTACGTAACATATCTGCTTTCTCTTTCGGTTTAATATGTTCTTCATGCTCATAACTCTGAACTTGGGAGAGTATGGAGTAAATAGTAGCATTAATGCGGTCTCCATTAATAATGCCTTGGGCCTTCGAGTCCGAAATGTAAAACCCAGTGTACCATAGCCCCTGCCAGACTCTAGCATGGTTATCTTTCAGCTTCCTCAAAGCAGCTCTGTCTGCAGTTAAAGATATGACTTTCTCCATTTCTGATATAGCTTTTGCCTCAACAATATCTTTATGTTTCGCATAGTCAGATTTTTTTACAGCCTGGCTATATTGAACAGTAGTTAATATGACTAAATCTAAACCGTCTCGAGCATCAACTTGTAGTGTATTACCGAGCTTCCGGCACACAATAGCAACAGCGATAACATTATCACTGTCTGGTATTTCGAGCATTCCAGTGACAACTTCATACTCTTTTGTATCCACTCCTTGGTGAAGTTTCACTGTTTGTTTGACTGCTGTTGGCCAATCGGACACTCTTGGAGTGGAAATATGTACATTCCTTGCTTTGCTAGATGGATTATTGACCCAAATTTCTTGGACAAACAGTGACGGTATCGTCCTATGTGCATAATACTGATAAGAGATCTGTAAGCCGCTATTACTGCATTGAAATCTGTTTATAATACCTTTTTTATACTCCGCAACAGTGAATTCCTTCATATCTTGATCCTCTATGATGTATAGAGGGTGATATCGCACCGGTAATGATAGTGTTCGCCCATATTTGATGTTTAAATGACTATCATGGTCTAGAGCTAATCCTAATAAGCCATTACCAACATAAGGCACATAGTTGTGTCGTAAACTGGAGAGCGTAGCGGCGTTTTCATGTCTCAAATAAGCGTCGTAATCGTTTAAATCTTCTAGGAAAGGATTTAAAAAGTGGCGCTGGCATACATTCTGGCCGGAAGCAGAGTCGTCGCTGTAGAAGAACCAGTTCATTAAAGTTGGCCCGATGTAGAGCAGCAAGAAGATGACCACGAGGAAGAGTATTATCAGCTTTTTCCTCGTCATCGGCCCGTCTGTGAAGCGGTTGATACGCCTCAAAAGTTCTCCGGTTCTCCGACCCATTTCACCACCGTTAACGCTACCACTTTCCATCACTAAACGTACTTTTTGCTATTACACTGCCCGTCACAGAGTTAGCTATTGTAAAGTTTAAGTTAGTTCGTTAATAACCATTGTCAATACACTCCAAAACAGGATTTTCAATTATTGTTTTATTATCAAATCCACGAAATAAAACACGAGATATCGAGATGTCACACGGGCTACCCTGGAATATTGGTGTTTTGCCATTTGCTAATAGCCGGCATTCTGAACATTGATGTAGATACATTGAAATAAATGCAATGTTAATGCAATTATTATAAGAAAAGTAGTAGTGGTCATGTTATACTTGAACAATAAGTATCTATAAACTGGCAATTCCATAGGAATTCGTTAAAAAACATATTTGAAATTAAAGTCACATGACTATGAATCCGAACAAACATGTGAGTAAGCCACAGATTAGATACTACCTACGTATGTGTGTACCAAAGAGTACTACGAATAAATATAGATAGAGACGTCAGTCAAGGGAATGAATGCCGAGCGCCATTTCGATTTTCGTCTCGTCGAAAATCGCTTGGGCGTGAGCTATAGCCGTATACGCTTTACCTAACATGCATACATATTTATATCCTTTTTTTATCTTAGTACTCTTTTATCATAGTACTCTTTGGTTCACAGTGTTCACGAACTACTGAAGGGTTGCCACACTAAAATAGTATTATTGTAGTGTAGCTGTCAAAAGTGCAGTGCCTGCGACTGCGAATAGTGCGAATGCGAGCTGCGAGCGCACTAGCGCAGCGCTGCGCTACTCCTAAACGTAGTGGTTATATTCTCTTTGTACGCTACGTGACGTCAGCTCAGCTGTCAGACATAGTCATTTCCCGTTTACTTAGTTCTTATCTCGTTTTTATTTAATTGGACTCCGGCCGTCAATACGTCTATAGGCTAGCAATGATTACAACGATTAGCAATTCCAGTGTTATTATCGACTAATTACTTCGTCGGGAATATCCCTTCAAATCGCTTTATTACTGTGCAAACATGGTTACCTGTTCCAATACTTTCGTATTGGTTCTATTTTCTGTATTAATTAGTGAATGTGTGCCGCGTTCGATAGAAGAGGAAGATGATTCGTTTCTAAGTGTACCGAAATATACAAAATATGACGATTTAGTGAAGTTGTTTGCGGATTTGGAAACAACGCACCCGGATCTTACTAAAGTGTATTCTATTGGGAAGTCTGTGGAGGGTCGTGAGTTGCTGGTGATCCATATATCCGAGGATGTGAAAGAGGCTCATCCTGAGCGGCCAGCGTTTAAATTTGTGGCCAACATGCATGGTGACGAGTCAGTTGGGAGGGAATTGATGGTATACTTGGCCAAGTACTTGATTCTGAACTATGGGAAGAATGACAGAGTAACGAAGCTGGTGAATAACACGGAGATTCATCTGATGCCGTCGCTGAACCCTGATGGATTTGAGAGCAGTGTGGTAAGTACATTTAGTTTAAATTAAATAAGGCTAAGTTGCCATGTAACTGATAAAATTTATCATATTAAGTTTAATTAAGTTAACTGAGTTTTTCACAAATAACACATATCCAGGGTCCCATTTCCTCTTATAATATTAGCAGATGCCTCAACTCCTTTTAACTGAGGCTCAGTCATCATTTAGTTCTATACCAAAGCAAAAGGCCTAAATGGTATGATAAAATTTCGCAAGCCAAGTCAATTCTTAAACATCAATTTATCCCAAATTATCTCCTTTGTGTAAAAAATTCGAGTGTCCAAATTTAAGAAGTTATACCCTTTTATATAGCAAACATTGTTGTAGTAGAAAAAATAAGAAATTGTATGTTCTTATGAATACATTTTATTTTAGGATTAGCTACTGAACTTGGCACCCATTTAGATCTCAATTCTTTTATTGGCGAAGTTGGCAACCACATATTCTTAATATTGAACTTGGCTCCCATTTTGACATTTATGTTTTTTGTGGGATAGTTCTGTACCAAAGCAATGGCCTAAATGGTCTGTTTATATTTAATTTGGCAAATAGGTCAACCTGCTTGTATCTCTAAGGTTGTCACACATAAGTTTCCCATTTAAAAGTATTTGTCAACTTAAGTTACAGTTATTTTTACCCGTTTGATTGCTATCAATCTATAGCAAAAACAAAAGTATTTAACTTGTGTATTGAAACACGCACCAACACAATCTTTTGGTGTAGGCCGAATATATACTAAAAATGTATCCTATGTTTAATATATTCAAATTATAAGGAATAGGTAGGATAACATATCAGACCTGATATCAAACTCAAATACATACCTTCATAATATTTAATTAGCTGTCCGAACTGTGCAGACTAATCTTAAAATTAATTCTATTATATTGCCATTACCCAGAACCAAAATATGAATTATTGAACAAATTCAAAACAAAACTAGCTCTTAATGAGTAATAAATCATTTTATTGTGGAATTTAATGGTCTACCCCAGGGGTTCCCGAAGTTTGCGCCCCAACACACTTATAAGACCTATACCTAAGTGCAGAAACTGAAAATGTTTGGGAACCTCTAGTCTACCTTATTTATTAAAACAATAGTTTTACCTACGTACACCAATAGTTTTTAGTACACATCCTAATGAAACAAACAAAAAGATGTGTAATTTGAAATCATAGTTAATTTCCTTAAGCAGATAGCCTAGTGACTGCAATTCGGCATCAAAGTAGTCCATTCAAAAAGCAACTCTTCTGTCCAAGTTAGAAGATTCCAATTCCAATGACAGTTTTATAAACAGCCGGCTACATAAAACAACCATAACGTCGTCTGCACATGTCCGCGTCACCACTTCTGTACTTATATATTTATTACTTATCTATACTTAGATGTGTTTGAGGAAGTTTCTTTACCAAACTCCTTCCAATAATATCATGTGTAGAATTCTCTATATTCTAAAGTGCATGACTAAACAACAAATCAAATAAAACCGTGCACGTACAAACAAAGTCGCGAAACATTTCATTATTCAAGGTTGTACAACTAAAAATATTTGCACCATTTTGAAACCTATCTCGTTGGCATAAGTTCCATAATGTATACATATTAATGGATGTAACTCTCCACATCGCTGGTTGTTGAAATGAGTCACATTATTTTACGGTCCGAAAACAAAACGGTAATGTGGTCATTATCCGCTATTGTTTTCGAGTTTGTCCTTTTACGCCAGCATCATTGCAACAGCAGCAATGTAATCAATATTATTATTCACGGTGTAATAATATTGATTACATGTATGAGTATGAGTAACCTTTTGTAAGTTGTAAATGTTGAAAGCCAATTCTCAAAGTGATCACAGGGACAGACACAACAAAGCGCGCATTGATCTGATACGACTCTCATTGAAGGGCCGTTAGGACTTGTCAGTGTTTTTTTTGTAATGGCAGATATTAATGTTGGTGACTGTACAGAAGTCTGCGTTCGCGGTGTTCCTTTAAAAACATGCCGTCCTTGTTGTTGTCCTTGTTGCGAGTGTTCCGTGGCAACGAGCTAAACTCTGCCCCTTCGTACAAATGACGCGAGACGTTCAAACGATTATCGCCCTAAGGGTTCCAAGCGCGAACGGTGTGTGTGAACCTAGCATATCAAGTTCCAGCATCTCAACAAATGATCATAGTTCTTGTAGCATCCCAAATAGTTCTACAGTTCTAGATAGTTTTTTTCAGTAGTTCAGCCAATTTCAGGAAAAAAAATGAAAATTTAAAAATGAGATGTTAACTTCGCAAATGAACTCTCAGCATCTCACCCGTTCTCGATTCATAGACGTAAAATATGGATTGGGATGCAAAGTTCTACTGTTTCTAGACAGTATATCAATAGTTCTGGCCAAAAAAAACAAGTTTTTTTTTTTACATACATGACTACAAATAAGAAAATAAACTGTCAGTCTACCAGCATGCATATCACGTTTCAGAGAGGTTTTACATGCAGCATCTTATGTGTTATCAATCCTTACGCATTAAACAAACATATATCTCAACATTACAATGCATATAATCTAAACTGAAAATAATTTTAGACGAAAACGTAGCAATAAGGGAGAAAAAACGATTTTGCTTGATTACTACTTTACTACAACTGAAATGCTATGTTTTCGTGGGCTTTTAGGTCCAGCATCTCAGGCGTTCTGGTTGGTAACACGTAGAGCTATCATAGAACTAGACAGTTCCGACAGCTGAAAGTCAAACTGAAAGAGTTCTCAAAGGGAACTTAGCATTATGTCAGAAAAATCGATGTACTACGATTACTACTGACATAATATGTTTTTATGGGCTTCCAGGCCCAGCATCTCAGGCGTTCTGGGTGGAAACTCTTATAGCTATCATAGAACTACACAGTTCCGGCAGCTGGAAGTCAAACGGACAGAGTTCTAGAAGGAAACATAGCTTCATGTGAGAAAACTCGATTTTGTACGAATATCACTGATACGTTATGTTTTTGTGGGCTTTTTCTCACTTTATGCTAAGTATCCTTCGAGAACTTTTTTAGATTGGCTCCCAGCTGCCGGAACTGTCAAACTCTATAATATTTATAGGAGTTTCCACCCAGAACGCCTGGGATGCTGGGCCCGGAAGCCCACAAAAACAACGCATGTCAGTAGTAGTAATCCTATAAAATCGATTTTTGTCACCTTTCCTTCGAGAACTCTTCCCGTTTGGCTTCCAGCAGCCAGAACTGCCTAGTTCTATAATATTTATAGGTGTTTCCACCCAGAACGCCTGAGATGCTGGGCCCGGAAGCCCACAAAAACATCGCATGTAATGTAGTAATCCTACAAAATCGATTTTTCTCACCTTTCCTTCGAGACCTCTTTCCGTTTGGCTTCCAGCAGTCAGAACTGTCTAGTTCTGTAATATTTATAGGTGTTTCCACCCAGAACGCCTGAGATGCTGGGCCTGGAAGGCCATAAAAACGTAGTATATCAGTAGTAATCGCACAAAATCGATTTTTCTCACATAAAGCTAAGTTTCCTTCTAGAACTCTTTCGGTTTGACTTCCAGCTGCCAATACTGTCTAGTTCTATGATAGCTATACGTGTTTCCACCTATAACTCCTGAGATGCTGGGCCTGGAAGCCCAAAAAAACTTCGCATGTCAGTAGTAATCCAATAAAATCGATTTTTCTCACATAAAGCTAAGTTTCCTTTGAGAACTCTTGCCGTGTTGCTTCCCGCTGCAAGAACTGTCTAGTTCTATGATAGCTTAACGTGTTTCCATATAGAACTCTTGAGATGCTGGGCCTGGAAGCCCATTAAAACATAGCGTTTCAGTGATATTTGTACAAAATCGACTTTTCTCACATGAAGCTAAGTTTCCTTCTAGAACTCTGTCATTTTGACTGCCAGCTGCCGGAACTGTCTAGTTCTATGACAGCTATACGTGTTTCCACCTAGAACTCCTGAGATGCTGGGCCTGGAAGCCCAAAAAAACTTCGCATGTCAGTAGTAATCCAATAAAATCGATTTTTCTCACATAAAGCTAAGTTTCCTTTGAGAACTTTTTCCGTTTTGCTTCCAGCTGCCAGAACTGTCTAGTTAGGTGTTTCCACCCAGAACGCCTGAGATGCTGGGCCTGGAAGCTCACAAAAACATCGCATCGCATGTCAGTAGTAATCCTACAAAATCGATTTTTCTCACCTAAAACAGAGTTTCCTTCGAGAACTCTTTCCGTTTGGCTTCCAGCTGCCGGAACTGTCTAGTTCTATGATAGCTTTACGTGTTTCCATACAGAACTCTTGAGATGCTGGGCCTGGAAGCCCATTAAAACATAGCGTTTCAGTGATATTTGTACAAAATCGACTTTTCTCACATGAAGCTAAGTTTCCTTCTAGAACTGTCAGTTTGACTTCCAGCTACCGGAACTGTCTAGTTCTATAATCGCTATAGGAGTTTCCACCCAGAACGCCTGAGATGCTGGGCCCGGAAGCCCACAAAAACAAAGCATTTCGGTAGTAATCCTACAAAATAGATTTTTCTCACATTATGCTAAGGTTCCTTCGAGAACTCTTTCCGTTTGGCTTCCAGCAGCCAGAACTGTCCAGTTCTATAATATTTATAGGTGTTTCCACCCAGAACGCCTGAGATGCTGGTCCTGGAAGTCCAAAAAAAATTCGCATGTCAGTAGAAATCGTACAAAATCGATTTTTCTCGCATTATGCTAAGTTTCCTTCGAGAACTTTTTTAGATTGGCTCCCAGCTGCTAAAACTGTCTAGTTCTATGATAGCTTTACGTATTTCCATCCAGAACTCTTGAGATGCTGGGCCTGGAAGCCCAAAAAAACTTCGCATGTCAGTAGTAATCCAACACAATCAATTTTTCTCACATAAAGTTTCAGTGATATTTGTACAAAATCGACTTTTCTAACACGAAGCTAAGTTTCCTTCAAGAACTCTGTCAATTTGACTTCCAGCTACCGGAACTGTCTAGTTCTATAATAGCTATAAGAGTTTCCACCCAGAACCCCTGAGATGCTGCGCCTGGAAGCCCTCAAAAACATAGTATGTCAGTAGTAATCGTACAAAAACGATTTTTCTCACATTATGCTAAGATTCCTTAGAGAACTTTTTTAGATTGGCTCCCAGCTGCCAGAACTGTCTAGTTCTATAATATTTATAGGTGTTTCCACCCAGAACGCCTGAGATGCTAGGCCTGGAAGCCCAAAAAAACATCGCATGTCCTACAAAATCGATTTTCTCATATAAAACAGTTTCCTTCGAGAACTCTTTCCGTTTGGCTTCCAGCTGCCGGAACTGTCTAGTTCTATGATAGCTTTACGTGTTTCCATCCAGAACTCTTGAGATGCTGGGCCTGGAAGCCCATTTAAACATAGCGTTTCAGTGATATTTGTACAAAATCGACTTTTCTCACATGAAGCTAAGTTTCCTTCTAGAACTCTGTCAGTTTGACTTCCAGCTACCGGAACTGTCTAGTTCTATAATAGCTATAAGAGTTTCCACCCAGAACCCCTGAGATGCTGCGCCTAGAAGCCCTCAAAAACATAGTATGTCAGTAGTAATCGTACAAAAACGATTTATCTCACATTATGCTAAGTTTCCTTCGGGAACTTTTTTAGATTGGCTCCCAGCTGCCAGAACTGTCTAGTTCTATAATATTTATAGGTGTTTCCACCCAGAACGCCCGAGATGCTGGGCCCGGAAGCCCAAAAAAACATCGCATGTCCTACAAAATCGATTTTTCTCACATGAAGCTAAGTTTCCTTCTAGAACTGTCAGTTTGACTTCCAGCTACCGGAACTGTCTAGTTCTATAATAGCTATAGGAGTTTCCACCCGGAACCCCTGAGATGCTGGGCCTGCAAGCCCTCAAAAACATAGTATGTCAGTAGTAATCGTACAAAAACTATTTTTCTCACATTATGCTAAGTTTCCTTCGAGAACTTTTTTAGATTGGCTTCCAGCTGCCAGAACTGTCTAAATCTATAATATTTATAGGAGTTTCCACCCAGAACGCCTGAGATGCTGGGCCCGGAAGCCCACAAAAACAAAGCATTTCGGTAGTAATCCTACAAAATATATTTTTCTCACATTATGCTAAGGTTCCTTCGAGAACTCTTTCCGTTTGGCTTCCAGCAGCCAGAACTGTCTAGTTCTATAATATTTATAGGTGTTTCCACCCAGAACGCCTGAGATGCTGGGCCTGGAAGCTCACAAAAACATCGCATCGCATATCAGTAGTAATCCTACAAAATAGATTTTTCTCACATTATGCTAACCTTAGCATATTGTGAGAAGGAACCTTCCTTTGAGAACTCTTTCCGTTTGGCTTCCAGCTGCCAGAACTGTCTAGTTAGGTGTTTCCACCCAGAACGCCTGAGATGCTGGGCCTGGAAGCTCACAAAAACATCGCATCGCATGTCAGTAGTAATCCTACAAAATCGATTTTTCTCACATAAAACAGAGTTTCCTTCGAGAACTCTTTCCGTTTGGCTTCCAGCAGCCAGAACTGTCTAGTTCTATAATATTTATAGGTGTTTCCACCCAGAACGCCTGAGATGCTGGGCCTGGAAGCTCACAAAAACATCGCATCGCATATCAGTAGTAATCCTACAAAATAGATTTTTCTCACATTATGCTAACCTTAGCATAATGTGAGAAGGAACCTTCCTTTGAGAACTCTTTCCGTTTGGCTTCCAGCAGCCAGAACTGTCTAGTTCTATAATATTTATAGGTGTTTCCACCCAGAACGCCTGAGATGCTGGGCCTGGAAGCTCACAAAAACATCGCATCGCATGTCAGTAGTAATCCTACAAAATCGATTTTTCTCACATAAAACAGAGTTTCCTTCGAGAACTCTTTCCGTTTGGCTTCCAGCTGCCGGAACTGTCTAGTTCTATGATAGCTTTACGTGTTTCCATCCAGAACTCTTGAGATGCTAGGCCTGGAAGCTCATAAAAACATAGTATATCAGTAGTAATCGTACAAAACCAATTTTTCTCACATTATGCTAAGTTTCCTTTGAGAACTTTTTTAGATTGGCTCCCAGCTGCCAGAACTGTCTAGTTCTATGATAGCTTTACGTATTTCCATCCAGAACTCCTGAGATGCTGGGAATGGAAGCCCAAAAAAACATCGCAGTAATCCAACAAAACCTAGTTTTCTCACATTATGCTAAGTTTCCTTCAATAACTTTTTAACATTGGCTACCAGCTGCCGGAACTGTCTAGTTCTATGATAGTTTTACGTATTTCCATCCAGAACTCGTGAGATGCTGGGCCTAGAAGCACACAAATACATCGCATTTCAGTAGTAATCCTACAAAATCGATTTTTCTCACATAAAACAGAGTTTCCTACGAGAACTCTTTCCGTTTTGCTTCCAGCTGCCGGAACTGTCTAGTTCTATAATATTTATAGGTGTTTCCACCCAGAACGCCTGAGATGCTGGTCCTGGAAGCCCATTAAATTATAGCGTTTCAGTGATATTTGTACAAAATCGACTTTTCTCACATAAAGCTAAGTTTCCTTCTAGAACTCTGTCAGTTTGACTTCCAGCTGCCGCAACTGTCTAGTTCTATGATAGCTATACGTGTTTCCACCTAGAACCCCTGAGATGCTGGGCCTGGAAGCCCATAAAAACATAGTATGTCAGTAGTAATCGTACAACACCGACTTTTCTCACATTATGCTAAGTTTCCTTCTAGAACTCTGTCAGTTTGACTTCCAGCTGCCGCAACTGTCTAGTTCTATGATAGCTATACGTGTTTCCACCTAGAACCCCTGAGATGCTGGGCCTGGAAGCCCATAAAAACATAGTATGTCAGTAGTAATCGTACAACACCGACTTTTCTCACATTATGCTAAGTTTCCTTCTAGAACTCTGTCAGTTTGACTTCCAGCTGCTGGAACTGTCTAGTTCTATGATAGCTATACGTGTTTCCACCTAGAACTTCTGAGATGCTATGCCTGGAAGCCCAAAAAACCATCGCATGTCAGTAGTAATCCTATAAAATCGATTTTTCTCACATAAAACAGTTTCCTTCGAGAACTCTTTCCGTTTTGCTTGCAGCTGCCGGAACTGTCTAGTTATAGCTATCATAATAGCTTTACGTGTTTCCATACAGAACTCTTGAGATGCTCGGCCTGGAAGCCCATTAAAACATAGCGTTTCAGTGATATTTGTACAAAATCGACTTTTCTCACATAAAGCTAAGTTTCCTTCTAGAACTCTGTCAGTTTGACTTCCAGCTGCTGGGACTGTCTAGTTCTATGATAGCTATACGTGTTTCCACCTAGAACTTCTGAGATGCTAGGCCTGGAAGCCCAAAAAAAATCGCATGTCAGTAGTAATCCTACAAAATCGATTTTTCTCACATAAAACAGAGTTTCCTTCGAGAAAGTTTGTTTCCAGCTGCCGGAACTGTCTAGTTATAGCTATCATAATAGATTTACGTGTGTCCATACAGAACTCTTGAGATGCTGGGCCTGGAAGCCCATTAAAACATAGCGTTTCTGTGATATTTGTACAAAATCGACTTTTCTCACATGAAGCTAAGTATCCTTCTAGAACTCTGTCAGTTTGACTTCCAGCTGCCGGAACTGTCTAGTTCTATGATAGCTATACGTCTTTCCACCTAGAACTCCTGAGATGCTGGGCCTGGAAGCCCATAAAAACATAGTATGTCAGTAGTAATCGTACAAAACCGATTTTTCTCACATTATGCTAAGTTTCCTTCGGGAACTTTTTCAGATTGGCTCCCAGCTGCCAGAACTGTCTAGTTCTATGATAGCTTTACGTATTTCCATCCAGACCTTCTGAGATGCTGGGCCTAGAAGCACACAAAAACATCGCATGTCAGTAGTAATCCTACATAATCGATTTTTCTCACATAAAACAGAGTTTCCTTCGAGAACTCTTTCCGTTTTGCTTCCAGCTGCCGGAACTGTCTAGTTCTATAATATTTTTAGGTTGTTCCACCCAGAACGCCTGAAATGCTGGGCCTGGAAGCCCATTAAAATATAGCGTTTCAGTGATATTTGTACAAAATCGACTTTTCTCACATGAAGCTAAGTTTCCTTCTAGAACTGTCAGTTTGACTTCCAGCTACCGGAACTGTCTAGTTCTATAATAGCTATAGGAGTTTCCACCCGGAACCCCTGAGATGCTGGGCCTGCAAGCCCTCAAAAACATAGTATGTCAGTAGTAATCGTACAAAAACGATTTTTCTCACATTATGCTAAGTTTCCTTCGAGAACTTTTTTAGATTGGCTCCCAGCTGCCAGAACTGTCTAAATCTATAATATTTATAGGTGTTTCCACCCAGAACGCCTGAGATGCTGGGCCCGGAAGCCCACAAAAACAAAGCATTTCGGTAGTAATCCTACAAAATATATTTTTCTCACATTATGCTAAGGTTCCTTCGAGAACTCTTTCCGTTTGGCTTCCAGCAGCCAGAACTGTCTAGTTCTATAATATTTATAGGTGTTTCCACCCAGAACGCCTGAGATGCTGGGCCTGGAAGCTCACAAAAACATCGCATCGCATATCAGTAGTAATCCTACAAAATAGATTTTTCTCACATTATGCTAACCTTAGCATAATGTGAGAAGGAACCTTCCTTTGAGAACTCTTTCCGTTTGGCTTCCAGCTGCCAGAACTGTCTAGTTAGGTGTTTCCACCCAGAACGCCTGAGATGCTGGGCCTGGAAGCTCACAAAAACATCGCATCGCATGTCAGTAGTAATCCTACAAAATCGATTTTTCTCACATAAAACAGAGTTTCCTTCGAGAACTCTTTCCGTTTGGCTTCCAGCTGCCGGAACTGTCTAGTTCTATGATAGCTATACGTGTTTCCATCCAGAATTCTTGAGATGCTGGGCCTGGAAGCCCACAAAAACAAAGCATTTCGGTAGTAATCCTACAAAATATATTTTTCTCACATTATGCTAAGGTTCCTTCGAGAACTCTTTCCGTTTGGCTTCCACAGCCAGAACTGTCTAGTTCTATAATATTTATAGGTGTTTCCACCCAGAACGCCTGAGATGCTGGGCCTGGAAGCTCACAAAAACATCGCATCGCATATCAGTAGTAATCCTACAAAATAGATTTTTCTCACATTATGCTAACCTTAGCATAATGTGAGAAGGAACCTTCCTTTGAGAACTCTTTCCGTTTGGCTTCCAGCTGCCAGAACTGTCTAGTTAGGTGTTTCCACCCAGAACGCCTGAGATGCTGGGCCTGGAAGCTCACAAAAACATCGCATCGCATATCAGTAGTAATCCTACAAAATAGATTTTTCTCACATTATGCTAACCTTAGCATAATGTGAGAAGGAACCTTCCTTTGAGAACTCTTTCCGTTTGGCTTCCAGCTGCCAGAACTGTCTAGTTAGGTGTTTCCACCCAGAACGCCTGAGATGCTGGGCCTGGAAGCTCACAAAAACATCGCATCGCATATCAGTAGTAATCCTACAAAATAGATTTTTCTCACATTATGCTAACCTTAGCATAATGTGAGAAGGAACCTTCCTTTGAGAACTCTTTCCGTTTGGCTTCCAGCTGCCAGAACTGTCTAGTTAGGTGTTTCCACCCAGAACGCCTGAGATGCTGGGCCTGGAAGCTCACAAAAACATCGCATCGCATGTCAGTAGTAATCCTACAAAATCGATTTTTCTCACATAAAACAGAATTTCCTTCGAGAACTCTTTCCGTTTGGCTTCCAGCTGCCGGAACTGTCTAGTTCTATGATAGCTTTACGTGTTTCCATCCAGAACTCTTGAGATGCTAGGCCTGGAAGCTCATAAAAACATAGTATATCAGTAGTAATCGTACAAAACCAATTTTTCTCACATTATGCTAAGTTTCCTTTGAGAACTTTTTTAGATTGGCTCCCAGCTGCCAGAACTGTCTAGTTCTATGATAGCTTTACGTATTTCCATCCAGAACTCCTGAGATGCTGGGAATGGAAGCCCAAAAAAACATCGCAGTAATCCAACAAAACCGAGTTTTCTCACATTATGCTAAGTTTCCTTCAATAACTTTTTAACATTGGCTACCAGCTGCCGGAACTGTCTAGTTCTATGATAGTTTTACGTATTTCCATCCAGAACTCGTGAGATGCTGGGCCTAGAAGCACACAAATACATCGCATTTCAGTAGTAATCCTACAAAATCGATTTTTCTCACATAAAACAGAGTTTCCTACGAGAACTCTTTCCGTTTTGCTTCCAGCTGCCGGAACTGTCTAGTTCTATAATATTTATAGGTGTTTCCACCCAGAACGCCTGAGATGCTGGTCCTGGAAGCCCATTAAATTATAGCGTTTCAGTGATATTTGTACAAAATCGACTTTTCTCACATAAAGCTAAGTTTCCTTCTAGAACTCTGTCAGTTTGACTTCCAGCTGCCGCAACTGTCTAGTTCTATGATAGCTATACGTGTTTCCACCTAGAACCCCTGAGATGCTGGGCCTGGAAGCCCATAAAAACATAGTATGTCAGTAGTAATCGTACAACACCGACTTTTCTCACATTATGCTAAGTTTCCTTCTAGAACTCTGTCAGTTTGACTTCCAGCTGCTGGAACTGTCTAGTTCTATGATAGCTATACGTGTTTCCACCTAGAACTTCTGAGATGCTAGGCCTGGAAGCCCAAAAAACCATCGCATGTCAGTAGTAATCCTATAAAATCGATTTTTCTCACATAAAACAGTTTCCTTCGAGAACTCTTTCCGTTTTGCTTCCAGCTGCCGGAACTGTCTAGTTCTATAATATTTTTAGGTTGTTCCACCCAGAACGCCTGAAATGCTGGGCCTGGAAGCCCATTAAAATATAGCGTTTTAGTGACATTTGTACATAATCGACTTTTCTCACATAAAGCTAAGTTTCCTTCTAGAACTCTGTCAGTTTGACTTCCAGCTGCCGGAACTGTCTAGTTCTACGATAGCTATACGTGTTTCCACCTAGAACCCCTGAGATGCTGGGCCTGGAAGCCCATAAAAACATAGTATGTCAGTAGTAATCGTACAAAACCGACTTTTCTCACATTATGCTAAGTTTCCTTCTAGAACTCTGTCAGTTTGACTTCCAGCTGCTGGAACTGTCTAGTTCTATGATAGCTATACGTGTTTCCACCTAGAACTTCTGAGATGCTAGGCCTGGAAGCCCAAAAAAACATCGCATGTCAGTAGTAATCCTACAAAGTCGATTTTTCTCACATAAAACAGAGTTTCCTACGAGAACTCTTTCCGTTTTGCTTCCAGCTGCCGGAACTGTCTAGTTCTATAATATTTATAGGTGTTTCCACCCAGAACGCCTGAGATGCTGGTCCTGGAAGCCCATTAAATTATAGCGTTTCAGTGATATTTGTACAAAATCGACTTTTCTCACATAAAGCTAAGTTTCCTTCTAGAACTCTGTCAGTTTGACTTCCAGCTGCCGCAACTGTCTAGTTCTATGATAGCTATACGTGTTTCCACCTAGAACCCCTGAGATGCTGGGCCTGGAAGCCCATAAAAACATAGTATGTCAGTAGTAATCGTACAACACCGACTTTTCTCACATTATGCTAAGTTTCCTTCTAGAACTCTGTCAGTTTGACTTCCAGCTGCTGGAACTGTCTAGTTCTATGATAGCTATACGTGTTTCCACCTAGAACTTCTGAGATGCTAGGCCTGGAAGCCCAAAAAACCATCGCATGTCAGTAGTAATCCTATAAAATCGATTTTTCTCACATAAAACAGTTTCCTTCGAGAACTCTTTCCGTTTTGCTTCCAGCTGCCGGAACTGTCTAGTTCTATAATATTTTTAGGTTGTTCCACCCAGAACGCCTGAAATGCTGGGCCTGGAAGCCCATTAAAATATAGCGTTTCAGTGATATTTGTACAAAATCGACTTTTCTCACATAAAGCTAAGTTTCCTTCTAGAACTCTGTCAGTTTGACTTCCAGCTGCCGGAACTGTCTAGTTCTACGATAGCTATACGTGTTTCCACCTAGAACCCCTGAGATGCTGGGCCTGGAAGCCCATAAAAACATAGTATGTCAGTAGTAATCGTACAAAACTGACTTTTCGCACATTATGCTAAGTTTCCTTCTAGAACTCTGTCAGTTTGACTTCCAGCTGCTGGAAATGTCTAGTTCTATGATAGCTTTACGTGTTTCCATACAGAACTCTTGAGATGCTGGGCCTGGAAGCCCATTAAAACATAGCGTTTTAGTGACATTTGTACATAATCGACTTTTCTCACATAAAGCTAAGTTTCCTTCTAGAACTCTGTCAGTTTGACTTCCAGCTGCCGGAACTGTCTAGTTCTACGATAGCTATACGTGTTTCCACCTAGAACCCCTGAGATGCTGGGCCTGGAAGCCCATAAAAACATAGTATGTCAGTAGTAATCGTACAAAACCGACTTTTCTCACATTATGCTAAGTTTCCTTCTAGAACTCTGTCAGTTTGACTTCCAGCTGCTGGAACTGTCTAGTTCTATGATAGCTATACGTGTTTCCACCTAGAACTTCTGAGATGCTGGGCCTGGAAGCCCAAAAAAACATCGCATGTCAGTAGTAATCCTACAAAATCGATTTTTCTCACATAAAACAGAGTTTCCTTCGAGAACTCTTTCCGTTTTGCTTCCAGCTGCCGGAACTGTCTAGTTCTATGATAGCTTTACGTGTTTCCATACAGAACTCTTGTGATGCTGGGCCTGGAAGCCCATTAAAACATAGCGTTTCAGTGATATTTGTACAAAATCGACTTTTCTCACATGAAGCTAAGTATCCTTCTAGAACTCTGTCAGTTTGACTTCCAGCTGCCGGAACTGTCTAGTTCTATGATAGCTTTACGTGTTCCCACCTAGAACTCCTGAGATGCTGGGCCTGGAAGCCCATAAAACATAGTGTGTCAGTAGTAATCGTAGTACATTGATTTTTCTGACATAATGCTAAGTTCCCTTTGAGAACTCTTTCAGTTTGACTTTCAGCTGCCGGAACTGTCTAGTTCTATGATAGCTCTACGTGTTACCAGCCAGAACGCCTGAGATGCTGGACCTAAAAGCCCACGAAAACATAGCATTTCAGTAGTAGTAAAGTAGTAATCAAGCAAAATCGATTTTTCTCCCTTATTGCTACGTTTTCGTCTAAAATTATTTTCAGTTTAGATTATATGCATTGTAATGTTGAGATATATGTATGTTTAATGCGTAAGGATTGATAACACATAAGATGCTGCATGTAAAACCTCTCTGAAACGTGATATGCATGCTGGTAGACTGACAGTTTATTTTCTTATTTGTAGTCATGTATGTAAAAAAAAAAACTTGTTTTTTTTGGCCAGAACTATTGATATACTGTCTAGAAACAGTAGAACTTTGCATCCCAATCCATATTTTACATCTAGGAATCGAGAACGGGTGAGATGCTGAGAGTTCATTTGCGAAGTTAACATCTCATTTTTTACTTTTCATTTTTTTTACTGAAATTGGCTGAACTACTGAAAAAAACTATCTAGAACTGTAGAACTATTTGGGATGCTACAAGAACTATCATCATTTGTTGAGATGCTGGAACTTGATATGCTAGGTTCACACACACGCGCGAACGCAGGCGATTTTAGTGATTATAGTGTCTACTGTCAGAGAACTGAGTGCTTTTTCCAGCGAGCGAAAAAATCATAGAAGTCTAAGTAGCGCCGCAAAATGGTCCCACAGAATGGTTGCCATTGACATTATGCGGGGTGTCAAAACGATGCCAGGCAGCCGTTTAGTTCGAACATGCGCATACCGGGTTTAGACACGTGTTTGGGTAGAAATTTTTAGCATTCTATGGTTTATTGGAAGAGATCGCTTTTTTTAGCGATAAGACCGCCTGTTGTCTACCATTGTTTATGTTTAATTTACCTCTATTTTATTTTACAAGCTTTTATTTAGTTTCACCTGTCCCGTTGTCTGTTTGTCTCTCTGTCTGTAATCAAATCTTGCAAGTTAAATTTGATCCACTTCCCGTTTTCCGATTGAGCTGAAATTTTGCATGCATGTATAAATCGCGTGACAATGCAATATTATGATGATGTGGATGATGATGGAGTTGGAAGGTGGCCATAGGAACTCCGTAATACAACCACATAATCCCATCGAGTTTGGGCTCGTTAGAATCGTCTCAATGAGTAGTTGATGATGGTATACAGAAAAGTACAGTCGGCAATAAAAGCTTGTACCAAAAATGACATTTTTGACAGAAAATTATTTCTATTTATCTACTGCGTCTGGTGAGCAATAAAGAATATTTGTATTGTATTGTATTATATTGTTTTTTCGTTCGTTGGCTTTTTCCTTGTAAAGTTTATCTGCTAATGTACGAAACTGCATAAGAAGTAAGAGCATATTTCGGTTTTCGCCGTAAATTCTGTGATTCATTCGCCGTGCGTAGTCGCACAAAATTAGATCATAGCCGGATAACAACTTAATAATACCATGACGACGAATAGAGTACACACTAATACATTTATAATAGGACTCGCTTCTGCTCGCGACTGCGTCCGCGTGGAACTCGTTTTATCGTAGCTCCAAACAAACTTTCATCCCCCATTATATGGTGACCCCTTAGGAGATGATTTCCGAGATAAAAACTATCGTCCTTCCCGGGACTCAAACTATATCTATACCAAATTTCATCTAAATCGATTCAGCGGTTTAAGCGTGAAGAGGTAAAAGACAGACAGACGCACTTTCGCATGTAGAATATTACTAGCTTCCGCCCGAGACTTCTTCTGCGTCGATCCGGGATAAAAACTATGCTATATTTTAATCCAGGCTATAAACTATCTTTGTGTAAAATTTCATCCAAATCGTTTGAGCCGTTTAACCGTGATTGAGTAACATAGGTACATCTAAACATCCAAACTTTCGCATTTATA
The DNA here is from genome assembly GCA_947049275.1 of Epinotia bilunana. Lineage (NCBI taxonomy): Eukaryota > Metazoa > Arthropoda > Insecta > Lepidoptera > Tortricidae > Epinotia > Epinotia bilunana. The sequence continues at coordinate 3,150,587 of OX346271.1, read as the reverse complement.
ATATTAGTGGGATATGTATGGATAGATGTGCTTAGAAAAGTCTGTTAAAATTTAATATTTGGACGAGCTTTTGTTGCCGATTGAACTTTTCTTTGCGCAGTCAATGAACCCAAACACAACGGGATCTGGTGTAGTTTTGAGGTAATGTTTAGTTTAGCCACCTTTCGTCTCCATCATCAGGGCAGTTCGGTGGTGCCATAGAGTTGTATTGTCAGCGAACTTGCATAAGTACGCCAAATGTCATCTCAATCGGACACCGGCAACTGGCTGAAAAATGGGTCGAAATTCTAAAGAACGACATAGATACGTACAGTGCAATATAAACCTTGTAATAAGTGAAGTCAAGCACATTATTTTTACTACACATAATAAATTAATTTATTTAGGTACCTCTGAGGTCTCCCGACGTTTCGGATGTGTCGCAACATGGTCAAGGGACAACTGGCTTGAGCGGGTATCAACATCTCCTGTAGTAAAAATAATGTGTGAGAATCGTGAAAGTTTTAAGCTTCCAAAGCATGGAAGCGCTCATTTATATTAACCATCCAAACATCAGGTGGTCACCCATCCAAAGACTGACCGCTGCCATCTTTGCTTAACCCACGTTATCGTTTCCGACTCGCAGGCGCCGCTAGGCTATGAGCGCTTCAGCTGAATCGGATAACAGCGAGTGACTGAAAAATTGATTGCAAATTTTGACGTACAACTTACATACTCGTACATACGAACAGGTCAAATTAAAATGAACCTTGTAAAAAGCAACCCTACCATCCAAGGTAAAAGATTCAAATTCCATTGTCAGTTTTATAAAAGTCGGACACGTTCAATTCTACCATGGATAATTGGATCAATCAGAGTGCGGCCTTTAATGTTATTTATAGGTCATTCACTCGATCTCTGATATGATTCGTTTGGGCGTTGAATTCGTACTCTACTAACATGATACAATTAGACTTTAAAAAAATCTACAGACCATATGAAATTCAACCTTATGCCAATGATATAAAGACTACCAGGGAAAACTTTTCTCGTTTTATGTAATGTTTATCGGCAATGGAACGCATACATATAGGCTAAACTAAATTGCTAAAGAGAGAAATTTTATGGCTCGTACATACCGGTCAATAACTAGGTCGTTACAGTAACGTTCGTATACAGCAGGCCGGCTGTTTCTGCATGCTGAAAATATCGAGTACTCCGTCCGCTTGGAGGTCGTTTAAATAGCTCCATACACATTTATATAGCTCCAATAGCTCCATACACATTTATATAGCTCCAATAGCTCCATACACATTTATATAGCTCCAATAGCTCCGTACACATTTATATAGCTCCAATAGCTCCATACACATTTATATAGCTCCAATAGCTCCATACACATTTATATAGCTCCAATAGCTCCATACACATTTATATAACTCCAATAGCTCCATAGACATTTATATAGCTCCAATAGCTCCATACACATTTATATAGCTCCAATAGCTCCGTACACATTTATATAGCTCCAATAGCTCCATAGACATTTATATAGCTCCAATAGCTCCGTACACATTTATATAGCTCCAATAGCTCCATACACATTTATATAGCTCCAATAGCTCCGTACACATTTATATAGCTCCAATAGCTCCATAGACATTTATATAGCTCCAATAGCTCCATACACATTTATATAGCTCCAATAGCTCCGTACACATTTATATAGCTCCAATAGCTCCATACACATTTATATAGCTCCAATAGCTCCATTCACATTTATATAGCTCCAATAGCTCCATACACAATTATATAGCTCCAATAGCTCCATACACATTTATGTAGCTCCAATAGCTCCATACACATTTATATAGCTCCAATAGCTCCATAGACATGTATATAGCTCCAATAGCTCCGTACACATTTATATAGCTCCAATAGCTCCGTACACATTTATATAGCTCCAATAGCTCCATACACATTTATATAGCTCCAATAGCTCCGTACACATTTATATAGCTCCAATAGCTCCATACACATTTATATAGCTCCAATAGCTCCGTACACATTTATATAGCTCCAATAGCTCCGTACACATTTATATAGCTCCAATAGCTCCATACACATTTATATAGCTCCAATAGCTCCATACACATTTATATAGCTCCAATAGCTCCATACACATTTATATAGCTCCAATAGCTCCATACACATTTATGTAGCTCCAATAGCTCCATACACATTTATATAGCTCCAATAGCTCCATAGACATGTATATAGCTTCAATAGCTCCGTACACATTTATATAGCTCCAATAGCTCCATACACATTTATATAGCTCCAATAGCTCCATACACATTTATATAGCTCCAATAGCTCCATACACATTTATATAGCTCCAATAGCTCCATACACATTTATATAGCTCCAATAGCTCCATAGACATGTATATAGCTCCAATAGCTCCGTACACATTTATATAGCTCCAATAGCTCCATACACATTTATATAGCTCCAATAGCTCCATACACATTTATATAGCTCCAATAGCTCCATACACATTTATATAGCTCCAATAGCTCCGTACACATTTATATAGCTCCAATAGCTCCGTACACATTTATATAGCTCCAATAGCTCCATACACATTTATATAGCTCCAATAGCTCCATACACATTTATATAGCTCCAATAGCTCCATACACATTTATATAGCTCCAATAGCTCCATAGACATGTATATAGCTCCAATAGCTCCGTACACATTTATATAGCTCCAATAGCTCCATACACATTTATATAGCTCCAATAGCTCCATACACATTTATATAGCTCCAATAGCTCCATAGACATTTATATAGCTCCAATAGCTCCATAGACATTTATATAGCTCCAATAGCTCCATACACATTTATATAGCTCCAATAGCTCCATACACATTTATATAGCTCCAATAGCTCCATACACATTTATATAGCTCCAATAGCTCCGTACACATTTATATAGCTCCAATAGCTCCATACACATTTATATAGCTCCAATAGCTCCATACACATTTATATAGCTCCAATAGCTCCATACACATTTATATAGCTCCAATAGCTCCATACACATTTATATAGCTCCAATAGCTCCATACACATTTATATAGCTCCAATAGCTCCATAGACATTTATATAGCTCCAATAGCTCCATACACATTTATACAGTGTTTTTTTAAAATGGTACAGTATGGGGAAATCCGAATCTAAAGGAGATAGAGGAAGAGTGTCCAAGGAGACATTAGGTGTTTTTTTATGTAAACAAATTTGGCTCATTAAAATTTTTGGTCAAGCGTGAGTTGTTCTTAAAAAATTATAAAGTTGGTCAATTTTTTTTTTGACGCGGGTCGGTTCTGTTCATGTAAGGATTATTTCATTGTATGGAAAGAAAAAAATCTGAACAGCAGAAGTTGGTCAAATTTAATGAAAACTAATCTTCATACAATTGCAGTATTCGCCTTTTAATATTGTTACAAGTCTAGGCGTGTAAAAAAAATATTTAAAATTATTCCATTTTTAAATTTCGATAATCGATAAGAGCTCCAGATGATTCAAGAGAAGAACATTTTTTTTAATCTTCGTAAACATCATGGCACGCGATAGTCTTGAAATTATAAAAAAAAGAATTCAAATTTGGAACGTAAGTTATTTCTGCAGCAAAGAATTCAAATTTGGAACGTACGTTATTTCTGCAGCTGTGATTTTGACGAGCAGTTTCCAAACCGTTGGATGGGTACATATGGGCCGATAAAGTGGCCCCCACGATCGCCCGACTTAACGCCATTACATTTTTTCTTATGGGGTTACCTTAAGGGTCGAATTTATGAATCCCGATACAACTCCGTACAAGAATTAAAAGATGCTGTTTACAACACTTTAATTCACCATAAGTCTCTGTTAAATGCAACTAGAAGTGTCTTGAAGCGTGCTCGTACCTGCATAAGACAAGACGGCGGCCACATCGAACATTTACTCAAGTAATAAACCAACTGTATGAAGATTAGTTTTCATTAAATTTGACCAACTTCTGCTGTTCAGATTTTTTTCTTTCCATACAATGAAATAATTCTTACATGAAACAGAGCAGACCCGCGTCAAAAAAAAATTGACCAACTTAATAATTTTTTAAGAACAACTCACGCTTGACCCAAAATTTTAACGAGCCAAATTTGTTTACATAAAAAAACACCTAATGTCTCCTTGGACACTTTTCCTCTATCTCCTTTAGATTCGGATTTCCCCATACTGTCCCATTTAAAAAAAACACTGTATAGCTCCAATAGCTCCATACACATTTATATAGCTCCAAGAGCTCCATACATATTTTCGCCCGCCATTTCTACCCTTTGGGGGATGATTTCCGGGATAAAAACTATCCTATGTCCTTCCCCGGGACTCAAACTATCACTATACCAAATTTCATCTTAATCGGTGCAGCGGTAGCGTGAAAAGGTAACAGACAGACACACAGATAGAGAGCCAGACACTTTTGCATTTATTAGTACTTAGTATGGATATATTTTGAATAATTTAATTTCGATCGAACGAAAATCAATCGTTTCGTTTTCATGTTCGATTGTCATTTGAATGCAGTTACTTGCTTATGATAAATATTTAACTGAAATAGAATGTATCATATAAAACACGTTCTATATCGGTAAAAACTATAGGCTAGGAGCTTAACTATTAGAGGAAAATAACACTCCTGAGCTAGGGAACAAGCCTGTGTTTCAGACAAAATAGGACCAACAATTAAATATGTTATTCACATGCAAAATACAATACAATATCATTCCATAGAAGAAATAGTCGCCATAGAGAAAAATACCCTATCTTCGATAATTAAATGTGCTTTTCCTTCATATCGCATCACAGACCCTGGCAGTTCTGGGACATTCTGTATAACCCTTCCTGCCGATTAAGGCTTGTATACCCGCTAAAGTCCTTGAGCGTATGGGCGGAGCCTCGACCCTCTCCCCGCGCAAGTGGCACAACCTGCCGTCGTTTATTAAGCGTTACATAGATTAAGTTACAGACGCGTCATCGCGCATCGTTACCAATGCAAGGGTGGACGTGGGTGGGTGACATTCGTCATGCTTAATTGAAACGTGATATTTGTCATACATAAATTACATAATTGATTAAGTTCAAAAATTATGTCCCTACTATTATAATACTATTTACTTACGATTAGTGTAGTTCCGTCAGCACGGCTAGCACGAGACGGCCGCGACATACACTCGATTTTTCTCGCACTATCGGTCTCTCTCTTATTAGAACATTAGGAAAGAGAAGTATAGTGTAAGAAAAATCGAGAGTATGTCGCGGCCGTGTCGTGCTAGCCGTGCTAGTGAAAACGAAATTCGTTCGAATAACTCTCATTGTCGCTCGAACTAGCTAGCGCGACAGAGAGGGAGATACACGAACGAAGTTCGGTTTCGTTTCGCGGTAGGCCCTCAGCACGCCTAGCACTAGACGGCCGCGACATACTTTCGATTTTTCTCGCACTATACCTCTGTTACTAAATATTCTAATAAGAGAGAGAAAGGTAATAATAATAATCCATACCTACTGTTGCCCTTAGGCCATTTTTTAATGTCGCTATTAATAGGGGCCCATCTAGCAGTTAGCGAGTCACCGTGTGCCAGAGATAAAATGTGAAACAGTTTTATTGGGCAGGCGTCCGATGTTTCATCCAATAGCCCAGCTACTAGTCCATTATTTTCACCCAATAACCCGTTTTATTTAGATTCCATCAACTAGCAATAGACTTACACCCCAGCGGGTGCTGTTTCTGTGTGCGTCCCATGACACGGGCAGAGACAGCATCCGCTTGGTGTACTCCTTGCATTTCATTAAATTGTCAAAAGGGCCTCTACGTGTTGGCTCAGATCTCCACGCACGCCTCCCAAAGGACCGGGACATCATTGTCCCGTGAGCGGGAAAGACATATAATCCATACTATCCATACTTTCATATCCATACTCCATACTAATATTATAAATGCGAAAGTGTGTCTGTCAGTCCGTTACCTTTTGTGTAAGTGTAAGGTTGTTAAGTTTTAAACTACTTCCTTGATTTGATGATGATGGCGTCAGTCAGTCAGCATCAGATAGTTAGTAGCATCCAAAGTAGCCAAATATATCGTAACACATTCCTTACTCCTACTTATAGTAACAAAGGCTATTTCAATGAATGTACGTGACGATATATTTGGCTAACTTGGCTGCTACTAACTATATTATGCTGAATGTACAGAAATCGGCCTCGGGTAAATATATACTTATAGATTAGTTGTACGTTAACCATACTTTGTTTCATATCAAATAATAACTCTGTATCGAACTTGGAGTTGGCATGCAACCCATAGGTAGGTACTTACAATATTTGCCAAGCCCACTATTTTTATTAGAACTTATTCTATTAACACTTGACAGTCATTAATACGAGCAGATAAAACAATATTGTTTCTATAATTGTTCATGCTCCTAAGCAATAGATATTGTAAATATATTTACTAATAAAATGTCTGGTTTTAGCGATTTCCCAATTTTGATACTGTTTAGATATTTGATACTTTGATAGAATAGGTATTTACTTGTGTATTCTTTTTCCTCTTCTCTTGTAAAATTTCTTGATATTACGTATTTTCCTCCTGCGCTTATTTAACCCCAAAGACCCAAAATAATTATTCTCTCTACTCTAGTATCGTAAGTTTGTATGTTACTAACAATCTATGGGCAAACTGGCCTGAAATAAAGAATTTATTATTATTATTATTATTATTTCCCATCTTGAACTAAAAACAAAATCTAAACTGTACCTACGTAACTGTTAATTAGGTACAAACGCCAACACAGTTAACTGACCATCCTGTATTTATACAAGAACCTTATTACAATGCACATAAAGTGCACGGATGGTCAGTCAGCTATCTTGTCTATAGTACCTACTACTTTACAAACCACGAAATAGATTGTCCACTCTATGCAACAAAATTATCTGTCACTAAAAACTAAACTATACGCAAATGTTTATTAGTTACCTACTATACGAATCACAAAACGGATTGTCCACTCTATGCAACAAATATAGTCCACAATTTCCAAAAATATTTAAAAATTTCGGCGCAGCGCAAATTGACACAGGTCCGACATGCAACGTGTCTCGTCCCGCACTGACCGTATGGACGAAAACGGGGAGGCGTAGGAACTTTGGCGGAATATTTCAGAAAACGAGATAAATTTTTAAGAAAATAAAGAAAGTAAGAAAATGATGGCCTTGTTCATTATTTTATGAAGAAAGTTATAAAATTTCATATTACTCTGATAAAAAATGGAGCAGTAAAATGGTTACAAGTGAAAAAATAGGGGTGACTTTAGATTTCTTTTTCTCTAATTTGTATTGTTAAAATGGATTTCTACGAAAACTATGACCCGTCGCATATCTTGCAGATTATGATATATTTTTTCCGACGGCAAAAATGTTACGTTATAATGTATAAAACGGTTACAAAACAACTCATTTTCACGAAAATTTCGAATGTGGAGCCTTAAGTATCACGTGGTAACCGTGACCGTTACACGCCGTCAGACAAGTTCTGACCTAAAACCGCTGGCAGCATGTGAACATTAACATTACCGGTCACGCTATACTCAAAATGATTTAATTTGGCCGAGTTGTATCAAAGTAATCCTTCCCGAAAACGACTTTACCGTCCACGTCCAGACCTCAAGATTTAAAATCACAACACTTTTCGGACATTATTAGTACATTGTTTAACGACGGGCGTAAGTGGAATATTGCGAACAAGAGTCTATCAGAAGCCCGACGCCGAAGGCGGAGGGCTTTTGATGACTCGAGTTTGCAATATTCTTACGCCCGTGTTATACACAATGTTTTTCATCACATTTGCGTGATTTGCGAGGATACAATTTAAGAAAAAAACCATTACGCCCGTGGGCGTAATATAGGCTATTACAGCTCTGTATGCCTGCCTGCCTGCGCATTATGAAGCCCGTTTCGAGCAAGTGTGATGACAAAATAATTTCTACTATACAAACACCTTACAGTTCCGATATCTCGATCAGCTTGTGTAACGAGCCACTTTCGCTGCCAGCCGCCTTAATGCAATAATGAGTGTTGGTTGTCAGTACGGGTCATTCATGCGCGCGCATTTGAAACGTAACCCTGCCTTTTGTTCCGGCTTTTGTTTGTGATCGGTGTTTGTTTTACTACGACGGTGGCAAACAGGCGGACTCGATGACCCTGAGGGGCTACCGCGAAGTGAAAACTAACTTCGTTCGAGTATCTCCATCTCTGTCGCTCGAACTAGCAAGTGCAACAGAGACGGAGATACACAAACGAAATTCGTTTTCGTTTCGCGGTAGGGCCTCTGCATCGATTTGAGTATTCGATGTGTTGATAGCCCGGGACAAATCCAGGTCCTAGGATCGTCATCACGCATCCGCTCACCACTCCGCCACATGGCGTACGCAAGTTTGATCACAGTGACATGGTATTAAATAAAAGGGTCCCCCAGTCTCAACACGGCGTGATAAAAAAGAAATTCAAAGGTGTATGTATGTGAAGTCCCCAACCCGCACTGATGACAGACCCATCCATAACAATAGGAGGATGTATACAGGCTGATAATCGTTCAATTAAAAAGTGCGTGACGGGCCACGCGCAGTGTAGGGTTCCGTAGTTGCCTGTCTGTCTTAGTTACATCGACGTGCGGTGCGGTTGCGTCGGCCGAATTTGTACGAAAATTGGCCTTTCCAAGTACACATTAAGTTGATGACTATTACTCGGTAACTACTAAAACGATTTCGATCCAACAATACCCCACACCATGGGTTTAACGAGAAAAAAAAATACATCCCCGCTTTAGGTGTAGGGGCCGAGGTACAATACAATACAAATACTCTTTATTGCACACCTCACACAAAAAAAGCAGTTAAAAAGAAAAACAATACAATAACATGTAGGTAGAGGTAGACCACAGGCGGTCTTATCGCTGAAGAGCGATCTCTTCCAGACAAACTTTGGGTATCGGAGAAAGAGATAAAACTAGATTATGTAGTAGGTGGTGCAGAGATTATAATAAGCCAAAAATCAAAATAATTATATTAATGCACGTACATAAATAGCTCTTTATATACACAATCATACATATATACAAATAACACAAATAAAAATATATAATACATAAACAGTCAGCCAATAATAATAATAGTAAGACAATCAGGGTTAGGGGAAAGACAAATAATGTTCTTACAGGCCAGTACACACGTACCCCCTAAATAATTTTTTAATCAAGATTTTATTGTACTGTTTTGTCGGCGTGATTGATTTATATACCCATGCTGCCGAATCACAGTTTCCTAGTAGTAATGGTTACTGAGATAATCCGAAGACGGACAGACAGAAAGACGGACATGGCGAAACTATAAGGGTTCCTTGTTGACTACGGAACCCTAATAAAAAGTACCCTACTCTTACCTGAAACTATATGCAATATAGATTACTCCAGATGCCTTTTCAGGTTCAGTGAGCCAAGAAATTGGTCTACGACTTTTCGACTTTATTATTTGTTAGTTACATCAAGGTTCAAGAGTGGTAGACCAATTTCTTGGCTTACTTTACATTACACTTACACGATACGTTAATTTGATAAAGTCACCGATACCTATTTACCAAAGCGAAAGCTGTCCAACAAGTTTTTTACGTGAATATTAATTACTTACGCATTCGCCTTATACGCACGTATGTCGTCATACATAAGTGACAGCGGGCGTTGGCCCATTATATGCAAAAAACACTGCCTAGCGTATAGTAACTTTGTAACCTAAACCTAACTTCACAGAAGTTCTTTCTGCAAAAATATATATTGCATATTGGTATTCTTTATTGTACACCTTATAGAAATATAAAAACACAGTAGTAGTAAAGAAAAAGCGACTGTTAGAGCAGAGGAAAACATTAGGTGGTCTTATCGTTACAGAGCGATCTCTTCCAGAGACTTCAAGATAACTTTTGTGTTAGTGAAGAGAAACATAACTAGTCGCTGGTGCAACAAAAACACAAATGTTCGTTTAAAGCCCTAATTTTAGTTGGAGTCATGTGTCCCCCCCCTGCCGGCTAAATGGCTACTACTGGGGATGTGAAAAAAATCGTGGTAGTAGTACATATAATGACTTTAAAAGGAAAACTATCACTAACTATCACAAACTATCACAAACGGTAACCACTTATGCCTACTTGGCATAAGTGGTTACCGAGTAATAGTCGACCAACTTAATGTGTAATTGAAAAGGCCAATTTTCGTACAAATTCGGCCGACGCAACCGTACCGCACGTCGATGTAACTAAGACAGACAGGCAACTACGGAACCCTAGTCTGCGCGTGGCACGACACGCACTTGGGCGGTTTTATTTGGGTTCATGAACAATGTCCGCGGGCAGAGTGTTCAGTATATAAGGTATACGTTTCGTTAGTGTCCTATCACCATAGTAATTGGATACTCCAGGTACTTCATACTTGCCCGCGGTCATTGTCCTTGTGTGTTTGTGTCTAATTAGGTCTAAGTATTTCAGGTTGACATGGTTATTTACTGCTAACAAGTATTTCAGTTTAGAGCCCTATGGACCCTACACCACTACAAAACAACATCAGCCAATAGTAACTGCAATTATCGAGAATGTGTTAGGTTAGGTCACAAGGTACCAAGCGTTGCTCGTACACATACATTTACTCCACCTTATTCTTAATGCAATAAGAGCTATTATTGTTTACTCCCATTCTAGAGTGCATTGCGCCGTGGTTATCACTGTGCCTCTAAGTTCAAGAGCGTTGATAACACACTGTGCTTGTTTTTGCATAATTAATTACATTTTGGAACGTATGTCTACAGTTTAAGGTTTATAATTGAATATAAATTTATGGAGTAGTGGGGTCAGCTTCAGTAGGAGCGGGTATTTAACCTTTATCACTAAGTTATTTCATACGCGCATTAGGTCAAAATAAACCTTTAATTAACTTTGCGTGTAGCTTTCCTAATCGATTTTCACGCATTTCTAGTTGTTTAAAAGAAGTAAGATACGGTTATTTCAAACCGTCGATAATCATTCATTAAGTTACGAGGGGCGGCTGATAAGTTCTAACTGTTCTAAGCCTACAATATATCAAAAATAACTTATGTTTATTTTTCAATATAATCTCCCTCTAATTCAATGCATTTTTTTCATTTTTACAAGCTTTTATTTAGTTTCACCTGTCCCGTTGTCTGTCTGTCTGTCTGTCTGTCTGTAATCAAACCTTGCAAGTTAAATTTGACCGACTTCCCGGTGACCGATTGAGCTGAAATTTTGGGTATGAGTATAGTTTGGTTGGATGACAATTCAATATTATGGTACCATCGAGCTGATCTGATGATGGAGACGGAAGGTGCTTCAGTACTTATTCGATGTGACCCCGTTGAGTTTGGGGTCGTTAGAATCGTCTCAATGAGTAGTTGATGATGATATACAGAAAAGTACAGTCGGCAATAAAAGCTTGTACCAAAAATGAAATTTTTGACAGAAACTTGTTTATACATAGGCCACACTGAAAGTTTTGCACTCCTGGCTATTCGCACTCATTCCAATTTCGAATTGATTATTTAAAAAAAATATAGACCTTTGTTTATGGAATGTACTAAATATTGGCGGGAAATCGATAGTCATTTGTTTTTTTTGTCAGTTCGAAATAAACCGATTGCATTCAAAATGGATTTGACGCGTAAAGATTTTAGAGCAATGATTTTTTATGATTTTAAAAGTTCTCTTTCTCCGCATGAGTGTAGTACTCGCCTTCAAAATGCATTTGGTGTTGAAGCACCACATCTGAGCACCGTGAGACGTTGGTACGCTGAATTTAATAGGGGCCGTGTTAGTCTCGATGACGAGTTTCGTGAAGGTCGACCGTCAACCGCGGTCACTGAAGAAAACGTTGCTGCTGTGAGACGACTGATAGAAGAAAACCGACGAATCACTTACGACGAAATTCGAGGACAATTAGGGATTGGTATGAGTCAAATACAAAAGATTTTACACGAAAATTTAAAAGTCAGGAAACTTTGTTGTCGGTGGATTCCTCATGAACTAACTTCAGGCCAAAAACGGGCACGTGTCGACTGGTGCCAAGAAATGCTGCGGAAATATAAGAACGGATGTTCAAATGGTGTATATAACATCGTAACAGGAGATGAAACATGGATTTATTGTTACGATCCAGAAAAGAAACAACAGTCTAGTGAATGGGTCTTTGAAGGTGACAGTAGGCCAACAAAAATTCAACAAGCCAAAAGCGTTGCCAAACAAATGATCGCTTGTTTTTTTTCAAAAAGTGGCCATGTCTGCACAGTCCTTCTAAATAATAAAAGAACTGTAAATGCCGAGTGGTACACCACAACTTGTTTGCTCACAGTCTTTGAAAAAGTTCGCGAGACACGACCACGAAGCCGCATACTCCTGCATCATGATAATGCGTCCCCCCACACTGCAAAAAAAACAAAAGCGTTTTTGAGTTCCGAAATGTGGAGACCGTGGCTCATCCGCCTTATAGTCCAGATCTTGCACCCTGTGACTTTTACCTTTTCCCGAAAATCAAGGATTTGATGAGAGGTTTAACATTTAAGACGCCCGAAGATGCAGTGGCGACATTTAACCAACACGTCGAAAACATGCAGTCAAGCGACTGGGTATCATGCTTTGAAAAATGGTTCGAGCGGATGAATAAATGTATAAAATGCAAGGGAGAATATTTTGAGAATCAGTAAATGTATTAGTTTTGTTTTAAATTGTTTTATTTAAAAGTTACGCAAAACTTTCAGTGTGGCCCTCGTACAATGCTTTTAGGCCGTTAAAAAATTATTCTTTAGATTGGCCTTCAAAATGCTCCTGTACAGCCGCCTTCATGTCTTCATCACTGTGCTGCCAAATCGCTTTCCCCGTAACTCTCTCTTTAAATTACTGAACAGAAAATAATCGCCAGGGGCTAGGTCTGGACTGTAGGGTGGGTGGTCGTTTTCATCGAAGCCGATTTCCGTCAGAGCCTGCCTCGCAACCCGGGCGGTGTGAACGGGTGCATTGTCTTGCATTTATTGTAGAACCTTTGGCCAAATAATCTATTAAGAGAATGCCATCACAGTCCCAAAGCACAGTGGCCATTAACTTAGTTGCCGATTTTTGCACTTTAAATTTCTTCGGTGGTCTTTCACCCTTTTCAATCCACTGCATGGATTCAGACTTACACTCCGGATCATACTGCCAGATCCATGTTTCATCAACAGTTACTATTCGGGAGCAAACTTCATCTATACCATCTCCGCACAGATCTAAAAACGCCTGGGAAGTTTCAAAACGACGTTCTTTATCGAACGCCGTCAGCATTTTCGGTACCCAGCGAGCACTGACCTTAGTCATGGTCAAATGTTCATGTAAAATCTCCCCAACCCGTTCTTTACTAATACCTACAGTATCAGCTATTTGCCAAACCTTAACTCTCCGGTCTTCTAATACCAATTTTCTGACTTTTCTTACATTTTCTTCAGTCGCCACCGATATTAACCTCCATGAAAGGGGATCGTCTTCAATCGACTCCCTACCCAGTTTAAATAAGCGACTTTACTTTTTGACCGTGGCATAAGAAGGTCCAAAGGCACCATAATTACTAGCCATTTCTTCAAAAATGCATTGCAGTGATTTAGTACTTTTTGTGAAGAACTTAATTACAGCACGGTGCTCAATTTTCGTAATATTTGTTGATAATTCAAACATGGTGAACTTTGCCGTTGAATATCTCAAGAAAAATTCAAACAAATATGACATGATTTTGTTATTAATAATTTATTTTTAAATGGCCTTTCTAGTGGCCAGTAACATAAACGCACATACGACCTCGAAATACCACAGGCTTAGGACTTATCAGCCGCCCCTCGTACGTCTGTTAAAATCATGTTGTATGGGAAGCTTAGCAGTTCAACACGTCTATCATGGGACGGCCGCGACATACTCTCGGTTTCTCTCGCACAATACCTCTTGTTCTAAGTGTTCTAATAAGAGAGAGAAGGATAGGGCGATAAAAATCGAGAGAGCTCGCGCGCCGTCGTTTGATAGCCGTGCAGGGATGACAGTTGTCGCCGCCATTTTTGAAGTGAAAACTTCTTTAGCGGTGCTGTGCACTTTTTGGGATGGGGAAAAATTGTTAAACTACCACAGGTGTAGGAGCGTAGGTTTTATTTTAATTTTTTGGAAAATTAAAATTATTGAAGTTTTCACTTCTGCCGGCACTCCCGGATTGCAACCCGGTCCTTTTTTTTTATTCGTCCATTAGGACAGGCTAAGACCAGATATCATACTGTCCAGCACCTAATATATAACTTTTCTTCTCGTCCATTTAATCCGCTATTTAAGCCTTCAGTTTACATTAAAAAAAAGTCCAGTAACAGTCTTCAGTGTTAATCTAGATAAATGAATTACTGACGTGATGCCATCAGACCGTCTTGCTTTGGGCCTTCCAACTCTTTCTCTAGGCACATTACAATAGGAGACATAAATCATAGATATTTGATATTCACCTGCAGAGCCTACTCGTAGAATAAAAAAAAACAATTATAATTTCCAGGAAGGCAGCTGCGAGTCCCTACCCGAGTCGATCGGCCGCCACAACGCGCACGGCATCGACCTGAACCGCGACTTCCCTGACCAATTCGACCGCCACCGATCTGATGATGACGCGTACCTCTTCGGAGGTCGGCAGCCCGAGACTGAGGCTCTCATGCGATGGGTCATGGGCAAGCAGTTCGTGTTGTCCGGGAATCTGCATGGAGGGACCGTTGTGGCCAGCTACCCGTATGATGATTTGAGGTTAGTACAAAGACAAGACGATGAACTCTGTGGCAGTGAACATTTGAAGACAGTTTCATAACCAATTCGATCACCACCGATCTAATAAGAATATAAAGACAAGAATATTTGGAGACAGAATTTTGGGTAGAACCCACGAGGTGGACTGATTACCTGGTAAAGGTCGCGGGAGTCCGCTAGATGCGGGTAGCCTAGGACCGGTCATTTTTGCACTCTTTGGGGGAGTGGATGTCTTTCGGCTGACTAATTTGGTCGCCACAGATCTGATGACGATGCCATATCTCTTTGGCAATGTATAGGGTCATACTCAAAGACATTCTTCTAATGGGGCTAGATGACAAAGCCAAAAAGTTCATCAACAAAACGATTAGACTTAGGTGGGACTTTCTTTGATATTGTATTTTTAATATGTATTTATTTATAGTAATAATATTTGCGGACAATCTTACACAAATCGACCTAGTCCCAAACTAAGCACAGCTCGTACTATGGGTACTGGAAGACGATAAACATACTTATATAAAGAAGTTAATATTTAATTACGTAGAAAACATCCATGACTCAGGAACAAACATTCGTGCTCATCACAAAAATAAATGCCCTCACCGGGATTCGAACCCAGGACCTCTTGCTTCGTAGGGAGGGTCACTTGATACTCTTCTTGCGTAAAGTAAAACAAATGTCACTCGCATTACTTTCTTACCACCACCCACTGACATTATCTATCACTGTCTTTCAGATCCGGCAAAGACTGCTGCGAGGAAAGTCAATCGCCAGACAACGAGCTCTTCAAGCACCTCGCCTCCGTATACGCGTCCAAGAACGAGGTGATGCACCGGGGCGACACGTGCCCACCCGAGAAATTCAAGGACGGCATCACTAACGGCGCCGACTGGTATTCTGTCAAAGGTGAGTTGTAATTTAGACTATATCTCTATTGTAATAGTCTAATTTAGAGCTATGTTAGCACCTCATTTCGGTGTACGCTGCCAAGAACGAGGTGATGCACCGGGGTGACACGTGCCCGCCCGAGAAATTCAAGGACGGCATCACTAACGGCGCCGACTGGTATTCTGTCAAAGGTGAGTTGTAATTTAGACTGTGTCTCTAATGTAATAGAGTCGAACTTAGAGTTATGTTAGCACCTCATTTCGGTGTACGCTTCCAAGAACGAGGTGATGCGCCGCGGTGACACGTGCCCGCCTGAAAAATTCAAGGACAGCATCACTAATGGCGCCGACTGGTATTCTGTCAAAGGTGAGCTGTCTTTCTAATATTTCCAATATTTCATTGTATTATGTATTTTGTTTTCTTTACTATTTATTTAGTAGTTAGATTATTTCGGTTATTATTTTATTCATATATTTTAAGAAGAAAGCTACGTGTAAATAACCATATTGTTCCTTTTCAATTAATGTTTGACGACCTCTTTAGCCTAGCTGGTAGTGACCCTGCCTACGAAGCAAGAGGTCCTGGGTTCGAATCCCGGTAAGGGCATTCATTTGTGTGATGAGCACGAATGTTTGTTCCTGAGTGGTTTGTGATGTTTTATATGTATTTAAGTATTTATTTATCTATATAAGTATGTTTATCGTCGTCTAGTACCCATAGTAAAAGCTTTGCTTAGTTTGGGACTATGTCGATTTGTGTAAGATGGTCCCTTATTTATTTATTTTATTTATTTAATGTCGCTACTGTAAAAAAAAGCAGCGTCAGTGCTGGCGCACGCTTCCGGACCGTTACCGGACGAGCGGGGCTAGCACAACTGACGCCGCGCCGCGATGCGAGTAGAGAAAGATCTATCCTCCTCTTTCTAATTTGCACGGTGCGAGTGAGATAGAAGAAGCTCAGTCGCGCGCGAAGCAACTGAGCAGCAAGTTGTGCTAGACGTACTGGTCGGTTCTCGCCACCTGACGCGTGCCGATGGGCTTGCGCCGGACCTAAATACTAATTTAACTTTAGTGACATCTAGATCAGTAAGAATAAATTAAACAGCAAAAAGAAACAAAAGAAAAGCAATTTGACAGAAGGTTCTAAGTTTAAACACCGTGGTTAGGTACAGTTGGGCTGCATCAAATATGAGCGAGACGATATGAAATTACCACCTTTAATCTCGTTTTGCAATCTAGAAGTGATAACCTAGTCATCGCCCCATGATTTGGGACCTGGTTTGCAGGTTTCCTTCACAAAAAAGACCGGGTTTCACTCCGGGAGTGCCGGCAGAAGTGAATACTTGAATAATTTTAAATATGCAAAAAAAATCCCCCCTCCGTGCCCAAGTGCCCAGCGCCGCTAAAGAAGTATTCACTTCCAAAAAAAACAACATCCCCCACCCCCCAAAAATTCTGTAGATCTATGGATTTTTACAGCGGCAAAATACGGAATTCTACGGAATTTTCAGCACGCCCTCGGGATATTCAAAAATCCGAATTGGCAACACTGAATTTTACCTTACGCATTCCAATCTTACGGTCACGTGACCTGTGGCGAGTTTAACAATTTTTCCCCAGCCCAAAAAGTCCACAGCGCCGTAAAGGAGTTTTCACTTCAAAAAAGGCCTTCTTTTTACATGGTGCAATAACTCGTATGCGATTTCCATTACATCGGGACCGCGGACTAACGAAATACGACGAATTCAATCAAACCCCGCAATGTAATAAAACTCGCATAACAATTGTAGCGCCATGTAAATGGCCCTTAACTCGTATTGAGGTCTAGGAGTATACGGTACTCAGCATTTTATCAACCAAATACTCTTCCTTCCAGGCGGCATGCAGGACTTCAACTATCTCCACTCCAACTGCTTCGAAGTGACCTTTGAGCTTTCCTGCTGCAAGTATCCTGCAGCCAGCGAGCTGCCTCGCTTCTGGGGGCTCAACAAGGACGCCATGCTGTCGTTTATAGAGCAGACGCACATAGGTGTGAAGGGGGTTGTGGTGGACGAAGATGGGGAACCTGTCAGGGTGAGTTCTTAGTATCCTGCAGCCAGCGAGCTGCCTCGCTTCTGGGGGCTCAACAAGGACGCCATGCTGTCGTTTATAGAGCAGACGCACATAGGTGTGAAGGGGGTTGTGGTGGGCGAAGATGGGGAACCTGTCAGGGTGAGTTCTTAGTATCCTGCAGCCAGCGAGCAGCCTCGCTTCTGGGGGCTCAACAAGGACGCCATGCTGTCGTTTATAGAGCAGACGCACATAGGTGTGAAGGGGGTTGTGGTAAACGAAGATGGGGAACCTGTCAGGGTGAGTTCTTAGTATCCTGCAGCCAGCGAGCTGCCTCGCTTCTGGGGGCTCAACAAGGATGCCATGCTGTTGTTTATAGAGCAGACGCACATAGGTGTGAAGGGGGTTGTGGTGGACGAAGATGGGGAACCTGTCAGGGTGAGTTCTTAGTATCCTGCAGCCAGCGAGCTGCCTCGCTTCTGGGGGCTCAACAAGGAAGCCATGCTGTCGTTTATAGAGCAGACGCACATAGGTGTGAAGGGGGTTGTGGTGGACGAAGATGGGGAACCTGTCAGGGTGAGTTCTTAGTATCCTGCAGCCAGCGAGCTGCCTCGCTTCTGGGGGCTCAACAAGGACGCTATGCTGTCGTTTATAGAGCAGACGCACATAGGCGTGAATAGTTGTGGTGGACGAAGATGGGGAACCTGTCGAGGTGATTTCTTGATGTTTACATGAAATGAAAAAGGTTATTGGGGACGTAAACATATTACAAAAATTACGTTGAAGCAGTGGTTGCCAAACTAGGCCAACCCTGTATATTGGGAACCATGGTGGATGTTACACAATAATTACACGTGGTTTTTAGATAGAAGGCAAGTTTAATTATTACTATAAAAACAATTTAGGTAGGTAAATGATGAATATAGACAATTTTATATTATTATGATGCGTGTGTGTATGTGCCGTTATGTAACCTACTTATGCGAGGATAATAAGTTCTCTGTTCTATAATGAAAAATAACGGTAGCAACTATTTTACCAGAACCTTCTTTAGGGAGCGACCACACCGCCGGCGCTTAACGCTGCGTATACGCGTTGACGTGTCGTATGCGTTACGTATTCTTCATACAGTTTGCTTCGTTTTACGGTGCGTTAGCGTATTTTGAGCAGCGGTGTGGTCGCACCTTTAAGTGTTTAAGAACCATGAAAGATTATTTAATTTAACTTTAATTCATACCTACAACTAATGAAGTTTTAGGATACACAATATGTTTTTCCCAAACATTTAAGGTTTTTTTGCATAAATTAGCATCTCTATGGGTTTAGATTGTGAACTTACGACCTTTCGATCCCATGATGGCAAATATGTGATGTTTTTAAGAAACCGTCTCCATGTTACAACTTCCAACTAAGGGCAGGTTGCACCCAAATACGTTTACAGACGGAACAACGTTAAACATGGCGCCGGCAGCTGTCATACCGTAGAAACTTGTCAAACTTTCCATACATTCAGATTTTAACGAAAACTGCTTATGATTACGGACGATTTGGTGTAACCCGGCCTTAATGATAACGTTATGTTGTTTCAGAACGCCCTGATCAAAGTGGAAGGTTTGCAACATTTCGTGAAGACTACAGACGATGGCTACTTTTGGAGGATGCTGCTGCCAGGACAGTACAACATCACTGCTATGGCGGCTGGGTAAATAATTACAAATTTATTTAAAGAATTTGTGGGACAATTCATAAATGGCATTACAAAGTTTGTAAATTTTACAACGGATTTACTTCATACGATATTTTGCCTACAATAGAGATGTAGACACTAAATGAAATAATCAATAATTTTGTATTTTCTTGAAAAAGGATTATAAATTTAGTCAAATGGAGAAAAAAGCAACGCGAGAGTTTAAATAATCACAAAGTTATGTGTCCAAAGTTTTAAGGGGGGTATGTTCTGTCCCTTTTCCGCAAAACCTTCATATGAAACGATTGTCATTTACTATGACGCTCGCAGATCGTGACGTCACGAAGTTTTCTCTCTAACAAGCAATATTAAAACGGTTGTAGCTTCGTTATTCTTTGAGATATTTGAATGGGATTTTCGTCACTAGGCATTTTTTTTGCCTTCTTTCTTTTATAGTAATAATATATTTTGAGTCTACACTCGTATGCTATAATTTTGACGACTAGTACACTTGTAAAGTTTTGTGGGGTAGGGCCCTGCACGTCTATCATGGGACGGCCGCGACATACTCTCAATTTTTCTCGCATTATACCTATTGTTCTAAGTGTTCTAATAAGAGAAGTGCGAGAAAAATCGAGAGAGCTCACGCGCCGTCTTGTGATAGCCGTGCAGGTGTATCTGAATAAAAAAATCGACGAAATACCGTTGTTATGAAAACAATAATTGGGTATCACACTCTATTTATCAAAATAAAAATGTTTGACAGACTTTCTACGATTTTATCGTAAGTATATCGAATTTCCCCTCGTATTTCCAGCTTCGACACCCCTCCGGCGACGTCCGTCACGGTTCCTTCATCGCAGACGGCAGCCGTGCCACTGAAAGTGGTCGTCCGGCGCCGGACCGGCGGTAAGTCCCGTCGCACCGACAACGCGGCTTCATCGTTCGGGCTCTGCTGGGTTCTGATGCTTAACGCCATGTTTATCTATATAATCAAACCTTGAATGATCACAAAACATATGAATGAGATCTGATGCAATATAATATTCGCTCATAGGGGCACCGAAGTATAACCAAAATGGTGTCATTGGGTCCGGTTAATGTCTAAGAATCCGTGTCCACTATATCCGTCTCTTTTTAACCCATAAATGAAGAGAGAGAGCAAGATACTGGTTCACTGGTTAACATTCTCAACTAGCATGCCTTCCCCGTCTCCTCTGATTACACCCGAAAATGGACAGGTTCTACTTTGGTGCCCGGGTATTACAAATTGGTTGTATACCGTTAACGACAGTGTTTTATGACATTTACATCCTGTAAATGTCATTGTAACGGAAGTTTTAGTAAGAGTTTAATATTGTCCTTTATGCGTTGTGCAATTGTGCATTGTGTTGCAAAACTGCTAACGCAAATTCGTGGATATTAAGATTCGAAGTATAGCTGTAAGTGCAAAGTTTTAGGATACTCGAAAAAAGTATACATTCCATTGGAACGTCCGTAGTCGGTTAGGTGTCGTGTGTTATAACATATGATAATTATAGCTGCTGCGCTGGTAGAATTTTGATTTGTAAAAGTGCCATTAAGGCCTCGCAGAATAAAAATCATTTATTTCATTTATATTACTAAAAGATGTGTCAAGTATTTTCCTCCAGATAAGCGTTTTATAATTATTACAGTCTTGAATAAAACATCTAACTGACGCCTACATATTTATAACATAACACACTTATAATTTGGAGTCAAGAAAAAAGTAGCCTAAGTAAACTTCGCGTTTTATACGGATGGTGCCTGACATGTTTTGACGTAACCGAAGTACTTTCAGAAGGGCAAATAACAAAAAAAACTTAAAATAGCCCATAAAAAGATCCAAGTGAATACATGTTGGCTCGCGGATCTTGTTTCAATAAAGGGTAAATAATGACACTATTGTTAGACATATATTATCTGACAAGATTTACTGTCATTCGGCATAAATGGAAAATTGACAAATCAAATTGATTGGTCTAATCTGAATAATGCTAAAATTTAATTACGTCCTAGAAGTAAAATTGACTTGATATTGGTCAAAAGAAATACGTTCATATGGAATTCCATAATATTTTAAGTGTACGTAATTACGTACACTTAAAATATTACCAATCGGAAATACGTCATATATCATTTTTGTACAAAATAGTCTATTTTCGTTATACATTTTTATATTAATTTATATATTAGACAACATTAATTTTGCATGTATTTAAATATGAAACTACTAGCTTCCGCCCGCGACTTCTTCCGCGTGGACCCGGGATAAAAACTATCCAGGCTATAAACTATCTTCGTGCGAAATTTCATTCAAATCGGTTCAGCCGTTTAAGCGTGATTGAGTAACAAACATCCAAACATCTAAACTTCGCATTTATAATATTAGTAGGATTTCATACTAGACATCATTCCATTTGGGCTACATCCATGTTAAACAAGAAAAAAATTGGTTTAAAAAAGTAGACACAATTACATTTCAACCTTATTAAAAATGGTTATTTCGTGTTGTCGATTTTCCATTAGTCCCGATTAACTAACAGTACATCTCTGACAGTTAAGTTAGGTTATATATCCTGTCACATGGAAAGAAAAAAGGAGAAAATTAGTTAATTCTCAAAATAGGCTTAGGCTTAGGGGGTTTAGGGATAAGGTGTGAAATATTCACGTGAATATTACAATTAATGTGTCAATACAATCTTATTTGAGATTAGAAGGTACTAAACGCGCCAAATATAGTAGAAGGTGTAATGCTATTAAAATATACATTTAGAATGTTAGTAAAGTTATTGTAGATCATACCAAGTTTTATTCAAGCTCAATTTTGTCTATCAATTATTTACACTATAAACTAGGGAGGATATTCATACAAACTATATGAACATAAAAAGGTTTACTAATGTTTGGCATAATATTTTTTCGTAGATGATTCATTTCGCGTAAGTTTTATTTGCCATATCTTGTTTTTTTTCTGAAACCGTATATCTTTCATGCTTGTTATAAAATAATAATAAATATAAATATTAGGGGACAATCTTACACAAATCGACCTAGTCCCAAACTAAGCAAAGCTTGTACTATGGGTACTAGACGACGATAAACATACTTATATAGATGAATAAATACTTAAATACATAGAAAACATCCATGACTCAGGAACAAATACTCGTGCTCATCCCACAAATAAATGCCCTTACCGGGATTCGAACCCAGGACCTCTTGCTTCGTAGGCAGGGTCACTACCAACTAAGCTAAAGCGGTCGTCAAATAAACCTAACCTAATCTAAAAGGCTCCATACGATGATTTTTTAGCTTTATTTACTAGCTGTACCTTCGGTTATCATGCATTATATTGGGGTCTTAATGGCGTATCTACGAAGTAATTCTGTGGTACCGACACTTGTCAAGTACAGCTTTGAATAGACAATAGTTTGTATGGATATATATAAAGTTGAATGAAGATACTATTATTAAAAGATTATGCATTTATCTACATTGGATCTAGGTGTAAATATTGTATGTGCCAAATGTATTTTTAATATCGAAGCAATAAGTGGGTGTTCAGATGTTTTAGAATAGTACAAATCTAGTCAATACGATAATGTATAAGGAATTACATTCCAATATTTTTTTTATCTGTGATAGGTATAACAACTATGTATACTTGATATAATTTAAGCTGTCCAAATTGCATCAATTTATTCATTTACATTCAAAAAGCGACTCTACCGACCAAGGTGGAAGATTGCAATTCCAATGACAGTTTTATAAAAAGTCGGCCGCTTTAAATAGACTCAAAAATATAGTTGGAACTGTAAGAGTAAATTCTGACGAACAACGCCAGCAAAAAACTACTTTATAATAAGAAGAAGACAGTCGTTTTTAATACATTCGTTTGACAGAATTTACTGTTAGTTTCGGTTGTATTATATCCTCTGGTCGCCCAGATGCCTAGTAAAAGGCACCCACCTCTTCAATGGAATTTATACCATTCTAAATTTGAACAGTTTTGTGTCGTTCGATTTTGAAACAAATGAACTCGACTCTATTACAGTTGATTCAAATTTAACTGCCAAAATGTATTGTATTGGGTGCGGTATGAGACAGTGGGTGGGTGAATCAACTATTTTCTGTCACTAGTTGCCATGGATAAGTCGCCTGGGCCACTTAAGACGGCGATTTTGTCAGGTTAAATTCACCGAATGTGGGGTTTTCTTGTAATGTTCAGCCCGTTTTTGTGTGGACTTTTTCTTGGAATTTTAGAAGTCCGTGTTGTAACATTTTTTCTAAGAAACGCTCTAACTTTGTCTCCTGGCTAACGAGACATAATAACAACAAGAAGTTGATTGACCCATGTGCATCTTGGATTTGTTACTAAAGATTAATATTAACGATAGACACTCAATTCTATAGAAAATGACACTGTAAAATATACAAATAAAACAAATGTAAATAACATACTAACAAATACGCTGTTTCAATTAACATTCGTTTTTATTTACTTCTATATTATTTTTTTTCGTTTTGCATGCTCTGAGGATTTGCCTGGACTCCTTCCCTCTTTCTTATTTTAAGCTTTTTCTTTTCTTTTTTACCCTTAAAACAGTTACAGTTATAACTTACGGTCCATTAAAAAAAGAAAATCATGAACCAAAAAAAAACAGGTTTGAAATAATACATATACGACAATGATGGACGACACGTGAAATCAAAAGATTTTTTCTAAAACCAGACTGCTTTTCACAAATATTATAACTCATGTCACTTCCACGAAGAAAAGAAATCTAAATACACCACATGTGCTAACATTAATTAGCCGTCGAGCGTGTCAAATAAATGGACACTTGAATAACAAAAACCTGCTTCTGCCGCAGTCGGGTAAAGATTTCAGTGAAGTAGCGACTAACATAGTAAAGATTTTGTGCGTTACAATCGAAATGTTCTATGTTCTTGTGATATTATAGTCTGTGACACTATCACAAGAATTAAGTTGACGAGTAGAAATTAAAATCTCGATAAGGATGAGCTCTCAAACCGAATCATATCACTTTTAAATCTGGACGAATCATTAACGTGGGTGATGATCACTCTACGTTTATCATTACCTTATAATATAATGACTAACGAAAGAATAAGCATTTTAATTTAGATCTTTATCATTGTCCGTTATTCTGATGTATTTTTCAGCGTATTCTCACTTTCCTATAACGGTGCTGTAAAATAATTGAATACAGAATCTTCTTTTTTCCTACTAATCTGGCTGGACTGACAGTAAGTAGTTAAAACTAAACACTAATGGCCGGTTTCAATCAATCATCAATCCACCGATTGTTTTCCTTAAAGTCTATTCATTCTTACGTGTCCTATCATGTAAACAAACATGACGTCAAATATGATCATAGGCCAATGATATGATTATATGATCATGTTTGTTTGTTGCGACTAGTGACTGGAAATGACGATAAAACATACATGAAGAGTGATGCATAGAAAACCTAGACATCGTTGTGTCAGATATTTTTGAGTTCATTCGTTCCTTACTTCGATTATTGAAGAAAATCTTATTAGAAATTATATTTTTCAGTGGTTACTTGGTTGATTTCAATACTTTGTGAGTTTCTTTAAGTATACAACAACATTTCAGGTGATGATTATTGTGTAATCCCAGAGAAAAGTGTGATGAGGTCTTCGAGAAGTTATTGTTTACATGATAAGACACGTAAGGATGAAAAGACTTTACCAACAGTTACATTTTGACACATTTTCTACGGTCAAATCGGTAATCTAATCTGTCAAAATGTAACTGCCGGTAAGGAAAACTATCGGTGGATTGATTATTGGAACCGGCCATTAGCTAATACAATATTTCTGCATAGTGTACGCTAAAACTTCGCTTTTAAACAAAAGATTTGCAAGTAAACCAACCATTGAGTTTAAACACTATCTTTACAGAGAAAATAACCTTACAAAACCTTGATGTCCCCGAACTCGTCATCACTGAAGAAAAACCTGGTAAATCATTCATTTTACCTTCACTGCCATTCGTAGTATTCTGCACTATTTCACACTCTAGTGTTTGCTTGATCATAGTTACAATGCGGCCATAGTCACATAACACATAACTAATGTCCAGCACATGTTTGAATAGGTATGTGGTTACTACAAAAAAATATCCATTCTTTCACCTTATTAAGTGTTAGGCAATAACGATACTATCACATAGTTAGAGATCAAAATGGTGATGGGAATATATTTCCTACTGTTTTATACATGGACCTATGATACTCAGGACAGGCCGTGTTGCCACAACGAGGGACGGAAAAGCTCCTATGCAGCTAAATTAAGAACTGGTCTTAAAATGGCTGATGAATTGCCATAAACAACCTACTTAATTTGGACGGGTAATGATTTATGTGCCACAACTTCATACTAAATCAGTTGTGACAAATAAAAAAAAGTGGAACTATGAGAAGGACAACGAATGATATTTCCCTATCTGTCACACTTATGGAGATTTGTATGCTACCAGCTCGCTCGCACGTGGTATTATTATTAACTATTACCATAGCTATTCCCGAGTATCATAATTCATAGGCCCATGGTTTTATATGATAAAGACGATTAACACAACAAGGAGCCAAGTCTGGCCCGAGGCCGGCCGGTACTTTGCTTAGGAAACATATCTATATTTGATAGATAAAATATGTGACTATGACGAACACTTTAATTTAGTCGGGTTATAGGCTCGGTATGGGCTCGATACGACGTTCGGTACACCGTGCTGTGAATACATATTTATATACCATAATGTAAAAAAATGGATATATCTTTTTGTACTGGACTGTAATCTAAGAGGACGAATTTTCCGTAGCCGGAATCATTTAGTCATCTGCAAAAATATGTACCTCTATGCCATGAATGATCTCAAAAACTGCTTGAAAAAGGAAACATTTAACGTTAGCATACTCGTAATTGCGGTCACTTTAGTACCGTGCAGAGTGTTTGCAGTTACATCAAGTCGCTAAATATTGCATGAAACGCCAAATTTACTCAGTTAATTAGCTAATAACAACGTAATTTTTCACAGTGCACTTAGATTAACCACATACTTGCGTAGATGTGTACTTGCTTATCCACAATTTACAATAACATGCATGGAATGGCAATATAGCTAGCCCAAAACACTTTGCACCTAAACAGCACAATCAACCTAATTAAGATCAATATGAATGCACTCTAGCTATCATACTTAATTCCAAAGAGTTTAATAGATATAGATAGAAAAAAATCTATTATCCATTAACATGCATGAAAAAACAATGAAGCTAAACTAGTATAAGAAGCACCTTTAAAAGCGCAATCGACCTTAAACCAATCTAATTAAGTTCAAAGTAGCACCTTACCTATCACAACTTCAACGCAAGTGAAGATAAAACTACAGATGTGCAAGTTGAGAAAAAAATCCAAAAATATGACAAACATCTAAGAAATTTTAGGAAACGTTCAAAATAATATAAGCAAGT
Organism: Epinotia bilunana; assembly: GCA_947049275.1. Taxonomy (NCBI): domain Eukaryota; kingdom Metazoa; phylum Arthropoda; class Insecta; order Lepidoptera; family Tortricidae; genus Epinotia; species Epinotia bilunana. Next base: position 3,123,485 of record OX346271.1, on the reverse strand, counting down.
TTCCATTACCAATAAGAAAACTTTGAGGAGTTACCAAGATCTTTCGATTTGGAAAGTTTCAGAATATTGTAAATTTTCCGTCGGCACGTCTGTAGATAGAAACTAAATGCATGAATAACCAATAAAACCAATCCAAAAACACCTCGCACCTTTAACAGCACAGAAATCCACCTAAAACCTGAAATAGCACAGCTTTTACTACCTCAAAGCAACTCAACGTAATTCAATGAAAAATACACCCAAAGCCCCACAACCTAAAGTCCACATTACCCGGGCAAATCTCCAGAGTACGAACACCGTCGTGACGTCCCAACTATCCCTGCAGCCGACTTCGTCCACCACGACTACGCCAAGATGGAGAGCTTCCTGAAGGAGCTGGCTGCGGCGTACCCGAAGATTACCAAGCTGACCAGCGTTGGGAAGAGTGTGGAGGGGCGGGAGTTGTACGTGCTGGAGGTGACCAGGGACCCTGGAAGGCATATTCCTGGTGAGTAATATTAGACTTTATTTGGTTGAGATAAGGTTTACGATTACGAGTCAGTTAACAGTGTCGCTAATGTCACTGTACAATCAGAGACAAAGGTAAACCCTTTATAGTTTAGTAACAGAATGGTCCGAAAATACGTTGTTAAAGAAATCATGGAATATTTTTCTTTACTTTTAAAATATGACTTTATATGGTAAACTATATTCTTGTTTGACGAAAAAGAACTATCTTTAAAATATCCTCCTTCGGCTTCAAAAGACTTACACAAACATTTGTCAAGATTATCAACGAACTGCCGCAGAACCTTCTTGCAAACACTGAAAGCTACGGTAGCCTAGTGGTTCAGGCATGCGGCTGTCAAGCGGCGGTCGTGGGTTCGAATCCCGGCTCGTACCAATGAGTTTTTCGGAAATTGTGTACGGAATATTTAGCGTTAGCTTTTCGGTGGAGGAAAACATCGTGAGGAACCCGGTTTAATCCCAATAAGGTCTAGTTTTCCCTCTGGGTTGGAAGGTCAGATGGCATGCGCTTTCGTAATACTAGTGCCTATGCCAAATTTTGGGATTAGGTGACAAAGCGGAGCCCGGGTTCCCTTAGGGCACAACCGGGAATAAAGCTAGAAGGATGATGTCTGAAAGCTACACTTACAGCTTTCATGTTTGTGTGTTTCGTGGCATAAGCCCTGCCTCTAATTAGTACCAGTCTTTCGAGCTCATGAACCTTTGACTGTTTTAATGATAAACTTACAAAATCAGTACACGCCACTTCTCTGCCAGATTTGAGCATATATTTCGTCCCAACAGGCAAGCCCGAATTCAAATACGTGGCCAATATGCACGGCAACGAAGTCATAGGCCGCGAACTGCTACTGCAGCTGGCCAAATATTTGTGCCAACAATACACGAGGGGGGAGGAGCGGATACAGCGTATGCTGAACGGGACCAGGATTCATCTGATGCCGAGTATGAACCCGGATGGCTATGAGAAGAGTACTGTCGGTGAGTTTTTCAACAGATTCCCTAAATGTAATGTGGTGTAGGTAGTCCTTTATAGCCTTCACTCTCTAGTCGCCCAAAGGCTTTTTAGTCCACTTTTGAAGTCGAATGTATGTCATTCTAAAGTTTAATTGCAAAACAAAACAAGTTCTACTCTATTTCCTTTTTAGGGTTCCGTACCTCAATAGGAAACAAGGAACCCTTGTAGGTTCATTTTGCTGTCCGGCTGCCTGTCCCTTGAAGCTGTAAAAAAAATCAAGCTTTTAAGTTAACGCAAAAAACGCATATTCCGACATTCAAGGGAATCAAAATTTATAGGGTACTTTCCGTTGACCTAGAACTGAAATTTGAGAAATAATATCGGCTTATACTACAATATAGGGAAAAATCTGAAAATTTGTAATTAAGTACGGAGCGGTAGGACATATCATCACTTGTCTAGTTTTTTTTTAATACCACGTCGGTGGCAAGCCAACGTACGGCCCGCCCGGCGGTAAGCGTTAATCGTAGCCTATAGATGCTCGCCACCAGCCACATGCACGTTGCCGACCCTTTCCTATTATAGTTAATAATACTCATTGCCAATTTTTTGGTATGGTGGGCGGCAATCAGTACGTAAAGACAAATAGATAAATAATTGGAACGCACCTTCGTAAGTGAACATAATTAATTGCAGCTATATAGGTATATATATGCACCACGGAGAAAATAATTTAGGCACCTGTTTTATTACCCGGGACCCGGGATAAATACTATCCTATATTTTAATCCAGGCTATAAACTATCTTCGTGCAAAAATCCATCCAAATCGGTTGAGCCGTTTAAGCGTGATTGAGTAACAAACATCCAAAAATATAAACATCCAATCTTTCGCATTTATAATACTAGCTTCCGCCCGCGACTGCGTCTGCGTGGGCCCGGGATAAAAACTATCCTATATATTAATCCAGGCTATAAACTATTTTCGTGCAAAATTTCATCCAAATCGGTTAAGCCGTTTAGGCGTGATTGAGTAACAAACATCCAAACTTTCGCATTTATAATATTAGTAGGATTAGTAGGATAAATAACAAGTAATAAGCTCTGGTAACATTTCAGGCGACTATAAAAGCACGCACGGCCGCGAAAACGCCCATAATGTGGATCTGAACAGAAACTTCCCCGACCAATTCGGCGAGACTCCGGTGAGTTATTTATAACTAGGGTTAGGATTCTGGTGGCAGTTTAGCACAAGTAATGCAGTGGAGTCGCCATTGTATATTTATTTATTTGAATAAGTGAATAACTAACGGTAATAAGGTCTCTTCCCTGAGAATGATACATATAACATTAGTTAAATGGGATTAAAGATTGACTTACATTATTCTCACAGGACAACGCAGTGACGGAGCCAGAAACCCAAGCAATAATAGACTGGTCGATATCCATCCCATTCGTCCTCTCGGCGAACTTGCACGGGGGCTCGCTGGTCGCCAACTATCCGTACGACGGCAACCCGAGCATGCGCAGCGGGGACGAGTACCTGTCGCCCGACAACCGCGTGTTCGTGCATCTAGCGCACACATACTCCGACGTGAGTTACACACACTTAGATCCATCAATCTGTGAAGAAACAACCCATTCATGTCTGCGCTATCTAACTAAAAGTCGCCGTCAATGGGCTTTGCTAAGTATGTAAACAAAGGGCGTAACTTTGTTTTGTCACTGTTTCTCCTTGAATTTTCACATCACCTCATCAAACACCACTGACACTATACACTATTGAACCGGTCGTGGCCGTAAAATACAAAACCATAACATACACTCGCGGGCAAAGAATACGGGTCACCCTAAATTAAATAACTAATAGGTTTTTTAAAATATTTAATACTTGTTTTATTTACATAATATTCTTTACAATACCCAACTGTATTAACAATTTCCTGGATCCTATCATAAAAATATCGATATCCAAAAATCACGATTTTTGCGATATCTCGCTCCGTTAACGTTGTTTTTTTTCATGGGTTTTTACGAGTCCGATTTAAACCTGGTAACGTTAACTTTTTACTGTTAAATAAAGTTGTTTAAATAAAGATCATGACAGGATTAACTGTACAACCTCTTACGCACTATTTTAGGAAATATGACGGTATTTTACCGACCCGTATTCTTTGCCCGCTAGTGTACGTTAACCACATTTAAGGTGGTTTTCCACCGGCGAGGCGAGGCGGGGCGTGGATGGGCGAGAATTGAAATTAGTATGGGACTTACTACCTATTTCCACCGCGCGCGTATATAACTGCGTCTTGGATATTTCATTAAAAGTTTAAAATGGTGTCATAGTTAGGTTAGTATGACATGATGGAATGAATGGATTTTATAGTGGTAGGTTGACAATGTGTTGTCGTTACAGACTCATCTCAAAATGCATCTTGGGCTGCCGTGCAAGAGTTATCCCGAGCGCTTCCCTGACGGCATCACCAATGGCGCCAAATGGTAAATATCATAAAACTGCCAAAAATAACTTTAGTAACGTCCTTGACTCCCCCCACAAGGTGGACTGATGACCTGGTAAAGGTCGCTGGATGCGGGTGGCGCAGGACCGGTCATTGTGGCACTCTTTGGGGGAGGCCTATGTCCAGCCGTGGACGTCTATCGGCTGATATGATGATGATGGTGATCCTTGATTTGGTAATTTTTCAAGTCAGTTTCAAGAGATTACCGATTTAGAAGTCCAAAGTGTGTTTTGACAGAAAATCTTAACTTACTTTGCTTGATGCGTTTTCGGTGTTTTTGGTTGAGTTCACCTTTCCGGTTACTATTGTTGAATATATTTTTTTACTCTAATGTTGCTGTCGAATTTATCCTTGCGCTTCCTGCCTCAAAACTCAGGCCAGAGAGTGCTCAATCCATAGGGTTCCCTCATGGGCCACCAACAAATATACACGATGATTCTTAATTCGTGATCAGGAGTCGAAAAATATTGATAAACAGCCAAAACAGATTTCAATGGATGACGTCTCATGCAATGAAATCACTGTTTAGTTAATTAAATTTAATGATAATGCTAACACTAATGTTCATTGAATGTTTGGTCGCCCTACATTTCTTGAAGTTAAGTAGATACGTCAAACACACATACGTCATCGCAAACTACCGTTAGGGTTGTGGGTACTCACTTTGTCCTATTAGCGGGTTCGTTAGTAGCACTTGAAATCAAAGTCTGCAGTTCGTAACACAACACTTAGTTTATTCATAAGCACAGGGAAAGCAGTCCACAAGCATAGAAGGCGAAGGTTAGGTAACACTAAACAAGCGATAGATGTATTAGTGGCCAGATACGTAAGCAAGCAACGACAATGTTGGGAGCGCAAAGCGACGTGCGTCTAGCGTCAAGCGGTGAGATCGATGCGTGCGCGGGCGTCGGCGACCGGCGCTCGCGCGGCCGTGAGATCGACGCGTGCGCGGGCGTCGGCGACCGGCGCTCGCGCGGCCGTGAGATCGACGCGTGCGCGGGCGTCGGCGACCGGCGCTCGCGCGGCCGTGAGATCGACGCGTGCGCGGGCGTCGGCGACCGGCGCTCGCGCGGCCGTGAGATCGACGCGTGCGCGGGCGTCGGCGACCGGCGCTCGCGCGGCCCGTTAGCTATTGCCCCAAGGGCTACGTCAGCGCTTCGTCTCCACTATACTTAACCGCCTCGTACGGATTGCGCTGGTGGCATCCGTCAATTACTAAATCGATTAACTTTATTCTACATATTTATTTTGCTTTATTCAGCATTATCTACATCTACTCTTAACTATATTTATCGATGTGGATCCCCACAGGGTGACAACGATTTTGAATTATAAAGTGATTCCTTATACAGTTTTATTCAGAAAAAAATAACGTTTGTTCTAAGTAACTTCGAGTTAATCGTGTTTGGTATCAATTACAGAATTAGAAAAAATTACTTCTGATCACGAATTAAGAATCGTGTATAGTCAATAAGCCATAGAAAAAAGTCCACCAAAGGGCCATCGAGTTTTGTATCTATTTTTTATATAACGATGGCAACGTGCTTTCCCTTAGGTACGTGCTGGCAGGCGGCATGCAGGACTGGAACTATCTGCACACAAACGACATGGAAATAACATTAGAACTCGGCTGCTACAAGTTCCCCCCCGCCTCCGACTTGCCCACCTATTGGGTGGACAACAGAGAGGCGCTGCTCGCGTACATTGAAGAGGTATTAAATTTCTACCCAAACCCGTGCCTAAAACCACGGTATGCGCATGTTCGAACTAAACGGCTGCCTGGCATCGTTTTGACACCCCGCCCCCATCCCCGCATAATTTGCAATGGCACCCATTCTGTGGGGCCATTTTGCGGCACTACTTAGACTTCTGTGGTATTTTTCGTTCGCTGGGTACGTGTATTTGATTGCTTCAAGCTTCCGCTTATCTGCGTCTGACTTACCTACTGGTAAAACTGGAGATTGTAGGCGTACATTAATAGTACATTGTGCGGTGGCGGGGGCAGGGGGAGCTGTGATTGAGCGAATCGCTGTTCAAACTGTCCAACAATAACATTGTTGGACAGTTTGAACTCATAGTGGGCCTGTTTGTGCGATGTCCAACTAACCCCAGCTTTGAAGCCTGTTTTCTATCTAACCGTCTTTTGCCATATTTCCGAGCAGTGGCGTGAAAAAAGATAAGTAGGTCATTGTGTGTTGCTTGTGTACATTATACAGAAAAGATCATAGTGGAAACTGGGAAGCGCTGCTGAGTTAGTGTAACTATGAAGGAAACACGGTGTATTAAAGTACGTACTAACACTGCTAACAATGGCTCATTTCACTAAGCTATAAGCTTGCAAGTCTAGACTGCAACCCTGAGGCGTTTGACTAACGACTAGCCTTTTCAAAAATGTTAACTTGTACTGTAACTATTGTAACCTAAAGCCCCTGGCAATCTTAAACTAGCCATTTGAGCCTTGTTTTTAATCGCAAGGTCATCTTTTGATTAGCTAATTTTGGCAACCACATACGAGGGGGCAATGGAGAGGGCTATGTTGGGAGTTTCTCTGCGCGATCGCATCAGAAATGAAGCTATCCGCAGCAGAACCAAGGTAACCGATATAGCCCTCCGAATCGCTAAACTTAAGTGGCAGTGGGCGGGGCACATTGCACGTAGAACCGATGGCCGTTGGGGCGGAAAGGTTCTCGAGTGGCGACCACGTACCGGAAGGCGCAGCGTGGGTAGGCCCCCACAAGGTGGACTGATGACCTGGTAAAGGTCGCGGGAGTCCGCTGGATGCGGGTGGCGCAGGACCGGTCATTGTGGCACTCTTTGGGGGAGGCCTATGTCCAGCAGTGGACGTCTTTCGGCTGATATGATGATGATGATGATGATGATACGAGGGGGGGTTAAATTTGGTGTGCCTCACTACTAAACCTATCCTATAGCTACTAAAGGTATCCTGGTAGCGTTAGCGGATAGATGGGACTCCCTACTTCTACAGAGATGGACTAAGTTCTATACCTGAATAATTGTGTATTTATGTGTATTACTTTTTGATTTTTAAGTAACAAATAACACTAAAGAAAAGAAAGAAGAAAGAAAGATACATTTATTCACAAACACACAGGACACACATGGTTATTAAATAATAAAATAAACAAGAAAAGCACATAAAACATGAAACAAGTGTGTCTCTGCGGCAGTGAGCCGGACACTGGCTCAGCATTATGCTGAGGTGTCGGACACCTGCAGCGCTGATTTTCAGCCAGCACCGTCAGTGACTCACGGAAACGTCATACAATTTAATATATAATATACAGCGTGGAACGGAACGATGGACTTTCCCACAAGAGGGGGATTATTGAGCGCTAGTACGTCACATTTTCCAGATAAAGTATTTTTTTTGACGCGATTTTTTTTTACATTTGTATGGAGCTCGTCGCTCCAGTCGGCCAACGCACCATACAAAGGTAAAAAAAAAATCGCGTAAAAAAAAATTGTTTATCTGGAAAATGTGACGTACTAGCGCTCAATAATCCCCCTCTTGCGGGAAAGTCCATCGTTCCGTTCCACGCAGTATACACTAGAATATAAGTCTGTAACTAATACCCTATGGATTCCGTCCGAAATAAAAAGGTGTTTATTTATTTATGTATAAAAGGTGTGTATACAATGTGTATCATAAAAGGTGTGTATACAATGTGTATCGTCTGCAATCGATGTGTCACCAAAATGCCGCGCTGTTATAGGACTATACAGCCACTAATGTAGATGCGGCAGCCTATGGATTGCTGCATCTACGTTGGTGGCTCCTGAGCGCTGCAACTGTCATCTGTCAAAGATGCTGTTGCCAATGATGATACGGTAGAGATGCAACACTTTTCCCTTATGTTAACACTTTAGTAATAATGCAATCGGCCGCAGTTACTAAAAAGTAATAAATCAATCTCACACGGGGAAATTCAGATACAGATGTGGTGCATAATTGTTTTCCATCGTATTTTCTCGGAAACATTCGTATTTGTCATGCTACTTCAGTCAACCTCAGTACTTTTTGTACCGAGACTGACTGAAATAGCAAGACACGTTCGTACGTTTCCGTGAAAATACGATGGAAAATAATGATGCACTATTTACATCTCTACCTCTTTTCACTCCCAGGTCCACAAGGGTGTCCACGGCTTCGTCCACAGCCACATCGGGGGCAACCTGGCCGACGCGACCATCACCGTGGCCGGCATCCGGCACGGCGTGCGCTCGGCGCGCGACGGCGACTACTGGCGCCTGCTCGTGCCCGGCCGGTACAACGTGACGGCCTCCAAACTCGGGTACCGGCACTAAATATAATTATAAAATAATAAATACTCTTTATTGCACCACGACAAGAGAGAAACATCTTACAAAAAATCTGCTTAATAAATAATGATAACAACAGGCGGTCTTATCGCTTTAAAGCGATCCCTTCCAGTCAACCTTAATATACAAAGGGAAGATGCAATATTTTAATTTTTGCTTTCATTATCAATTCAAATCGTAATTATTGTTTGAAATTAGTATAAACTAAAGTACAAACGTTTCAGTAGCTATGATATTATGTTTTCTCAACATTTTGGTATTAATATTATACATTCCCTATTCAAACTAAGTAGAGGGTTCCCCTCATGGGCCACCAAAAATGTACATATTCCCAAATACAACGACTCCTCAAATCAGTAAAGGGTTGGCAACGCGCTTGTGATTCTTCTGGAATCGTGCATAGACTACGGTGCCTGCGGCAGGTAGACTGTATGATTGTTTGCCACCGTCGTAGTATAAAAAAAATTGTGTGGTGGCCCATGAGGGAAACCCAATAAGCCATTGACAAAATGTCTACTAATGGGCCACCGACCATGTAGCCAAGCTATGGGAAACCCAAGACGACGCCGTAACGCACACTTTGCTTCAAGAATGTTCATCTTTCATCACATCATGTTATTACAATGGCCGTTTCCGGCATCTAACACACGTGTACACATTTTAACTCTCAAATAATATGCAATGCATAAATTGCCTCTTCTAATAGAACTTCTTAAATATCGACCTTAACATAACCTAAAAAAAAGTTTAGTTAAGAAAGTCTAAGGAGCATCTTCTCCATAGCTTCGCACAGATACGAGAGTACAGAAAAAATATTTTAACTTGAGTCTATTCTAATATCAACCTTAGCCCAACTAAACAAGGTCAATTTTCATAATAGATTCCTACTGATACGAGTGCATCGAAAAATAAATGTAACTAGTCGACGAATAATATCAACCTTAATGTATACTAAATAAGGTCCATTTTCCAGATACGAGAGCGTAACTGAAGAAGTGGCGGTCCCAGAGTCGGGTTCAGTGAGCGTCAACTTCACTCTGATGCCGGACGACCCGCAGCACTGGTCGTCCGCTTACGACTACCGGTAAGTACTACTGTAATTAGCAGTCTTATGTTTATGGCGAAAGGGTTTAAAATCGTATGACGTATGTTTTCTTGATCTCAAAGCAAGTGATGCTACTTTTTTTATCGATTTTATGTTTGTATTGTTCTTGATTTGTATGTTCCTGATCTCAAGCTACTTGACGTTTTATTTCGAACACAAGAAGGCATGACTTACTTGAATCGAAGTTCGTTTATTTCTGTCTTTATATATGTATATGTATTTTAGCGATAGAGAAGGAACCATACGAACTTAAATTTTCGTGATTCAGTCGCCATCACATACATCTGAGTGGTCAAGGTGTTCACAAACATCTGAACACAACTGTATTGTCAAAGCCATAGAGTGCATGTTCAGATATTTATGAACACCCGAAAGAGTACAAATGTATGTGACGCTGACTGTACCACCTAAGATGTCAGCATCAGTTTCGATTATCTGTGATGATTTTTTTATACAAATTATAAAGGTACAAGTTGGAACCCGACCGCAGACAGCAGCAGCAGACGACGTGTCGCAACGACACTATCGGTTTCTATGAATTTCTATGACGGCGACGTGTCGCTGTCCACGGAAGGTATTTCATAGAAATACCTAGAAACCAGTAGTGTCGCTGCGTCACGTCGTCTGCGGCTGCTGTCTGCGGTTGGGTTCCAACTTGTACCTTTAGCCTGAATTATCATGACATTTAAAGAACGCTCTATTATTTTTTTACACTGCTTATTTGAAAGATTGTTTCTATGAACTTTCATGTCCATAACTTGAGTACATTACCCATCTAGAGCGGTAATACGAAGAATGTCTCAGATCGTAGGTATGTGGACGCCCGAGCCGAAGGTAACGGCGATAAATATGCCATCTGCGGGCGTAGCACAGTTGCCGTTTTATCACTTATCGTTGTGGATAAGGCATCCGTCACTCTCGCACTCGCATACTTGTCAGAGCGTGATGGGCGTCTTTACCGTTGTGGTAAATAATTGCTTCAAGCTTCCATAAATAACTCGATAAGTGATATAATGGCAACCATGCTACGTCCACTGAGGCTTTTTTTATTATCGCCCGTGATGAGTACAAAGACTACTAACGTCTCCCACTGGCCATGTACTGAGATTTTCCGCACGCGTAAAGTTCGGTAACTGACACTTTATAGCCAGGTGTGACGAAATAGTACATTACGTACCTGGGTGGTGAATTCGTGAATGGCGCAGAACGCAGGTGTTTGTGGCCCGAACCGAAGGTGAGGGCCATAAATCTGCGATCTGGGGCTCTACGAATTACCGCCCTTGGTAAGTACACAATTTTACGTCTTCATCTGGCCACAATGCGAGTTTTACCGTACGCGCAGCGTGCAGTAAAACTCGCATTAGGGCCAGGTGTGACGTAAATATTTAAATGTAACCTCTTATTCTTCTTGCTTACCTAGAAGCCATAAACACAAGGTTTGTTAAAAATAGACTGTACTGTCACACGAATAAGACTTATTTTCGCTTAACAGCGATGATGTTACTTAACGCTTTTTATATTTGCTTTCCATGTATGTATTCGCCGTGTTTCGTATGTAGCTTTGCAATGTGTGTGTTATATAAAGTAATATATTTGTGTTTGGGGTAAACTTATAACCTTTAAAACGATATAGTCAATGTTTTAGTAAAGCGAAGCGACTGCACGGCTGTGCACGATTAGAGGCTGTATACCGGTATTCTATTCATACAAAAATACCGGTATTTTGGTTCGGTATCTGGCTTATTATTTCATATTTTGCATTCTAACCGATCATTGTATTTATATGATGAAGACATTTAATTTTTAGCCTAGTTGGTAGTGACCCTGGCTACGAAGCTCGAAGCCCTGGATTCGAATCCCAGTAAGGGCATTTAGTTGTGTGACGAGCACGAATATTTGTTCCCGAGGCATGGATGTCTATAAGTATTTAAAAGTAAAAATTAATTGAGTTGCGTAAGGATTCGGTAGTTCCACGGGTTAGAAGTTATCAGCTCATTAAAAAAAGATAAAATTAATACTAGTTTTAACTGTTTCTAGTTTGCCCTGGCGTCATATGTCATGTAATATAATAGTTTATTGTGAAATGGTTATCAATTATATTTTGGCACGGAAACATGACCAGAAAAATGTATTAATTGTAATACTTAGAGTAAAAACAAAAAAAAACTGGTACAGACAAAGAGACAATTCTTTCCCCGCCAGTCTTTATGACATTGATAAGATTGAATTGCACCTGGCATGTGATACGCAGTGGATAGATTGGATCTGATAGGTGAATCTTAAGGTATAGATCGTATAATCGTCCCAACATTAAATCTTTGTGGAAATTTAACCCCTAGGGTTAAATGGTTTTGTATTAATTAGTTAAAAAGGCTCTTGAGTTTTTTTTTATTTCGTTTTAAATAGTTTCAATTGACAACCATTTTATCTATTATCAAACTTGTTATACTCAACCATCACCTTCATAATGTATTATTACACTTATATATGTAAACACCGCTTGTTTCGTGTTAATCAATAAATATATATGCACGCATGTCATGTATTATTGGATTAACTGTCTAATATTACTAACACTTCAGACTATGTGCGGAAACAGAAGCGTCGGAGGGCGTACTAGTGCTAATTTGCACTTTGTAACCCGATAGTTGTGATTTTGCTCGTGCGGGAATGTGGTTCGGGCGAGTATTCCCGCACACTTTCAGGAAATTATAATTTCTCATTTTGTATATTTCTTTTCATTTCCTGGCATGGTGCATTGTTAAATGTTGTTGAACACACGTCTCTCGAACTCACCGCCACTCGTTGGGAATTAGCTACTTTCCGCATTTGTATCATGTATAACTATTGTTTATTTTAGAATTAAAGTGCAATGTTAAAATTGTAATGTTACTTCCCTTCTCTGGCATGGCGCTTACCGCACAGACTTTACCGCCTATAATTATTGTTAAACCGACGGAGACAACACAAGAATACGAATAGATGGGTGGAGGTTTGTTATTATGGTATTCCGTGAGATGAAAACAGAAACCACTGGAAATAAATATTGCTGCTGATAGGTACCAATTTTCGCTGCCGTGTTTGTACCAATTTTTATAATTATATCCTACTAATATTATAAATGCGAAAGTTTAGATGTTTGGATGTTTAGATGTTTGTATGTTTGGATGTTTGTTAATCAATCACGCTTAAACGGCTGAACCGATTTGAATGAAATTTTGCACGAAGATAGTTTATAGTCTGAATTAAAATATAGGATAGTTTTTATCCCGGGTCCACGTGGACGAAGTCGCGGGCGGAAGCTAGTTGAAAATAAGGCAAACGTCTCGTTTTTCAATGCTACTAATATTATAAATGCGAAAGTTTAGATGGTTGTTACTCAATCACGCTTAAACGGCTGAACCGATTTGAATTAAATTTTGCATGAAGATAGTTTATAGCCTGGATTAAAATATAGGATAGTTTTTATCCCGGGACCACGCAGACGAAGTCGCGGGCGGAAGCTAGTGTCTTTATAAACGTAAAATCAGACTGAAAAATACTGTAAATCGTAATTATTTCATATTTTATTTATCGCATAATCATGAACATAATTACATAATAAGGTGTTACAGTTAATTTAGTCAATTAATGACACCCTGTTAGGTTATTTATTTGAAGTTAGTTCTAATTAAACGATTAACTTGAATTGGCACTTATTTGAAAATGCAACAGAGTACTAGACAACATAATGAACACGCGGTACCACTCTACGCTGGAGCTCTACGCGGAACTCGCTGAACTAGAGAACAGGTTCCCGGCCATCGCCGAGTTCCGCTCCGCGGACGGCGTCACTGCGTCGCTGCACCAACTCAAGATCACCGACAAGGTAAGCTGACAGTGTATACCTACATCTTAATGAAAAATCGGTTCCACTCTACGCTGGAACTCTACGCGGAACTAGAAAACACTTTTAGTTTCGCGAGTTCCGCGCATCTTACTAGATATCGCTGTTCCGCTCCGAGAGACAAGGTAACAATAGGGGTAAATAAAATAACCAATAATGTCGTATTTTCTCGAAAAATAGTAAGAATAACTTTATTTTACGAACGATCGTATTTGTTACTTGTTGTACGATACGTATTTTGGAACTCATGGAGTTATCAGTTACATCTGTTATCTAGAAATTAGGTATAATTAGCTACGTGAGAGAAGTTGTGTTAAAAATCAAGACAGACAAAAAGGAGACTCTCGTCAAATGGAGAAAAAAACAAAGAGAGGTTAAATAATCACAAAGTTATAAGTGTCCAAAGTTTTAAGAAGGGGTATGTTTCGTAGAACCGATGGCCGTTGGGGCGGAAAGGTTCTCGGGTGGCGACCACGTACCGGAAGGCGCAGCGTGGGTAGGCCCCCGACAAGGTGGACTGATGACCTGGTAAAGGTCGCGGGAGTTCGCTGGATGCGGGTGGCGCAGGACCGGTCATTATGGCACTCTTTGGGGGAGGCCCATGTCCAGCAGTGGACGTCTTTCAGCTGATATGATGATGATGTTTTGTCCCTTTCCCGCGAAACGCAACTTCATATGAAAAGTTTGTCATTTACGATGACGCTCGCATATGTGACATAAACTAACTGCGAGCGTTTTCTCTCTCTAACAAGCAATTTTTAAACGGTTGTTGCTTCGTAATTCGTTGAGATATCTGAATGGGATTTTCGTCACTAGGCATTGTTTTTGCCTTCTTTCTTTTGGAGAACTATAATTTTAATGTGATAGTGCCTTTTTAATTTGATAGTGCCTCTGGCGCTGGCAGTCTGCCTCCCAAAGCCGCCTGACAGTATGTATGCCACAGGCTTATACTCGGTGCGAGCTAAGCTGCATGCAATGCGGCTCTATGTGGTCAATGCAAGCGCGTACGCATATTATGGGAGACTCTCTCGGCATTTTCTCCCTATAGTCACTTAGGTAACTTACTCACAGTGCCTTTCAAATAGCTTTAGGTACAATGTTAAATATCATTTATGATTCAACTGTTTAATGTTAATCGTGTAGGGATGACAGCTAAATGACAGACGCTACCGTTCCCTAGGGGTTTCATTTTTTAAATAGTATATTATATTGGTTTGTGTTCCAGCAATACTAGGCTCTTTATTCGAATTTTAAGTCAGTAAATGACTGCGCTCGCTCTTAGTAAATCTAATTTTACTATGTAAAAGAACTCACAGCAATCACTCTCCGATTTTCCAATTAAACGAAAACTAATGTTCTCTATTTGAAAAATTCATATCATTTTAATTACCTACGGCCGTATTCATAAACGTTCTATAAGTATGTTTTAACTAAAATGCCGTTAAAATTCGTTTGTCCTTATCTGATACTGACATTTGTGTTCGTATGAAAGGGACAAAGCACATTTTATTTAACAGAGGCATTTTAAGTTTTATGAATGATTTGATTTCGTTTTAAAGATTAGTCCGCAATCTTTAAGACGAAAAATCTTATCTGCATGGTAATCCTAACCTGCAATATGTCCCCCAGGTCGGCTCCCCGGAAGAGACCAAGCTCCACATGGCCATCATCAGCAACCTATACGCCTCGCAAGCTGTCGGGCAGGAGATGTTGCTCAACTTCGCGCGACACATCGCCACTGCCTACACTCTCGGCGAGCCAAGACACACGAAACTGCTGGAAAACGCTGTGTTGCATTTCATACCGAACGTGGACCCGCTGTATGAGAAGATACGCAGGCAGTTTTCGGGGGAACAGTGCCAGGTAACTAACTCGATATAGTTTTAGATATAATCTTTCATAAAGACCGACACCAGCCTTGCCCCGTATCATGGTCGGCCTTATCGCGCGATAAGTGACAAGATAAGAGCGTCGTCTCGTTCTATCGAACGATGTCGGCCAGTGATGGATTCCCGGACAGATTTCCAATGCATACTTGATTTTTTATGATTACATAGTGGTAAGAGAAACCTCCCCTCACGGGCCACCAACTAACTATGTAAACATAAAAAACCAAGAATACGTGCTTTTCTTAACTTCAGATTAGGATCAGTAATGTTACAGTAATAATATTTCTTGTAGAGTTTTTTTGTGGTCACATATATGTGTAACATTTTAGGGTAACCACCGTCCATAACCCATTTAAGGTCAAGCAACGCTGGTGCAACGCCGTGGCGCGTGTCAGTATTTTTGCCCCTTTTTAGTGAAAATTGCTCGTAGCATGCCTCGTATTTGAGCCAATGATCTTGAATGGGTTAATGAATTCATCACCAATCTTACTCATGGTACGCAAGCCATGACAGTCATGTCAATACTACCATTCCAGTTGGCGCCATTAGAAGAAGAGTTCGGCGATAGTCTGTACCACTACATCACCAAAACGAACCTCAATCCGCTCTCCAACTACACCAGAGAGAAAGCTTTCGTAGATTTACTCAAGGCAGAGAAGTATGACATCGTTTTGGAGCTGTCTTCAGGTATGTTCCTTTCATTTCGTGCTAATCAACCATTTTCTGTAGCTCCGCTCTTTTATACGGGCCATATCCTAAGCTTGTTAGATTAGAAGTCTATATTGTAACGATTTCTCTGAGAACTTACAATGTTGTTTCCTGGATAACGGGAGAAAATAACAACAAGAAATAGTTGATTGACCCATTAAAAATAAGTGTTAAGTTTTTATGGTATTTATTGTGCTGACGGTACTTTATAATCATTTCCTCATTGGATCTCTATAGGACAGTATAGGTGAAATTTGTCTTACAAGGTTTTATTTCTAAGGTGAAGTTCTTATTTGTTATCTACTGTCTTGTTCCTTTCCTTATAGGTATGTAAAAAATCGAAAGCATGATTATTCACGAGCTTTCCTTATTCTAGGCACGGAAGACGTCGCCTACCCCGACCTGTCTCGCCACTTGTTCGAGCAGTTCGCCGAAAAGTACCAGAGCAACAGAACGCCCATGGAGAAATATGAGTGCAGGAACACTGCTACCAACCACGGGAACTTGATCGATGTGCTTTGCGAGAGGTAAACATTTCTAATGCTAGACAGGAATAGTACATTGTTTAACGAGGGCATGGGCGTAAGTGGAATATTGCGAACAAGAGTCTATCAGAAGCCCGACGCCGAGGGCGGAGGGCTTTTGATGACTCGAGTTTGCAATATTCTTACGCCCGTGTTATACACAATGTTTTTCATCACATTTGCGAGGAAACAAATACATTTTAGATGAAATTAATACAAATCGTAATAAAAACTGCGACATGTCAGTTGGCCATTTTGTTGAATTTGACGTGAGGCGCGTATGGCAAAGACCCTTCGGTATACAGCCACGATTTGAAAACACTTAAAAACATTTTACATAGACACTAAATAACTACATATTAAGTCTGTAAATAATTCTTTTAAACATGTTTTAGTAGTGTTTTTAAGTTTAAATTTATTTATACATACGTTTTCAGACATCGTATTTGATATAAAACCTCTTTGCTTTTAACTGCCGCATGAGTGACAGATACAATTTAAGAAAAAAACCATTACGCCCGTGGGCGTAACATAGGCTATTACAGCTCTGTATGCCTGCGCATTATGAAGCCCGTTTCGAGCAAGTGTGATGAAAAGATATGTACCCGGCCGCTCTCGTCACCTGCTTGAGCAGTTCGCCGAGTAACAGGGCAGCAGAACCACAATGCAGAAATACGAGTCCAATAAACATTGCTACAAACCACGGTTACTTGATCGTCGTGCTTTGCGAGAGGTAAATATTTCTAAGAATGTACAGAAGATGCGTATTCCGACCTATCTTAAGCTTATGGTCGGGCGTACCGGATAAAATATGTATTTGTATGGATTTACAAAGACCGCCTAGCTATGAATTATTTTGGAGGATTTTAAAACTTTAACCGAAGACGCGGTAGCGTACTTAAAAACACATCTTTGAAGTAGAGAAATATAAACAACCATGCGATATAAATATGAACTATGACATACTACCGTGTAATTATTATTATTATTTCAACATGTCTCATGAGTTTAAAGTGATAAACTATGACGTCTGAGAGACTGCTTTGTAAGTTCCCTCCGGATCCACTATTTCTCTCTGCGCACAGAATAGACTTATCCCATTTCTCTCTGTGCACAGAATAGACTTATCCCATTTCTCTATGTGCACAGAAAATACTTATCCCATTTCTCTCTGTGCACAGAATAGACTTATCCCATTTCTCTCTGTGCACAGAATAGACATCCCATTTCTCTCTGTGCACAGAATAGACTTATCCCATTTCTCTCTGTGCACAGAATAGACTTTCTGAGTAGGTCATACCTATGCTATATTTTACCCAGCATCCTATTGCTAGCTTTCTTTGCAAGACGCGAACGATAAGTAAGTGTTACGGTGGTATTCCACTTGTCCAAGATCTTTATCGAATGTGTATTTGCGTTTCACATTTTGCTTAAAGAGTGAGTGAGACGCAATGCACATTGGACAAATATATTGGCAAGTGGAATACCACCCTTAGCCATCCACTATTTCTCTCTGCGCACAGAATAGACTTATCCCATTTCTCTCTGTGCACAGAATAGACTTATCCCATTTCTCTATGTGCACAGAAAATACTTATCCCATTTCTCTCTGTGCACAGAATAGACTTATCCCATTTCTCTCTGTGCACAGAATAGACATCCCATTTCTCTCTGTGCACAGAATAGACTTATCCCATTTCTCTCTGTGCACAGAATAGACTTTCTGAGTAGGTCATACCTATGCTATATTTTACCCAGCATCCTATTGCTAGCTTTCTTTGCAAGACGCGAACGATAAGTAAGTGTTACGGTGGTATTCCACTTGTCCAAGATCTTTATCGAATGTGTATTTGCGTCTCACATTTTGCTTAAAGAGTGAGTGAGACGCAATGCACATTGGACAAATATATTGGCAATTGGAATACCACCCTTAGCCATCAAAGTCATTGCATTACTACGAGTATACTCGATTTGACCTGTTCGTAATACATGGTATATGTTGAAGGTTCGACACACCGGTTGTCTCGCTCGGACTGAGCTGCTGCAAGATGCCGAGCGAGAAAGACATAGCCTACGTGTGGAAGAGCAACCTGCGCGGTATCATGAAGTTTGTGGAGTTGGCTAACACTGGTAACTATTGTATTAAAATATCTGTCATGAAGTCAATTTATCATTCTCCTAGTGTTTTACATACATACATATTCCTATTTCCCGGAGGGGTAGGCGTAGATCACGGATTTCCTCTTGCTACGCTACGATCTTAACAAACATTTCTTGCTTCATTCACTTTCATTACCTTCTGCTTACATGCTCGTCGGTTTAGGGTACTCTCGACCTGAGCTTTCTTCAGGATTATCCCCATTTATTTTAAAGCAGCCCCGGATCCGCTTTGGCTAGTCCTAAGATTTGGCGGAAGCAGTGTTACGAAAGTGACTGCCAATCCAATGTCAACGAACATTTGAAGGAAAAATAAGATAGTAGCCTTATTGGGATTAGACAGATTTTCTCATGATGTTTTCCTTAACCGAAAAGCTTCTGTTGAAATCTAATTGTGGTATACCAAGTGAAACACGTAGATGCAAACAACAACTGATTTATTAAATATCAATGTGGGTACATCTCATGCAATTCTTAACTACCCACAACATCTCCCCCAAAAGCAATCGCTAACAATAACAAGTAACATTTCTTATATATAAAACCTGGAACTATTCTTAAATAGCATGGTTTCGTATTTAATCAATGACATATCCAATACCACACTATTGTATGTTGGTATTATCATTATTTAACAATTTACTATATAATTCTATCCTTCCCCCAAAATACGACTTGATATGATGTTTAAATACGAGTTTTCATTGCAATTCTTAATCATCACAAAGCGAAGGAAGGATACTGCTAGCCAATCATGAAGAGACCTTATTTCAATGCCATAAGGTTCACAGACGGTTAGGTAAATTAAACTTATATGGTAATGTACCTATGATTACTACAACGTATAAGATTTTAAATGTTATTAACCAAATACGCATATTTATTATAATATAAAAAAAAATAGTAGTTTTTAGTAAGTACAGATAAGTATTTAGATTCATCTGCCCCGTTAACACGTAAACAAAAACAAAACATTTTGATGTTACACTATTTTAAACCTTATGTTTTATTCTTGTTCGTTTTGTTTACTATTAATCTTTTCTGTTAGCAATTTGGCTCGCCTACGAGTCATGATTTCACGAGTGGTAGGATCAGAGCTATTTTCGACTTTATTCTTGGAATCATTAGGTCGAAGTTTACATTCTTTTGCCTGACCTACTTCGTCGCAAGCGTCCTTGAACTCGTCGTCCACATCAGCTGATGCCGGCTCGAGTGAGCCCAGAGATGCTGACGGGGCATTGGTACTAGATTCGCATTTGATTAAATGGCGCCGATTACGCCTAAATTTACCACCTAACTTACTTTCTATTATGTACGAGCGAGGTGTACAGGCATTTCTTATAATGGTTGCTCGAGTCCTCGTTTTTCCATCAACACATACGACTTCGTCGCCCGCTCTTAGCGATGGTAATGTTTTACTATGTTTGTCATAGAACTCTTTTGCTCGCATTTGATTGCGTAACATAGTCGCGTGTTCCGATGGATCGACGGGGCGCGGGGACAACAACTCGGGGTGTACAGGTAACTTACATCTGAGCTGACGACCCATTAGTAGCTGCGCAGGAGAGCTCAAGCCGTCCCTAGGAGTATTACGATAGTTTAGCAAAGCTAATTGAAAATCCTCGTTACTGTTTATTGATTTTTTAAGAAGTGATTTAACTGTCTGTACCGCTCGCTCACTTTTGCCGTTTGCCTGGGCATAGTTCGGTGATGATGTCACGTGATTGAATCCCCACTCCCTAGAAAACATTTTAAATTCCCGACTACTGTATTGTGTTCCGTTGTCACTCACAAGTGTTTCTGGGATGCCATGGCGTGAAAATACTTCTTTCATTTTTACTATGACTACGTTAGATGTTATGTTTGGTAAGTTACACACTTCGACAAAGTTGGAATAGTAGTCGACTATTATTAGGAAATATTTCTTTCTCAACTCAAAAATATCTGTACCTACTTTTTGCCATGGCAGCCCAGGAATCTCAATTGGCATTAAAGGTTCTCTGGCGGGTACATTTAAACTCTCCTGGCAGGTGCGGCAACGCCTTACACATGCCTCAATATCCTGCGTGATGCCGGGCCAGAACACAACCTGCCTCGCGCGTCGCTTGCACCGGTCCATGCCCATATGACCTTCATGTATAATGTTAAGCATCTCTGCTCGTAAGGCTCGCGGAATCAAAACTAAATTGTTTTTGAATATTACATCATCTACTATAAATAGATTTTCTCTAAACGCCCAATATAATCTTAAATCACTCACTACTTCAGATTTGTGGTCTGGCCAACCCTGATTTATATACTCGCTTAGTTTTAGGTATTCTGAATCGCGTTTTGATTCTTTTTTGATGAGTGATAGTTTGTCATTTGACATTGGCAAATTGCTCACGACCAATTGTACCTGATACATATTATTTTTATGCACGGCATCGTTGTATAGATCGGGCAGGGACGCACGAGACAAGGCATCTGGTATATACATGTATTTTCCCGGTTTGTAGGTGACATGTAAGTCATAGTGCTGCAAACGCAGCATCATGCGCTGCAAGCGTGCTGGAACGGACATTAAGGGTTTTTTAAAGATACTTTCCAAGGGCTTATGATCCGATTCCACGACGACTTTTTCTTTACCAAATATGTATTGGTGGAAATGCTCACATGCAAAGACAATTGCTAAAAGCTCTTTTTCCACTTGCGCGTACCGGCGCTGCGCGTCGGTGAGCGTGCGCGAGGCAAACTCCACGGGCCGCTCGCCCTGCATGATCACGGCGCCCAGCGCGTCGCGCGACGCGTCAACCGAGAGCAGCACCGGCGCGTCCACGTCGTACAGAGCCAGTACGCCAGCGCCACACACGACCTCTTTTAACTCATTGAAAGCCTTTTGCTCACTTTGCTCCCACCGCCATTCATTGTCTTTTTTTAAGAGATTTGTCAACGGTGCCGCGCGTTGAGAATGGTTCGGAATGAATTTAGACAGGTAATTAACTGCTCCTAAAAATCTTTCTAAACTTTTCCTGTCGTGTGGTGCTGGCATCTCTTTTATTGCCCTTACCTTATTATCGTCTGGTTTCATGCCGTTGGCATCAAATATATGTCCTAGATATGTTACCGACTGTACCCCTATTTTACATTTCTCCTTATTAAATTTAATATTAATCTCCCTAGCTCTGTTCAAAAGCGCACCTAGCCTCTCATCATGCTCACTTTTAGTTTTCCCCCATACAATTATGTCGTCCACAAAACTGTCTACCCCTTCTAAATCTTCTAGAAGTTGACGCATTTTACCATGAAATACTTCTGAAGCGCAATTAATGCCAAAAGGCAAACGTAGGAACTGGTACCTACCAAATGGACTCGAAAAGGTACATAAATCAGCACTCTCATCATCGAGCTGTACAACCCAAAAACCCGAGTTTGCATCCAGTACGGAGAAGCAGGTGGCGCCGTGCAAGCGCGTGGCCAGCTCGGTCAGCGAGGGCAGCTGGTAGTGCGCGCGCCGCACCGCCACGTTCAACTCGCGCGGGTCCAGGCAAATGCGGATCCCGCCGTTCTTTTTAGCAACCAATACTAAA
Organism: Epinotia bilunana; assembly: GCA_947049275.1. Taxonomy (NCBI): domain Eukaryota; kingdom Metazoa; phylum Arthropoda; class Insecta; order Lepidoptera; family Tortricidae; genus Epinotia; species Epinotia bilunana. The sequence continues at coordinate 3,101,326 of OX346271.1, read as the reverse complement.
GGATGCACCCATTGAGTAGGATGTGACACTTTTCTTATGACTCCCAACTTTTCCATGTTCCTAAGCTCATCCAGCAATCTATCTCTCAAGCCTAACGGAATTTTCCTAGTAGCGCTTATGACTGGCGGCACCGATTTGTCTATAACGATATGATACTTACCCGGAAGACATCCTAAGCCCCTGAACAAGTCTGAATACTGTTCTAATTTTATTATATTAATCCTTTTTATTAACCCTATATCCTCACACGACTGCCGTCCCAACACGCTTTGACATTTTGTGTTAGCTACAGCAAAGTACAGGTTAAAACTTTTGTCTTTATACTGCCACAATAAATTACAAACGCCTTTCACAGGAATTATATCCCCCGTATATGATTCGAGTGTTATTTTTGTCATTTGTAACAAATTTACATCAAAACCCAATGATAAAAATCTCTCAAAAGATATAACATTAATGTCTGCTCCCGTGTCAAGCTTAAATTGTTCTGCTCCACGTTCGCAAAACAAGGTTTCCGTCCACTGACCTCTTTTACTCGAACAAGAAACCATGTCCATATAAAATGGTTCATTTTCATCGGAATTACTGTCAAATAAGCCACTTTTTTCTATTTCATACACTCTTCTCACCTCATTATCATTTTTAACAAACCGGGATTTACACATTCTAGCAAAATGTCCACGATTGCCACAAGAAAAACATGTTACGTACTGTGCCGGACATTCTCGGTTGGCGCAGCGCGTGCCGCCGCAGCCGCCACACTGCCGCTGCGCTGCCGCCGGCGCCGGGCCGGCCTGGCCGGGAGCCGAGCGGGCGCCGTCGCCGCGTCCGCGCCGCGCGCCGCTCGCGCCGCCGCCGCCGCCGCGGTGGCCGACTCGCGCGCCGCCTCGCGCACGGCGCTCCACCGCGTGCACCTGCACACCACTCGAGCACTCACCCGCAACACCCAATTGATGACCACTTTCCTTTGACGCTTCTTCGGCTTGACACATCTTGATCGCTTTGTCAAGGTCAAGGTCGTCGCATCTCAACAGCCTGTCCCGCACGGTGACGTTCCGAACGCCACATACTATGCGATCTTTAAGTAGATCATCGCCTAAATTGCCGAATTTGCAATTGTTACTTAACAACCTCAGCGCTGTTACGTAAGCCTGGATCGATTCGCCTTCTTCCTGATTACGCGTAAAGAATTTATATCTTAATAATGTTGTATTCACTTTTGCACCGAAATAGGCATCAAATTTTTTTAATACTGCGTTGATGTCATCCTTTTCGGTCTCCGCATCGAAGGCAAACGTTTGATACACGTCAAACCCCTCTGGACCGATGAGGTTAACCAGCAAACTGGCTTGCACTTCTGGTGACTCGCTGCTCACCCCAGATGCCTTCACAAATAACAGGAATTGTTGTTTCCACCGTTTCCACGCGTCGGCCCGAGTAACGGGACCGCCCTCCATGTTTAACTCAGGCGGTGGCCTGGCGTGTTCCATTGCTTCAAAAAAAAACTCACTGCACGAAACTAAGTTACCAATTCTTTTATTCTCGATTCGCACAGGTATGTGTCCTCTGTAATATCACTTATAACGAACTTCCAGCCAATAAAAACTGAGCACCGCTGCCACCATGTGGTATACCAAGTGAAACACGTAGATGCAAACAACAACTGATTTATTAAATATCAATGTGGGTACATCTCATGCAATTCTTAACTACCCACAACACTAATGATATTTAGTGATGAGATTTTTGAAAAATATAGTGATACCTGGGGTTCAAACCCACGACCTCCACATTGACAGTCGCTTACCGCTCGGCTACAGTCGATCTAGCTATTGGGTAATTTTTTTTAATGTTCGATTTAAGGAAAAATGCTTTAGGTCAAAAAACCAGCCTCCTGAAACTGCGTAAAAAAGCTTTAGGCATACGGTCCCACTCGCAAAATGCCCGTCTACCAAAATTTCGTCCCATTTGCATAACGTCTCATTTGCAAATTCTGCAAACTATCCCATTCGAAAAGCGTACCTACCTCAAAAAGTCCCATTCCTTTCGCAAAATGTCCCTAAGTTCCTTTCGCTGAACGTGCCTTCCGCATAATGGCCTATTCGCCAAACGTCTCGTCTGCGAAAGGCCCCATTCGCAAAACATCCCTACGTACAAAATGATCTACAGCTTGACAGGAACAGAAAATATATTCTTAGCAGTAAACAAAGAGTAAGACACAAACTTATTTCAACTACTAAGGTTATTCTTGTATTTTATTTTCATTAAATATATTATATTAAACGAGAAACAAGCACATTTTGCGAAAGGAACGTATTGCGAACGGGGCATTTTGCGAAAGGGACGTTCTGCGAAAGGGACATATTATGATTTAGGTATGTGAAGGGACGTTTTAAGAACGGGACATTTTGCTGAAGGGCCATTTTGGGAAAGGGACATTTCTGAAAGGGACGTTTTGCGTAAGGGACGAAGGGAAATTTTGCGAATGGGACCGTATACGCCTAAATTGTAAAAAACAATGGAATTTGAACCAGTGTGTAGTGGTTTAGAATTTTCGTTTGTTCTAAAACCAAACGAAACCTAAGAAATGAATCTTACTTTAAAATTTTTACTTACATTCCATTTACCGATTTTGTTCTTTCTATAGGAACCTGGGATTCAGTAGGTTAAAGAGATACATTTGACTACTTACATTTTTATCACAATTTCCAGGCATCCAAGGCTACATAAAGAGCGAGACCGACGGTCCCGTGCGTCACGCCACCATCACAGTAGCGCGCGTGACGCGGCCGTTCCGCGCGTCGCACAACGCCGCGCACTACCGCGCCTCGCTGCCGCCCGGCGAGTACCAGGCCGTCGCGGCCGCCCGGGGATACGTGGACCAGGTCTGTGGACCTTGTCACGCTTGCATAAGGTCTATATTGGCCTGTTCGAGATATTATAAAGTATCGCGCTTGACGCGGCCGTACCACGCGTCGCACAACGTCTTTGATATATCTCCCTTATTCATCATCATATCAGCCGAAAGACGTCCACTGCTGGACATAGGCCTCCCCCAAAGAGTGCCAAAGTGACCGGTCCTGCGCCACCCAGCGGACTTCCGCGACCTTTACGACCTACCCACGCCGCGCCTTCCGGTACGTCAGTCACCACTCGAGAACCTTTCCGCCCAACGGCCATCGGTTCTACGTGCAATGTGCCCCGCCCACTGCCACTTAAGTTTAGCGATTCGGAGGGCTATATCTGTTACCTTGGTTCTGCTGCGGCCTTATTTCTGATGCGATCACGCAGAGAAACTCCCCAGTATAGCCCTCTCCTTTGGGTGACTTTGAGTCTTCTTATGAGGCCCATAGTTAGCGACCACGTTTCAGTGCCATACGTCATCACTGGCAACACGCACCAGCTGGTCAAAGCCTCCTTTATTCTTTAAAGTTAAAATGCCTCTGTTAAATTAAATGTGTTCGTCGCTTTCTTACGAACACGAATATCAAAGTGGTATCTGTCACTATGATATTCGTGTTCGTACGAATGCGACGAACACATTAAATTTAACAGAGGCATTTTTTTTATATTAAGATAATGCTAAGCACAAACAAATTTTAACGGCTTTTTAGCTGAAATAGGTTTCATGAATGTTCATGAATACGGCCGTTAGAATGTAATAAAATATGATTTCCTCGAACCATCAGACGCTGACATGGCGTATTGTGGAAGGTGTGGTGAAAGTTCGCGACATCGTGTTGCGGCGTGTCAACGGAGAGCTGCCTGGCGGGACGTTTGACGACAAGGACGCCTACAATGACCCCAACCTGGTCTATATCTCAGGTATAACATACCCTGTACTATTAAACAAGCAATATCCTTACTAATATTATAAATGCGAAAGTGTATGTTTGTCCTTCTTTCACGTCGCAACGGAGCGTCGTATTGATGTGATTTTTTGTATGGAGATAGTTTAGAAGCTGGAGAGTGACATAGGCTACTTTTTCCAGCGGTAAAACGTCTAATTCCCACGGGAAAATTCAATATGTTACATTTTCCTATAACCACGCGGGCGAAGCCGCGGGCATCAGCTAGTTTGTTAATATATTTGAAATCACGTTCTCGAAAACGGCTCTAAATACTTCGATGAGGTTGGGAACGACGGGGTTTGCGGGGGCGAAAAATTGATCTAGCTCATGTCATGGCTGGGAAAATTTGTTTTCTCTGTATTTCCTCTATTTTCTCTATTCGCCCAGGTACTTTATATTTAAAAGAAGAAAGAAGATTGTCCGAGGACATAGACATAGAAGCACTTTATTTAACATCACATTGCATACATACAGTATACTGACACTGAAGATTAGACTTAAAAACTGAACTAAGTACCGTAGGAGGCATAATAATGTGTGATGCTAAAAAGAAGCTAGAATAAGCAAAATGTTGCAGTGAGTACTTAACCGCGATGCTGCTATTTATACTATCCCGCTCGCATAAGTAGCTCCACCACAGTGAGAGATAAATCTAGTTTATTTATTTACAACATATAACGCGACGAAGGGAACACGTGGTTGACAACCAAACCCATATGGCGCCAAAAATGACAATGACATAAAATAAGACGTATATAACACTGTTACCATCAACCTATTTGTCTTGTCCAATACCGCCTGTTTGCCATTAATAATTTGACCTTTCAATCTGTTCTGGAGCTATAATAGTGTGGGCCAGCGAACGAAAGAACCATAGAAGTCTATGTAGCGCCGCAAAATGGCCCCACAGAATGGGTGCCATAGCCATTATGCGAGTGGGCGGGTAGTCAAAACGATGACAGCCGTTTAGTTCGAAAATTCGCCGGGTTTCAGGCGCGTGTTTGGGTAGTGTAAGGAGCCCGCATTCTGTTTTTTTTCGTTCGCTGGTATAGACAGTGTAGGCATTCGTTGGTGACTTTGGGCACGTAAATTTTGGTGTTATTTTTGTTAGACGAAAACACATATCTCAACTTATTTTGTTTTAAAAAAAAAGAACTACTATATCTATAATACGTTTACTTATTTCAGGTCTAGCCCTAGACCACAACAGCATACCACTAACCTCAGCAAAACTCCTCGTCTATCCGCTTGGAATTAAGAAACTAGTCGACCCAGTGTCTGCCAACACTAGTGACGTAAACGGACGTTTCGTGGTCAGTCTGCCCCTCACATACATGGGGAAGGAAGTACTCATGACTGCGGAGAAGAACGGATACATCGCCAAACAGAGACACATAATGGTAAGGATTGCATTTGCATTGGATTGATGTGAATTGGCGCAGTCGGCAGGATAGGTAATAAGTTGGGGTTACACAGCGGTAGTGTGTAATAGGTTTGACATAGCCTATGGTACCTTTTCGCCCTATTTCAATTGTGATTGCTATAGCATAATAGCTTTTATGGAGATTCGCAAAGTCTTAACTTATTAGATCGCAACGCTCGTATATGACAGTGCAGTTTTCAGGTGGTTGATCCCAAAATCCTGTGCATTGATTTTTAAGTACATTACCGTACTTGACTGAAAGCCAAATCAGGATTTTATAAAACTTCAAAAACCCACCCTGGGTGGCACCAATCTGTCTGTAATCGAAAGCGGCGTTCGTTAAAATCTGAATGTATGGAATGTTTGACAAGTTTCTATGGGATGACAGCTGCCGACGCCATATTTAACGTTGATCTGTCTGTAATACGTCCTTAGGGCGGGTTGCACCAACTTACGATTACAGACCGATCAACCTTAAATATGGCGCCGGGAGCTGTCATCCCGTAGAAACTTGTCAACCTTCCATACATTCAGATTTTAACGAACACCGCCTTCGATTACAGACGGTTTGGTGCAACCCACCCTGAGTGTGGAGTTTGTTGGGAAAAACATGGTGGCGTCACAATTTTCTCTGGTCAAATAGCGACCATTTTTAAGATGTTTTTAATGCAATTAAGATTAAAAAATTAATCTTAATTGCATTAAAAACATCTTAAAAATAGGAAAAATAGGCTGAATGTTTGTCGAGTATATACGTGAGCTTTCAAAAAATTATTTATTTTTACTGCTGTCAAATGCCGTATTTTAAATTAAACCATATCGTTTCCAGGTGAACAAGAACGAGAACATGACTCCAAAAGTGCTGTTCAAGCTGGAGTCGGACGACAAAGTGCTCGGCATGGCGCGCCTGGTGTTCGTCATGGTGGCCGGTGAGTCAAAGTCAAAGTCTACATTATTTGGGTCAATCAACTTTTTCTTGTTATACTGTGCCGGTAAGCCAGGAGACAACAGTGACAGTTTGTTAGAAAAATACTATAGATTGGACTCATGCTAAGGAGATGCGCCAACATGGAATGGGTTTACTAATATAACAAAAAAATGTGTTCAGTGGATTTAAAACCCATAAAATCATAGTTTTAAAGAGTGACCCAGGGGAACAAAAAATACTTGATGGTATTCAAAATTCATAGCGAACTCTTTTTGAGTGTCAAGTTTTTACACAGGTCGATTTTCTCAGAAGTTATAAGCGTTTCAGAATTGTTATTAATGGTATGGTTCCAGATTAATATACTTATGACAAATTACCATTATAGCAAACACAGTGTTATGGCAAATTAAATTACGAATACCTGTTGTAGGTATCCGGAATTACAGATCTCTTCCCCGAAAACCAAATCCTTCACTTCTGTCTTTTCCATATGTATCAGCTGTCACGAATAAATGATTAAATTGAATTGAAAAATCAATGGAACCTCGCTCCGTAGCTGACCTAGTGTGTGTTGTACACCGACAGGCGTGTTGGGCGTGGCCTTGGTGACGCTCGGCGCTTGGTGCTTCAGCTGGCGTCGTTCGCGCGACTCGCGCCGCGACTACATGTTCACGCAGCTCGCGAGCGACGAGAAGCGGCCGTTCACGGACGCGGCCAACTACGGTGGGTGATGAAGAACTAGTGTGTGTTGTACAAACGACAACACTGTTAACTGACCATCCTGTGTTTATATAGAACCTTATTACAATGCACTTAAGCTGCACCGATGGTCAGTTAGCTGTGTTGTCGATAGTACTCCGATATTCGGGTGGGCGTGCCATTGGTGACGCTCGCTGGTGCTTCAGCTGGCGTCTGTCCCAAAGGGTAAAAACGGGACCCTATTATTAAGGCTCCGCCGTCCGTCTGTCCGTCCGTCACCAGGCTGTATCTCACGAACCGTGATAGTTAGACAGTTAAAATTTTCACAGATGATGTATTTCTGTTGTCGCTATAACAAATACAGCTAGAGACAAATGTAGGTAGGTGTTTTACTCTCAGCGCATCATCTATTATTATAATATAATAGGGGTGCAGAGGAAAAATCAACGCAAGAGGTTAAAATAATCACGAAGTTATAAGTGTCCATAGTTTTAAGAAGGGGTATGTTCTGTACCTTTTTTGCAAAACGCAACTTCATATGAAACGATAACGCTGGAAGATAGTGACGTCACACACTGTTTGCGTTTTCTCTATCTAACAAGCAATATTAAAACGGTTGTAGTTTCGTAATTATTTGAGATATCCGAATGGGATTTTCACCACCAGGCATATTTTTTTGCCTTCTTTCTTTTGGAGTAATAATAATTTTCGAGTCTACACCCCTATTGATGCTGGTCTTCCGTTGGGTCCATCCAGTGAGGACACGCTGGATAACACATAAAAATAACAAAGGAAAGGAAAACAAACATGACATGAATAAGTTGGTGAGGTAGGGCACAGAGAAATGTCATCCCGCTCGAATGTGGAGCAGCCCAACTGGGGAAGTACCTCCGCCTTGCAGAAGACCACAGCCATAATGACACTACTACTTGGTCCTGGAGGTGAGCAAGGTCGCCAGAGCTCCCGAGGATGCGTTGTGTTGAGAGCGAGTGCATTTGTTCCTTCAGCTGTCAACACGGCGAATCCTCAAACATATCAAGGGTCGGCAACGTCCACGTTACTCCTTTGGAGTTGCATGCGTCTATAGGCTGCGGAGTCCGCTCACCATCAGGCGGGCCGTACGCTTGATGCCACCGTCGTTGTATTAAAAAAAAAGAAAAAAAAACATGAATAATTTATAATATAATACATCTAATATATAATGTAGGTATTGTGCAGTATTTTATCTATAGTGTCTATAGTGACGTCACAATCTACAAGCGTCATCGTTTCATATGAAGTTGCGTTTTGCAAAAAAGAGACAGAACATACCCCTTCTTAAAACTTTGGACACTTCTTGATTCTTTAACCTTTCGCGCTGATTTTGTCTCCATTTGACTACATTTTTAACCCTTTTTCGAGAAAATATCACATTATTGATTACTTTACTTAGTGTCTACATTCTAACCTTATTCTGCTTTTCGTGACACGCCAAAGATTTACTTTTTCTTTTGTTCATCTTGTATTAGTGTGTCACGAATAAATGTTTGATTCCGATTCAATATTTGTATTACAGAAATAGTGAACAAGCCATACTATGATGTGGAAGAGCTACCGCCTTCAGAAACCGATTCCGAAGACGAGATAGTCTTGCTAAGGAACGAGCGCGAATGGAAACCGCTGGAGCAGAACCTCATCGAATGAAGAAAATGAGATCTGTTAGTACTAGCTAAGGTTCATTTTACTTCGGACTATTCGTGTAACATAAGACCTACTCAAGATCAGCTTTGAATGACCAAGTTCACGAAATAGACCCGTGTTAACAGTAGTTAAGGTTAATTTTACTTCGAATTGTACGCGTAACATAAGACAATGGAAGTTGAGGTCGGAATGTGCCAAGCGATAAACGAAATAACACCCAGATAACGGTAGATAAGGTCCATTTTACTTCGGTATTTGCGTGTAACATAAGCAGATCTGAAGTCGATGTAACTCAATAGTTTTAACCGAGTGAGTGAAATAACACTGTGTGTATTTCAGGTTAATTTTACATCATACCCTCCAAGTAACATTAACTTGATCAATTGATCGTTTCAAAACTCGAAAATCTCATCGATTAGTTAACCGGTATAGGAAATAACACCTTTTGTTCGTAATGATAAAGTTCATTTTGAGATTTTGTGTACTAACTTAGTAAGCTTGAGAATCTTATAATGACAGATTTCATTGTGCACTAATATTCACTTTTACAGCGTAACATCGTAAATTTATTGTGAATTCTGCGTAGGAAATGTAAATAATACTTTTCGATATAGTTTACTGTAGTATATGCAGCGAATGATAGAATAAGTTTCTGTCAAAAATTTCATTTTTGGTACAAGCTTTTATTGCCGACTGTACTTTTCTGTATACCGTCATCAACTACTCATTGAAAGGATTCTAACGAGCCCAAACTCGATGGGGTTATGTGGTTTTATCACGGAGTTCCTATGGCCACCTTCCAACTCCATCATCAGATCAGCTCCACGTCATCATAATATTGCATTGTCACGCGATTTGCATATTCGTGCAAAATTTCAACTCAATCGGAAACCGGGAAGTGGATCAAATTTAACTTGCAAGTTTTGATTATAGACAGACAGACAGACAACGGGACATGTGAAAGTAAATAAAAGCTTGTAAAAACATGACTTTTCATTGGGTGAGTAGATATATCTAGTTTAATTACGTATAAATTCGTCAATTTTATTAAATGATAGATCTCTATTTATTTCCATTTTTGGCGTTTTTACAGTATTACGATTTTCTATGATTCTTATTTCATAAATTTTATTCGGTAGGTTTAAATGAAATTATTTAAATTAATTTATATTTTTTATGACTGCTGGGTTCAGGAAAAGACCCAAATACTTGGTACGTCTTATTTATAATATACTTCGAAGTTTTTTGACTTTAATTCCAAATTTTCTGATTTTATACTTGAAGCGGTAACAGTTTTGACCGTATTTTCTAATAATTCGTGAACTCTACACTTTATTGGGAAAAAAATATGTAAGTAGACTATTTAATATAAATGTCTATTAATAATGTTATCCATTTACATTCTATTACGCATTTATTTTCACGTATTTAGCGAGAAATATTGTTCCTAATATATAATCATATTGTTTTTTTATTATTATTATTGTATGAATCCATGAATACAGAGTTGATATTAAATGTGCCTTAAAATATGTTCAATGGTGTAGTTATATTGTAAACCATTTCGATTTACCGTCCAAAAAATAGTATTGTAAAACGTAAGCGCACAGTAATCATTATATTTTTCATTAAAACTTAGTATCATGGTTTTAGAACGGAGTATAATTATAATTTGTTCAATATATTTCAATTATACTAAGCAGTAAGGCCTGGTAACAAAAATTATAAATTGTCATTCACTCTTAAACATATTTAGCATACCAAGCCGTTTTAGTATCTAATAATAACAACTTAGTTAAAAGCTATGTTTACGCCTTTTTATGATATTATAGCTTTCTAAATTCTTGTCAATATCAGCCATTGGTAACAAACCGAGCAACCATTCTAAATAAATCTGTGTTTCCGAGATTAAAGCAAACAAACTCATAGCCTTACACAGACGAGGGCTTTTTCAGAATGCGTTATTTCAAGCAGAGTTCTAATTACCGTAAGAAATGAATGGTAATGAAACCTCTCCATAGTAAAACTAGCTACAGCAGGTTTATTTTGAATGGAACGCAATATTGTATATAAATTCGTCTACGACGGTACATAGATCACTCGCCAGTGCTGACAGCTGGTGAGGCGATGCCTTCAAAAACGGCATTTCTTTTCACTCACAAAATAATCACGAATTTATTGAAGAATCTCTAAGACCTACATATATGCAAGTACGTAGTGAACGGTTGTAAACCTTAGTAATTAACATCCTTATTAAATGATTTTATTTTTAGAAAATTTGACATATATTATACTTTGGTGCTCTTTACACGTATTTGCTAAAATTGTATTAAGTATATTGTGATTATGAAGAAGTTATATTTTATAAGTAATTTAATGATTATACTAAAAAAATGATCAAGTATATTGTTGTTTTATTGAAATTTTGATTACCTTTAACTCTACAACAGGCTTTTCAATAAAAGCTATACGTGAAAAACTTTGGTAAAAACCCCTATGTAGGGTTGACGTGTTCGAATAGGCAATTGTTAGACCATTTAAATATGTAATAAAATAAATAGTTATACCACCCAACATGCATTACAAAACATGCATTACCAAAACTCCGTATGGAAGATGTCAGATAATGGCAACATTTGTGTGCCAACTTTGCATAATGGCAACATTTCTGTGACGTTGGCAAAATGCATCGTTGGGAATGACTTCCTTTGTTTTATTCTTCCATAGACCAAACAATAATGGGAAGGATAAAACCAGCTATTCATTGTCACGCAATGAGAAGGCGTTATACGACGCGTCTGCCGCTACCCCTCTGGCCCTTATTTCAAAAAAAGCCTAAGAAACACCTGACGATGAGAATTTGACGTATATTACTGACTCGACAAATAAGAAAAGCTGTGGATGTCATCGATAGTTATCTACCAAGTAATCATTGTCGTTGTCAGGTTGGTGAAACAGGTGCCTGTCGATGTGTCAATTTAAGCGCATGAATTTGATAAATAGGCTGTATTTCAAAGGCTGCCTGCAAATACTGCCCGAGCTAGATTATATAGATTATTATGACTGTAATTTTATTCAAAACATTTTAATCATCAATATATAATTTTGACATCCTTAAAATCCATATAAAATAGTTTGTACGCCGAAAGGCAAAACATGAAGGACATTATTTTAACGATGACAGAGCTGTATGTACTTTTACTCATATTTGGACAAATAAATTATCTTTATCTCTTTGAAATGAATAAATTTTTAGATGTAGGTACATAAGTATTTTGGATATACATTAAGAAATCCAAAGTTGGAGTCATTTCCCTTTTTTTCCTCAGCCAACTCGATGCATTATTTTTATTTAATTTTTTATTATACAACATAATATGTTCAAATTCTTATAAACGCAAATATGAATAAAACTTGTCAAAAAAACTATTCCCGAAGTATTGTATCTCGTTTTCTCGTGCGCGGAAGATATAAACGTGACTCGTACACACGAATATATAGCGTAGGTAGGTTGCATAGACGCTACTTCGTGGATTAAGGGGTGCCTTTATTCGAGTCGACCGCCCTTACAGAGACACGCTTATGCCTTCCGCGCATGAGAAAAAGAGATGCAACACACTTCGCGAATGGCTTTTTTGGACAAATTTCGATAAATACCTAACTTACTGAAGTTTTATTTATATTTCATTAAGTGAGATTTTAGGTGAGATAAAATACTATAGTATTAACTTGATTGTGTCGTAAAATAATGTATTGTTTGAGTATGCTGAGTAAAAAAGGAAAATAAGGACTCAACTTTGGTTTTTTTTCTATCGAGGAAAGTTTAGGCAATCATGTATCGGATAAACAATCATATAGTCAAGAATCATGTCTGAAAATCAGACCTTATTGTTTCTTAATCTAGTCAGAACGGCGTTTTAAAGAACGTCATAATTTCCAATGGGCCCCCTTAAACAACCCTACACAATATATTCAGGAAAAATATTGGGTATTAATTAATAACGCAAGCGAAAAATAAATGGCATTTATTTTAAATCATTCTTATCACAACTTAATTGTGCATAAATAACATAGAGGAACTTAACAATAAATGTATGACTTATATTTACAAATAATATTATCCTATCAATATTTTTCACATTTAACTGTCTTCTAATATGTAAGTTTGCTAAAATTTGGTCGTCTCTGAACACTTTTAAATGATGATGATAGTACTTAATACCATTCTTTTTAAAAAGTTTAGTCGATTTCGGAGGGCAAAGGATAACTATGTAAATGTCCGTACTACGTAACTTTATTCTGAAACAAATTGTGTTTTTACTATTGTAAGTAGATAGAACCAATTGCATTTTTACTATTGTAAGTAGGTATGTCTTTATATTTACTTTACAACGTTATCAAATTTTACATATAAAAAAATTACAAAATTCTTTAAATTACTATTTTGAGCTTATCGGTGGCAATTATAGGCCCAACTGAAATGTGAATGAAACAATAAATCTATGAAAGTTTAAAGTTTGTTGTGCCAATTGGACTCACTATATTAAAAAGATTTACATCTTCTCTCGGAAGTGTAGTGATTATCTGCCGGCATAGCGGGCCGTAATTGCAGCTTTACGGCAAGGTTAACAAGAGTGTACTTAAATATTTTTAAGGCACAGCTTAGTATACATAGTAGTATAATATAGGCACTTTTTATACAGCGCGGATCAGAATTTTATGGATCATATCTAAGAGCACCGCACACCGTGTCTTTAACCCTTTAACAGACCAAGTTAAAATTAATTCACAATTCAAGTCTCTTACTCAACCATAAAAAATACAAAAAGATGGCCTTAACAGGTGGTCATATTTTCTATGAAATTTAGATTGTGCCCTATAAAGCGTTTAAAAGTACCTAATGCCCAAATGTGACAGATGGACAATATTCGCAGGTATAAATAAAATATACAATGATACACGAAAGTTTTGCGAAATGGCGACACTACGGAAAATAATACATTTTGACGAGACGCGACAATGTAGACTATACCTAGGACGGCAAAATAATATTTATAAATAATGACTTAAATACTTACATAAAATACTTAGTATCACTTACGTTAGGTTCAAAAAAGGCTACTATCATATTCAAGAGAAGCAGGCAAATCAACGGAAATACCATTTTTATTTCAACTCTACGACACGCAAAATATATGTGTCAAAGTAGTTTTAGGTAAAACAATGGTTTTTGAACTATTGACACTACATCATAGGTCCGTTGGCTCAGCGACTCAAAATGAATCTTGGTTCCCGACACGAGAGCGCCATTTTTCTCGGGTTCTGCGCTAACTCTTGCCAATTGCAGGTTTTGGAGCTCGCACAGATCCGCCTGGAGCTTGTCACTCCAGCGGTACCTTGGACGGCCGACAGGACGTCGACCTTCCGGACCGCCTCGGCTTCGGACTTTGCGATCTTCCTCCATTCTCCCCAGGTGACCAAGCCAATAGAGTCTGTGAGCTTACATACAAAGGTGGTGTGGTCTAGGACCTAGACCGTACGATAATACTAATACAATCTAGGCTAATAAGACATTGAGCATATAAGGAACGATGTAACAAACACGTACTACATACAAATGCATTAGAAAATACGATAAATAATAGTAAGGACGTTAAGGCACTCCCACGGGTGATGCGAAAAGTCTGCTTTATAATTATTTTATAAATCTAGAAATTTATTAAAGCTTTGGGAACACAGAATGAAAAGTTTAAATGGGTTAATAGGGAGCCACCGCATCTATTCAATTGAAAATTTATAATTTAACCAACTTAGAAAAATTAAAAAAACTCCCGATATTTTCATTTCAATGGAAAACCGGCTAAACCGATATTGTTGAAATGTAGCTAATCACCATCTCGATCACGGCAGCTTTTGGACAAAAAAAACCGCATTAAAATCGGTCCATTCGCTTAGAAGCTACGATGCCACAGACAACCACACTGACACACAGACACGTCAAACTTATAACCCCTCTTTTGCGTCGCGGGTTAGAAATGATCTAAACCTTTTTACTTTACAAAGTTTAGAGTAAATCAAATCTTCTATTTCCAGTAGCTTTGGATGAAATGATTTCAGTGAAAGACCTATGAAATGAATTGACGTAACTTAGAAACTTAATGGAAGTCTCATTTGATTTACACGCGGTGGGCATATTTCGAGTCACTCTTACTGACCTTTATAAGCTTCTCATCCTGTATAACGAATACAAACAGTTTAAATTAACTCTGACCTTCGATTCCTTGAAGTCTAGATACCCTTATAAGAAACTTACGAATAAGCTATTTGAAATGCCTATAAACGAATCAACGAAATATTGATTCTTTTCTTAATAAAATACTAGTTTATCTAAAACAAAATATACATTCTGAATCATAAGATATCTGATCATTCTTATAAGGCATTTTTGAACACAATAAGCTCTGATACGATTTAACTCTCCCAATAGATAACGAAATTGTTGTGGGCATTTTCTAAAGGAAAAGGCTTTACCTTTAAAAAAATCTCTCATTTAATTTTCATTGACAATTCTGCTATAATAAAGCAAGGTAAGTATATATATTATGTTCAGCCATATTAAAAAGACAATTCTTATTATAATACTATGGAAAACCTACCGTTATTATCGCATTTGCGCTCTTTTGACGTTTATAGTGAATCGTCAGTTTGCTCGATAAAAACGTCATTCTTAAGCACACGAAAGTGTTCGGTGTGAAAGAGATATCAGTCCGTAGCGCGCACACCAAAACTGCTTCCGTCACTTGCGCTTCCAAGACATGTTGGCCAACATGCTGGCCATCTAGATCGTTGAAGGCTTTCCACAGGGTTGTTCGGACCAGATATTGGCCAATAAAGACAGCAGGATCGAAAGCCTTCGACAGTTTCACAAACTAAAATGGTCTGTAGTTGTTGGCTTTTGTATCTTCATCACATTAGCCGAAATGCCACTGTCGGTCATCGGAATCCCTCATCGGCCGGGTATACTTTGTGTAATTGAAAACCTACCATTTGGTCGTCGCGAAGTGACTGGTCCAGAAGATGTTGGCCAGTATACCAGCTATCATAAGAGAGAAGTAGAGGATGACCGCCGCCCACCAGAGTCGCTTCTCCCATTTGCGCTTCTCGAGGTTGCGGAGAACTCCAATTCCGACTAGAAGACCTGGAAATAGAGATTGTTGTGCTTCACTTTAAAGCCAAGCAAGGCTTAGAGTTTGGATACGCGATCGTAATTGTCTAGTGTCTAGTTGTCCAGTAATTAGTTCCACGGAGTGTTTAGTTCCAAAGTAGTTAAAGTAGTGACGTCTGTGTTGACAGCTGAGTACCACAGATACGCCTAGAACGTTGTGCGTGTGAATCTCGGAATAAGGATAAGCATGGAAGTAGGGCTAAAATAAGAGCTTGGCAACAGCTACCTTTATTCACTTGCGTATATCTATAGTTGGCGTGAGAGTGAATGAGACCACAATCCGTACTCGGTTTCACATTTTCGTAGGTTGTCACTAAAATGAACTCGGTGAATGTCAAATGGATCTCTTTTGTATCTCTTTTAATCCAGCAAAATTAAATATGTCATCATTGTTTGGTAGTAAGTGTCATAACGTCACAACTTATTCTCATCATAGTTCGATGGATATATATAGAAGAGTATGGTTGCGTATGGTTCCAGGGTACTTAAGTACTATCGACAACAGCTAACTGACCATCCGTGCACTTTATGTGCATTGTAATAAGGTTCTATATAAAAACAGGATGGACAGTTAACTGTGTTGACGTTTGTACAGTCAACTACAAAGAGATGTATCCATGTTGGTCTTATAGAATGAAGTAAATTTTCGTTTGCCATAATGAATGACCCATGGTTCGTGACATTTATAGTAGCAATGAAACCTTACATTATAATCGACTCGTTTAATATGCAATAATGATGTACCTCACTACCCTATGTGCGATTACAATGATCGCTCTGACGACTGGCTGACACTGACAACTCACGAAAGCAGTGCAGACTTGTCATTGCATACATCTATCTCAGGTTATTGGAGAAATTCTTTGATTCTTTGTTGGCGTCTGGCAAACTATTCAAAAAGGTTACATTTCTTAAGAATATTGACATATTATATCACTATTATATAAATACACTATTTATTATATAAATTAAGAAGAAAGATATGAATATAAATAGATATAAGAATATATATATATATAGATGAAATAAAATTAAGCTTAGCATACAATCTATCACAATAGAGATTAGGCTAAGTATAAGGGCAACTCTGTAAGCATGTTATTGAAATACCCAGTTTAAAAATTAATTAAATTAATTACTTATATTTGTCATAGTGGTTATATTCTTTTTGATATTGCTAGATAATAAATGAAGGTTGCAGGAGTACATTCATAGGAAAATAATAATAGCACTTGAAACGAATCGATGATAGTGTAAGATTTGGTGGATACTGAAAATGTCACGAAGCAAGGGTCAATATTTTTTGCATACTAAAAGTTCCTACATTTTGTAAGACTAACATGGATACATCTCTTTGTAGTTGACTGTACATATGTAGTTCCATGGTATTTAGTGTTTAGTTCCAGGATAGTTAGTGTATAGTTCCATGGTGTTAAGTTCGCCAGAGCTCCCGAGGATAAGCTGTGTTGAGAGTGTGGAACCTGCATTTGTCTCTAGCTGTCAGCACCACGAATCCTCAAATCAATAAAGGATCGGCAGCGCGCTTTTGATTCTTCTAGTGTCGCAAGCGGCCTTAGGCGACGGTGTTTGCTCACCATCAGGCAGGCCGAATGCTAGTTTGCCGCCGTCGTAGTATAAATAAACGGATAGTTCGTTTATGACCTGTTTTAGTGTTTAGTTCCAGGAAAGTTAGTCTATACAACCCATGCGAATTAAGAGTCCGCAGTAAGCTCGATTCTCCATACAAACGTAGTTACACTCTCATTTTAAAACTACGTGTTGGATTGTAACGAAACTTTGCTTATACAATGACATGGGGTATATCTATGTCTGTAATTAGTTTATGTAGCTTCAGATACCATAGTAAAAAAATAAAGCGAATTTTTCATACAAAACTTGTTTTTGCTGTATTTCGTTTGTTTTATAAACTGGAACCATGAAAACTAATTACAGACATAGATATACCTCATGTCATTGTATATGCAAAGTTTCGTCACAATCCAACACGTAGTTTTAAAATGAGAGCGTAACTACGTTTGTATGGGAAGGTGAAATTCGGCCGAGCTTATTGCGGACTCTTAACTGTGCACCTCGCGCTGTGACGTCATTTGGACGGTACCGCTATCGCTACTGAGCGCTTGCGGCGAATGCGGGGTGCCGCGCGGGGCAGTGGGAGAGGGGTCGCATTCCAGCGGAGTGCACAGTTGATTCGCACGGGTTGTAGTTCCAGGATATTTAGTGCGCAGATCAGGGGTTAAACTAACGGTACATACCAGCAATAGCCCCTGCTAAATGCGCCACGTAGCCGATGTTGGTGACCGCCCCTCCCCAATAGCGGTCGTACACCGCCGTGCCGATGTCCACCACCGCCAACAACAGGAACACTAGAAGCTGGATTATCGCGAACTCCATCTCTTTCCAGTTCTGAAATTTGGAAAAAAATGCTTTAGGGCTTGTCCATATAATACGTCATCTTTTTTGTCGATTTTTGCCCTCGCTCGAAAGTCAAATATCGGTCCCTGATCTGCCATGTAAGAGCAGTTTTAGAATCCCCAGTTAAGTCTGAGTTACAGATAGACGGTAGAGCGGAGCCAAGCCAACAGTAGTTGTTTGTTCCTTCCTTTTCATCTCAATGGAAACCCTGCCTAAGATAGCCAGTGAATTCCATATGTCCTTCCACGAATTCATTCACTCAGCGATTCTGTTCATGTATCGCACTAATCTATCGACGAGCCTAGTTGGTATAGTGACCCTGCCTACGAAGCCGGAGGTCCCGGGTTCAAATCCCGGTATGGGCATTTATTTGTGTTCTAAGTATTTAAGTATTTATTTATCTATATACGTATGTTAAAAGTACCTACCTAGTATACACAATTATTAATTATACTAACCATAATAATAGTAGCGATGTGCGCCGCTATAAGCGCGTAGACCCCGCCCGAGGCACCAGCCAGGTGGACGGTCGGGTCTGTGAGGCTGGTAGCCAAGGAACCCGCAGCCACCCCAGCCAGGTAGACCAGCGTCACACGCCACCAGCGGTGTACCATCTCCAGTGGAACCCCGAGGAACAGTTGCACTAGCAAGTTGACTAGGAGATGGACCACGCTGGAAAGGAAAATTGGTACAGTTAGGCTAGTTTTCTTTTTATACCACGTCGATGGCAAACTTGAGTGCGGCCTGCCTGATGGTAAGCGTCACTGTTAGCCTATGGACGCTTGCAACTCCAGGGGTGTCACATGCACATTATATTTTCTAAATATTTAATGGAATTAAAGCCTGGTTTCCACATTGATTATTTAGTGCGAGTGCAGGTGATTAGTGCAGGTGATTAGTGACTAGGTGTGGACAGCGACTGATTAGTGCAAGTGATTAGTTAAGTCAATAGAAGCGCGTTCTATTTTTTTGCGAGTGGACTGCGAGTAGCTACGTCCCGCGCGCCCTCCCTTCAACCTCACTCGCAGCGAGCCGCCATTAAACACTCGCAGTGAATTGGACACTACTCGCACTACACACCTGCACTCGCACTAATCACCTGCACTCGCACTAATCAAAGTGGAAACCAGGCTTTAGTAATGTGTTCCCCCGTGAGTCGTCATAGCTCACGCTTACCATTACGCTTACACTCGGTCAAATTATGGAACTCGTTGCCTCCGCCGTTCAGGCAGTGTCGTCTGTGGCCTCGCTGAAGGGGCAGTTGAAGAAACTGTGCTTGTCGAATGCTCCTTGACCGTGTATTATTAGCATTTTAAGACTTTTACTGATATATATTTTAGTTTATCGTTTTATATTTTATAGTATACTTTTTATAATATATTAATCAATTTCTTTTTTTTTATCTCTTCAATAGTTTTGTACACGTGTCTCGGTTTGCCTGTTTGTTATTTCCACTCATTTGCTCAAAGGTTAGCTGGAAGAAATCCCTCTCGGGGATAAGCTCGCCTTTGCACATGTATCTTCTGTTGCTGTAATAATTGTTTTGTTGTTGTGTTCTGTTTCATGTACAATAAAGAATTTACATACATACATACCATCATTGTAGTCGTTGACTGAGAAGCTATTTTAAGACTTCAATGGATTGCTAATTGATTAGGTACATAAAACAAAAACATCGTCACATTGTCAAATAAATGATGATGTAGATCGATGACTCGACAGCATAAAATTATGGGAATCCCGGATATTAAAGACAATCTGACTCCGTTCCTTCATTAACTCGGACATTTTCAACATGGCGTCGAAGGACCAATAGCCCGGGGAATCCCCAATTGGCAGGCGAGATAATCTACAAGTACGTTGTCACTTTAATGTGAATGTGATCTGCAAGACTGTACACAGTTGTATTGTGGATAGTCTTGCAGATATTATTTGTTTTTAGACATGCATCCTTATAATGCGCCGGGGTAAACTCGCTACCTAATCCTAAGTTTTGGCTTAGGAATTCGTTTTTGCGGAACCGTTTGCCACCTGACATTGTAACCGAAATTCTGATTCTTGGGAATAGGTAGCCGAGTCAGAGCCGAACAATAAAAAATAAGTTGGCGTAATTCCTGATAAAAATACGTTGGCGTGATTCTTGTTTGCGAGCATCTCTCTCCACATATTTCTGCGTCCTCCTCAGCAATTAAAAAAGGAAGTTAACCCTTTACATTACATGTAAATATCATCATATCAGCCGAAAGACGTCCATTGCAAGACATAGGCCTCCCCCAAAGAGTGCCGCAATTACCGGTCCTGCGCCACCCGCATCCAGTGGACTCCCGCGACCTTTACCAGTCCACCCACGCTGCGCCTTCCGGTACGTGGTCACCACTCGAGAACCTTTCCGCCCCAACGGACATCGTTTCTACGTAACGTGTAAATATGCAACTGTAGAATTCAATACAATTACAACCAAGTGGGTCCCACAGAACCAATACGGCGTCTTGGTAGACCACATAGCAGATGGCGAGACGAGCTTGACGTCTTTGACCAAGACTGGTTGGGGGCGTCCCAGCTAGGCCGGGGATATGTGAAAGAAAAAGAAGGAGGCCTGCCCAGCAGTGGGACGCTTAAGGCTCTTAGTAAAAAAAAAAAAGAATTGAATACTAACCCAACATGCACAAACATGTAAGTGATGAACCGCCACGCCTCCTGCCTCTTATACGGGCTGTATATGAAGATCTGGCCCAGCGGCCCCGTGGCCGCGGTACTCCCGTGGGCAGCGTCGTAGCAGAACATGACGATCTCCACGAGGGATATGAGGATCATGCAGACGGCTGGCGGCCAGCAGGAGTACTCCTCTTCGTAGGTGCCGTCTGAGTAAGTGAACAGGGCTTTGCTAGGAGACACTACTACAATAGGAAGATGAGAAAGTGGGATGGGATTTTGAGGGTGAGGGATTTTGAGGTTGAGCAACACGAGGTTTTTTGGGTTATTTTGAGCGTATTGTTGAATTATTCGAGTGATTTTGAAGTAAAGTTGAACCGCGACATAGTTATATTAAGTAATCGTTTTCCCGGATTACAGATTGAATGGAGATTTGGAGAGAAACGTTGAGCGAAGATATTAGGCCATTATTCATGAGTTATTATTCAATTTAAGAAATAAATTGCGAGGTATTCGAAAACGTAGTGCATTTTGAGTGAATGAACGATTAGTTAACAATATAAAAATCCGTGTTGTAATGGTTTAAAAATAACCATCGACAATGGAATTAGAGCACGCATCGGGCGAGTGCCGGGTAATTGTCAATTACCTCGACGAAGGCGCCAGCGGCAAATTGCAGCCGAATCAAATACGATTTAAATTTCGAACGAGAATGCAGAACAAAAATTACACAAATTCAAAAGTTTGAATGTTGAAGTTTCGAATGTTCGATTCATTCACAGATTAGCCGTGTTTTGTTTTGGCACAAAGGGAAAATAGTTTGATAATTTTGAGTTGACGGTTTGAATAATTTTAGAGAATTGTTTGATTAAATATCAGAAAAGCCGATTGCGTTTAAAATAGACGCGATTCAATGTTTAAGGACGTGAGACAAAAACACAAGGACGGAATTAGGAGGAAAACACATAAAACATTTTTGTTAGTTCCATGCAGTATAATAATATTAGTAGCAATGCACAATGATGCTATGTTAGTAACTCTATTTATATAATATTATTATAATATACAATCATATACGAGCAGACAGGATTGCGAACATGTAATCATCAAAGATTTTATCTCCTTTATGCCCGCTCATACAGTTATCATTCCTGGCTGAGAAAATTGACTTCGTCAAGCAAAAATATTATAGAATTAGCGACAAAACGCTAATCTGGTAATCTTGGACATCAGTGACCTTTTAAACCAATTTTCAATACCAAATATTTATACAACTATAAGGTACTTATCGCTAGTAAAGTGTTCTACAAATAACTCGTAAAACCCATTAACGATTGGTTCATTACATATATTTAAACAACACTAGTACATTACAGGCAAATGCTTCAAAATAGAAAGATGCTCGCATTGACACAGCCAATTCCTACTATATCGTGAAATAGTAAACCAAAACCTCATTCGCAAACATGCATCTAAAATCTAAATATATACATTCCTGTGCATCTATAAACATATCGATGATATGCAAATGAACAAAAAACGTCTTCTAAATGTCTGCTCGGAAATAAATCGACACGTAATCCTTAGTGTGAATAGTTGAATGGGTTTTCCCATTCATACTGTCTCCGCGTTTACACCGGTTTTGAAATACATTGGTCAGTCATAGTGGATTACCCATGTTCTTATTAAAATTATTGGCTAGACTTCGGCAAGGAAAATCCCAAGAAAACCAGTCAGTTGCGAAATAAGAATTGCACTTTAATATTTAAATTCATAGTGATGATTCAAGTGGCTGCACAAATGTTTCATTACAACAAAATGCAGCATAGAACAGGGGTACCTACTTCAATTAACAAATGGAAAAGACCTTCAGAGGCTCTAGTATAAGTTTTACCGAAACAAAACTTTACGATCGCGTTTGCGTTTTACCAGCTGGGATTTGACAGCTAAACGCGAACGCGGTCGTAACGTTTTGTTTCGGTATAACTTATACTAGAGCCTCTGAAGTGGATTGATCGATCGACAATGAGTAAAGCTAAGTTTTGTCACTATTGACAGTGACCAAGTATTGTTTTTCTTGACATTGTCACTTACCGTCATTATATTGAGATGTAGCTAAATATACCCATGAATGTTCCTTGAACGTATGACCCGTAACCTTCACACTTGACATTGCGCATGCGATGAAAATGAGCGATGATACGATCTGGATGAAGCTGTTTTGACATGTCCAAGGATATGATATGATATTACGATCTTTGCTTGTATACTTCTAAAATCTCACAGTAGCTATACATTTTAAATGTAATAGCATAGCTCGTAGGGCCTCCCCTCTCTTATTATAGTAGTAGTCAGGGTATTAGTACATTACCTTCGGTTCGGGCCACAAACAACTGCGATCTGGGCCTTTCACGAATTACCGCCCGTGGTAAGTAAACAATTTTACGTCTTCATCTGGCCACAATGCGAGTTTTACCGTACGCGCAACGTGCAGTACAACTCGCATTATGGCCAGGTGTGACGCAAAATATATTTAGACCTCTTCGTACGCATATAATTCTTTGAAGAAATTAAATTTTAACATAATAATAATAGGAACGCGCCGACTCGCCTTCGTGGAATGCAACAACTGTTGCTGACTGTTCCTAGTTGGGTCATACACAGCCAGAAAAACAAAAGTCGTCTTTCTTGTGGTCAATAGTTTAGGGCTTACGTGCAACGTGCATAATCCATATAAATACTATAGTATAATCCATACTAATATTATAAATGCGAAAGTGTGTCTGTCTGTCTGTCTGTCCGTTTGTCTGTTACATCTTCACGCTTAAACCGCTGAATCGATTGAGATGAAATTTGGTATGGAGGTAGTTTGAATCTCGGAGAAGGACATAGGATAGTTTTTATCCCGTAAATCATCCCCTGAGGGGGTGAAATGAGGGATGAAAGTTTGTATAGATGAAATTTGGTATAGAGATAGTTTGAGTCCCGCCGACGGACATAGGATAGTTTTTATCTCGGAAATTATCCCCTAAGGGAGTAAAATGGGGGGTGAAAATTTATATCGAGCTACGATGCAAACGAGTTCCATGCGGACGGAGTCTCGGGCACAAGCTAGGTTAAAATATTTTTGTCGCAGACGAGGACGAGGTGCAGTAGAAGAGGGGACGCCGTTTATGGGAAGAAACAGTCCAAAAAAAAGCTACATAAATAGGCCTTAACTTTTGCACTGTCCGCAGGAGAGGCGCGAACCTAAATCTCTGTATGACTCAGTTACAAAAAAAGTTCGGACTTCTTCATATTCAAAGCTTTGCTTTTTTGCTTAAGTTCACACTAGGTCCTGCCCGCGACTCCGTCCGCGTGGAACTCGTTTATATCGTAGCTCCATACAAACTTTCACCCCCACTTCATCCCCTTGGGGGCTGATTTCCGGGATAAAAACTATCCTATGCCCTTCCCCAGGAGTCAAACTATCTCTAAACAAAATTTCATCCAAGTCGGTTCAGCGGTTTAAGCGTGAAGAGGTAATAGACAGACAGACGCATTTATAATATTATAGTATATAGTATGGATGGATAACAAATGTTAAACTTAAAAGGAAGCTTTTGTAAATGTATTCCGTTTTGTTTAAATTGCCGTTTACCTTATCTAACTCAGTACACTGTTTGACAACAAACCTAACTAAATAGAGATAACACTAAGGTCATTCGCCGCAGTATGTTTACCTAGAACTAACAACATTTGCTTGAAAAGTTTTTATTTGCCGACGCAAATTCATTTAAAATTGGCAAGGGTATCTGAAGCGTGCTATAAATGTATTCTATAGCGGCATGTCTGATGTTTGAATGTAAATAGACTCACGGAATTAAAGGAACGGTTTAAGAGTCCGCAGTCCATACAAACGTAGTTACGCTCTCATTTTAAAACTACGTGTTTGATTGTAACGAAACTTTGCATAGTAAAAAAACAGCGAATTTAATTTTTCATACAATACTTGTTTTTGCTGTTTTTCGTTTGTTTTATAAACTAGAACCATATAAACTAATTACAGACATAGATATACCTCATGTCATTGTACATGCAAAGTTTCGTCGCAATCCAACACGTAGTTTTAAAATGAGAGCGTAACTACGTTTGTATGGGAAGGTGAAATTCGGCCGAGCTTACTGCGGACTCTTAATCCATACTATCCATACTAATATTATAAATGCGAAAGTGTGTCTGTCTGTCTGTCTGTTACCTCTTCACGCTTAAACCGCTGAATCGATTGAGATGAAATTTGCTATGAGAAAGCTTGAATCCCGCGGAAGGACATAGAATAGTTTTTATCCCCGAAATCATCCCCTAAGGGGCTGAAAGTTTGTCCTTCCCCGGGACTCAAACTATCTATATACCAAATTTCACCTAAATCGGTTTAGCGGTATATATATATATATATATATATATATATATATATCTTTAGTTATACACTCAAGAGCAAAAGTTTCGGGTGCACTTTGTATAGAATTTCAGTACAAACTGTACCCGGAACTTTTCTGCTCTTGACTGTAATTGAGGATGATAAAAAAATTGTTATAACGTACCAAGATACTCTTTCACCTGTCTGTAATACTTGAGCACTTTACACGCCAGTGCACTCCTCTCCCACAAGGCTTCCCTCTCATCGTCGCCATTTTTACACTTCACCCACATCGAGCCTTACGCATAACTTTAAATGTTGCACATTAAAAGTCAATTACACTAACCGTCCTTGCGTCGCCGTGCATAGTTAATGGCAATTGTTTTGTTGCCAGGGAATTGGGACCCGCTGTCAGCTCTGGTCGCTTGGGACTAAATGTAGGTGTTAAGGGCAGTGATTGCGATGGCTAACTGATGTTTGTTAAGACGTGGAGCGCTGGAGAGCGTTGTGCGAGAGCGAGCATTCAATGCTTTGTGCAGGGTCAGTTCATTGTGAATATTGTTCATTGTATTGGTATTGACAAAGTTCACGATCGAATTGAGTAAGGTCGACGACTTAATGATGTTCCGTGTTCGAGTCTCTATTTTTAAGAGGAAGCATTGTTTGATTAGTTTATTTAATTTATCTACACTCGCGGTCAAATATTTCGGGTCACCCTAAATTAAATAACTGCAATAGGTTATTTAAAATATTTAATACTTGTTTTATTTACAATACCCAAAAAAAATTCAACTATTAGGTCAAGTGGGGTATCATATGAAAGGACTTGAGTTGTACTTTTTGAAACAGTTTTTCTTTTTTTTCTACATTGTTTATGAAGGAAAATGTAAAAAAAATACCATTCCCCCCCCTTACCTCCAAAGTTATCTAAGCGAAAAATTTTAAATAATTACTTGTGATTAAGATAAACATAAATATTACTGGAAAAGTATAACTTTTTCTATATCTAGCGTATTTTTTGTTTTATTTTCAAAAATCATTTCCTAGTTAAGTTTGCAATTTAATCAACTTTATAAGTATTTTTTTCTTTTGAAATTCCTATAACACTATAATAGAAGTACTCTATTTCAAATAAAAAATATATAATTGAGATCGGTTCACGTGATAAACAATAATCGCTAAAACACCAACATACATACTAAGCTGATTGCCCTTGCACGTTAGTACCAAATGGGGCAGATAGATGGCGCTGACCCCATTCCTACATCGCGCTGTTAAGATTTTTCTAGAATGAATGCGGTTGGGACGGGTATCTTTTAATAGCAGCTCAAAAAGAATTCGTGATACAATTGTCTTGGTAGTTCGATGGTCTTGGTGTAAAAGTTATTCGTTGTTTGAAATTGAATTCTGTTGTGTTGGGTTAAAATAAGTAATTTAACAGGCGAAATTTACTTCGGTCTATTTGTCGTCGTATTCGTTGGGCTTTGGCTTCGTAATGGGAAAAACTGAAGCGGATCGGCTAGGAAAAAACTAAATAAAATATACTCATTGATACACTGAGGTATTATAGGTAGAATTCGTTGTTTTCTCTTCTGTTTCATACGAGGGTAATTTATATTTTACGGGTTTATAAAAGCTTAAAGAGAAAAATTTATATGGATGTTGATAGTTTTTCTTAAGTAATTGAAAATAATTACATCGAAGATGACTGCGTGGATAAATTTCATGCAATTCTTGCTCATCATGCTAGCTACAGAATGAAGGTGTCAAATATAGGGACATTTTCTTAACCTTGATTTAATTGATAGTTTGTACGGAACCCTCGGTGCGCGAGTCAGACTCGCACTTGACCGGTTTTTTTATGTGTGCTTCAGCTTCAGTATTTTCCTACTAGATTATTCCTTGACTTCAAGATTGCATTATAAGAAGAACACTGTTGCATTACGCTCATCCTTATTAATGACTTGTCCTTGTCGTCGAAGGCACACAATTAGCCTATAACCATGATTTTGTCGTCCAATTAGCCCCCCTAAAGTAGCACAAGGTCTATTGTCGCGTAAGTTATATTTCTTTGGTTGGCTTTATCTCGCATGAGACGGCCTCAAATTGCCCGGTTAACAGTTTAATGAATGACAAATTGTACCTACCTAGACTCTTTGGCTACCTTTTATTAGTCATTCCCAAAGTCGGGCCAAGGCGGGGATGACTGGAAAGTTTTTAGGAATTTGTTTCCTTCTAAAAAGATGTATAAGCTATACATTAGATCTTCATCATATCAGCCGAAAGACGTCCACTGCTGGACATAGGCCTACCCCAAAGAGTGCCACAATGACCGGTCCTGCGCCACCCGCATCCAGCTGACTCCCGCGACCTTTAGGTACTAGGTCATCAGTCCACCTTACAGTACGTGGTCGCCACTCGAGAACCTTTCCGCCCCAACGGCCATCGCTTGTTAGAATTATCTAATTGCATGGAATTGCACGCGTTTAAAGGCTACGCTCACCGTACGGCGAGGTGTAAGCTTTTTAACCATCTTTGTTATTAAAAAAATTAAAATATATGATTGATTACCTATTATAAAGCACCGAGGCGGAGCCACGTGATAACATAGCTTGTGCCCATCGCGAAGTTTCGTTCTATATTTTCTCTCTCTCTACTATGCTATATATGCTAGAGTAGACTAGTTACTATGAGTATGTAGATGAGCGCTGCAGCGCCATCTGTGTTATTAATCGTGAACCAATAACAGTAGGAGCCGACTCAAATCCTGCGCATCGATCTAATGGTTTGATATTACAGTCGCTAGGGCAGCGCTCTTGTCAAGATCCCTCTACATGGCTCCTCTACATGATGGCCCATCCTAATGGCCCACTAGGATGGGCCAGCGTGTGGAGAGGGTAGTGGTGTCAGGTGGCTTATGGCGCGGCGATGTCTTCTTCCGTCTAACGCATAGTTGCGTCCTGTACGATGGGTCGTGATGGCCCACTGTATAGAGCAGGCTTTACATCGTTACTGCATTTACGATGAAAATGTACGGTTCCTTTACACCGAGTAAGAGCGTGGTAGCGGGTAGTATTAACAGAGTAAACAATAATAAAATGAGTCATTGTTGATGTTTTGGGTTTGGTTGAAGTTTTGGCTTAGTATTGAACTAAGGGTTTTGACTAATAGTCAAATCAGCGACTTTTTATGAAACGTCCAAAACGTTCTTTACAATAAAGTTTGTACTGTTTGTAGGGAAATAGAAACGGTGAAGTCTCGATTTAAGTAGGTACAATGGCCACAGAAAATCCATATTTGAAACTATGTATCCATTTAATAACCTTTCATAAAAAACATAGGTCGTGAAAATAATCAGCATAAACAGGAGAATCTCTGTCTTGAAACTAGCTGCATTTAACACTCCCTGTTGGTTATGCCCCATCTGCAATTCATTCATTTCATTGCCATACGGTTGCTGGACAACGTAATTTAATATGTAATTTGTCAACGTAGTTTAATTTATAATTAAGTATTGTTTTTGTAAGCCCAATTTCATGTCCATGCTGTTTTGTTTGACGTTTAGAGTTTAGTTTGTCTTGTCTTCTCTTCACTGGCGCTAGTGGTACTGTTCATGTATGGGCTGCGTTCATTTTTACCATTAAGGCCCATACGCACGTAGTGGTTTGTTGGGATGAAACTACTGACAGGCCAACAAACATTTACTATTTAATATTATTAAAAAAAAACCGTTCATTGCTTTTTTGTGTATTTTTATTTTTTATGTTTGTATTTTAGTTAAGTATATAGGTATTTCCTTTTAATTGTTTTGTTTGTTACTCTCCGTGCTCTCACCGAATGGACCCTGCGGAAGACCAGCGCTGGCTGCAAAGCCAGCAACATGCTGAGCTGGGTCCATTTCGTGACAAAAAAGAAATGTGTTTTTTTTATTATTATCTGTGTTGTGTTTGTCACGAATAAATGTTTTGATTTGATTTGATTTGATTTGAAATATTCAGAGTATTATGGAGTTTTTTTTATTTGTAATGTAAGGTTTTTTACAAATATTCTCTGCTACTCATTGTTGGTTTTACGTAAGTATATATAATTGCACAATTTATGATGTGTCGGATAGTTATTACGCGAGATTGAACTGACAATTAATTGGACACATTTAATGAAGTGAATTAAGCAGTCAACGTGATAGCCAGGTTATGACAAGGTTGTATCAATGTTGGATCTTCCAAAGTGTTGCAAACCTACGTGCTATAACGCAACGACCCATCACGATCTGTGCATCTTTTTAGCTATGCGCTTGTGTCTAAGTTGTTTCTTTTAAGTTTTATGCTACAATACAGTTAATGATTGTGTATTTACCTTCTATAATAATCCCGAAAACGACAAATACACATGAAACATTCCGGGCACATAGGTCAAATATGCATATCTGACCTATGTGCCCGGAATGTTTCATGTGTATTTATATTTATTTATATATATTTATTTGTATTTATATATATTTAAATAAGCTCTCTAGTATATATCGACCCCCAGGCTCACAACAAGTAATTGGAGGTCAATTCCATACTGGTCCACCGCTAGCCGTTCGTCATTTTTAAAGTTCCGTACTTCAAAAGGGAAAAACGGGATCACTTTCTAGTCCGTCTGATTGTCTGTCAAGACCCTTTATCTCGGGAAGGCGTGGAAGGATTGAGTTGAAATGTAATCCCAGGTCTACAGTCCCTTAAATAAAGCTGTGAAAAAATCAAACTTCTAAGTTAACGTAAAAAAAAGTTACGGCCGTTTATGTCGCAAAATACGTATATTTCGACACTCTCAAGGCAATCAACTTTTCGTTGATCTAGAACTATGAAATTTGGCAAGTAATATTAATATCGCCTTATACCTATTACAAGTACTTACAGGGAAAAATCTGAAAATTATACATTTGTAATTAATTACGGAACCCTCGGTGGGCGAGTTCGACTCGCACTTGTACGGTTTTTTTTTAAACATTTGGTGTAGGTATTTATTGGTATCTACTCTAGATAACCTGTTTAACTGGTGGTATATGTCAGAAGGTTGGCTGCCGGACGTCTCCAAATAATAAACTTCCTTTACAAACGGTGTTTTTTTTTTAATTTATTTGCCTACATCTTTTTTATTAATTTATTTAGGCAACGCACAGTCACATAGGTATGTTTAGAATATAGAAAAACATTAAAAAAGTAATAGACCTGGAGTGCCATAACTTAAATTATGTATAATACTTATATATAATTTTAGAGCGGTAGTACAACTGTATAATTTACTTTAAAAACAAAGTTTTAACCGACTTCAATTTAGTACTCCGCCACGCCACGAGAACATTTCCACATTTATTTTCCAATTTACCACATGAATTGATTTCCGAGAGCAAATGCGTTAATCATTAGAGAAAAAAACCCAATCGCTGTATGTGGGCCGATAGTATTTGAGGACTTCCGTCGATTCCACAAGGTTCACCTTTGGCACTTCATTAGTTGTTATTACAACGGAATCTTATCAGAATCTGTGATATACTTTTGTACTTTTATGTAACATAATTGAGGAATTCCATAAGTCATCTGTGGTCTTCATCATCAATTCCACTCCACCAAATTTATGATTTCCGGGTGTAAATACACGATTTATAATAGAAAATACCAAAATCACTACACGCGTGCCTAATATAATTGAGGAGTTCCCTCAATTCCTCATGGATCCCATCATCCAATTGAATTTTTGAAAAAAATGGGACCCACCTGGAAGCATATACTTACAAATAAAAATAAAAATTTACGAATAGGCTCATCAATGACGGAGTTCTGAGGTAACAAATATTAAAATAATAATAATAATAATACAACCGAATTGAGAACCTCCTCCTTTTTTTTGAAGTCGGGTAAAAAATAGTGCATTTCTATCTATATTCATTTATATTGTATCTATTAACACCAGATGAGGTATGGTTATATGTTTGCAACAAATCGCATCCAATCAAGTTTAGTCGAATTTATTTACTATTTAGCATATGGTTACGATGCATTTCAAATGTAAACGCATAGAAGAATAGAATGTACGACAACTTATGCAAATCATTTGATTATCCTGAACTGATTTTTACGTATGCCAGTGGGGAAAATGTAAGGATTTACCGTGTCAATAGTAAAATAGCTTGATCAGGTTCGATCAGTTCGATGTTATATTCGCGATGTTATATAAATTTATTAATGGGGATTAAGCGCTAAACATAATGAGCCGGTGTAAAAATCAGAAAAAGTATATCTTACTATCTTTTGCCCGCGACTTCTTCCGCGCGAAAATCGTTTGTTTTATACAAACTTTCAACCCCCCCTTCACCTTAGGGGGTAATTTTTCGGGATAAAAAATACCATATGTCTTTTCCCGGGACTCGAATTAGATAGTTAACTGAACTGAACGGCACCTGCATCCAGCGGACTCCCGCGACCTTTACCAAGTCATCTGCAGTCCACCTGGTGGGGGTCCATCCTCGCTGCGCCTGCCGGTAGGCCGCCACTACTCGAAACCTTTCCGAACTTGCATTACGATTAAATGACACTGACAATAAACTGTCTAAGGTTTAATGATGATAACATTGATAAATATAAATATTAGGGGGCAATGTTACACAAATCGACCTAAGCAAAGCTTGTGTTATGGGTACTAGACGACGATATATATACTTGTATAGATAGATAAATACTTAAATACATAGAAAACATCCATGACTCAGGAACAAATATTCGTGCTCATCACACAAATAAATGCCCTTAGCGGGGTTCAAACCCAGGACCTCTTGCTTCGTAGGCAGGGTCACCAATTAGGCTAAAGCGGGCGTCGGTTGATAACACTCATACGAAAGTTCTATATCGGATCTAAATCAAGTTATCCACTAGCTAGGTGCAGGGATGAAATGGGGGCGGAAGTAAGTTTGAAAGGTGTTCTAGGCGTCTACCATATTTGACAAGTATTACCCACGTCTAGCCTGATCTTCAGAGGTCCCGGTGGCCACAGAGCGCGCAGTTAGCCCGAAGCTGGCCAAGTGGACTTCAAAGACGTTTTCAACCCTAGGTTAAGAGTAGAGGAAGTTTATATATACAACTAGCGGCCCGCCCCGGCTTCGCACGGGTACTATATTATACATATTAATCTTCCTCTTGAATCACTATTAAAAAAAACTGCATGAAAATCCGTTGCGTAGTTTTTAAGATCTAAGCATACATAGGGACAAACAACGGGAAGCGACTTCGTTTTATACTGTGAAGTGATAGTGAAGATTATCTACTTGTGAGTATGTGAGTGGGTATGTCTGTTATTGAACGTGCGAGCGAGCGAAGTGAAAGAAGTTCTCCGTTTTAGCTTGCGCTTAAATTCTTTCGTATGCCCCGATGCCCGGCTCTCCGGTTGTTCTCCTCTATAGGTCGCATTTTTTACTCAATCGATTCTTGTGAAATTTTGTGAACAGGTCCAAAATTTATATAGTTCTTTTTGTCGATTCAGTTTTTGTAAAGACAGGTTGCGAGTTCTTCAGCTCGCAGTCACTAGTTTAGATGTGTTTTTGACGCGAGAAGTCGAGACAATACAATAGTGAGTATTGTTTTTCAACCATACAATGTATTTCGTTGGGTTAAACCGCAAACCGAGTAGTTAAGTTAGACAGCAAGTTACGTTAAAATATTCAGAATAACTGAGTATTAAATGTTGTAAGTGTGTACTTATAATTTTATGTCAAATGCACTTTGTATCTACAGTCGAACTTATAAGTAGCTGAACACTTTGATACATTGGGCCCATTTCTTAAAAGCTTGTAACTTGTAATACAAGCGGACGCCTCTTTTCCACTCCTTCTATTAGAAAGTGACTTCCGCTTGTATTACAAGTTACAAGCTTTTGAGAAATGGGCCCCTTATCGCTTTCACAAGTGACAACTTTTTATGGCAGTTGGGTCCCTTTCAAAGGTCCAGTTCAAAGTTTTAAACTTGACATTAATGCGACACGGTACGAAGGTGTTCAGTCATTGCCGCTTTATGTGGCATTATATACAACAGACCATTTGTCGACCTTCATTAAGGAAGAATTTCGGCCGCAGGGGGTCAAGTTCCGGCGTTTCCGCGGTTGATTAAAAGACACGAAATTGCGCAATATTTAAATGAATAAATGTAACTTTTACCCGTGTCTCGACGATCCTAGGGAATCCTTCAATGTCTCATTTTCTTTGGATCGGACACGTCTGCTCATTAAATATGAGGGCCGGGGTCCTATGGAATAATTCGATTTAAAAAGAACAAGAATAATAAAGTTATCCACATACATCTTATTTGTAACAACTATATGTACTCTGATCTACACTACAGTTTGGCTTAGTCAGCCACTTCAGGGGGCCTAGACAAGGTTACAATCGACAAGCGCTATCGCCATTAGAAAACGAATAAAATGTATGAGAATGACAGATGTTAACGAAAAGTGTTTCGTCGGCATCTGTCGTTCCCCTACATTTTTAACCGACTTAAAAAAAAAGGAGGAGGTTCTCAATTCGGTTGTATTTTCTTTTTTATCATTTTTTTTTTAAATGTTTGTTACCTCAGAACTCCGTCATTGACGAGCCGATTCGTAAATATTTTTTGTTTGTAAGTATATGCTTCCAGGTGGGTCCCATTTTTTTGAAAATTCAATTGGGTGATGGGATCCATGAGGAATTGAGGGAACTCCTCAATTATATTAGGCACGCGTGTAGTGATTTTGGTATTTTCTATTATAACTCGTGTATTTACATCCGGAAATCATAAATTGGTGGAGTGGAATTGATGATGACGACCATAGATGACTTATGGAATTCCTCAATTATGTATTTAAAAGTACAAAAGTATATCACAGATTCTGATAAGATTCCGTTGAAATAGCCACTAATGAAGTGCCAAGGGTAATCCTTGTGGAATCGACGGAAGTCCTCAAATATTATCGGGTCACATACAGCGATTGGGTTTTTCTCTCTAATAATCAACGCATTTGCTCTCGGAAATCAGTTCATGTGGTAAATTGGAAAAGAAATGTGGAAATGTTCAGGTGGCGTGGCGGAGTACTAAATTGAAGTCGGTTAAAACTTTGTTTTTAAAGTAAATTATATTATTTTCTATTGGCGTTAGCGCTTGTCGATTGTAACCTTGTCTACGGCCCTAGAGCTCATAATAGGGCTAACCCATAATTGTTAAAGTCGCCGTCATCGAAATCGATGAGGACTACCCATAGTACCTATACGTATATGTTCTACACTACATTTAATAATTGATGTGTCTATTACTTATTTAGTGCGCAGCAGACGTAGCTACACGCCTAGTGCTCAAAATGATCTACACAGAGACACGACACGAGCGAAATCGGCAGGTCTGACAAGCAAGGTCACAGAAAACTTAGTATGGAGACGGAGAGACCTTCATTTGGCTGGCCGCTGTGCTTCCGATACGCATCCACACGGGGCGAATCGCGCGGCGGCCTGCAGCCCTGCCAATACCGGCCCGTGTAGCGTCTCCTTAAAGAGAGTAAGGACCTGTGTAGATCAGTTTGAGCGTGTTTTTCTGCTTACTTACTGCTGCTTCTCACTATAATGACTCCCATACTCGTATGTATACGTATAGTTAAAATATCTACTGTACTAAATTGCACTGTCTACGCTTATCCCGATATTTAGTCACAAGGTTAGGCGATATCCTGATAAGATATGATATGCCCCGTCCCTTAATGCTTGTAAACAATGATGAATATTTACAGAACACATACTGTATATATAAAATATCTGAAATTTGTGAACGGGTGAAAACCAAAGAAGAAAACAGTTTTTTTTCGTGAAAACACCCTTAAACGAATATAAGACTCTCTTGATCTTGGAAAGTTGATTGAAGCCAGCAAAACCGGTACAAACAAAGACAAGATCAAATATTCACTAATAGACCCGTCGCAATACGATTGGTTTACGATTGGTCAAATAATATATATATTATCCTAGGAATCATTACTCATAGAGTATATAGCCGAATGTTTGTCACAATTTTGCAGATTAAGGACCGATATTTTAAACGGTTAACAAACTAAATGTCACTAAGTAAATGAAAACAAAACCAAAATTGCAAAATATTACCATTACATTTGATATTTAAGGTATGTATCAGCATTAACAAGAAGTTTATGATATTAATTCAGTCATAATAATAAAATTCTCGCACACAATTTTTATAGGTTTTGTGAATACGCATGCCGGCAATATGTTCGGCATATTACATGTGAAGATAAGCGAAAGATAAGATACAATAAACCCTTGCATTCGTTCTACCCGGAAACTATCAAGGCTAATATGTATTAATAAAAAAACCGGCCAAGTGCGAGTCGGACTCACGCACGAAGGGTTCTGTACCATCATCTATAAAAAACGGCAAAAAACACGTTTGTTGTATGGGAGCCCCCTTAAATATACATTTTATTGTTTTTTAGTATTCTTTGTTATAACGGCAACAGAAATACATCATCTGTGCAAAATTTCAACTGTCTAACTATCACGCTTCATGAGATACAGCCTGGTGACAGACGGACAGATGGACGGTAAAAACGGAAGGCTATGGTACGGAACCCTAAGGCGGATGTCACACTGCGCCGCATCTCCGGACGGAGGTGCGGAGCTGCATACAAATTTCGCCGGACGGAGGTGCGGTGCAGTGTGCCGTACCACACGGAATTTATATACAAACTGAGGTACTTGCATACAACGAGCTCCGCATCTCCGACCGGAGATGCGGCGCAGTGTGACACACACTTAAGGACTATCTTGTTTAAGAATTGATGATGCATAAAATGTTGTATTGCCATGTTAATGTAATGAGACAAGCAGACAATAAAAATAGCTTTTTTTTTACTTTTTGGTCTTTAAAACTTGATATCACACAGAAACTATCGTACAAAATATATTATTTTTACCAAAGCAACGAATTTATTTACCTCTTCGAGGTTTCCCGACGTTTCGGATGTGTCACAACATCCTTGGTCGCGGGACGAACTGTCTTAAGCGGGTATGCGTAGGTTTTCCGAACTACTCGCACTTGGTACAAAATATAGTTAAGTGTTTTAATCTTTATAACAATTTAAAGTTAAATGCTTTGATGCAAAAGTAACAGTTAAAAGCATTGGTACCTAACTAACAATTTTTTTAGCACCTTATATTCTAATGATATAACTGCCATATATATTACAGTATATTTTGTGCAATGAGTAAAATTTCAAAAAAAACTCAAATGGTTTTTGTTCACTAGATATAGAATAACCCCCAACTGAGCCTTTAGAATACCGGTTATGTATCTAATAAAAGTCACTATATCTTGGCATGGCTATGGTTTTTACCAAGTAAATCGGTTATCAGGGAAGGTCATTACCAATTATTTCGCCTCCAGCAAAAGTCACGTACAGAGATAAACGCAATAATGCTTTGTGACTTGAATAAGATGTATGACAATGACAACTATTATAGGGTATTTTCATTTATTCAAGCAACCATAATTAAAAAAAACAAACATAAAACTTAAACTATAGGTAAAAAATTTGGCATAAATCGCCGTCAACGGGCATGGTGCCCAGAAGGCTGGCCGTATTTCCTCGCTGTATAGCGATACTAACACGCTGTGCGAAATACTGGCCAGCCCTCTGGTCGCCCGAGGCTTCTATTAAGCGCGTCGCCAAATCTTTATAAAGCCGACGCGCACTTGGACCCCAAGGCCCCAAGGTTTCAACTCCAAACGCCGCAAACATGTAGCTGTTTCCTAGGACGGCATATTTGCGGCGCTTGAAGCTTTCGGCCGAGGATGCCGCAGCGCCAGCGGCGGCACTGGTGCTTGGAACATGGGACGGTGCCAGGGTATCAACGCAAGTAGAATCCCAAACTAGCGGCTGACCCATGCTCCAAGGCACCAGCGTCATTCCGTCAGGTCTCTTGCCGTCGTCCCTGGCCAGCCCGCTGGGCTCGAGGACTGCCGGCACTCTCGCACTGACAAGAGCCCGACGGATGATATCGTTAATACTGGCGTGGCGGGAGATCCTACCAGCGCTCCGGACACAAGAGAGGCCATGGTGGCCCAGTTTGTCCACCATGGCGCCGCATTGACAGCGATGTGGCTGATTTGTTGATGCCCCCAGACGCAAGCTAGCTGCCAGGCGGAAGGTGGTGTTATCTAGAAAAGTGCCTATGTTTGGAGACGGTAGAGCTTGCAGCCACAAACCCGACTCCCACTCCGCAGACGCAAGGAGACGAGCACGGTCTGCCGAACTAGTTGACGTATCTAAAAGGTTTTTCCGTACTAGCTGACAGAGCGGCTCGTCCCATTGCCTCTGCGAGCAGGGGTTGGCGGGCGGGTCCGCGTCGGGACAGGTTATAGACCAAACGTTCTTGGCCTCGGAGCAGTGCGCGGCCTCCATAGCTCCAATAGAAGGATCTAAGATTTTCTCTATAAGGCTTTGAGCACCATGCACCGAGGACAAGAACGCAGGTAGAGCAACACCAGAAATTTTGCGGATACCCAGGCCGCCGAACCTAATGGGTAGGCTAGCCTGGGTCCAAGATCTATCGTCTAAGGGAATATTGAAGATGGTTGTGAGTGTTTCTACGACTAATGTATGTATAGGGTATTTGTTTGAGAAAATGTTAAAGAATAATAACATTTTAAAACTGGTTACTCCTACCTCCTACCTGTATTGGTACTGGTACTGGTAGTAACTAGGTACCTACGTTTAATTGTAATCGCTGGGAATGCCCAAATAAAGCTGTATTTAAACTGAAAATTAAAAAAAGTGGTTATAAATTACAAATTAAAAGGAACAAAATGGTTATCGATATTTCGTTAGCAGGATACGTTACTGCTTAATACACAATTCAATTCCGTTGGTTATGATGTGAACAATGTAATGTAGTATGTAGCTACATGTCCGCAAATCCGGTAACATACTGTACGCATTCATAATTCATTAAGGCTGCACATTCGAAATTTTCGTGAAAATGAGTTGTTTTGTTACCATTTTATACATTATAACGTAACATTTTTGCTGTCGGAAAAAATATATCATAATATGCAAGATATGCGACGGGTCAAAGTTTTCGTAGAAATCCATTTTAACAATAAAAATTAGAGAAAAAGAAATCTAAAGTCACCCCTATTTTTCACTTGTAACAATTTTACTGCTCCATTTTTTATTAGAATAATATGACATTTTATAACTTTCTTCATACAATAATGAACAAGGGCATCATTTTCTTACTTTCTTAATTTTCTTAAAAAATTATCTCGTTTTGCGAAATATTCCGCCAAAGTTCCTACGCCTCCCCGTTTTCGTCCATACGGTCAGTGCGGGACGAGACACGTTGCATGACGGACCTGTGTCAATTTGCGCTGCGCCGAAATTTTTAAATATTTGTGGAAATTGTGGACTATATTTGTTGCATAGAGTGGACAATCCGTTTTGTGATTCGTATAGTAGGTAACTAATAAACATTTGCGTATAGTTTAGTTTTTAGTGACAGATAATTTTGTTGCATAGAGTGGACAATCTATTTCGTGGTTTGTAAAGTAGTAGGTACTATAGACAAGACAGCTGACTGACCATCCGTGCACTTTATTTGCATTGTAATAAGGTTCTTGTATAAATACAGGATGGTCAGTTAACTGTGTTAGCGTTTGTACCTAATTAACATTTACGTAGGTATAGGTTAGATTTTGTTTTATAGTTCAAGATGGGAAATAAGCGCAGGAGGAAAATACGTAATATCAAGAAATTTTACAAGAGAAGAGGAAAAAGAATACACAAGTAAATACCTATTCTATCAAAGTATCAAATATCTAAACAGTATCAAAATTGGGAAATCGCTAAAACCAGTCATTTTATTAGTAAATATATTTACAATATCTATTGCTTAGGAGCATGAACAATTATAGAAACAATATTGTTTTATCTGCTCGTATTAATGACTGTCAAGTGTTAATAGAATAAGTTCTAATAAAAATAGTGGGCTTGGCAAATATTGTAAGTACCTACCTATGGGTTGCATGCCAACTCCAAGTTAGATACAGAGTTATTATTTGATATGAAACAAAGTAAGGTTAACGTACAACTAATCTATAAGTATATATTTACCCGAGGCCGATTTCTGTACAGTCAGCATAATATAGTTAGTAGCAGCCAAGTTAGCCAAATATATCGGAACGTACATTCATCGAAATAGTTTTTGTTACTATAAGTAGGAGTAAGGAATGTGTTACGATATATTTGGCTACTTTGGATGCTACTAACTATCTGATGCTGACTGTATACGCCATCATCATCAAATCAAGGAAGTAGAACGTAATAAATATACCGAAAATTAGTTTAAAACTTAACAACCTTACACTTACACAAAAGGTAACGGACAGACAGACACACTTTCGCATTTATAATATTAGTATGGAGTATGGATATGGAAGTATGGATAGTATGGATTATATGTCTTTCCCGCTCACGAGACAATGATGTCCCGGACCTTTGGGAGGCGTGCGTGGAGCTCTGAGCCAACACGTACAGGCCCTTTTGACAATTTAATGAAATGCAAGGAGTACACCAAGCGGATGCTGTCTCTGCCCGTGTCATGGGACGCACACAGAAACAGCACCCGCTGGGGTGTAAGAGTGGTGGAATCTAAATAAAACGGGTTATTGGGTCAAAATGATGGACTAGTAGCTGGGCTATTGGATGAAACATCGGACGCCTGCCCAATAAAACTGTTTGTCATTTTATCTCTGGCAGACGGTGACTCGCTATCTGCTAGATGGACCCCTATTAATAGCGACATTAAAAAATGGCCTAAGGGCAACAGTAGGTATGGATTATTATTATTACCTTTGTATTTTTTTCGCACTATCCGTCTCTATCTTATTAGAATATTTAGTAACAGAGGTATAGTGCGAGAAAAATCGAAAGTATGTCGCGGCCTTCTAGTGCTAGGCGTGCTGAGGGCCTACCGCGAAACGAAACCGAACTTCGTTCGTGTATCTCCCTCTCTGTCGCGCTTGCTAGTTCGAGCGACAATGAGAGTTATTCGAACAAATTTCGTTTTCACTAGCACGGCTAGCACGAGACGGCCGCGACATATTCTCGATTTTTCTCACACTATACCTCTCTTTCCTAATGTTCTTATAAGAGAGAGACCGATAGTGCGAGAAAAATCGAGAGTATGTCGCGGCCGTCTCGTGCTAGCCGTGCTGACGGAACTACACCAATCGTAAGTAAATAGTATTATAATTGTAGGGACATAATTTTGGAACTTAATCAATTATGTAATTTATGAATGACAAATATCACGTTTCAATTAAGCATGACGAATGTCACCCATCCACGTCCACCCTTGCATTGGTAACGATGCGCGATGACGCGTCTGTAATCTTACCTAACTTAATCTATGTAACGCTTAATAAACGACGGCGGGTTGTGCGACTTGCGCGGGGAGAGGGTCGAGGCTCCGCCCATACGCTCAAGGACTTTAGCGGGTGTACAAGCCTTAACATATTGTCTGCAGAAAAATCGCCAGGAGACTCAATATTAATATGTATATACTCGTATGTCTCTATAAAATCATCATTCTGGTTATTTCGACATAATCGTTCTTTAATTTACCCATAATTTGCATTTGTCCATTCCAATCGAGATCTTGAACTTGCTGGCGTGGCAATTACTCTGGGGAATGCCCAGAGCTTATAAGAATCAATTTTATATCATATCGGTTACAATTTTAATGTATTGTTAGTGTGTAATTGTTTGTTGTGTTGCGTGACAATTTGTGAGATATCTTTGTACAGACGAGAGAGTATTGTTAATTATATGGATGGGCCCAATAGGGGAGAGGCGGCAACTTGGTACAGTAAACTTAAATAATGGTTTACAATTTTTCCGGTATTTTAAGATATTTTTTTAACTACTACATTACTGCATCTACGAGGGGCGTTCAATAAGTTCTCTGTATCGGCATTAAAACCAGAAGTTATTCGTATCGTATCATTTTTAATAATTAAATACACTCTTTCTTGTTTTACGTACATATATCATATGTTTAAATTAATTTAATTTTACATCATTAAAAAAATCTTCGTCTACCTCATTTAATTGCTATACGATTATCTTCTATGACTCTTCCTTGGTATTTACATCCATATATTTTTCATTTGTCGGGTCCAATTTCTAGAAATTAAAAAATATATATTGATGGCCATTAAAACCCACCTTTAACTTTGTTAAGGGAGCTGTGTTTAAAAATAGATCTTACTTTAAAAATCAATATTCTGGATTACCAAAATATAAATACAAATCAATAAAAATAAAAATCTTCCATTTTACTCACGTCAGAATATTTGCTACCCCATCATCGTCATTGTTTAACTATTAAAGAAAAAAAGTTAATCACATATTTTTATACTTATTTAGTGTATTTATGAATAGTGATACAGTATGAAAAATAATCAGAAATTACTATTTTGCTCGACATGGGACGTAATTATGCCGATACCGAGAACTTATTGAACGCCCCTTGTATATGCATTTACGTCATGTTTTATGATTAATTGCAAAAATATTTAGAAGATACGTCACGAAGCCTGTAAGTTCCGAGTGTGTAGGAGACTACACAGTTTAATATATAATATTAGTTAAGACAAACGTTGTTCCGCAAGTTGTTAACACAACAATAATCACTTCAGGAATGATGCGATGAAGGTGAAGCAGTAATGTTTAAAATGATTGACGAACATGATGGACAGAAAGATGAAACGACCAAAGCAAACAAGAAAAACAAAATAGACGGACCACGACGGGATTTCGGCACGTAGAGGAATCCTGGCCCCATCCCTAGTGAGGAAAATAGCTTTTAGGATTTGATTGATAAAGCAGAATGATCAGTATAAATCGAGCAAAAGATGAATCTTTAAGTTGTATGGATCTTGACTGGGTCACAATTTTAAAAACTTAGCAAAACAAAAAAAATCATGGTGCATACAGCAAAGAAAATCATTCCTAAGTAGAATGCAAAAGGGTGATAACACAGATGTAGATATACATAGATCACGCAAATGCATGCATACTTCGCGTGTCCGGATTCGGTCTCCGAGTTGGCAGTCCGAGTGACATTTCGCGCGCCTCTGTTGTGGTAGCCGGTTGTCCGTGAAGATTAAGAAAATGCCTTATTGCTGAGCTATAACCACGAACTTCGAAAGTCGAAGTTCGGGTATTTCCATCTCTGTCGCACTTACATTACTCGAGTGACAGGGATGCATGAATACGAACTTCGACATTCGATTTTCGTGGTTGCTGCGCAGAATCGATTTTGCGCGGACAACGGGGAATTCACATCACTTATTCGCCCGTGTAGCGTCACAGTAGGTAGAAATAAGTTTCTGTCAAAAAATTAATTTTTGGTACAAGCTTTTATTGCCGACTGTACTTTTCTGTATACCGTCATCAACTACTCATTGAGACGATTCTAAAGAGCCAAAGGTTATGGTGGTTTTATTACGGAGTTACGGCCACCTTCCAGCTATGGAGCTGGTTCTATTATGATGACGTGGAGCTAATCTGATGATGGCATCAGATTAGCTCCACGTCATCATAATATTGCTGTCACACGATTTATACATGCATCCAAAATATCAGCTCAATCGGAAACCGGAACTGGATCATATTTAACTTGCAAGATTTGATTACGGACAGACAACGGGACAGGTGAAAGTAAATAAAAGCTTGTAAAAAGTGACACGGTCGGTTTTCATACAGATTGAGGTGTTTAAGTTATCTAGTGTAAATCTATATCTGTGGGTGATAATAAATGTGTGCATTTAAGAACATACTATTGTGTTGAAACATATTTTATAATTTTGTGCTACAGTGCGTATTACAATACAAGTACTGGTGGACATTTTCAACAGCGCACCGACATACTGCAAAATCACTTTCACTCAATGTTAACTCCCTAAAAGAAGAAACCGCATGTTGGCCGCATCAAGGGCATAACAGGTATCGTGTTCTGATAAGAAAAAACTAAGAGATTTTCTTTTTCATGCGTTTTTTTTTACATTTGTATGGAGCGTTGGCCCACTGGGGCGACCTGCTCTATAGTATTTTTTATGTTATGTTTAAACATAGCGGTCTCTTCCCAAGCACACACAATTTTTTGACTTGATTTTTCATTACTTAATCTGCTTCTGCGTTGAATTCACAATTAAGAGCAATAAAACATAAAGATGTTTTTGCAATTACACCAAAATAACTAGACATTATACAACATAAAACAAAAGTATGTTGAATATAAGCCCAGATGATAAAAGCCGATGGGACAAAATAAAAAAAGAAAAGTACCGCCATCACGAGTTGTTGAATACTGGAGCCCAGGCCACCGTCCTAGCAAACAGAATTAGTCCTTATGTTAAACACGCTAGAGTACACAGTGCATTGTTAATCGCATGCTAAATAATTAAAAGCAGGCACAGTGTGGACAAGTGCACAAACAGTTAATTATTTCCGAAGTATTACTCATCGAAGATTCACTTTTTAAAACAGTCACAAAAGACGTAGGAATTCTACTTATTCATCTTTCGATTACTACTTTCCTGTTTCCACTTATCCAATACTGTGGTACTGGTTTATTTACTTTTATTCAGCTACCTTTACGATTATTGATTATTTTGGCATTTTGATACATTGTCAAACTATGATAATTGGTGACACCAGAAATTCATTTGTATGCTGCGAATATAATTTAAAAAAAGTATCACAATTGCAAAGCATTGCAACTGAATGTGTTTATGTTAGCTATAAAATAATTTTATTATTAACGGCAAGTGTATTGAATCGGAAAGGTATCAAAATATATTTAGCGCCTTTTAGTTTTCTGTAGCTAGTAGTATATGAATTACTGTTTACAGTAAACAGTAAGTCATATACTCTGTTCAGCCACTCACGGTGAAACAAATGACCTTGAAGACCGATGACCAGTTCTTATTGTTTGCAAGATATACAAGTATTTGTCACGTATTAGCAAACAAGTAAGTACCTACCTACCAAAACGAAATAATATGT
This sequence comes from Epinotia bilunana, assembly GCA_947049275.1. Taxonomy (NCBI): domain Eukaryota; kingdom Metazoa; phylum Arthropoda; class Insecta; order Lepidoptera; family Tortricidae; genus Epinotia; species Epinotia bilunana. The sequence continues at coordinate 3,056,899 of OX346271.1, read as the reverse complement.
TTGCTTTAATTATTCGTTTTTACTATATTTTGTAAAAAAATACTCCTTTCTTGCCTTTTAAGATTAAGACAGAAGTAGATTAGTGGGCCTGTTGTAAAGTAGTAGTCGTAGGGTCAGAAATAACAAAATGCATTGAACGAAGTTACTAAGTTTATATAAATTGTACGATACGGTGTCACCGGTCATAACAACATGGTATCAAGTTATCAATAATCAATAACCCCAGCGATAAACCACTTTATTACGAGTGCGATAAGGGTGACGCGACTATAAAAAGTCTTAAAATCAATAGGTATGTAGATTGGACGCTAAATGTATCTCTTTATTATGTAACTTCGTGCCCTAGCGACACAACTAGGGAATTACACGCTGCAATAATACGTCAGACTCGACTAATCAATGGTAATACCCGTAGTTTATAATTAACTGTCTGTTGATAAATAATATATACACTATTAACAACTATTATGTGTAAATGAGATAGGAAAATTGTACACTACACTGTTAATTTATTTGTACAAAACACGTTACAAAGACATTTATATCGTGTATTGAATTGTATTTAGATAATGTCTTTGCAACGTAAGATAATGTCGCTCAGTAATAAATCCGTGGAAAACTTGTCTTAATTGACGCTTTTGGCAAAATATTATTGAACGACACACAAAAGATTTTTTTACATAATACACAACAAACTATATACAAAAACCATGCAATATCTACTGCAAAACTACTTATACACGAACAATACAAATCAAAAAAAAATCTATCACGATGCCATCTAAGTATGTACAAACATTACCCGGACTTCCCCTTTTTATACCCATCATGGTTTTACTGTATTCACAAGTCTGTCAAAATGTATTAAAAGTTCTTCAGGCTTTATTCACGACTCCTAAGGCGTTCGTCTCCTGTAGACGAGCTACAATGTATACAGCATCACGTTGTACACTCCACGTCAAATATATGTATACATTTTCTTATTACAATGGAACAAGGATAAGGTGCAAAAATGTAACCATATTTATGACGTCGACCGTACAGGAGCATGTGTAACACAGTGCCAATGGGAAATACCTGAAGGACCTGAAGGAAATTTAAATAGCTCGCATTTTGAACAATATATGGGGTAGGTAGGGTATCAAAACTGAGGGAGTTGGTCCCAAGGAAGATATGGTCAACCGAAAAAAGACTACAAAAACGTATTCGCAAATTTCATAGTCCCACGAAAGATATGGTCAACCGAAAAAAGACTACGAAAAGTCGCGTCTGTAGCGCTGCGAAAAATCGACGTGTGTCGGTTACACTCAAAGTTTTCCTCAGTCGACCATCTCTCCCCCGTGGCAGACCCTATCAAATGACAATCTAACCCAGTCATACTCAACCTTATTTCTACGAGGCCGCAAAGACATTTTAGCTAAGGCGCCCCGGGTCATAAGGTACATATGGTTTTTATAATAGCCTCGCATGGCGGACGGCGGGCCACTCGCAATACCGCGGCAGGCCGCAGGTTGAGTATAGCTGACCTAACCCTAAACTCACCAGTGGTATCTACCGGGTCCCGATGCGGCACAATTGAGTGGACATATCTCGCGACAAAATGGCCGAAGACCGCCTTGAAGTCGGGGTTGTGCATCATCTCGACGAACTCGTTGAAGTCGAGGTACCCCGAGTTGTCGCGGTCGGCGAGACGCATGATCTTCTCGACGACATTGTCGGGCAGGTCGTGCTCGTATTCTCTGGACTCGATTATCTCTTTTAGCTCCGCGTAGGAGATCTGGCCGTCGTTGTCTCTGTCGTACTGGAAAGAAGAGAATGGTTTAGTTACTGGACTGGAAGAATGAAAATTGACATAGTACAGTCAGCATCAAAAGTAACTGCGCAATCGAAGGCGTCAAAAGCTCTTATTCCCTTTTAATAAAGACTTTTGACGTCTTCGTTTGTGCAGTTACTTGTGATGCTGACTGTACAACTTGGCCATAGTACGGAAACACTAATTAGTACAACGAATCTAAAGTACAAGTGCAATTATAAACTAGGTGAACGCACGAGTCCGCTACCGTTTCACATAAAACTAAGGCGGAGCCTCGGGCTATAATAGAGCCTAAAATCTCCATCCGGAAGGTATTATCATATTGGTAAAATAATAATTAGAATCGTATGAGTAGTTACGGAGATTTCCCGCTACCTAAAAACGTCATTATATCAGCCAAAAGAAGTCCACTGCTGGACAGAGACCTCCCCTAAAGAGTGCCAAAGTGACCGATGCTCCGCCACCCGCATCCAGCAGACGCCCGCGGCCTTCACCAGGCCGTCCATGCTACGGGGTCTGCCCCCGTCCCGGTCTGGGGTGTCAGGATCGAGGTTATCAGTCCACCTTGCCGAGGGCTCTACCCACGCTGCGTCTTCCGGTACGTGGCCACCACTCTAGAACCTTTCCGCCCCAACGGCCATTGCCACTTTAGTTTAGCTATTCGGAAAGCTATATCGGTTACCTTGGCTCTGCTGCGGATGGCCTCATTTGTGATGCGATGTTCTGGGTTAGATAAATGATAATATTGATAATAAAATAACATGATAAACTATTTCTAAACCAGCCCTTCAAAGCGTAATTGGAAATTCGGTTCACCTCCATACAGACATATGTGTAATTGACGTAATTGTTTATTTTTTATAATCCGAAACTGCATATATGTTTATAATATAACCAAACAATCCGTATCTATATTGCATGTACCAACACGTATAAATTTATGATTTCACCGAGATACAGATATTGTGCTATTGTTATCTTCAGGTAGGTATATTCACACCTAGATTTGGTCACACTCCACACAAAGAAGATAGGTAAATATTTGCAAAATGTACCAATTAGGAATTTTATGAGTCAACACGGTTGCAAAAAATATACGGTCCATTAAATGTAGCGCTCTGAGTATTATCCAGCACGGTCAAGCGAGAAACTACTTTTTACGTCATACCTGGCCATAAAGTAGCAATTACCGCACGCTACGTGATTTTATTACGGAGTTCCTATGGCCACCTTCCAGCTCCATCATCAGATCAGCTCCATGTCATCATAATATTGCATTGTCACGCGATTTGCATATTCATGCAAAATTTCGACTCAACTCAATCGGAAACCGGGAAGTGGATCAAATTTAACTTGCAAGATTTGATTACAGACAGACAGACAGACAGACAAGACAACGGGACAGGTGAAACTATATAAAAGCTTGTAAAATGGCCAATAATTGGTAGATTACTATTATACATATAATCGTGGCATTGACGTGGTCGCTCACTATGGACCTCATAAGAAGGCTCAAAATGGAGAGGCCCTACGCTGGGAGCTTCTCTGCGTGATCGCATCAGAAACGAGCCTATCCGCAGCGGAACCAAGGTAACCGATATAACCCTACACAAACATAAACTTAAGTGGGCCCGGCGCATTGCACGTAGAACCGATGGCTCCTGGAAGGGAAAGATTCTCGAGTGTATATAGTGGCGACCACGTACCGGCCGGCGCGGCGTGGCGTGAGGTAGACGGTAGACTCCCCACGAGGTGGACTGATGACCTGGTAAAGGTCGCGGGAGACCGCTGGATGCGGGTGGCGCGGGACCGATCATTGAGGCACTCTTTGGGGGAGCCCTATGTCCAGCAGTGGCCGTCTTAGGTCGCTTCCGCGAAAAACGCCAGGAGGGTGATGGATGAGACATCATTCAATGTCTAAGATTCTGTCAATTGTGTTGCTACCGAGAAGACTACACACTGTCAATCTTGCACAGATCTGACAATTTTACGTTGATTGGTCGGTATCAGCACGGCTAGCGCAGGACGGCCCGCGAGCTGTATCGTGGCGACATAAACTATCCGTCTCTTCTAAGCGTTCTAATTAGAAAGTGACGGGACGGGAAGTTTATCTCGCCGCCGGTCACCGGACCTACCATAACATAATACGTAAGACACGGTCACGCGAAGTGAACTTGAGATACCGTTATAGCTTGACGTCATTTAATTAACGGGTCTTTTTAACGACAGATTTATTTATATCTTTGAATAATTGAATTCAACTATGACTTCTATATCATTCATTTTTAACCTCCACCGCAAAAAGAGGTAGGCTGTCTGTGTTATCGTAACTCCGAAACGGATGAATCGATTCTCGTTTAGTTTTTTTTTGGGTCATAGATAATTTTATCCCGAGTGTTCTTAGCCATGTTTCCATGAAAATCTGTTCAGCCGTTTTTGAGATATTGGATTTCATTTTCAAATGAAAATGTCGGGGGTTTTTCAACTTTTCTGAGTTGTCGTTATTTTTACGTTTAATCAAGTTATTAATATGCTAGTTAAACGTCGACTTTATTTCAACACATTAAGGTCTTAAAGTGACGATCGTTTTCATTCCGCGATTGAACTGATTGAGATTAATGAATGTGGCCGACGTTTTATAATATAACACTGTCATTGGAATTGGAATCTTCCACCTAGGACGGTAGAGTTGCTTTTAGAATGGACAACTTTGATGCATATCGGCCAACTCACATAAGCTCAAGTATACATACCTACTCTTAAATTTTTAGTGATAACAATTTCAGTGTGGAGTCAAAGGACTTAAGATAAGATATGTTACAATTTTGGCATTACTTCAGCACCAGCTTCAGGACGTTAGCAAATGACGCCAGTGGATTCTGCATAGGTACATTTACAAACCGAAAACATCGTTCGCTTCGCTCGCCCGTTCAATAATTTATCGGTAAGTCTATGGGTCTCCCCGTTTCTACTATTTGCTGTTTAAAAGGAGATAACAAGAAAATACGATGTCTGCTGTGGTTAATTGTTGTTGGATTTCTTACTCAATGAATTACAGCGTGAAACCACATGACAACTGTATTAAAAATATTAATTAGCCCTAAACACCTTCTTCACCGGTTGCCCAGCGGACGTAAAATGTCCCCCGATTTGTATGAAAATTGTGGTGTTCCCTGTTTTCCGCTAGAATACATTTTATGTGAGATGCAAATGATATATGTTCAAATAGACGGTTTATCTAGCTATAAGTATAGATCTTATCAAATGTAGGTACACATGTTGTGGTAACTGATAATGAAGAAAAAACCAAGGGTCAAGAAAAAGTTGATTGACCCCTATACGCGCACTGTAGAAGAGGAAAGACAAATTCGAACTTTAATTTGTCAAACAGTATCCTTGTAATCTAGGCATGTGCAAAGATATTGTTTGACCTCATAATCGGTTGAACTGTCCCCGGCGGGACACTCGACACAAGTCAACAAACGTAGTTCGGCTCTTATTTTAAAATATCATGGAACTTTGTATACATAATGGTACCCGCCATATCTAGGTAGGAATAAATAAAAAAGTAGAGAAAAGAAATTTAGAATGAATTAAATCCTGTCTGTGTATTTTGTTCTAGCACTAGAAACCTATCCGGATCCAATTGTAGCCCCACGTTTTTAAATGAGAAGCAAACTACGTTTGTATGGGGAGTCGAGCCTCCTGGGGTTTGGCCGCCCCTTAATGTAAACGATATAAAAAGGCATTGGATATAAATTACCAGACTGTACGCATCATTGCCTTGTGTTCATTCATACCACAACTTTATGTAATACGCAAGAAATACGAGTAAGTATGTGACGTAGATGAAGTTCGCGATGAACAGAGCGCCGTTATAATTTGACGTCATATTATAAGTGGCGTGCGTATGGCAAAAAGGTTGCCGACCGCTAGGGCCTAGGATGGATACATCAAAGAAGGAATGCTTTTACGTCATAATAAAACCCTTCTTCTACTTCTTATGTAATCGAATATAGACACAAAAAGAAACTACTGACGAATAAGTACTGCCTGCCGGACAGTAAAATTCATTGTAGTGCACAATCGCCCTATTACTAAGATTCCGCTGTCCGTCCGTCTGTCTGTCTGTACGTCTGTCACCAGGCTGTACCTCACGAACCGTGATAGTTAGACAGTTGAAATTTTCACAGATGATGTATTTCCGTGGCCGCTATAACAACAAATACTAACAAACAGAATAAAATAAATATTTAAGGGGGCTCCCATACAACAAACGTGTTTTTTTTTGCTTTTTTAATAGATAATGGTACAGAACCCTTCGTGCACGAGTCTGATTCGCTATTGGCCGGTTAAAAAAAACTGAGTCGTCAAATAAACTAAGTATATAATTATTGAACCTGCTCCCAAAAGTGGACGAGAATCGTTTGATAGATGCGGTGAGAGGACAGCCGGACATCGTTTTTTTTTGGCTAAGCTGATACTCAGAACTTCGTTTGCATAAACCGTATAAACCCGTATAAACTAGCAAAGGCTAAATTGATTGAATTGACTTTCTGGAGCCTCTATGGATATTGCCGATGTGACAATAATAGCTCGTGACGACTTTGGGCGTTTATAAGGTTAAGAATGCACAGGGTCGGTTGCTCAACCAAAGGGACATTCAATTAATGAGCCATACGTACAAATGGCATCATACATCATTTGATATAAATTTGCCGTAAGCTTTTCGGTGAAGGAAAACATCGTGCGGAAACCTGCACACATCAGAGGTTCTAGTATAAGTTTTACCGAAACAAAACGTTACGACCGCGTTCGCGTTTGGCTGTCAAATCACATACAAATTGAGGGTAAAACGCAAACGCGATCGTAGTTTTTTTTCGGTAAAACTTATACTAGAGCCTCTGACAAGAAACTCGAAGATGTATGTGGACGTCCCTAATCAACACTGTACGTCTAGCACAACTTGCTGACAAGTCGCTTTGCGCGCGACTGCGAGCGTCTCCTTTCCCACTGGGACCGTGCGAATTAGAATGAGGAGGGTAGATCGTCAGTTGTGCCAGCCCCGCTGGGCCAGCGTGGGGACTACTGCCCGTTCCCTCCCATCTGTGAGAGGAGGCCCGTGGCCAGTCCCCCTACTCTGTAACTTGTTTTAAGCTCACCTCAAAGCTCACCCACAAATATATCTTGACACCGCGATGCGTAGTAACTAAGCGTAGGGAGAGGTCTAGTTTCGTGACGGGTGACCGGCGGGGTGAGCCGCATTAACGCTTAGCGAATAACAGCCCACCAGTGGGACATATATCGGTTGATATTGATGACCTACAGATGAGTATAAAACTAAAGTTCACAAAAAGATTATAAGGATCAAAATATCCATCAGAGATGTTCGAAAATACGTTTTCGTGTATTTGACACCTTGCATGCTTGACAGCTAGGTGTCAAATATATAAAAATATAGCTACCTGGGCTGTTATTCGGAACGCCCTAATGCACCTCACCTCACTCGTCACGCCTAAGGAAGCAAGACCTTAATTATTATTTTTATACTCGTCGACCTTAATATTTGAATTAAGACTTCGTACAACGGTTTTAAAGTAAATTTAAAAAATTGGCTCATACATAAAGCATTTTATAATTTAAACGAGTTTTATGCATGTTAAGTATTTGGTGTTGCCTATTAACACTACTGTGGTTGGTTTATAATTAAGCCAAAAACCTTTTATAAATTAAAATAAGTATTGCATGCCTGAATCAGGTAACTGTTGGAACTAATTTGTCATCACTACCTACCTATGTACCTATGTAACACAGTTTGCAATAAATCACTCTTATTCTTATTATTCTACACCAAACTTAAATCACATACTTTTTACTATGGAGCTCCCAACTCAAAATTTCATAACGGTGAGACAACTAAAATGAAATGGACCAATCACGTGGCGCCTCTACTGAACTATAATGTTTGACCAATAGGACGCCGTCATGAGAAAGTCAAAAGGTAAATATACATCAACGCACAAAAAAGAAAAAGCCGTTGGTTGCACTTCGTTTTCCAATAATACATACCAAGTTTGTTTAATTAGTTCAGTTGAATCGTAGAAAAAGTATTGTATACAATAGTTATATAATTAGCTTTTTAAGTCTTGTACCTTAATTAGGCCACTCAGCAAGCTTCGTGGCCTAAACGCGGTACTCGACTGAAAAAGCATACATTATATAACGATTGCATAAAATACTATAATAAAGGACTGTCCAGTGATTGATAAGCGACGAGTGATCGTAGTTCTCAGGAATGCCTTAGCAGTTCGCATTAAGAAAGACGAGGCAAATCGCTTCGTGCGAATAAGTGGTAAGTTGACACCATAAGGATGCATTCGCTCCGCACGCCGGGTCGTTGGTGATGGAACGGGGAACCTACTCTTAGTTACTACGAATCGCGGCGTCAATATAAATTTGAGAGTGAACGGCCCCACCGTTCAAAGGTTAAACCAAGTTACAGAATAGCGGGGCTGGAAATGAACCTTAAATATGTAATTACACCTGCGGATGGCATACAGGAGTTCACTTCACACAGCATGGGGCGCACTCAGAATGAGACTGAGGTGGAGCACAGCGTAATGTCATCGAGTTCATCTATACCTAATGTCATCGAGTTCATCTATACCTAATGTCATCGAGTTCATCTATACCTAATGTCATCGAGTTCATCTATACCTTAATGGCATCGAGTTCATCTATACCTAATGTCATCGAGTTCATCTATAACAAATTCCATATACCTATTCATCATCGTCATCATCATATCATAGCCGAAAGACGTCCACTGCTGGACATAGGCCTCCCCCAAAGAGTGTCACACTTGGTTGGAATTTCAATCCGCATAAACGGCGTCTCCTCTAATATATTACTAGCTTCCGCCCGCGACTTCGTCTGCGTGGACCCGGGATAAAAACTATCCATGCTATAAACTATCTTCGTGCAAAATTTCATTCAAAACGGTTGAGCCTTTTAAATGAAAATGAATGAAAATGAAAAAGTATTTATTGACTCCACCACAAAGTATACATTGTGTACATTCGTTTTCTTAAAGTAAATAAAATAGAATAATTGCATAACTTGTGCGGCGGAGACTGGTGCCCGAACTAGGTTGAACCTGTATGTCGGGTCGCCAGGTGTCCAAACCTCAGATGTATATAGCAATAGAAGCAACAGTGCAGTCACTTTTATTATTTATTTTGAAATGGAGTTTGAAACTAGGTTAGTAGATAAGTATTAAAACATCATTCATGAAAACTATTCAGCTTATACATATTTATCTAATCTAATAATCTTTAAGCGTGATTAAGTACCTAACAAACATCTAAATATCCTAACATCTATACATCTAATCATCCTAAATTTCGCATTAAGTATAATAATATTAGTAGGATTATGTGATAAAAACATTACTTATATTGACAACAGGAAAAACTTTTTTTAACACTGTAGGTATATGATCCAAGTATGTGTTTGGGCGTGTTGTGATGGCCGCTCCACACAATGGGCCATCTTGACCCATCATACAGGACGCGGCTATGCGGTAGAACGAGACATAAATATGTCTTACTGCCTTTAACGCATAGTTGCGTCGTGTATGATGGGTCAGGATGGCCCATTGCGTGGAGCGGCCATGAGACCCGCCCCGCGCCGCTGATAGCCCCGGTTGCGCATAAACACAGCCTTAGAACAAGTGCTAAATTCAGACTGTTTAAATTGCATTCCATCAGCGAAAAAACTAATGTTTGCGAAAGTCATCAGTCAGCAGTCATCATTTTCAGTGTTTAGCGGAGTTAATGAGTAGAGAAACCTTGAGAGCAAAGCGTTTTAGAGTATTTAGTTTTAGAGCGCGTGTGGACCTAAATATCGAACTAATGTTTCTACTTTATCGCTTTCGGCTAAAAGCTACAATGTTAGTTCAAACTGTAATTGTTGTTTTTAGTCAGCTGGCGATGTTTGTTTGTTAGTTTGTTTAGGTAAAATTTTACCCACATCCCAAATTACAATAGACTTGAAATTTAGAACACGTGTTTAAGTCAGATGACAATGCAATAATATATACAATCAAGCTCGGATTAGAATCCTTTCAATGAATAGTTGACTGCAAAAAGAAGTACATACAGTCGGCAACAAATATTGTAGACATAAAGTTTATTTCAACCGAAACTTGTGACCACTTCTTCTGAGGTCAATATTTCTGACATTGTAAGTTTCTGAGGTCAATATTTCTGACATTGTAAGTTTTAGGGAAAGTAAATAAATAATTTGTCACGTTTAGTACCTTTCTACAGTGGGAGTGGTTTGAATTTGTCATATTAAGGAGTGTAATCAGTAATTGATAAGACAACATTTGCTATGACGTATATCTACCACTTGATAAAAGCTAACGTTTCATATAACCCGCTTTTTTACTTGAACTAATGAATGACTTTATTACGATTGATATCAAACATTACCTTATGTACGGCTGCGATAAAAATATAAACACGAAAAGTTTACAGTGAGTCAATAGAATATAATAGAATATCTTTATTTCAGGTGATAGACCCATAATTATGCTGTGTTAGTGACAATGATGACTTATGATAGGTTAGTGGATATGAACATTAGAAATGGTCTGGTAATTATATCTTATACATATCAAAGGTTACGTTATATCCAATGATAGGTGTGTTTATACAATTATATGTTAGGAGGCGCTCCTGTCAAATTCGTATAGTCCAGTCATTGTACTGACAACTATTATTAGAATAAAATACAGAAAATAATTATTAATATCTAGTGTTTTTTCTGTTCTCATTTAATTTATTATGCAGACACCAAATCCAACAAAATATAAAACATGGCCAGTCGTTACTAACCAACTGAGCTATCGGAACAATCTGTCTCGGTCACTAAATCTTTCAATCCGTTCCTTCTTACAACGCCATAAAACGCGCAGTTACGCTGTTCAAATTTGCCTCGGAGCATTAAATTATTCACTTTTTCCTTTAACTTGAAATTTACATTTCGTTAGCAGCATTACCTACTTAATACAAAATTAATTTAAAATATAAGACATCAAAATATTACTTACTAGGTCCTGGAAAGACGGTAAAATATTAATAAATGTTTTAATGTTTATTTTGGTTAATTTACATTTGCCCTATTATATTCAAGGTAAATCTTTGAAAACCCGGAATGGATGCTTCTTTTAAATTTATATAATAACTTCCGGGTGGAAAGTTTGTTGGATTCTTGAATAAAGCATCTTAGAATAAAGTTTTCTCTAAATGAAATCTGCAATAAACAACGCTATTATAAATTAATGTTTTTTTTAAACCGTGTTTTTCCTGGAGTGTTAGTGCTAGTCTATTTTTGTATATGTAATCACTAATCACATTATCATATGAGTGGCAGATCAGGCGACTGTCACACCTAAATTGGCGATGACTAACTCCTACCCCGCCGGTTGAATCACGAACGGTCCAGCCTTGATATAAAGATGATAGGACATGTATCATTCCTTCCTTTTTCGTTTGTACTCAGTATTTGATTATCTAAATAGTTTCTGTATTATATATCAACTGTTTATTACTAGTGCTTCGGTGGGCTGTAGAACTCGCGAACCTCTTTTTAGGGTTCCGTAGTCAACAAGGAACCCTAATAGTTTCGCCATGTCCGTCTGTCCGTCTTCGGCTTAGCTCAGTAACCCATTACTACTATAAAACGGTAATTCGGCGTGGGTATATACATCAAGCCGACCAAAAAAATCCAGTACAAAATTTCCTTCCCTATACCTAGTGGGGTTTTTTTTTCTCGTTAACCTAACATAGCTTGTTCAAAAATATTATGGGTTTCTAAAATTCATTTTTCAACTCAGTTATTCATTTGCGAGATATTGGGCTTTAAAGCCCTAATTTTTGTTCGAGTCATGTGCGAAAGTCAGTTGAGAAATGCGACCAGTACGAAAGAATTTTTGCCCAAGCTGAAAAGGAGACTTCGTTCGCTTCGCGCGCTCGTCCAACAATAGGTTTATTCAGGAACCGTATATGCACTGGTAATATTTGCCGTATCTTGCTTATCCTGCTATGCTGCTTGCTACTAATATTATAAATACGAAAGTTTGGATGTTTAGATGTTTGGATGCATAGATGTTTGGATGTTTGTTACTCAATCACGCTTAAACGGCTCAACCGATTTGGATGAAATTTTGCACGAAGATAGTTTGTAGTTTGGATAAAAATATAGGTTAGTTTTTATCCCAAATCCACGCAGACAAAATCGCGGGCGGCACCTAGTTATTTCATATTTTTGTATTCTTTTATGTACCGATATATAACTTTGGAATACCGAAAAAATATCCACAGAAGTAACTATCGGAGGAAAATACATTTTTTTAATGAATACCTTTCTGTTATTATGCATGTCCTTTTTGAAAGGGTTCACTACTATTTCACCGAAACAAAACACTGCTACTATTTCACCGAATCGGCGCCAAGTGAATGCAAGGGAGTTTTATATTCAGACTGCCTGGATAATTAAGATCTATTATCAATCTATTATGAACAGTCAGAAATCATACTTAGGGTTGTGTCATAACGCTCACTATCACGCACATACACACACACACACACACACACACACAGACACACACAAACAAACATGTACACCCTCCACTTCACTTCTACAAGTTAGGTTAAGACTCCTCAAAATGGTTAATTGTAATAGCTATTTAGATATTTAATCATTATTATTATTTCTTGTTTGTATACTACCATGTGAAAGTTCATACCTTGTCTTGCTTTTAATTTCATTGATCGCACGCCGTGATACGAATGGATTATTTCGATAACAAACAGGAACTAAAATAGTTATCATTTTGGATGTTCAGCTATGTGGTACGTCAACAACCCTATTTCACTCTATGGTTGTCTGTTGCAAAAAAATACAGTCATCACTAAAGCAGTGGACCTTCTGTACCTTGGCTTTCAACCTTGTTTAGAGCCGTGTGTGTTTATCCTATACAAATTAAGTTTTGCAAAAATCTTATTTCCTGTTTTGCTCTAATACTGGGCTGTCCCAGAAGTAAAGAGACAATTTTATTTTCAAAATATTTAATATATAGTAAACAATAAAAGTTATAATATTGGTTGAATGTTGCAAGAAAAGTAATTAAATTATACGGATTATATTAAATTTGCACCCACGACAGCTTTAAAAGCAATTTTTCTGAAATTTTTGACGGCACGCCGCATTACGGCTGTTCCAGATTTTTCAGCCGCTTGTTTTGACAATCTGGTTCATCGTTGCTTAAAAGCTTTTAAGGATTTTGGTTTTTCGGTTTGTTTCTTATATTCTCTTTTACATAGGGACCAAAACATCTCGATACCGCGAGCTTGTGGTACATTTGGAGCGTTTTTTTCTTTACGTACAAAGTCGATTTCTTCACACTCTAAGTACCGAGTAACTTCAGTAGCGTAGTGGCACGTTGCCATGTCCGACCAAAAGATAACCTTATCTCTGGAATGATGCTTGTCTATGAAAGGTATGAACCATTTATTAATGCATTCATTCAGATACAATTTTCCGTTCATTGAGGCTGAAGTAATGTATGGCTCGGAGACATTACCAAATTCGTCTATAGCTTGCCATACTAAAAAAATTGTGCAAAATTTTGCTTTTTGTACAATTTTTTGGTCGTAAGTCACATCGTTACGACTGGTTGAATGGAAATACTGCTTTCCAGGAACACCATTGGGATCTGCCGGGACATAAGTTTCATCGTCAATAACGAGTACTTTTCTCAATTGACTGTTATAATCTCTTCTGCACCCTCTTTTGGCACGTTCCTCTTGGTCCTTCATGTATTTAGGAGCTGATTGTTTCACATATGTTTTCAAACCTAGATCATTCCTTTTCATTCTGGCGACAGACGACTTCGATATTTGTAATTTATCCGCTGTCACTCGGACGGAGATTGAAGCAGTCTTAAAAAAAATCGATTTACATTTCGAGGTACCATCACTGACCTATCTCTTCCCGGAATCTTCTTAAAACTAACCTCTCCCGTTTGCAAATTTACAAAAGCTATACTGATTGAGTCACGAGTCAAATTATAACAGTTGAGCTTTTGTTTGTGGATATTACTTAACAATATCTAATCTATTTCAGTACTGTTTGTCACTCAAACGGATTAGCTTTTTGTGAAGATAGTTTTAAACATTATTTACGAGCAAAACCTAGTCGAGTAGAGTTTCACCGCCATTTTTGTTTATCGCAATCGTATTTGCTCGACACCATTTTTGCCTTAGTTACTTTAGATAATCGTTGTTTAGATTTTGAGATATTGTACAGTGCAAATATAAAAAAAGCAAAATTATAATAAAACATATTTGAGTTATATTTGAGTAAAATCTGCCTATTATCAATTCTTGTAACAAACATTCCGTATATAAATGGCAATTTTTAATATCATTTAAAATATTATTCAAATCGAATACCATTATCTGCGTCTTTAATGTCTAGTTGCCAACCTACGAGTATACCACCCTAATGCTGGTTAGGTTCGACGACGAGCGAAGCGAGGAGTGTTAGGAAGAACTGCGACCTCACAGCGCGCGAGACAAGCGAGCGAAGCGAGCGTGCCGCGGCAGCGGCTGGCGAAGCGCCAGAAACGATACGCTGGCTAGCTTCGCTTTCTAATGCTAATGGATGCTTTCATTATAGTAGATTTAAATTTACACTGCTGGCTTTAAATTAAAAAAATCAACCTTGTTTTAACTTTCAGCAAAATTATACACTGAACTAGGATGTTGTCAAGGAATTTGCAACACCAAAAGCTCATCTCATATAATCGGCGTCATGGCTAAAATTCTGTTATAGACCGTAATAGATTAGTATTTGTTGCTGGATTGCCAGTAAGAGTTTAGCTAACAAAGTCTACCCGATTTCAGTCGATTTCTGTACTATAACAGAATAGGGTTTTGTGAAGGTTTTGCATAAACAAAAGCTAATCAAGTTCAGTTCTCACTTTGACTCTAATAGTATAGGCTTTGTAAAGTCGCCTCCCCTCCCGTTTCTTCGTAACGTCTTATTATTATATATATACTAGTTTGTCTAGCTCCTTCTTGAAGAAAGTGATTTACTGTATCCTTTTTCTTATGTGACTCGTAAAATAGAACAACGATGTTCGAACCTGACTGTACTTCCGTTCACCACGACAATACTTCACTAAAACTTTACTCGCTATTGCACTTCACTGTACTTCACTTTATTATACCCGGTTGTATTTACTTGTTTTTGGTTACTGATTTGAGCTTGAAGGCGACTTGACCCCATGATTTCAGGAAAAATCTCGTTAGCGTGTTTCTACTAAGGATATCGCCATCTAGCGGCTAATTAATGAACTAATTTTGATATGTACATAATTCTTTTAATGTTCCGTCGGCGACGTATGGCGTATCGTATATGTCACTTAAATGTTGCTACTAGTAACGCCATCTATTCGATTTTAATAGCTTCTATAAATCTCGACAAACCCTAGCAGCAAAAACTTTAAATTCTTGACGCTTCATGTTGAAATTGAATGCAATAACGAAATTCCCGCTTTATATGACAGATAATGAAACCATAGACGCAGTGACACCAAAACTTTTTTTCCTTATAAAAAAATTTTCAGTCAGTAATACTTTGAAAATTGTCTCTTTACTTCTGGGACAGCCCTTAGTTACTGAAATGACTGACCCAATAAAGTTTACATACTTGCAGGTTTTTCCTGTTCCTTGCGTAATGCGTCATTCGTACGGATCGACCAATAAAGTACAAATGCAATCGTTGTTTTTTGGTTTTCAGTGATATTCATAGTCAAACTAATTTACTGTATGTACAGTCAGCATCAAAAGTAACTGCGCAAACGAAGACGTCAAAAGTCTTTATTAAAAGGGAATAAGAGCTTTTGAAATTTTCGATTGCGCAGCTACTTTTGATGCTGACTGTACATAGTCTCTTTGTTTTGTTTTGTATGTCCCATTATTGCCACTTTAACATTAGATTTAAGATGATTATTTGTATTTTCTGTTAATAAATAATGTAGCAACGTATTTATATGGACTTCGTCTGAAATTTACGATATTATTATTATTATAGTAATCATTCGGGGGGTAATCTTACACAATTCGAACTGGTCTCAAACTACTTAATGCGTTTGCTAAGGGTACTAGACGACGATATATCCTTACTAATATTATAAATGCAAAAGTGTGTCTGTCTGTTACCTCTTCACGTTTAATAAAACAGCTGAACCGATTCAGATGAAATTTAGTATAGAGATAATTTTTATCCAGAAAATCCTCCCCTAAGGTGGTGAAATCGGGCGGCGGAAGTTTTTAATGAACATACGATATAAACAACTTCCACGCGCACGGAGTCGCGGGCAGAAGCTAGATAGACATCACTTACAAACCTATTGTTAATAACAGCCAGAGATGACAAACACAGCATACGAGACATAATATACCTACTTATAATTATAACCGGATGAGCATAAAGGAGCGTGCCTTCCAAAGCACGGAAGCGCTCATTTATATTAAGTCCGCAGTAAGCTCGAATCTCCATACAAACGTAGTTACGCTCTCATTTTAAAACTACGTGTTGGATTGTAACGAAACTTTGCATATACAATGACATGAGATATATCTATGTCTGTAATTAGTTTATGTAGCTTCACATACCATAGTTAAAAAAATACAGCGAATTTAAGTTTTTCATACAAAACTTGTTTTTGCTGTATTTCGTTTGTTTTATAAACTGGAACCATACAAACTAATTACAGACATAGATATACCTCATGTCATTGTATATGCAAAGTTTCGTTACAATCCAACACGTAGTTTTAAAATGAGAGTGTAACTACGTTTGTATGGGAAGGTGAAATTCGGCCGAGCTTACTGCGGACTCTTAACCGTAGCTGTCCCTTGGGACAAGCGACGCCAAATGTGGGGTTCAGCATTCATGTAATACTGATAGTGTTTATTTTTTATTTGTAAAATAATGTAGGGCATTAAAATTATGCTACGCAATGTAGTGGTATCGTCATGTGTGGAAACTCACAATAATTAAAGTTCGGAGAGTTTTCTTACATTTAGTATAGATGAGAGAGTATAGATCTAACTTGGCATTTAACCTGTTGTAAAAGAACGGACCCAAGAAAACGTAAAATCTGGAGGAGAATACACATTTCCTATGTGAATTTTGGAGGTCTTTTTCTACCGTGTTCAGCGTTGTACGGGGTTGCGGAGTGCTGTTTTAATATTGTGCTCTATGGTTTTTCGTTCGCTGGTTAACCGCTAGTTTGTGCGACTAGTCCTTTGCGAAAGTGTCGAAGGTTTTGACTCGAGACATTTCTCCCTCTACTCAAGGCTACGAGTTCGATGTGCTCGCGCTAATTTTATGCGAAGCGCTATGCGGTGGGTACTACACGATTCAACCCATATAAATTTACCTATACAAGGTGTTACAAAAATAACGCAAAACCGTTTAAGGGCATAACAGCTGTACCGTGTTCTGATAAGAAAAAACGAAGAGATTTTTTTTTACATTTGTATGGAACGTTGGCCGACTGGAGCGACCTTCTCCATACAAAAGTTAAAAGAAAACGCATCAAAAAAAATTCTTACTTATTTTCTTATTTTAAGCGCAAATCCATCGTACCGATCACTGTGAAGTGTTGATAATTGCTTCATTATCTAGAATTCTAATAATTACGCAATTATGTGAACGCGAGATTGCCATTTATGTACATTCAACCTGCGAGAAGTTACATAACAGTGGCAACTATTTTCCTCTCAAATACAACTCAGCCTTTGAACTTAAACTTATAAGATTTTTCAGGATATAGGTAAAACTAGAGGGATGTGTTGTAGCTCAGGGTAACATAATAGGTTAAACATATAGATATTCCATTAAATCATAAATGTCAAACCTGCGTTCAAATTAGAAATCGTCCGTTTTGACGGGATGACCTATTTGCTTGAGAATGTAACTTATGATGTGATCGTACATTTCTGTGCAGCATATTTTTGTTAAAGGCGTTGGTATCTACAATACGATCAAAATTGAAAATTGAAAAAAAAACAAATTGTTCCGTGCCGGATCCGAACCGGCGACTACAGGCATTCATGCCCGTCGCTACTTAAAAATTATAATTTTCGTTAGTAGCGTTACTGCTTACGAGTAAAACAAAATTAATGAAATAATAGCGTTGTATTCGGTTCTTTTGTTTCGTGTAAATGTGCTGAACTAATATGCTATATAAAAAATGATCTAGCGTATAAATTGCTAAAGTGGATACACTGCTCGGCCCTCGTGAAAAAAAGGTTGAGTATGGCATGTTCTAGGATATGCCGGCAACGTTACATTTTGTCATCTCAAATAGGACTCCAGCCCCCCTGAGTGAGCTTAAAACAAGTTAGAGAACTTGTTTTAAGCTCACCTCAACGCTCACCCACAAATATATTTTGACACCGCAATGCGAAGTAACTAAGCGTAGGTAGAGGTCTAGTTTCGTAACGGGTGACCGGCGGGGTGAGCCGCTTTAGCGCGTAGCGAATAACAGCCCTGTCCTGTGACTTGCCGCGCTTGCCGCAGAGTTTATAGTATATCTATCGTAACGCATGATGACTACCTAGAACGACGATTTGTTATATTTGAACCGTAACGCTTTCAAGGCAACAGTTTAAACAATAAAAAATAATTAACTGATTTTTCTTGGATCTGTATGAGTGATGTGTGAGTCACTGCATGTAATAGGTATCTGTTACTTTGGTGATTCATTCCCCTAATTCGGTACGACGAAGCTGTATCAACCAATTATTTATTTATTTATTTATTTCTTACACATTACATTTATAGGCTTACAGTAAAATACCAAGGCGCCTACAATGTTAGGAGTTAATTTAAAACTATGCTTAATAAGTTAAATGAATACATCACAAAACTTACATATTAATCTAAGCACGTTGCCATCTACTAACAATACATATTACTTAGGGCACTTATTTTAGTGAGCAGGGTTTGCCAGCCATCGGCAAACACGTCGGCATCCTGCCTCAACACGAGTTGATTGAGTAGCGCCGGCGTCGGCGCCGCAAATATCGGACGGCGGCGGCGCGGCGCGTCGCCGACGAATACTGCTCGGGGACGAATAGTCGGATGCCTTCCAACGCTACAGGGTTGTCACGCAGTCCCCTCAGCAGGAGACTGATTATGTGACCATCTTGACACCAATAAAGATATATTGATCATTTACTATTACTCTACTATATTTATAGCTTTAGGGGTGAAGCTGTCAAGCAACTGATGTGGTAAAGCACTTCCATTTTACTCACATTACAGTATCGTGGTGTTAACTTAAAGTAGATAAATGTAGTCAGCAACATATAGAATGGGCCAAATTAAGATTACCTAGATCCATTCTAATATTATAAAGGCTAAAGTATGTCTGTCTGTTACCTCTTCACGCTTTATATGAACTTTGGTATAGATAGTTTGAGTCCCGGGGAAGGAAGTAGGATAGTTTTTATCTCGGAAATCATCCCCTAGGGGTGGAAATACGGGGTGAAAGTTTTTATGGAGCTACGATATAAACGACTCCACGCGGACGGAGTCACGGGCAGTACCTAGTTAGATGTAAAATAGACATTTAACCACAGTATGTGGTGGCGTCGAAGACGTACCTATCATGCATTCATGTAGTCTAATCACCTAATCAGTATTCTCTCTCTCTCTCTGGATAGAAAGGGTTCTATTCTAGCTTTCGGGGTAAAAAATTGGTAGAAGTGAATCCCACCCCTTACCTGATTGAGTACTTAATTATTTTTCTGGTTAATCATTCTTATAATATGATGTTGTAGAATTTGACGCTCGACCGAACTACATGGTATATAACTCTACATGTTAGTAACCATGGCTATGAAGCCGGTGTCCTCGGGTTCGAATCCGGGTAAACGCACGAACATTTATTGCCGTTTCTTCAATGTTGTCTGTGTATTTAAATATTTATTTGTCTATGTATAAGTGTATGCTAGCTTCTGCCCGCGACTCCGTGCGCGTGGAAGTTGTTTATATCGTATGTTCATTAAAAACTTCCGCCGCCCGATTTCACCACCTTAGGGGAGGATTTTCTGGATAAAAATTATCTCTATACTAAATTTCATCTGAATCGGTTCAGCTGTTTTATTAAACGTGAAGAGGTAACAGACAGACACACTTTTGCATTTATAATATTAGTAAGGATATATCGTCGTCTAGTACCCTTAGTAAACGCATTAAGTAGTTTGAGACCAGTTCGAATTGTGTAAGATTACCCCCCGAATGATTACTATAAAAATAATAATATCGTAAATTTCAGACGAAGTCCATATAAATACGTTGCTACATTATTTATTAACAGAAAATACAAATAATCATCTTAAATCTAATGTTAAAGTGGCAATAATGGGACAATTAAGATTACCTAGATCCATTCTAATATTATAAAGGCTAAAGTATGTCTGTCTGTTACCTCTTCACGCTTTATATGAACTTTGGTATAGATAGTTTGAGTCCCGGGGAAGGAAGTAGGATAGTTTTTATCTCGGAAATCATCCCCTAGGGGTGGAAATACGGGGTGAAAGTTTTTATGGAGCTACGATATAAACGACTCCACGCGGACGGAGTCACGGGCAGTACCTAGTTAGATGTAAAATAGACATTTAACCACAGTATGTGGTGGCGTCGAAGACGTACCTATCATGCATTCATGTAGTCTAATCACCTAATCAGTATTCTCTCTCTCTCTCTGGATAGAAAGGGTTCTATTCTAGCTTTCGGGGTAAAAAATTGGTAGAAGTGAATCCCACCCCTTACCTGATTGAGTACTTAATTATTTTTCTGGTTAATCATTCTTATAATATGATGTTGTAGAATTTGACGCTCGACCGAACTACATGGTATATAACTCTACATGTTAGTAACCATGGCTATGAAGCCGGTGTCCTCGGGTTCGAATCCGGGTAAACGCACGAACATTTATTGCCGTTTCTTCAATGTTGTCTGTGTATTTAAATATTTATTTGTCTATGTATAAGTGTATGCTAGCTTCTGCCCGCGACTCCGTGCGCGTGGAAGTTGTTTATATCGTATGTTCATTAAAAACTTCCGCCGCCCGATTTCACCACCTTAGGGGAGGATTTTCTGGATAAAAATTATCTCTATACTAAATTTCATCTGAATCGGTTCAGCTGTTTTATTAAACGTGAAGAGGTAACAGACAGACACACTTTTGCATTTATAATATTAGTAAGGATATATCGTCGTCTAGTACCCTTAGTAAACGCATTAAGTAGTTTGAGACCAGTTCGAATTGTGTAAGATTACCCCCCGAATGATTACTATAAAAATAATAATATCGTAAATTTCAGACGAAGTCCATATAAATACGTTGCTACATTATTTATTAACAGAAAATACAAATAATCATCTTAAATCTAATGTTAAAGTGGCAATAATGGGACATGCAAAACAAAACAAAGAGACTATGTACATACAGTAAATTAGTTTGACTATGAATATCACTGAAAACTAAAAAAAAACGAATGCATTTGTACTTTATTGGTCGATCCGTAAGAATGACGCATTACGCAATGAACAGGAAAAACCTGCAAGTATGTAAACTTCATTGGGTCAGTCATTTCAGTAAGTAAAGGCTGTCCCAGAAGTAAAGAGACAATTTTCAAAGTATTACTTACTGAAAATTTTATTATTAGGAAAAAAGTTTTGGTGTCACTGCGTCTATGGTTTCGTTATCTGTCATATAAAGCGGGAATTTCGTTATTGCATTCAATTTCAACATGAAGCGTCAAGAATTTAAAGTTTTTGTTTTATGTAACTTCTCGCAGGTTGAATGTACATAAATGGCAATCTCGCGTTCACATAATTGCGTAATTATTAGAATTCTAGATAATGAAGCAATTATCAACACTTCACAGTGATCGGTACGATGGATTTGCGCTTAAAATAAGAAAAGTAAGAATATTTTTTTTGATACGTTTTCTTTTAACTTTTGTATGGAGAAGGTCGCTCCAGTCGGCCAACGTTCCATACAAATGTAAAAAAAAATCTCTTCGTTTTTTCTTATCAGAACACGGTACAGCTGTTATGCCCTTAAACAGTTTTGCGTTATTTTTGTAACACCTTGTATAGGTAAATTTATATGGGTTGAATCGTGTAGTACCCACGCTATGCGAACTTCGCATAAAATTAGCGCGAGCACATCAAACTCGTAGCCTTGAGTAGAGGGAGAAATGTCTCGAGTCAGAACCTTCGACACTTTTGCAAAGGACTAGTCGCACAAACTAGCCGTTAACCAGCGAACGAAAAACCATAGAGCACAATATTAAAACAGCACTCCGCAACCCCGTACAACGCTGAACACGGTAGAAAAAGACCTCCAAAATTCACATAGGAAATGTGTATTCTCCTCCAGATTTTACGTTTTCTTGGGTCCGTTCTTTTACAACAGGTTAAATGCCAAGTTAGATCTATACTCTCTCATCTATACTAAATGTAAGAAAACTCTCCGAACTTTAATTATTGTGAGTTTCCACACATGACGATACCACTACATTGCGTAGCATAATTTTAATGCCCTACATTATTTTACAAATAAAAAATAAACACTATCAGTATTACATGAATGCTGAACCCCACATTTGGCGTCGCTTGTCCCAAGGGACAGCTACGGTTAAGAGTCCGCAGTAAGCTCGGCCGAATTTCACCTTCCCATACAAACGTAGTTACGCTCTCATTTTAAAACTACGTGTTGGGTTGTGACGAAACTTTGCACATACAATGACATGAGGTATATCTATGTCTGTGATTAGTTTATATGGTTCCAGTTTATAAAACAAACGAAATACAGCAAAAACAAGTTTTGTATGAAAAACTTAAATTCGCTGTATTTTTTTTACTATGGTATGTGAAGCTACATAAACTAATTACAGACATAGATATATCTCATGTCATTGTATATGCAAAGTTTCGTTACAATCCAACACGTAGTTTTAAAATGAGAGCGTAACTACGTTTGTATGGAGATTCGAACTTACTGCGGACTTAATATAAATGAGCGCTTCCGTGCTTTGGAAGGCACGCTCCTTTATGCTCATCCGGTTATAATTATAAGTAGGTATATTATGTCTCGTATGCTGTGTTTTTCATCTCTGGCTGTTATTAACAATAGGTTTGTAAGTTATGTATTGTACCTACTAACACTTTTATGAGCTCCGCCTGAAATAAATGATTTTATTTATTTATTTATTTAAGCAATTGATCCCGGCTGCTATCTATGCCAGTAGTCGTTAAGCCGAGTTAGAGGCCTTCGGACGGCTTAAGAACTTCTAACAGTCGTGTTGCCCACTCACTTGACAAAGGGGGGACAACTGTCACTCGCGTCCGCAGGAGCTACCTACCACAACCCTGCACGTGTCCCCTGGGTGGTACTAAAGAGTGACAAACTTTAAAGGCCAAATAATGTATGCCATACGATTAAATAACACGGCACGAGTGTTGGCAGCTTACCAATTGTATTGAGATCTAAAATAAAAACAATACTTGTAAATCGGGCCCCGAAATAACAGACTAGTCGTTTTAGTGTAAACCTCCTTAAAGAGTGCAACTAGTTTTTATAACCTTTTGTTTTTTCACCTTTCCTGGTGATTAGTTTGCAAGTGAATGTTTAAAAATAAACATTGGACTATAGTTTTGCCTGAAACACAGGGAATCCAAGACAAGCTACGGAAGCCTAGTGGTTCAGGCGTGCGGCTGTCAAGCGGCAGTCGTGGGTTCGAATCCCGGCTCGTACCAATGAGTTTCTCGGAACTTATGTACGGAATATTTACCGTTAGCTTTTCGGTGGAGGAAAACATCGTGAGGAAACCGGTCTGATCCCAATAAGGTCTAGTTTTCCCTCTGGGTTGGAAGGTCAAACAGATGACCGTCACTTTCGTAAAACTAGTGCCTATGCCAAATCTTGGGATTAGGTGTCAAAGCGGACCCCGGGCTCCTTTAGGGGCACAACCGGGAATAACGTTAGGAGGCTGATGAGTCTGTAAATACGTTCTCAATCAATTATTTATTCCTATTCTTGACCAACTTCCCTAAATCCAATTAAGTTGAAATTCCTTACACACAATGAAATTAAATCAAATCAAATCATGATATTTTATTTCAAATAGACTCAAAGAGTGCTTGAGAAATGTCACAAATGATATATGTATATACACAACGCAACAAAAGAAAGTTAAAATTGACTGCACGGAAAATTTAAAATACACATTAAAATTTTATAGCTGACAAGCACATACAAAATTATAGAACACAGTTCACATCAAAATTGATTATGTCAAATAAATAAAATGTCACTTAAAAATAATAAAAATTAAAAGTAGAATAAATTGGCTTAAAAGAAGTTATTGTCTTCCACAAATTCCTTAACACTATAATATGCTTTACATACTAAGCGGTCTTTTACAATTTTCTTAAATTTAGTGAGCGATGGAATCAAAATATCTTTAGGGATTTTATTGTAGAAGCGTACACCATTTCCCATAAAAGACGAATTCACTTTATGGAGACGGAACCGAGGCACAACAAGTTTGTCTTTACCTCTTGTATTATAAGAGTGCACTTCGTGATTTAATTTAAACCAGTGCTGATTTCTTAGATTAGGCGACAGTATAGAATGATGGTACAAGGATAACAAAACTATCATGCAAAACAAATACATTTGGCAATAAACCCTTTAAAAAATTAAAGCCTAACGCAGCGGCCGGCAACCTGGCCGAATGCGGCCCGTGAGCCTGGCTGTTTTGTATGGACAGTCGCCATCAGATATATATCGGAGTGGCCAAAGTGCACACAAATATCTGAACACGTCTCTATTGCCTAGACAATCTGAGGGTGACCGGGGTCAAGGATCTCTTGGCCAAGATGGGACTATCGGATATTATCTTATCTTATCTTATCTAGATGAGGGCCCTTTCGGATGCACTTCGACCCGGCGGGATCTTTTGCCTATGCCTTTATGCCTACTCCCAAGCTCGCTCCATCATTTTCACAAAGCGGATGATGCAGCTCAGCGGGAGCACCTTGAATTCCTTTGGTTGCGGGATAGTCGCTACCAAAGTAACTCATTCAAGAGGTCCTGGGTTTGAACCCCGGTAAGAGCATTTATTTGCGTGATGAGCACAAATATTTGTTCCTCAGTCATAATATTTACAATGTTTTTTTATTTTTAAAATATAGGAGGCAAACGAGCAGTCGAATCACCTGATGGTAAGCGATAATCGACGCCCATGGACACTTACAACACCAGAAGAGTTGTAGGTGCGTTGCCGGCCTTTAAGATGGGAGTACGCTCTTTTCTTGAAGGCTTGAAGGTTGTAACGGTCCGGAAATACCGCAGGCAACAATTCATTCCAGAGTTTGGCTGTGCGAGGCAGCAAGTTTCGGGAGAAACGCAGTTTAGGACTGCCAACCATCAACGTGGTGAGAATGGAAAAGCTGTCGCGTAGGGCGATGGCGGAAGGAAGCGGCGGGGATTAATCCGGACAATTCTTCGGAACACTCCCCATTGTACAAGATAATGCAAAGCGAGGCTACATCTCTACGCAGTGCTAAGGGATCAAGCCGATTGGAAACACGCTGGCAGCCGACAATTCGAATCGCTCTCCGTTGAATGCGGTCTAGAGGGAGGAGTTGGTACTGAGGAGCCCCTGCCCACAGATGACAACAGTATTCCATATGTGGACGGAGCTGTGCCTTATAGAGCTGTAGGCGGTGAGCCGGCGTGAAATACTGTCTCGATCTGTTGAGCACACCGAGCTTTATCGAGGCTAATTTGGCCTTACCCTCCAAGTTCCGCGGCAACTGGACTTCTTTCGAAATGTCGACGCCAAGGATACCGATGCTGGCTGTGGCTGCTAGGGGAGTGCTCTCAAATCGTGGAGATGCCGGAAACGCTTCCTTTTTTGCGGTAAATGCACAAACTTAAGCTTAACTTACTTAC
Source organism: Epinotia bilunana (assembly GCA_947049275.1). Classification (NCBI taxonomy): domain Eukaryota; kingdom Metazoa; phylum Arthropoda; class Insecta; order Lepidoptera; family Tortricidae; genus Epinotia; species Epinotia bilunana. The sequence continues at coordinate 3,030,962 of OX346271.1, read as the reverse complement.
TTTATGTATTTAAGTCTTTCTTTATCTATATAAGTATGTTTATCGTCGTCGAGTACCCATACTACAAGCTTTGCTTAGTTTGGGACTAGGTCGATTTGTGTAAGATTCATCATCCCCCTAGCGTTATTCCCGGTTGTGCCCTAAAGGAGCCCGGGGTCCACTTTGACACTTAATCCCAAGATTTGGCATAGGCACTAGTTTTACGAAAGCGGCTGCCATCTGACCTTCCAACCCAGAGGGAAAACTAGACCTTATTGGGATTAGACCGGTTTCCTCACGATGTTTCCCTTCACCGAAAAGCTAACGGAAAATATTCCGTACATAAGTTCCGAAAACTCATTGGTACGAGCCGGGGTTCGAACCCACGACCGCCGCTTGACAGCCGCATGCCTGAATGACTAGGCTACCGTAGCTTCCGATTTGTGTAAGATTGTCCGAAAATATTTATTTATTATAAAAATTGTCAAGGGACAAAATAGAGATACTTTTTTTCCACACTAAGAATTTGGTGTACTTTGTCATGTTATCCATCACTAATAATAAAGAGGTAATATATGCAAAATATATGTTTGCAGCTTTTTACTGCTTGTTTGCATCTTGTTCAAATTCAAAATATCTTTTACAAGTCGTACTAATATTATAAATGCGAAAGTTTAGATGTTTGGATGTTTGTTACTCAATCACGCTTAAACGGCTGAACCGATTTGAATGAAATTTTGCACGAAGATAGTTTATAGCCAGGATTAAAATATAGGATAGTTTTTATCCCGAGTCCACGCAGACGAAGTCGCGGGCGGAAGCTAGTATATAATAAAAGACTTGCTTAAGTCTTGGAATTTTTCTACGTATTTACATCTATTAATTAGCACCCATAACACAAGGCTTACTGAGCTTACTATGGGACTAGATCGGTTTGTGTAAGATTGTCCCCTAACATTTGGGTCAAACAACTTTTTCTTGACCCTTAGTTTTTTCTTCATTATCAGTTACCACAACATGTGTATTTGATAAGATCTATAAGTTCTTATAGCTAGATAGACAGTCTATTTGAACATAATATATAATTTGCATCACACAAAAAATGTATTCTAGCAGAAAACATAGCTGTCAAGGTGACAAACCACAATTTTCATACAAATTGGGGACATTTTACGTCAGCTGGGCAACCGGTGAAATTAAGGGCAAATGAATATTTTTTTAATACAGTTGTCATGTGGTTTCACGCTGTGATTCATTGAGTAAGGAATCCGACAACTATTAACCACAGCAGACATCATATTTTCTTGTCATCTCCTTTTAAACAGCAAATAGTAGAAACGGAGGACACTAAAAAGTTGATTCACCCATTTATTTATTTATTTTTTATTTTTTACAGAATGAACTTTTGGGATGGACATAATGCTATAATGTATCTCATGGTTTTGTTTGGATTCTTTGTCGCAGGCAGCTAGTAAACTTGGTAAGTTCCAAATAATTATGCACAGAGCACATTCTATTAGTTATTCATTATTTTAATGTATTTAATTTCATTGTATAAGTAATGATCAATTGTTTTTTTTTGTATGAATTTAATATGAATGTAATATGGATTTTTATCTGGAATAAATGATTATTATTATTAGAAATCTACATTTCAATACACAACTAAGCATTATCTACAGTTTACCATGGTTAGATAAAGATATTAATTCGCTATAATCGGGTACATAATATTATTTTACATGCATACCATGCAATTGGTTTTTGATAAATTATAATCTTTGTACAGTCATGAGCATCAATATATGATTGAACAAAGGCCACAATAATATCTGATACAACTCTATTCCTAGAGCTATTGCCATTCACATATTTTTGCGGCTTTTCTTCCATCATATATTGATGATGGGAACGGTACCAAGAATTTGATAGATTCCTAAATATTGACAGTAATTTTAAGTGCAATAATTGTATGGTGTAAAATATATAAATCTTAATTGAAAACGAAATGTACCTATAAATAAAATTACAAGATTGAATAATAGGTAAATGAATAAAATTGCCTTTCATTTCAATAATAGAACATGATCTTCACTTACATTTAAATATGAAATCTAGTGCACTTTGCAGTGTTGTCGCTGCAAATATATACGCGACAAAAAAAAAACATGTTCGTGCCTAATCAAAAAAATAGTGTGCTTGTATGCAAATCAGTTGTTTTCACTAATAACACATTCAAATATATACATTTTTACACTATTATCACATTTAGTCGTGGTGGTAGTTGAAAGGTGAAGAGCAAACTCACCTTGTTAAATATTCTACGCCAGTACAAATCTGATCTCGTCGGTGTTAGCGGCACCGAAACGGTAGTTTCACCCTGCCCAGGCATTTTTTTTTGACTAAAAACCACGCGTGACTAACAACCAAAACAACTCGTACAAATATTCGCAAAGTAGCACATCACAACACAACCGGTATTTGGATGCAGCGAAAATGCATCATCAATTAAAGAGCGCGTGATAAGATAATGTTATGTGAAAAGTTCGATTTAAGATAAGTTTTTATTGAATTCTTATCTTACGAGGAACACGGGATAAATCCGTCAACACCTCAACACAACACCGTTAGCAACTGACTGACCACAGACTGAGCTAAACTAATGTAACGGTGTGAGTGTGACTGACAGCCACACTTCGAATGGGAGGGAGGAATGAGTGAATGAACATCGTGTTAGTTATTATAATCTTGTATATACAATTATTATTTATTATTGCTATTCAGCGCGGGAATGCTGCCTGTGTGATGGGCACCCTGCCTAAAGGGCAAAATTTTGACACATTTTTCTAATTGTAATTTATTATAATTAGTTTAATATCATTTTGTATATGTATACTTTAGTAAATAAAGTCTATGAAGTATAATATAATAATATCTGTATCTGATATCACAAGATGTGCGCCGATGTTGCAATTACAATTTACGATATTATTATAATATTATTAAATATATATTCCCTATGGATTATAAGTTTCATTATTTATGCGTCGTATTTACATCGGTCGAGTATTATTTAGTTTGTTTACGTTAATCGATAACATATTTGTTGCTTGTATAGTGTATTCGAACGTGCCCTAATGGTAACCATGGAAACTGATTTGTTGTGCGTGCATGTCAATGTCAAATCGCCAATAAAATAAAATAACAAAGAAGTTTTAAGTTATTAGTTCTAAATCTAAAACAATGGATAGCTTTGACCGATGTAATAAAGTAACTGGAGTGCACTGGTTGAAATCACCAATAGAAAATATCAAAATTAAGTGAGGGATAACTGAATATACTGAATTATGTGCTTTGCATTTAATATTTATTACTATATTTAAATGTATGCTCACTATTTACAAAATCAAACACCAAGTGATTGTATTTAACTATTTCTTAATAGTAGCGAATATTATTAACTCTTAGGGCCTGTTTCACAATCTCCAGTTAAAACATATCCATCAGATAAATGTTGGCTGTCACTTTTCTTTTATATGACGGGAGAAAAGGATAGCAATAATTTTAACTGGCAGATAACTTTATCCGGCGATTGTGAAACAGGCCCTTTGTAGTTCTAAACTTGAAAAGCCTTAGTTTTTTAAAGTTCATTAGCGGTATTAATATTTTCTTTTTCAGAGTCAGACTAAAACCTCACGAAGGTATTAAAACGTTACCTAAGTTTGAGACCTATAAAAATGACTCAAATAACACATCACAGCAAATAGAAAGTAACAATACAGAAGAATATGAATTCAGTTGGCAAGAGAAAGCATTCAGTTTGCACGAAATACAGCAGTACAGTGATGTACACAATTGTATTTCAGAAAATGATTTATCCTACCATGATATTTTGGAAGAGTCTGACTGCCAACATGAAAAAGTATTTACATACATTCATGATGATTGCCATTTACCAATGCCAAGGAATCAAATAAAAACTGGTGACTCCGATATTCTAAATTTGAAATCATGCCTGGAAATAATGAATTTGAATGAAACAGTGTTTAGAGAAGATACAAGTTCTATGGCGCATTTGTTTAGGAGTGAGGAAAATGTTGCTAGTGAGGAAAAATGGAGATCTATGCATGTGATGTATGACAACTCTGAGTACAATGAGTAAGTATCTCAAAGTATTTTGTTTTTATTCTCTGATGATTTTCTCTTTTAATTATACCACTGGCCTGCTATGGTATACAGTGAAGTGTTAAAATATGGATGCATACAACTTACTCATAAATATGTCCCCTCACTTTTAATCAGCGGATGAAGGTTTTGGTACATATTTATGAGAGGATTCAATCGATACATAAGTCTAAACCTGCAATATTGAAGCACTCAACCAATAAGGAGTGGCTTTATTGTCAATGTTACCAGATCTGACATGAAAAATAGTAATTTTCGAAACAGGCCAAAGGAGAATCAATAAATAAATAATTATTCACCAATTACCTAAAAATTAATTTTAAAATTACAGAGAATCACAACTACTGTTAAAACAAGAGGTAACACTTCTCTCTTTGTACCACAACATCACACAAGACTACATCATCTTGTCCCCTGATGTGAACAGTCTGGATTTGAACCCGTACCAACTGGAGCCCCGTTATGAGTATGCTGTAGATGTGGTGTTTGAAAGTGGGGGAGGCGAGGAGCTTTTAGTTCTGGTGAGGTTGTATAATATTTGGTTTGCCAACCTCAAATGCTGCAACATTGCCTATGAAGCCTAACTTTACCCTTACTGAAAACACCGTGTTTTTTTTTATGTACCTACCTGTTTCTTGTATCAATTGAATGAAGAATGCAAATAGCCGGGTACATGCATTTCGTAGATATTAACATATTATATGCGTTTCGGATTGTTTCGAAACATGTGGAGCGCTAGACCTGAAAGACATGAGTGATCCGTTTTCGTTCACATTGGTTGCCGTTGACGCGATATCGCGTCCAAGCTATATGGAATATTTGCGCCTCGGCAACGAATGGGTTAATAAGTTTGAAACTTCCGGAAGTTTTCCATTTGGTAGATCATCACAGTAAATCTATTTTTAACCCCCAACGCAAAGAGAGGGGTGTTATATATAATGTAGACAAAGTTAGGCTTGATAGGTAAAGTCGCAGCATTTGACTTATTAAGTAACTTTTGGTTTTTAGTGCCATTGTGGCCACTATTGTTGATAACATTGTACTATGTACTTGTAGATACTAGTTGAAATTGTACCCTGCATAGTGCATGATTTAGATTTGTGCCAAAATTCCTACTTGCAACAATGCCATTGACGTGTGTTAGGCGTTAAGATATCTCAATACGTTTATGTATGGTTAAAGCAATGACGCGTAAATCAAATCAAATCAAAACAATTATTTATTCTGCAAATAGGCCACAAGGGCACTTTTACATGTCAAATCGTAATTTACAATAAAATAATAATAATAATCTTACACAATAGTAATTTAAATTATATATAAAAGGTTAACAAACTAAATGTCACTAAGTTAAATGTAAACAAAACAAAATTGCAAAATATGACCATTACATTCGATATAAGATCTGTATCAGCATTAACAAGAAGTTAATCATATTAGTTCAGTATTCCAGAGATGTAAAAGGTCTGAGCTTCCAAATAAAATTAATAATTATTCTAATATTCTAAGAGATGTATACGGTCTCTAAGCGTCAAAACAAAAAAAAGGAACCAGATGTGATATTGTCAGAGATGTACAGGGTAAATAACAATAAAACGTGTCAAGATCAGAATGATGTCTCTCGTCAATACGATAATAATAATAATAACACTAGTATGTAATTAGTTAACTATGTACTATGCCCTTGCAAGCATGAACAGTCCGGACTCCACAAACAGCACCCGATCACGAGTATGACGCATATCTCAGCCATCGCCTCCCTCAAGCGTAGTTTCAAGGTCCGAGAGGCAACCGGATGGCTCGCGGTATTTGAGCTCCCGAAGCGTTGTGCAACCGCCCTGTGCAACCCGAACTGTGCCAATTTGGACTGGGGTGAAAATTGAAGGGAGGATGAAAAAAAAAATAAGTCGCCAGGTATTCGATTGAAACAGCATTTCATTATACTACGTGTTTTTGACAATTTCCGTTAATTGCAAGGGGGCATAGTTTTGATCAAATAAAGTTAATTTCTCCAAGACCTACTGTCTTCTTAACTCTTTCTGTTATCAAGATATTCAATATTTTAATTGATTTATTTATTTATTTATTTATTTATACAAGGAATGCAAAAACAGCTATGAAATATTCGCTAAACTTTATAAATAGCAATACAGAGCCAATTATAGGAACTCGCAAATAGAAACTGAATATAATAATATGTTACACAGTACACGCTATATGCTAACATTTGCACAGTATGTGATACAAAATGTTACAGTATGGAATATAAGTATCAAAATAACAATATAAAAAGCAAAAGAAGAAACAAATCCTATATAAGCAACGAGTGAGAACATCTCTAGATGTACAAATCACCTATAAATGCACAAATACAAATGTACACCGAAGTGAAACAACTTAATATTTAATAATTTGATGAACAACATTTCATTCACTTAATTAATTTAATCAGTTTTGCAGATTTAACCATTGTAAATGGCTCTTAACTGTGAGGTCATAACAGTTTTTTAAACTTTGTAAGGTTCCTATACACTACAAGGAGGTTTACAAAGTGAGTTCGTTCGATATTAGGCACGAACTGACTCGGTGGTACATATTTTTTATGTCATTTGTTTCAAGACCTTGTACAATAAGACAGTAATCGTTAATGCTACATAAAATTATTTTGTATAAAAAAGGAAAAAGATTTTTTTTCTTCTTTTTCAAGAAATAATCATGCTAATTTGTTTCTGTGAATGTACTCTGCAATATGCCGAAGTTAACGGAAATTCCCGGGAACACCGTGTATAAACAGCGTACACACTTACAGGCAACCGCTGTTTCATCGGCTGCCTCGAGACAAAAAATAAAATTCTATTTTTTCCCCCAGTTCATGTTGGCTCAGTTCGGGTTGCACAGGGCGGTCCTAAAACAATTCGGGAGCTCAAATATCGCGAGCCATCAGATTGCCTCTTGGACACTGCAACTACGCATCATTGCTCTGTGGCTCTAGTATAAGTTTTAGCGAAACAAAACGTTACGATCGCGTTTGCGTTTTACCCTCAATTCGTATGGGATTTGACAGCTAAACGCAAACGCGGTCGTAACGTTTTGTTTCGCTAAAACTTATACTAGAGCCTCTGAATAGTAATGTAATACTATTTATTATTCTGTCATAAAACTTTATTTATTAGTTAAAGAAGCTATCAAAGAAATGGGACAAGCAGCATAAACAACTGGTGAAATTCGCCATGCCTCCACTCGGTAGGAGACACCATTTGGTCTGTCTGGAGCTGCTAACGGCGACCGATTTTGATATGGACAATCTGTACGTTGAATTTCATATTAAGGTGAGACACGTTCGTTAATGATTTAGTTCTAAACTAGCGACCCGCCCCGGCTTCGCACGGGTACTATATTATACATACAAACCTTCCTCTTGAATCACTCTATCTGTCAAAAAGAACCGCATCAAAATCCGTTGCGTAGTTTTAAAGATCTAAGCATACATAGGGACAGACAGCGGGAAGCGACTTTGTTTTATACTATGTAGTGATTTGATTAACGTCATCCCAAGATCGACCGGACATAAAAGCATTCGTCCCTTAGTAGCTAGTATATAATATTATATATGTTAGTGCGAGAGGGATGAAAGCTTTATGTCCGACATAAACGTGATCATGCTTGCTAGGCTGGTGGGTTTCTTGTATTATACTAATCGCAGTTCCTCAGTAGATGAGTTTAAGAACAAAACGAATTAATGCTTATCGGGTTTCTCATTTCCAATAAGTTATACTTGGCTAAGCGTTATATTATGTCAAACGAAGGTAAACTCTGGGTTGACTTAGCTCCAAAAGTTGTTTCTTCCAAAGTTCCGCTTTCATCTGCACGGCTATCACAAGACGGCGCGCGAGCTCTCTCGATTTTTCTCACACTATGCCTATCTCTTTCTAAGTTTTCTAATAAGAGAGAGCCGGATAGTGCGAGAAAAATCGAGAGAGCTCGCGCGCCGTCTTGTGATAGCCGCGCTGACGAGGTAATTCTCAGTAGCTCATTTCTCAAATCGAATTTAAACTTTCGTATATGTTGAAAAAATGCTCATAATCACACGGCTCAACTCACATATTAAATGTCACACGGGCGACATGTTTTGAACTCTTCGGGAGTGCTTCTTCAGGATGAGTGTTTTCGCTGCGTTGACAGATGTCGCCCGTTATTAGCAGTCGTTTCTCCTTTGAGAAACGACTGCTGACTTGTAAAATTGTAACTTGTATCTTTATACAAGTTACAATTTTACAAGTCTAATTTTCACCACTGAGGCTCTTAAACAATATAACGACTAACTTTTCGACCAGCGTTGCCGGTAAATCTAAAGACTTGTAAAATCGTAACTGCTCTAGCTGTAGCTTCGCGAAATCGCGAAATGTGGGTATAAAAGATCGACAAAATGTGATATCGCAGTGATAGGTTGCTAGCCCATCGCCCACAACACACTTCAACCCTGCTTCCTTAGTCGACCTTTACGGCACCCACGGGAAGAAAGGGGGTGGTGAAATTGAATTGGTGTCAACCAAACGTCACTAATTGACATTAGAAATGTCTTTTCGTTCGCTCCAGTATAGGCCCCGATTTCACGAAAAAGTGCGATTCCCTTATATCTCAGAGAGTTGTGAAGATATTATATTTAAAAAAGGCTCGAAAGACGCGTATTTACGAGAGCCGTAAGGTGCAAAAAGAATTAATCGAGAAAGTCAATATCAAAAAAGTTATGGCCGAAATAGTTGAAAAAAAAACTCAATTTTTCCGAATTTTTGAATTTGACGCTCGATAGTTTGAAAACGAAGAATGATATCAAAAAATGGAGTAAAACTCCTTTGGACAATTTAGTCAGCTACAATTTGAGTCCAAAACAAAGACGATCGGGTCAAGGGTTTGCCCTGTAGCTTTTCCTTTTTGAGACAAGTCAGAAGCAGACTCGAGTGACTATGACAGCGATGTGACTACTGATTTGTCGTGTAATAATTTTCTTGTACGGTCGAGTTCATAAATATATGTACGTTCCCAGAGCTTCAAATATATCTGTACTAACTATTAGTCAAAAATATCCGTGCGCCAATTCGATCAAAAATATGTGCACATTTATCGAGTTATTAAAATGTGTACCTACACTAATACGTTCATTAATATCAGTACAATGACAGACAAATATATGTAAGCAAACAAGGAGCCACAAATATCTATACACATGTTTCTCATATACATGCGAACAAAGAGTCGAAAATATCTACCCACGTATGTCATAAACATGTGAACAAAACAAGGGCCAAAAATATGTACACAGTCAAGGTCAAAAATATCTATGCACATGTTTCTCATATACACGCGAACCAAACAGGGGTTAAAAATATGTAAACAGTCAAGGTCAAAAATATCTATGCACATGTTTGTCATAAACATGTGAACAAACAGGGGTCAAAAATATGTAAACTGTCAAGGTCAAAAATATCTATGCACACATTTACCATTATGTAAACATACAAAGGTAGTAAATATCCACACAGAAAACAATATTTAAATTTGACTTTTAAAATTTCCGGCTAAGTATCGTCATATAATTATAACTTCTATTGTTTTTTATCTGTCTGGCTTATCGTTGTGAATAAGGCATCCGTCACTCTCGCACTCGCATACTTGTCAGAGCGTGATGGGCGTCTTTACCACAACGATAAGTGATAAAATGGCAACCATGCTAGGCCCACTGGTATATAAATACGGTGGTATAGCCGTTTTTAGTTTTTTCTTAGTTTGGCCTTACAGTTACTACTTTATACCAAAAAAAACCTTGTGGATCCGTTTTATCTGAAAAATTCGGATATCCGGATCTGTCCAATTTAAATATCCGAAATAACCGGATCCGAAATATTGGCGGATCTTGCAAACCCTAATTATAACATGATGTCGATGAATTTAGTGATGTTGCTGTATCGAAATTAGACAAACTAATTTGACAAATGAAAATGTTTGCAAGTATTTTTTTCTCTGCGCCTATTCAGTGTCCCACTGTTGGGCGTGATTTTCTTGAGTCCCTACTATGTCCCGACACCACACGGGTTTTGTGACTTATCAACAGTAAACGCCTACATTTTAAAAATAGCAATCTCCATGACAGGTTCCAGCAGATCTTCAATGCTCCGATCCGCTGCACGGGCGGACGCACATATCCAAGTCTTGCATTAGTGACAGCGAGGACAAATACTGGAGTTTTGGACATTTGGTAGAGCTCACGTTGGATGCGCCTTTGAATGCAGGTACACTTAGCTAGTAGGTCGCGGGAGTCCGCTGGATGCGGGTGGCGCAGTACCGGTCATTGTGGCACTCTTTGGGGGAGGCCTATGTCCAGCAGTGGACGTCTTTCGGCTGATATGATGATGATGAAACTTAGCTAGTTGTACTGTCCTAAGTGTATAATATGTCATGTTTAAATTGTAGTAAAACAGCTGCCCACGGGACTCTGCCGTATTATTAAGAACTGAGGCGGAAGCACGGTATAAAATACAATCTATGTCCTTTCCTAAGGTCCATTCTACATACTGGTGAGACATTTTTTTTAAATCGGATGAGTACCTAGTCTTGGAGATGATTACCTACCCCCTATATACAATCTTACAGTTTTTTCCGCTTTATAATATTAGTCCCTATAATCACTGTCCTCGCTTTATACAACTTCTAGAAAAACTTGAAATCGACAGTTATAATAAATCCTAATCAGCGGTGCAAGACGGACCGCGCAAAATATATCTATGACGTCCTATCAGCTCTTTACATTATATTATTTACTAGCTTCTGCCCGTGACTCCGTTCGCGTGGAACTCGTTTATATCGTAGCTCTATACAAACTTTCATCCCCCATTTCACCCCTTCAGAGGACGATTTCCGGGATAAAAACTATCCTATGTCCTTCCCTGGGATTTAAATTATATCCATACCAAATTTCATCTCAATCGGTTCAGCGGTTTAAGCGTGAAGAGGTAATAAACAGACAGACACATTTTCGCATTTATAATATTAGTATGGATAGGCAGCCGCAGAGAAAAGTGACCCCCCCTATATGCAAACTTCTATGCAGCGCGGCTTAGCACAAAACATCGCGCGAACTGTCTCGAGATAGAGCAAACAGGAACTCGTCTTTTTCCGAGTGTTCCAATTACAAAAATACGAAGAGTCTGGCTCTGGGATGCCGTTTCTCTGCACTGACTTTGTGACTGTACGCACTGGGTAAAATCTGTTATTCCAGACATACCACCCCTAAAAATCTTCTTCGAAGTCATCTCCACCGACTGGTGGGGCCGGCAGCGCACCGAAGGCTACTGCTATCTCCCTCTTACACTGCAGCCGGGCCGTTACAACAAGCGGCTGTCCTGCTCCCGCCCTGAGGAGTTGAACTATGTGGAGGCGGAGAGCAGGAGGTTTTTTGTTGGGGGATGTCATTTGATCAACGATTTGGGGGTGTTGGCAAAGCCGCAGTTGCAGGTGGGTTTAAACTTGTATTATTTACGTCATACCTGGCCATAAAGTGGTAATTACCATCCCACATCCTGGCCATGGGGAGACTTAAACTCACCACGGGCATTAAAGTAGGTAAGTGTCACATCGCACACTTCGGCTCGGGCGTGAACTACCTGTGAACTGAGATATTTTTGTTTTATCGCTCTAGATGAGTAAAGTACTATTTTTTTTAGGTAATAGTCTTTTCTGCCCTATGTTGAGCGCCTAAAATTATTTCTTTACTACCAGCTTGTTGAAACTTTCCTGAATCATAATCTGAATTGTATCTACTAACAATCAAACAGTTTCACTCAAGTGTAAACTGATTACTACGGATGATATTGACATGATCAGACCCCGTATCATGGGCGGCCTTATCACACGATAAGTGACAAGATAGAGCGTCCGTCACTGGCTGACACCGTTCGATAGAACGAGACGATGCTCTTATCTTGTCACTTATCGCGTGATAGGGCCGACCATGATACGGGGTCAGGAATTCTTTCTTAGCTTGAGCATTATCGCGGCCTACCACTTACCACCCTCAATCACTTATTCAATCCACGCGCCAGCTTTATCAATAGGGGCGTAGACACTAAGTAAAATAATCAATAATGTCATAATATATTTTCTCGAAAAAGGATAAAAAATGTAGTCAAATGGAGAAAAAAATCAATGCAAAAGGTTAAATAATCACGAAGTTATGTGTCCAAAGTTTTAAGAAGTTTTCTCTCTCTAACAAGCAATATTAAAACTGTTGTAGCTTCGTAATTCTTTGAGATATCTGAATGCGATTTTCGTCACTAGGCTTATTTTTGCCTTCTTTATTTTGGAATAATAATAATTTTCGAGTCTACACCCGTATTTATTCAATATATAACACGCTGTTTGATCAATATAAGGTACAGTTAGCAGCAGAAGGTGCTAAGAATGACATGCTCAAAATTATCTACAAAGATTGTTATTATTTTGAGTCCGTGTGTAGATTTCGAGGACTATAGGCCCGCGTAGCGCTTCTGCTGAACTACACGTGTATATTTTCCATTTTGATTCCAGGACGCAAACTTCAAATTCACCACCACCGGCACCCTCACCGTCCGCTGGTCCACCATCAGCCAGTCTCCTCTCCCAGGGTTCAAGCCAGCTCCCAGCCAGGTCAGCCACGCGTCAGCTCTGCTGAAGGGCGCCGAGGCGGCTTTGAGGCAGTACAAGAGGGCTAGGGCCAGGTTAGCGGAAGCTACGAAAGACCTGGAGAAAGTTCAGGAGACCAGGTTTGGGTCTGATGATGATGACTAGACTTGGACGGTGCGCCTGAAATACCTTCGGTTATACTTTCTACAGCATTTCGGACCAATGTATCAATCTTGGAAGAATTAGGGGAGAGATCATCGTCGACTGCGCAATTTTGAATCCTCAAATAATTCATACTCTCAATAGACTGCTTGTAGAGTGATAAAGTAGGTAACGATTTTAATGGCTCCGACACCACCGAAGGCTCTAAGTTGATAGGGTGTTTCAAGTTTATGATTTGATGTAATCGTCAATATATGAACTGACTCGGATGCACTCTTGTCAGCCAATATTATATTTATTAGATAAGCGACCTATTTTAAATTTAAGGAAACAAGTCATCGTCTTTACAGTTTATTTACTAATATATTTTTACGGTTGTGACAAAATGAAGACGGCGAAAATAAAACAATTTAATTCATTTCAAAATTCAGTGTTTCAGTTTCATATCCAGTCTGTATCATATTTTGATTTAAAAAAAACTAGTACGGTCAAGGACTCTCATTGTTGAGCCATTTAAGTGTCAACTCATTTTGGTTGTTAATAGTTCAGCTTTGAAGTGTCCAGTATAAAGTGAGCTCGAAATGGCTCGATATAGAAACCTAAGGAAAGGAACACATTCTTAGCTAGACGTCTTCCAATGTTAGCTAGTAGCGCCTCAGTCTGACCGTATCCCGCCACAGCTCACACCGCCTCGCGCCAGCCTCTTCTTCAGATCCCGCGTGCGGGCAACCCTCTCCCCGCGCGCCGGCAACCCTCTCCCTGCGCGCCGGCAACCCTCTCTCCGCGCGCCGACGCCAACTCTGCCAGCATCGAGTAGTGAGCACGCCGCGCCGCGTCCCACGCTGCTAGCTCTTCACGTAGTATCGTGGACTCCCAATTGTGATGGGGAATAATAGTGCTAGCGCACCTAAGATAATGATCTGTCATCCTCTAATCTACTATCTCACTGACCCGGATGGATAGCCAGCGTAGGAAAAAAGGTTTGGCGGCATGTTTACGGCTGTCATTGACTTCGTTAGTGGCTAGACTAAATAAAACTATAGGAAATTGAGAGCGGTAATTTCCGGCTTTGTTTGACTTTACTGTGCAAATTTTTTAACTGACAAACGTTCTAAGTATTCTAAGCTGATATACATAATTTATGGATACGGAAATGACAACATTCTTCTAGACTTCCCATGTTAGTAGCTCCCCAGTCTAACCGCGTCCCGCCACAGCTCGCACCGCCTCGCGAGCGCGCGGGCGCGCGTCTTCTTCAGATCCCGCGCGCGGGCAACCCTCTCCCCGCGCGCCGACGCCACCTCCGCCAGCATCGAGTACTGAGCGCGCCGCGCCGCGTCCCACGCAGCCAGCTCTTCGCGGACCAACGTGGACTCCCAGTTGTTGAGGGCGCTGGCGATCGCCAGGCGCTGAAACAAATGGTAAATCATGAACTGGGGCAGTGTAGAAAAGGCATGATAGGTCAGGTGCCGAATAACACGATCTTTTTTTTTTAATATTAGGGGACAATCTTACACAAATTGACCGTCCCAAACTAAGCCAAGCTTGTACTATGGGTACTAGACGACGATAATCATACTTATATAGATAAATAAATACTTAAATACCTACATAGAAAACATCCATGACTCAGAACAAATATTCGTGCTCATCACACACTAGGCTAAAGCGGTCGTCGTATCCCTAAACATACACAAAAGCTAAAGCCTAAACTTCTCCAATTACCAATGTTTTACTAATCTGAAAATCTGAATCTTATATGATGTTTTTTTTTTGTTACACTTGATTTCACACATGTGCGAGCTGTGGTGACCTATAAGTGGCTAAGCATATTTACTTGGATTTTTTGTATTTAAGCCAAATGTATTGTTCAGATGTGTTATCCGTTGGTGGTCCTTAAATAAATAAATAAATAAAAGTCTAAGGGCGCGGTCTGGACGCCAGCAAAACGAGGGGCGACGAAGGGCAGTCCATATACTTTTGAAAGAGTTAAATCTATGAACGGCCGCTGACTGTCCTCCCGGCCGCCGCCTTGTATGAGATTTTTTAAAGTATCAATTAGCTAAAGCCGAAATCAGAGAATAAGCTTCAACTTATTTTTATTTTTTTGTGGATTCACCTGTATCACACATAACAAGCTAGGCTTACAGATTTATCACGGGGCGTTCGGGCCGCAGGATATCCTCACACCCGCACGTGTGTACCTACTTTGTTAGCTCCATAACCTAGGGAAAATTGCATTTCTTGTTTCCGTGTTTTGTGTGCTAAATAAATAAATTCTTATTGTTATTCTTAAATTAAAAAATGGCAACACTGTGACTGACGCTCATTCCCTACGCCATGGAGGAACTTTGCCTAACCTAGTAGCATGGTGCGATTTAGGCCTCACTTGTGGCGGTCAATTGTAAATTTGACAGCTAATTACATTACAAGTTTACTATTGTCCGCCGCGGCCAGGCCGGCCAGTGTGATGCGAGCTTTTTGGTTACGTTGTATGTCACGTTTCACTACGTTGACAATCGTGACTGTTAAGTCCGCAGTAAGCTTGGCCGAATTTCACCTTCCCATACAAACGTAGTTACGCTCTCATATTAAAACTACGTATTGGATTGTGACGAAACTTTGCATATACAATGACATGAGGTATATCTTTGTCTGTAATTAGTTTATATGGCTCCAGTTTGTAAAACAAACGATATACAGCAAAACTAAGTTTTGTATGAAAAACTTAAATTCGCTGTATTTTTTTTTACTATGGTATCTGAAGCTACGTAAACGAATTATAGACATAGATATACCTCATGTTATTATTGTACATGCAAAGTTTCGTTACAATCCAACACGTAGTTTTAAAATGAGAGCGTAACTACGTTTGTATGGAGAATCTGTCGAGCTAACCGGGCTAGTGTCAAAATAAGGTACGCTATAAACTTTCGCCTTGTCTAGTCAAGGGAAGAATCCTATCAGTATCACGTCACATACCCTGGAAGATTCTCGAAGTATATCATTCCTCCGCTTGTCGGCGATATCAGCTCGTCGCTTCGCCTCTTCTGCTTTGACGAGCATACTCCATTCGGCGGCGGACTCCTGGCGTGAGCGTCGCTCCGCCGCGAGGAAGAAACGGGCTTCATCCTCCAGGACCCTATTTACCATTTTTGATGCCTGTAAAGAGAGATGCGAGATCTTAATGTGGGGGATTAAGAGTCCGCAGTAAGCTCGATTCTCCATGCAAACGTAGTTACGCTCTCATTTTAAAACTACGTGTTGGATTGTAACGAAACTTTGCATGTACAATGACATGAGGTATATCTATGTCTGTAATTAGTTTATGTAGCTTCAGATACTGTCATAAAAAAATACAGCGAATTTAAGTTTTTCATACAAAACTTGTTTTTGCTGTATTTTGTTTGTTTTATAAACTGGAACCATATAAACTAATTATAGGCATAGATATACCTCATGCATGTCATTGTATATGCAACGTTTCGTTACAATCCAACACGTAGTTTTAAAATGAGAGCGTAACTACGTTTGTACGGGAAGGTGAAATTTGGCCAAGTTTATTGTGGACTTAAAAGCTACATGTGTTCGATATTTATCTGTCTGTTTTTTCAGTAAGTAGGGATTTTAAAGGGATTAAAAAACTTACGGTCGAATGATGTACAAAGGCTAGCTTCTTCCGGTAGTTCCAATATTTAGGTACCTTTTTATCTTCTCTCCATGCCAGGAGCTCCTCAGCCTTCCGCTCCTTTGTCCTGATGGTGTTCAGGAGCTGGTCTTTCTGCAGGCGACCCTCGAGATTCTTCAACATCCGACGGTGCTCGTGCCAGAGGCGCTCGTCCTCTCGCTTCTGCTTGATGAATCGTTTGTATTCGATGGAGGTTTTTGCTTCCATCTGGAATAGAAAATTATCAAACTTTATTTCTGTTACAATGTTTCTTCACTTTTAGTAATTTACGTATTATTACAAGAACGGACAAACGTTCGTGTTTATCGATAATTTTATTTCGCACTTATGAGATGTCTGGCCGTCTGGCGACAGTATACTTAACAGCAGCCTAACTACTCTTAACTATCATTATTTTTATGACGGACATAAAGTATTTGTCCCTTACCGTTATTGCGGGAGGGAAAAATGCTTTATGTCAATCTCTTCTTCAATACTTACCATCTCCCTTCCCTCTTTCTCCTGCTGCCACATCTTATGGAACTGCTCAGCCAGTTTCTCCCTTTCATCCTCGTCTTTCCTCTTCCTCGCGAGCGCTGCCAGCAGCCGCCATTCCCTCTCCGGAATGGAATCCAGGTCTGTGCTGGTGTCATATTCGAGACCGAGGCCATCTAATACCGTGGTGTGACCTGGAAGTAGATAGGTTACGTGATTATAATGACTTCCAATATCTGTCGCAGATGGAAGCTGCTCGTTCACAAATCTATGAAAATCTTACATAGAGACGATCATTAGGCAATGCTAATGATGAACACGACTCAGAAGAAGAAGCACGCCCAAGTAGGTAAACGAGTCAAGGTCTAATTTGTGTTTATTCTAACTGACATTTATGGTAGCAAAGATACGTAGGTACAGCTTTTTCTATAAATAAATAAAAAATCTGTATGTATAACAATGGTGCATACCTATAGTATCTGTATGTACAAATTCTTTATTGTAGTTACATGAAATAGGACAGGACAATAAAATAAGAATTACAAGAGCAGGTAACTTGGGTGTTGGGTCTGATGGGTGTTGTGTGGCGTTGTGTTCTTGATATTAATAAACTTCTTGCTACATTTTTGTTCCACACACTTTGCTCAACGTTTTTTACCAGGCACAAGACTTATCATCATTGGACATACACATACACACTGCTGGGCACTTCCCGTGGCCCATAGACGAGCGAGAATGGCCTTACAGTCTCTAAGCTACTCGTATGCGGACAGGGTGCTTCTGATAGACCTTTTGAATTTCTTTGCAGATAGATTAGGTTTTCCTTGACAGATAAGCTTCCTGCCTAAAGTAGTAATAAAAAAAAAAAAAAGCCTTTAATATTCCTCAAAACTTAAAATGGGTACAATAAAATTTCATGCAAACACTTTTTAAACTGTTATTTGTATTTCCACTCTGGTAAAATTAATAATTTAGTTAAAAAATAATGAATAATTTCCTTTTAAATAATTTACAAACTAATAAATAATTTATTCCATTTGGATTGAAATTAATAATAATAATAGCATTAATAGCAAATAATTGCAGTAATTAATTAATGCGATCCAGGTTAATGAGGTCAAGGCGACACGTTCGACGGCAATTCTCGCGTGCTGTCAGTGGACTAAGGCGTTTTTATAGTCGCCTGACAACACGCGTGAAGTGTTCGCCTGTCCGCGATCTGAACCATTCCGTAAGTCCATGCCGCACTTTTTACGAAATTGAGCTTTAAATATCCTTAAAAATCTTGCCTAATGTACTACCATTTAGTGCGATAATATTCGCTCAAACACTAGGTTACATAATGTGATTCCGGAAGCACAAAGCGGGCGTTGTCCTTACCGGTGCGATACCTATCAGATTACCTAAGTGTCTTTAATATTACGGGTACAGTGAACGTCAAAGATGTAACATTTTCATCTTTATTACAAGGGGATAAGGTGGAAAAGTGTAAACATATCTTTGACACCGTACACGCGGCTACCGTAAAGTTACAATTAACTGTTACGCGTTCTGCGACATATCTGTAAATTACCTAACACGGTGACATAGTCACAGGTAAATTGATGCAGTTTTCATTCCGGATTCCGGTAGTGGCTGTATGCATATTTTAGCACCGCTGTGTTAATGTACTTATTAAAAAAAAACATCGCGTTTTCTAATAACGCTTTATGGTTAGCATGCACCTGTTTAATTTGATTGAACACGGCATTCAAAGCCAAGGCTATATCTATTCGGGAGGGACGGGGTACCCGGGGGGGATAGTAGATCTTGAGCCCAGTGCAGAGGGAAGATCCACAAAAACCAGAAACTGGAAGATATGGTGTCCGAGCCCAACATCGTAGGAGAAATGAAATCTGCAATATTCCGATAGCTTGGACACCTTGAAAAAATGCCAGTGGACATGGCGGTGAAGAAAGCCTTCGTAGGGCGGCCAAGCGGTCGGTTGGTCGGCCTAAATATCGCTGGAAGGACATGGTAGAGAAAACGCAGAAAACTGGGAGGAGATCGCACAGAAAAGGGCGAGCTGATCCACTTCGGGTCGCTGAGCCAGCGGAGTAAGTGTGAGTGTGGCTGTCCATGCATCGACATACGTCCCAGAGAATACCCCCTATCGACCAGTGAAGATGGTTGCCCGAATGCGGGCCCTATGGCATGGGTTAGGGAAATGTCCCAGGGGCTGATTATCCATATAGGCAAACTAGGTACGTGCCTAGGAGCGCGAGGTTCCAAAGAGGCGTTTTTTATAATGGGTTGTGCTCCGAAGAACTGTTCGACATGATGCCTACGGCTGCTTTTTACCACCGCACCGCTCGCCGTCGGCAGGGCATTCATCCTCACACCCTGGAACCTAAATGGTCGCGTACCGTAACAAATTTCCTCCCTCGGACACTCCGGTTGTGGAACGAGCTCCCTGCCAAGGTTTTCCCGAGGGACTACAGTATGGGGTTCTTCAAAAAAGGAGTGTATAAATTCTTAAAGGGTCGGCAACGCGCATGTACAGGGCTACGGTAAACACTTACCATCAGGTGGGCCGTAAGCTTGTTTGCCACCGACGTGATATAAAAAAATATGTTTCGTTGCAATTTTTTTATCTATTGCCTCTAGAGGGGCGCCAATGAGGTGCATGCCTATAGGGCGGGCGCTCTCAACATTGAATCACCTTTGAACCCACCCACCATGCAGCAAAGATAGAGTATGAATGGGTATGTAAGTATGTAGGTAATGTAGGTATGTACCTACAACTATGTAACTCACCAGCAGTCGTTTTCTTCTTCCTAGGCGATCGTCGCGGAGATTCTGTTATTGTTTTGTAACAGAACACCATTATGTAAAAGGTACCACGTTATGAGAACACTAATTATTGTTCTAATTGAGAAGATGTTTCGGCGTCACCGTATTTTATAACAACCGATTGCTACAGAGTAAACCATGAGACCACAGTGGAATAATCTATTTAACGCAAATCTAATTCATAACTACTTAAATGGCGAAGATTTTTTCCGTCCCTGTTTCGCACCACAACGAAAATCTGAAAATCTTTATATAACATTGATGTCTGTCTAACCGACTGTTTTTGACGGTTTTGAAGAGGATTATTAACGATTCGAAGGTATAACTTATGTATATAATATAAGTAACACTTCTACGTCATACCAAAGTTTTCGAGTCGAACCAACTTTAAACTCAATGAAAGTTACAACTTAAACTATGCCACTGGAACGCTCACTTCCAAGGGTAGTACTAATTCGATTTAAGACCACTATTAACGAAAAAGGAAGAGCACTAACGTATTGATCCAACGAGCCAAGGTTACGAGTAAGCTTCAAGTTGCTGGCATTGATTGGATATATTTACAATGCTGACGCAGGCGAGGTTTAAGACGCAAATTATATGTTTTACGACAACATCGGCGATAAAGTGGCATACGTAACACCCGCTGCGGATTATGCCACTTCCTGCCCAGCTGGCACGATAGGTTTTATCGTCACGTTTTACGGCGAAAATATACTGAAACGTCACGTAACGATAAAACCTATCGTGCACTAGGGCCTCTAGCCGGGCAAGGCAAACGTACAATATTTGTAGGTACCCGGACGGTAAAGAAAGGGCTTAGATCGCATACTTCTCGATATCAAAGCATGGTTAGCACAAGACGGCGCGCGTGCTATGTCGCGGCGAGATTGACTATCCGTCTCTTTCTAAGTGGCCGGTTAGTATCTCGCCACGATCTCGCGAGCCGTCTTGTGGTAACCGTGCTGCGATCTTAGAAATTCTTGTCATCAAAGTCCAACGCACGCAATCACATAAAAATCATAAAATTACGTTTTTCCTCTCAGATAAGAAGGGGTCCGATTTCGCAACAACGTTCCCATCTTATTTCTATCGCTGTGCGTCTCGCTCACATACTCTTGGCTATTCGGTAATGCGGCAAAACACATGCACCCAGTCGATTCGCATAATATTATTTTCGTTATAAAAAACGCGTTCAGAAATTGAGCCATGATGTTGCGTGTGAATACTTAATCTTCCGGATGAAGACTGTTAAATAAACTGCTTGTATCTTAGTAAAGATAGATAACCGGCAGATATGATTCTGATGATAATGATATAATATATTTAAAGTGTATGGCCGCTAGCGTTCTTTTTATGTGTATTGAAATCTAAACCTACAATGCTTTAATTATTTATTTTCCTATTTTACATAAAGTTATAATGAAAAATCAGTATTGTTACGTAGGTAGGTATGCATCTCATCGTGTTACCATTGAGTAGTTTCTGGAATTGAATCATTGAAGTTCCGAACTAAGGTGAAACTAGATAAAGTTTGCTCTGTAGAAAATCGAACTGAAAGTTCTACATGGCTTATTTGCTTCAAAATTCGTTTTATTTCCTAAAACTAACCATTCTATTACAACAGGCTCAGCAACCCACGAAATGGTAGTGAATTGTGTGACTTTAAATACTCCTCCTAGGTTATTTAGATAGGTACATGTAATGTAAGTAAGATAGGTTGAATTTTAAGAACAAATCGCATTCAAATATCAATAGACAGCATCGGTAAGCATTCCATTCGTGTTACATTGCTATTATTTGCACACGCAAAGACAATAAATATCAATCTTCATCATGCATTTCCTTCATAACTTAATAACTCAAACGCAATTGTTCACGTACACGACTTATTTGAGAGTTACTATCGCTGTTTATCAGTTAAGAGATACCGCGCGATAACGCAGTCCAAATCGCGCCGCGGGGCGGTGATGACGCCACCATGGACAACAACAAGCCTAGGATCTACAGGAGGCCTGATGTTCTGAAGAAAATCAACGCAGAAAACATACTCGCTATAGAGCGAGGCCTGCTAGGCGATCTGCCTGATAGACTTAGACCGAGACCGCCAGGACCTGTGCGAGGCCGCCCCAACAACCTCCAGCTAGTCACCAAGCCTCCAGGGTTACTCTCATCGTGTCTTCCTGTTGTGACAGAGTCAGCCAGCTCAGAACCGCTTACACCAACGGACCCATTTGACGACGAAGTTTCATCCCTAAGGAAATCCTTCAGCTTCCGCGATAAACTATCGAAAATCAACTTCTTTGGACAGAAGGAGAAACTAGAAAAGAACAAATGTCAAACTATTATAGAGGGCGAGCATAAATCTGATTCATTCAGAGACAAAGATAAGCCAAGAATGGAAAAATCAAAGCAACAAGCCGAGCAAGACTATAAGTCTAGCAAGCGTTTCTGGTTCTTTAGGAACAAAGAACTCTTGGAGAACAAGGCACATAGTCCTGTATACAAAAGAAGTAAGAGTTTTGAGTTCTTGCCTAGAGCGTTAGAAGAAGACGAAAAAGACTGCTCAAGGGTCCAATCGTATGTGTTTGGTAGCACCGAGACAATGGGTGATGCGTGGACTTCAAACGAGAGCTTGGAGTACATATCAAACGTATACTACGACAACCATGACACAGTATTCCTAAAAAGCATTAAGGAGTTCCCTTCAGAGCTCTCTTCACCTAACAATTCCAGTCTGTCCACTGCAACATCAGCGTCCAGCGGTTTAGTGGCGAACATATTCAAACGGGAATCAGTGCAGGACCTTTTAGACGAGTTCGACAAAACAGTGGACATGTTCTGTGAGAACTACTTGAGTGACAGTGAAGCGTATACGAAACCTAAGAAGGAACTTACAGTGCAAGAGAAGCGACGGAGCTCCAGCTTCGATACGCTGCATCTTCAGTCTCCGAAGATTGTCCCGGTATCAAAATTGGATGAGTTAAGTGAGGATTTTAAGAAAGAGTTGTCTAAAGCATTGGAAGTGAAACGGGCAGCTCGCTCGGCGTCGGCGAGGCGTGGTTCTGTCACGGATTGGTTTGTGTTGGAGGACCAGCATGCGGTTGATCAACGGAGGAGCCAAGCAGAGATGAACAAGTATAGGAGGGCTCAGAAAAAACCGATCAACAGGGTGAGGAGAATCAGCTCCACCAAATATGTGAGTGTTTCTAATTCGAGTTTAATTCAGGGACATTGAATGGTGGCGGGATGAAAATAACGTGCGTCCTTATTTTACAAGCATACAATAGGTAGGTACTTACATTGTTTTGATGATGAAACCGCATATTTAAGTATATATGTGCGCAAAAGTATCGACTATTTACATTATGTTCTGCCACGTGATTAATTTGACACGAATTTCGTCAGAGGTATTTTGGTGACAGTTTCCGTTTATACGGTGATGATATTGAATCATTACGCATTATAAAAGTGCCAGTCAAAATTGCTTCTTAATTCTGGATCTGGACTATTGGTCCTCCAAATTTGTGTCCAAAAAATCGAAATGTTGGCTGCGTCGCCAAGTTAAACATCGCGACGTGGTTATTATTATTATTTTTAAAATTTCTTTGGTTTAATTCGGTTGTTATTGCCCAATAAGACCAGTGTAGACGACTCCACATAGTTATCAACTTATCATCCATATCAGGTCAGATAAGGAGTTGTCCTTCTAAATACTTTAACAATCAATGCTGACTAAGTAACTGATAGCAAATTAGCGAGTCGCTCCTCTTTTTGACGTCACGACGAATATTGGCTTTCTAAAACACGTATCTAGTAATAAAATTAGTGATACTTTATGAAGTCTACTTATTCGTGATGGAAAACGAGCTCGCAGTTAACTTGATGAAAGTATCTACTTAAGATCAAAGAATGAAAATTATGGACTTCATGTTGTAACGTTTTTTTTGACTAAGTGAACTCATCCTCAACATCCCTGTTGTCATCTTTTATTTCAAAGTATAACCTAAGTTTGTATTTATTTATTGCATAATGTCCAATTAGAGAAGTTTAATGATCCATGATCCCCACACATGAGATCAATCCTGGCACCTGTTATTATCAGAATTCGAACCCTGGCACTGAATTTTAAACATTGTCTTCATTTCGTATCAGATGAGACTGAGGGATTACTTCAATTAATAATAATAATAATAACTTTATTGCTTTAATGTTGGCATACAGGTGCTTTTACAAAATTAACAGTACATCATGGGCCCCTGCACCCTGTAAGGGTATTGCAAGTCTTACAATCTAAAACTGAAAACTATAGTAATATCTTCGCTAATTTCTTTAGAGAAATTAGAATATATTGTTATTGTGGTCATATGGGGGCTTTTGTTACTCATTTGCAAGTTAGTAGTAGTTAGCTAGTACGTAAGGCTATTCTATTTTGATGTCGCAGGTTCATGGTGCTTGTGTAATGGCCTTTGGCTTTTGAATATAAATTACAAACTCCTAAAATATATAAAATTTACAAACTTCTAAAATATATAGGGATGGTTAAGTTAAAATTCCTGAAGGTTTTCGCGGTATTTCCGATTTTTGACAAAGTTGCGTTCAGCGCTCGAGGTCACAAACTTGGATTATTCATTGAGCTAACATCATAAACAAGTCTGAAAAAGTCTGAACTACCTACCGAATTTGACGCAAAGTACCCCGTACTTTCAGGCGACAAGGTTACTGGATTATTTAGCATGTTATCAAATTATGTTTAATATGCTACAAAGTCCAATAAGAACATAAGTATGTGTATGAAATTAACCAGTCTCCCGGGTATTAGGAAACAGTGGAAAAGTACCTATGCAAAATTAACAAACTGTGAACATTGTGGATGAGATTTGCGGACTCCCAAAACAAACAATCACTCATCTGATTTCTAGGTTCTGTCGATATCCAATCTGCGTTTCAGATAAACGGAGATTACGGATTTGAATATCGTCTTATCAAGTTATGTTTGCATATTGCAGCCTGTTTATTCCATAATGTTTCGTAGTCGCGTGAGAGCTCATGCTTAATACAATTTGGGTCCAAAGTAGCAGCCATGCGTCATCCGAAGTTACCACGTCAGTATGAAACTACAATGTAGTACTTGGGGCAATTTAATAATCAAATTCAGCTTCACAGATAAGATGACAAAGCCAATTAGAGTCGGTACAGTCGCCATCAGATATATCGGAGCGGCCAAGGTGCTCACAAATAACTGAACACGTCTCTAATGCCTTGACAATAGAGACGTGTTTAAATATTTGTGAGCACTTTGGCCGCTCCGATATATCTGATGGAGACTGTACATAAAAAAAAAACTTTTGTTTGCATATGTCTATACTTGGCGTGTCGGGACATAACTTATATTGATAGATAACATTTACCTGCTTAGATATAAACATAATTTAAACATAAACATAATTTATTGATAAAACATAAAGTACCTACATCAGTTTTACTATAGACTAGGAGCTTACTATTAGAGATAAATAACATACGTGCCTGAGCTAGGATATCCTGTGTTTCAGGCAAAAAAGAACTAACAATTGAAAATCAAGTTATTCATAATATAATACAATATCATTCTTATTGGCTAGTATAAAATAGTTAGGAAGTTTTAACCTAGGCGCTAACTATGAAGATATAATAAAATTAAATTTTATTTTAAAACGATAAATAATTTCTCTGTATCGTCATAGGACATATTCTGTAGGGCTTCTCGTAGCGTTGATTTACATTTCATGTAGTTTAGAGGATATAAACCTAGCCGCGCATTAAGTCTATTGTAAAGAAGTGGACCTAGGAAAAGAAAAAAATCTAGAAGAGAAAGCGTGTCGTTTTTGCGTATATTTAGGACAAACAAAATCTTTACGCCATTTACTGGCATGATCAGTGTTGTAAGGGGTTACAGCGTGCTGTTTTAGAACTGTGTGCAATATAAACAATTGGCGAACTGTTAAAACTTCAGATAATTTATACAGAAGATTAGTGGGGAATTGATAGGGGCGGAAAGTAGAAACCTTGAGGATTGCTGTCTGGGCTCTTTCTAGGTTTAGTAAAGAGGTTTTAGCCAAGCCACCCCACGTAGAGATGCAGTAAATTAATACAGATTGACATAACGCAAAGTAAACTTGTTAGTAGATATATATCGAAAGAGTTAAAGGAAAATCTTATGATTAACAAGATGACCCGATTATTGACCATGCGAACAAATAAATCATCTGATATCGTGACAGCAATAAAAATCAATCTAACATTATCGTTTACCCCAAACTACATCTTATATCAACATGCAAAGAACACAAATTTCTTTTAAACCTTAACTATGATTGGAACCTTATTCATTATTATCGAGACATACCTAAATGCAGCGGGGTCAATCGTCAGGTCGTGCCTTGCTTTTATCCTAGACGAAAATGGACGTATGTGCCATAGCAAAGCGAAGGTATTTTTTACCTTTTTAACTATGAATTCGGAATAGTTGGGTCGTGCAGTGGCTGACATTTCCACGCCTTCGGTTGAGACACATTTGACCACGCCTAGGGCTGTAAAACTAACTTAACCTTAGGAAACTCGCCTTGTTTAGACTTTACATTAGGTACACTTATTAGATTACGTTAAACACTGCCTACCTTAACTATAAAAAGGTCTAGTTTCCCATCCAGAGATGTACCGTTTTCGGGAATGTACCCTAAAAAAATCACTTTCTTTAAGGATGTAACGTCACATTTCCGCTTGGGTTGAAAGGTCAACATGTTAAATTAGGTGGCCCAACGACACCAGTGTAGTCTACTCCAGTGAAGTAATATTTTGAAAGCTCATCATTCTTTCTCTCTCTCAGAATCTACTGTTTACATACAAGTTACTTAAACTGGTAACATTAAAAAGACGAGGAGGGACTCTTTTGACCAAAACTTTTCCAATTAGACATGTAATTTGTAACTTACTTATAGGTTCGTGTCGTTCGAGGAACTCTGATGAGGGTACCAATAAGTAGTGTCGTCCCCATCTTTAGTGTTCTTTCAGTCGCATCATAATGGAGTCTGGGATCATAGTTTTTATCAGTGCCACTTGCTCCCTAATCCCAAGCATAAGCGTAGGTACTTATTAGTTTAGAGGAAGCGACTGCTACTTTTTATTTTTTTAATACAACGACGGTCGCAAACAAGCGTACGGGCCGCCTGATGGTAAGCGGACACCGCAGCCTGTAGACGCATGCAACTCCAAAGGAGTAACATGGGCGTTGCCGACCCTTGATATGTTTGAGGATTCGCCGTGTCGACAGCTGAAGGAACAAATTCCCTCGCTCTCAACACAACGCATCCTCGGGAGCTCTGGCGACCTTGCTCACCTCCAGGACCGCAACACTACTACAGAGCAAGTAGTAGTGTTATTATGGCTGTGGTCTTCTGCAAGGCGGAGGTACTTCCCCAGTTGGGCTGCTCCAAATTCGAGCGGGATGACATTTCGCTGTGCCCTACCTCACCAACACTCACTATCTATCTTACTTTTTTAACTCAAAGGGGATACTTGATCATACTGATATGATACGAGTATGAGGCTTCGTTATAACTGGACAGTTACATGCCCGAAAGCCTAGTCGGCTTGACGACTGCTGTCACAGACAAAATCCGGGACCAACGGCTTAACGTGCCTTATAAAGCATGGGACCGCACAGCTAGAATTGTTTGTTTTTGATTGTCAAAAGAGTTCAACATGCAGTGAGAAATAAATCTAGATTAGATTGGATCCGCATGGCACATGGCGTATGGCGTAGTGAAAGGCGTTCCGCCCTGAATATGGCGGTTTCGCTTTTTACTATTATTCGACTAAATACTGCAGCAACATTATAAATGCATTCGCACTGACTGTCTAAGAAACGAAAACTTTATCAACATGTTCGAAGTTAAGTAGCTAAAAGTTTCGAGTTGATTTTGATGGTAGCAAACGAAACGGCTTTTCTGATAGTAAGTGGACATCATATCCTAAGGGAGCTTGTAATTCCAGGAGGAGAACAGTATCCGGTTGATCGTTTTTGTTAAATGTGTTCTTTAGGGAGAAATTTGATCCCTGAGCGTTTAGGAGTCCTGGCAACCTTACCATCCAGAACACAACACTATATAGGTACATTAGGTACATAGACTTGTCTTTTATAAGGTAGACGCACTTTCCCAGTTGGAATGCCCCAGAGGGGGGGGGGGCGAAATTTCGTATATTCTTTAAGTAGAGACGCTATTGATGCTGCTCACGAAATTTAAAAATGTCAAAGGGAGACATTTCAAAATTCATTGCGCTGAGCTGAACTCTGGAATTGAATAAGAGGGAACGGGTTGAAAGATTCTTCGAGTATCGGCGCCGATAGTTCAGTGGTTGAGAGCGTCTGGCCCGAATTTCAGAAGGTCGCTGCTTCGAATGAGTTTTTCCCTTTAATTTGTGTTAATTCTACTGTTTTATTATAATTTGTAGATTCCCACTCGTGCAGATACATTTTGTATCATTTAAAGTCCAGGGATAGGGATGACGACTGATAATGAAATAGATTCTGAACCACCAATCTGCAGATGTGTAGAGATTTGCAGGCATAGAAAATAGAGAAAATAGGAATCAATCGAATTTTTAATGGAAATTTTTAGATAAGGAAACCTTATGAAATGGAAGCCTTTGCTGTAATCGCTCACCCTGAGACAGTTCTAATTACATTTTAAAACAATCAAGATGGTCCTAACCACTACAACCATGCCTCCGTAAAGGCCACAGTTTTCCTGTTACGCGACCCACAATACAACAATTAGTAGAAATGTGACAATTAAGGCAGCCACCCGTCATGACAGTTGACTGCTAATCAGTGAAATTAACTCGATTAACGTGTGGTATCTAGACTAGAAAGCAGATAACAGTCGAACCGTATTGCGGCAAAGGTAACTGGGCGAACAGAAATGTAGAAGTTCCAGTTTTTCAAAAAAGAGCGTCCTCTTTTCAACAAAGATTTTGTTTTTGTATTTCAAAGCCTAAACTGCTGAATGGATGCATTCTTGCAACCACCTCAATGACAATCATTTTGATATTTAGAGAAGCATTTAGACGAAGGAAATTATCGCTAGTAAATCTGCATATAACTGAAGAAATGCATATAGTCCTTCGTGCACCGGGTCTGCGTGAGGACCACTTCTTTTTCTTCTTTTTTTCCACAGACTATTTGCTACGGGATAACCTCTCTGGGGGCCTTATGGGCCACCCAGAGGGAAAAGCGTGAGGAACAGAGACCATTCCCATGTGAAGCGTGTGTGTATACGCATCTCCGCGGGCGAGCATTACATTTCAGTCCTGCACGTCTATCATGAGACGGCCGCGACATACTCGCACTATGCCTCTTGTTCTAAGTGTTCTAATAAGAGAAACCTATGCGCATGATATGAATTTTTAAAAACACAAAAAATCCGTTTAGTTACGTTAGTGTCCCGGTCGGTTACTTGACGGTTGTTATAGAGCAACTTATGGCTCATGAAAAGCATCAATAAATTAGCCTAATTGTTCTAAACGCCAAGAAACAATAGATCACTACGCTCAATAACGACATAATGACTACGCGCCTTCGCCTTTTGAAAAACAAATTACACGTCAATTTGACAGTTAGCCATCTTAAAAAGATTTAGCCATCCACAACGCTACTAAATACCGCCACGTGGTAAAGAATATGTGCAGTTTTGATACTTAATTAGTAATGCATAAAGATTAAGATAGATTTTGAGGATTGTATTGTTAATTTTGCAGTGATTGTTGAGCATGAAGGTGAAAGTTTGATACGGTGGTGGCGCTAAAGACAAAACGGCGTTAGTGGTGTTTGGGCACTTTCGTGTGGCCTTGCGGATTAAAATACCAGAACAGATGACCTTAATATTGTACGTCCGTTTCGCCGTAATTCTGTACGTATTGTGGGGGTAGCCATCCAGATGGCCGGCCCCAGGTAACAGGTGAAATATTTACAGCCTGGAATAATATCCATAAACGCACCACGCTTACGCTTACACTTGGTTGGGGTACGTACGGTATTGTGTTGTGGGGAAATAGTTAAGAAGAGTAGGTTGGGGCGGAACATCATGTAGGTACATGCTGCTGCAAAAAGAAGATTTGCTGCCCATTCTTCCGTTTGCACATTGAAAGCTGTTTCAGAGTGGTTTTGCTTATGAGCGATTAACACCCTCTTCGGCACGGTGTCCCGGCCGATTAAATAGCACATACACATACTTTTCTTGGTTCCAGTTAAGTTATTAAGCCATCCAATCTATAAAAAATGTTTTATTTTTATTTTCAGTGTTCTTTGGGAGAACCGCTGGTGACTACCGTTGTAGCCTCAAAGCGCGTAAGGGACGAAATAGTCATTTGATCAAAGGAGGAAAATAATCTTAGCTTCATTGTTTCTTTAAATAATAATACATATCCATGTTAGTGATTGATTCTAATTAGGTATCAGTTTAGTTACACGAAGTAGCAGTCACCGTGCGAAACACATTTGTCTGTGATTGGAAGTAACTAACAAAAATAGACCTCTTCTCGATAAGCCATTCTAAATGCGTAGACCATCGTATAATCTATGTATTAACTAAGTATTAACCTGTAAAATGTGGAAGTGCATTTTAATTTTCCACCGATGCGCAACGCGAACGGAAAAAGTTAATCAGTGCGTCCGCGCAGCATACGATGCATTTGCAATTTAGTGGCTGTACTTAGTCTATTCTTTAAAATTATAATCCGAGTGCTCAGTTTTTACCCAGTCTTCATTTATGCTTGTTTGCCACCGGCGTATTATAAAGAAAAGTCATAAAGTGCAATTACAGCCGCATCTACATTGTTATTGTTTCTCGAGTCCAGTCGAATGGTTTCAGGCAAACTATTCAGTAGGTATGGGATACGCTTTTTGAGACTTCTGTCCCAATAGTAATTATTTATCCTAGGAACGAATAGTTTACCTACCAATGGTCATTTAACAGTGGCTTTCGGTGATGGAAAAAAATTGTGATCAAACCGGTCTAATTCTGATATGGTCTAGTTTTCACTCTGGGTTGGAAGGTCAGATGGCAGTCGCTTGGCTACTGGTGTCTATGCCAAATTTGGGAATTAGGTGCCAATATAGACCACGGGCTCGTTGGCACTACGACGATATACTGATGTCTCCAATTCATCTAGGCACTTGTCTATGTTTGTCTTGCTCCCGCGCACCTCTCCAGTCCGCCTTCCTTGGCTGCGCGTGAGTCGCCTTCGTGGCGCCCGCCGGCGTCACGACTGCACTTTTACTTTCGCACTATTTGCATCATTTCATATTGCTAACCGAATCGTTACTTATAGACAGTAATGGAAATAAAGTAAGTGTTTATTTTTATATTTGAATAGCTATCGACTTTCCTGTGATCTGATTTGGCTTAAATTTGAACAATAATTAACTTAAGAAACGAAGTTTTAATTTAACCAACTTCAATTCAGTACTTCGCCTTATTTGAAGAGTACCCTCGATTTCCCCAGGATCCCGTCATCAGATCCTGTCCTGATGACCAAACTCAGACCAGGCTCAACGATTCCCTTTCAAACAAAAAATAAAATCTACTTAAATATAAAGATTGCGATGAATTGAGAACCTCCTCCTTTTTTAAAGTCGGTTAAAGCAAGCCATTTTTTTGAGAATCAACCTTCTCCATTACATTTCTATGTTATCTTTGACAGACAAAAGACAGTGAACGAAGTGTTATGCTCTAATGTAAACTGGGCTTTTGTTATTCTTATAATGTTTGGGTGTTGCGTTGTTATGTTTGTTACCATCTGTGGCATCTGCGACGTAAATCCTTCGGCAAGTTTATACAGACGACCAGGGCCGACCGGTGTTTGACGTCCAATTAGGCGAAGTTGTAACGAATCTAAGGTTAAATTACTTAATTATAAAAGGGACACGTGGCATGGCATCTAACTTAGAATTATAAGTAGTAGAGTTTCCGGAGGTTCGTAACCAGTTGCGGTAGAAGGAGAAATCTTCTTTTTACGATACTAGTTATGACGGTATTTTACCACATCCAAAGTCTCAAGAAAGAAGTGAAATCAAAAGACTTCAAAAACCCCAACTGATTTTTTGCTCATTATACCAAAATAGAATTTTCATGTCCACATAGAAGGCATACATAGAAGGGATACATACGCTCGAAAAACATAAATCTCATTTTGGGGCTGTCGTATGAATAAAACTTCACAAAAATGTCTCTCACACGGGACCATGGTTCACAAAAATCGTGGATCGATGAGTTCAAGTAGAGCGATATGTCATATTATAGCCCCCTATCGCCTCGTGTGCTTTACACGGCTTCCTAACACGTGTGTCCGGTGTATTGTGCGCACGCGCACGTTACTTGGGGTGCGCAAGAGCATACGACTCGTCGAGAGACCACCATAATAGATTATTGAATGTGGCCGACGTTTTATGCAACTGTCATTGGAATTGGAATATTCTATTCTGGACGGTAGAGTTGCTTTTTGAACGGACTACTTTGATCCGATTCGGCCAACGACTTTAATAATCTCAACACATATTGAGGGATTTGATTATTGATTCGATCGAGCGTGAATAACCAGTCTTATAAAAAAAGGGATGGTTACCTACTATCGATCGTCAATTAAAAATGGTTTCGCTTGGATGGCTTCACCAACTTTTACACCCATATGTTTTCGGGGTCATGATCCGGAATGACCAAATCCGATTAAGATGGTCATACTGAACAACTCTTAAATAAAAACAGTTAACGGTAAGTTAATTGTGAGTTAATGTATGGAATAGGTCGCTGATTTTTTTTTCGATTTAGTAGTTGGGCTCATAGGAAATGTTGTTCAGTATGACCATCTTATTAGAATTTGGTCATTCCGGATCATGCCCCGGAAACACCCAGTATAAGCTTCTGTATGGTTGGTTACCTCTACTTTTAAGTGTTTCTGATCTGTAATTGCTAGAGTTGGGATGGTTGGTAGCATTGGGGTGAACAAAGAACAATGGAGTCGTTGTTACATATTTTTTGATTGAATG
Source organism: Epinotia bilunana (assembly GCA_947049275.1). Taxonomy (NCBI): domain Eukaryota; kingdom Metazoa; phylum Arthropoda; class Insecta; order Lepidoptera; family Tortricidae; genus Epinotia; species Epinotia bilunana. Next base: position 2,997,903 of record OX346271.1, on the reverse strand, counting down.
AATGAACCTACTCCTATTCATGTTCATACAATAAAACGCAAAAACGATATATTATTGGCCGGTACTGTAATATAGATTTCCTGTTCAGTAATTCATTTATTCAAATAAAAAAATATATAGAACGGCGACTCCACTGCATTACTTGTGCTAAACTGCCACCAGAATCCTAACCCTAGTAATTGCATATCAATATATGTGCAGTAAAGAGTAGCTGTAATAAGTATGGAAATAGAGAGACTACGCTCTAAACATTATTATCGTCTCAAAGTTGTAATGGCAGCTCAATATCAATAAATTGAGTCTCAAATATAATACTTGAATTGGAACGAAAGACAAATTCGCAGATTAGATTACGGTTACCGCGGGAGAAACGAGATACTTGGCTCGTATTCACGACGCTAAACGACGGCTCTTTAGTTAGAGCAACCAGTATAAGTTAATCCTCCAATCACGCATAGTTGTTAAAGCCCGAGCAACACTGCATGCGTGTGCAGCACGTGAACCACCGCGCTGTAAAGTATGAATTCTCACAAGCCGTGTCACGCCGCGTCATGTGCACGTGCACGTCGAACGCATGTGACGCATACACATCCAGTGTGACATGTCCCTTGCGGATTCATACTTTGACACGCGCTGCACACGCATAACCACAAACTTCGAAAGTCGAAGTTCGGGTATTTTCATCTCTATCGCACTTACATTACTCGAGTGACAGGGATGCATGTATATGAACTTCGACAATCGATTTTCGTGGTAGCGCCGCTGGTGTGGCCAGGCCAGCTGGGCATTCACCGAGTTCGTTGTCTCGGCGTCAAATGGATGCATCCAAATGGACGGAATATATTGACTTCATTACGGACGCGACATACGAGTAGCTCTGTCGCTTCCTCGTGGTCGTGTGTTGTTTCTACGGTCACTAGCTCGCCATTTGTCACTGACAAATGGATGGGTCCAAATGGATGGACGATCTAGATGTTCCATTCGTATGGATGGCGCGAGGACCTCACTAACGCTTTAGTTTTGACATTCATGGACGGATTTTGGCACGACACACATTGCTCTAATCGGCTTGTCGGAGCAGTCGTGAATGGCAAGCTTTACTAACCTCGATACCAAGTTATATTGGACGAATTGGTGAGGACCGAGATGGGTTGTGAATTGCATAGCACAGACTGAATTACAGTAAATGCCTATTGCGTGTGGCGCTGCTATATATAATGTTGCGATTATGAACGAAAATAATATTTATTTGTTCGCATCGGGCAACAAGGGTCATAATAATACCTTACAGGCTAACTAAAACCACTGGCTCTGTGAGCCGTAGAACTCGCGTGCCTGTCTATATATTTTTTTTTAATTTCGAAAATGTGAATTGACAAAAAAGTCTATATAACCATACTTTATGATATAACTTACGAACGTACATATAATTTTTCACGAGAATCGGTTGAGAAATGCAACATGTAGAGGAGATCAGCCGGACAGACATCGGACATACGAAAGAATTTCTGCCAAAGCTGAAACGGAGAACTTCGTTCATCACTCGATACTTGTTTGGTGGCATTATTGACAGTCGAATTCGACTGTCGATATAAACCGGCGCGCTTGATGTAGCTAGCTACTAGACGTTAGATTATGATTGCAAATGGTCAGCGGAGCGTGGGAGCCCCACACTATTAGTTGACACATGTATGTGAACAATGACATGGTAGAAAGTTGAATGTTCCTCGCCGCCATATTTGTCGCCCTAACGCGGGCGTGCGACATGGCGGAACGTAAAGACGCGAAACTCAGGCAAGTTGGTGCAATTGACAGGGCCAATTAATGTGCCACTTTTGGAGCGCTTATAACCTATCTACTTCTTTTTAGGGTTCCGTACCCAAAGGGTGAACACGGGACCCTATTACTAATTAAGACTTCACTGTCTGTCCGTCTGCCTGTCACCAGACTGTATCTCAAGAACCGCGATAGCTAAACAGTTGAAATGTTCACAGATGATGTATTTTTGCTGCCGCTATAACAAAAAATACTAAAAACAAAATAAAATAAATATTTAAGGGGGGCCCCCATACAACAAACGTGTTTTTTTTGCCGTTTTTATAGATAACTAGCTTCCGCCCGCGACTTCGTCTGCGTGGACCCGGGATAAAAACTATCCTATATTTTAATCTAGGCTATAAACTATCTTCGTGCGGAATTTCATCCAAATCGGTTGAGCCGTTGAAGCATGATTGAGTAACAAACATCCAAACATCCAAACATCATCTAAACTTTCGCATTTATAATATTATAATAGGAAGTAGGATGGTACGGAACCCTCCGTGCGCGAGTCCGACTCGCACTTGGCCGTTTTTTTATATTACATCATTGCATAAATCCGTAAAGTAGAAACTATACCGGCCTCTTCCCGCACTTGAGAGGGCTACTCAATTGCTTTTCAAAACCAAACAGCGCTATACCTACACACATAATTATGCTACTTTTGGAATTGAAGTGCTCTATATAACCAAATTTTATTGAGATTGACTTTGCCAATGTCACCTTGTTACACTTAATATGCAAACCTTGATGGTTTATGCAGGTGTTATGCTAGCTGTCAGACACATGCAGGCGGAGCCACGGGACAGTTTTAGTCTGTCCCCAAGGTCCTATAAAATGGAGGAATAACGAATCGAACTTGCACATACTTTACCTCTTTATAATATTATCATTTATCATGTATTTGTACAAAAAAAATAGTCATCATTGTTTACAAATACATAGAAAACATCCATGGCTCAGGAACAAATATTCGTGCTCATCACGTCACATAACTAAATGCCCTTACCGGGATTCGAACCCAGGACCTCTCGCTTTGTAGGCAGGGTCACTACCAACTAGACTAGGCTAAAGCGGTCGTCGGCGGCGGTCGTTTTTCCATATAAATTGAAATTAATAAATGGTTCCTTACAATTTAAGTAAGATTTTTTATTGTCGAAAAGTTAGGAGACAATCGCCTAGCGCTATTAATACATAGATATGAATGTAGATGGATGCGAGGACGAGGTAGGACAAGGAAAAGGTCGATGGACTGTGAGAGAGACGACATGAATAGGAAGGATGTGAATGGACCTTAATGTATGCATGTATGTAACTAAAAGACAAGCTCCGCCGACTCTAAAGCTGATTTTCCACCGGAGGGGCGAGGCGAGAATTGCAATTTGTGTGGCACTTACTATTTCCACCGAAGATGCGCGAGGAGAGAATTGAAAATTTGCCATACGAATTTCAATTCTCGCCCCTCCGCCGGTGGAAAATCAGCTTGGGTTGCAATCGTAAGCGGTGGTCGTTAAAATCTGAACACATGGAAAGTTGGACAAGATTCTATTGGAATGATCTGTAATCGTCAGTTTATGCAACCCGCGTTAGGGAGGGTTTATCCTGGGGTGGGATACGGGCAAGCGAATAATGACGGAGGTGTCATATGTATAAAGCAGAGATATTCATTGGTGTAATATGGAAAGCATGTAACTACACTAACTTCATAATTTCACCAAATCATCATGATTGCTGGCCTCTACGTCTTTATCACACGATTCAAGCAGAGCACTTTTTAAAATGGCTATGCAGTCCTATGCGGGAGCGGCATTGTCTTTCGTAGGAGGCAGGAGAATTGTGCGTTATGTAATGGCGGGGTGTAATTGTCCTCTCCTTGTTCTGCCTTCGAGAAGGTCAAACCAGCACGGCTATCACGCGACGGCGCGCGAGCTCTCTCGATTTTTCTCGCACTATCCGTCTCTTTCTTATTAGAACACTTAGGACAAGAGGTAAAAATCGAGACTATGTCGCGGCCGTCCCATGATAGACGTGCTGGCCCCGTCTTTGTCGCGCCCGTCCACAAGAGCCTTTGGCCACTTTACACTATCTTCTGCAATGTGCTCCTAACACTTGACTGATGCCATGTGCTGTCATATCCCGCTTGGCACGGGTCATTCGAGCGTTTCAACCGCCTCGCTTGCGTGGACGTATTTTTGAAGAATATTTTGAATTTGATGCCGTTTTCTGATATTTGCTAGATAAACTGAGATTCCTAACCAGAAACGAAATCGAAATCTGCAACCACTTCTACAAAAATGTATCCACGAAGTAAGCAGAGCCATACGCCAAATTGATGATAAGTATAGTATACCAACTACTAATGCCATGTTTAACTACTTCACAGACTTTATCGCACACCTAAACCCGCAGCCTTTTCCATGACTCGCGATGCTAAAGTTTTTGCATCGTATTATCAGTCAATTACACGTTATCACAAGTGTACATTACTTCGTACATTACTAATACAAGCCATAATCTATTTATTATAGTTACGACGTACGACCCTCTAAAGTCCAAATTCGAGTGTTGCCCAGGTTAAGGGGAGTAGCAATATAAAATGTTGGATTTTTAAGCACCAAGTCTCTTAACCCCTGATACCTATATATCAGAAGGTGACAGTGTAAATGACACCTCGATTTATTATGGTAGCGATAGCGTTAAAAATTGCAAGGTTAAGGTAATTTATTTGACGTTCGGGGGTTAAAGGTTAAATAAATGAGATGGCAAACAATATGAAAAACATTACTAGCTGATGCCCGCGGCTTCGCCCGCGTGGTTATAGGAAAATGTAACATATTGAATTTTCCCGTGGGAATTAGATGTTTTCCCGCTGGATAAAGTAGCCTATGTCACTCTCTGGCCTCTAAACTATCTCTGTACAAGAAATCACATTAATACGACGCTCCGTTGTGACGTGAAAGAAGGACAAACACACACACACACTTTCGCATTTATAATATTAAGTAAGGATACAATACAATACAAATACTCTTTATTGCACACCTCACACAAACAAAGCAGTTAGAAAGAGAAACAATACAATAACATACAATGACATATATCGTATTATGCTCAACATTTAATTATTAGTCTGTCCGTTTAGATTTCTAGCGAGACACCATCAATGACTACTTTCGTCAAATAATTCTTCAAAAGAGGAACTTCAATTCTGCTAATACTTTAAAAGCACAAGTGACATTTTCGGGGTTCTTTACAAAAGATAAACCCGTCGAGTTTGGGCTAGTTGGAACCCTCTCCACAGTAGTTGAAGACTGTGCAATAAAAGTGCAGTAGGGGATTCCACGCAATAATGCGCTGCAGGGTGGCATCAGGCGGCATCACTCATGTCAGTCTCAGGTACGGCGTCATTGGGACGAGGCGCATGCTCCGGTGCGTGACCCTCACGACGATATTAATTAGCTGTTAAAGTTACTTAGTTACCAACACTATTTCTTGAGTAAATAAATTGTTACTTAGACATTGTGGATTCAAAACGAGTTAACTTATCAAGAACTTGAAACAGAAACTTCTCAAATCATTCTCTCCTTCCTGATCCATCCTTTATAGATTTCCAAATTTGGATTCAGCTTGCCCGCATACACGTTTGTCCCCACGCTAGTCACGTTGATAGTGATACTATGAAGGGTGCACGTGTGTTGTATTACTTACTTAAATCCCGACGTCACTAGCGGGTTGGAGTCGTGACCATTGAACAGCAAGGTCAGACAGCTGATATCGATTGGATGGCTGCAATCTCAATGTGATGACGTCATAATGCGGCTTAGACTAACGTCTTACAGTTCATTACAGCTATGCTTGGCTGTAATGAACTCATTTCGGAACGCGCTAATGCGCCTCACCTCACCCGCCTAATATTCAGAGCAATGACGCGTAGTTGCAGTGTCCGAGGGGCAACCGGATGGCTCGCGGTATTTGAGCTCCCGAAGTGTTGTGGAGCCGAACTGAGCCAACTTGAACTGGGGCGGAAATAGACAAATGTATGTTTTTTTTTGACGTGATGCAGCCGATTGAAACAGCTGTTGCCTGAAAGTGTGTACGCTGTTTATATCATGAAATGCTGGTCTAAATCGAATACCTATTACCTGGCGACAAATTTTTTTTCACCCCCCGGCCAATTTTCGCCCCAGTTCAAGTTGGCTTAGTTCGGGTTGCACAGGGAGGATCCACAACTCTTCGGGAGTCTAAATACCGCGTGCCATCTGGTTGCCTCTCGGACACTGAAACGTTTAGTTTTACATTACTTTAACTATAACGAACGAAACTAGACCGCTCCCCGCTATTCTGTAACTTGTTTTAAACTCACCTCAACGCTCACCCACAAATCTCACTCACTGCAAATTTGTCGTTTTAAACTCACCTCAACGCTCACCCACAAATCTCACTCACTGCACAAGCTAAATCATATTATTAATGATTTATTTACATAATCGAAGTTTACAAAGCGAAAAATATAGCCATTTACAAGTTTGTATTGTACGGAGCTCTTGCAGCTTAAGGTTGAAAATTGAAATGCGTCACTTTCAACCCGCTGCTTAGATAACCAATGACCGAGTAGGTACGAGATATACAAAGGAGGTAATATTGCATTTTCCTATACCAATTCGATTATCATTAGTAATAATAAACATGTGCGTAGATAATGTGCAGGAAAATACAACTTTCAATAATAACATCCGCTCTTTGGTTTTAATCTGACCGGTATTAAAACTATTGACAGTCAATAGACAATCTAAACTGCTACGACAATACAATGTCAGCTGATTGAACACTGTATGTACAGGAAATATCGAATTTCTGGTTTTTATTATTTTAGTTTAGCTGCGAAACAGCAGTCTTTGCGGTCCATTTCGAGAATTATGAATTTGCACATATAGTATGATTATGATTACCCATCAAAAGTAAGCCTGATTACTAAGAATTTAATGCACTGAAATCTTGAACAAGAGACTTATAGTTGGATGAATAATCTCAGAGTAATAGATGATATTCTAGTCTACATATTTATAATAAATCGATTAAAATAGCAAATAAATACATTCTAAAGTAATTCCGAAATCCTCCTTTTCTATAAATCTGATATAAAACATCTGATACAAATCTGATATAAGTTTGCCAATAGGTATATATTAGGATCCATTAAGAGCAAGATTACATGTTTCGATGAGCGCGTTGTGCAAAGCTCGTCATTGTTTTGTTTTTAATGTGCAATAATATAATGAATACCGTTGGCTCACCCGACTGAACATATTGAATCTTTATATTATTGGCTCAGTACTAAATTCATACATTATTGGTACCTACAGTCGGACAAAATAAAGCAAAAAAGATATATATATACAATATTTGTGAAAAAATGTTTAAATCATTGAAGTTCGGAGATTAGAACTATAATGTTACGTACCGGAGACTTCATACATCTCTCGGCAAAGGTGAGTCCCAGATTTTTGTGTTAATGTTGTATGTGTGAATGTCACTTATTTTGATTGTAAATGTAGATATAATGTATCTTTAGATCTCTGAGTAGATTAGGTACTTGCAGAACAAATACATGAATTTTAAAAGTTTACCCCCCTACAACTTACAAAGCTATACTTTAGCGTACATTTCACCTCACAAACATAACATAAGTATAGATTTACTTTTTTATTGAAAAACATATTAATTAAGAACCTACGCACAGCGTGCTGGGTGACGAGTGTACCTAACCTATCATAATGAAATAACCCACAACACTGCCAGTTTCACAAAGTCCTTCAATACGATATTGGTACATTAGAACAATTGAATACAATAAGTAACGTCTCTATTACACACAGAAGCTGCAATATCTTACACAATTCATTATAAGTTATTGCATATTGCTTGTGAGAGTTCTTTCTTTAATATAAAACTTATTTACTCATAACTTACGCAATTTAATATGGACCGTGGGTCTGATATACTCCGTGAGTTTTAACAGTGATATTGGGTCATACAACTTGACTAGGTAATAAAACAAAAGTATTTCCTGTGGTCAATCGAAAAGGGCTTCCGTGCATAAGAAGAACAAAAATAAGGCTTTATAGCCCTTAACTTTGGCAATCTTCACAGTAGAGATGCGGACTGTATGACTCTTTTGCCCTATTATGACATAGATATCAGATGAATTATACATATTAAACCGACTAGTTAATGTGTCCAATAGATATGTCATTGTTAAGTCCTCCAAAATGTTCCAAACTGTCATACATTGTGCATGCTGTTAATCATTTTGTACATTGTTCACTATAGTAATTGTTTGTCATATGTTCTGCCTGCCCAATAATTATTTTTTGTCTTCTTTTTCCCCCTGGCCCAGCATAGGTAGCCTTGTTTCCGCAATGGAAGATCAAATGGTTGTTACTCTCGCTTAAACTACCTGTTATTGTGGATTAAATAGCAGTTGCAGACCCCGAGTTTTTAAGACTAGGAATGACTTTGCAAAGGTGGCCACCGCCCACTAGGGCATGGCAGGTGAAGAAAAAGAAATTAAGTGAAATTACCTACTTTAACACTTGATCAATTGTAAATACTTTGGAAAAAATCGATATGATAGTATCTTCGCACTTATCAAAACTCGAAAAGAGCATTACACGATACTTAGAATCTTTTTATTCTGTTAATTATTTCATGAAAAAGAAATATGTTTGACAAACATATTTCAATACCTAATCATTGATTTGTACTTGCATTTAGGTAAATATTTTAATGTAGTTTTACGAACTTGATTGAGATCTTAATTTCTTAAGTTCTAAGCTACGGTAGCACCCATCCCGGCTCGTGCCAATGAGTTTTTCGGAACTTATGTACGGAATATTTACCGTTAGCTTTTCGGTAAAGGAAAACATCGCGAGGAAACCGGTCTAATCCCAATAAGGTCTCGTATCCCCCCTAGGTTGGAAGGTCAGATGGTACAGTCGCTTTCGTAAAACTAGTGCCTATGCCAAATCTTGGGATTAGATGTCAAACCGGACCCCGGGCTCCTTTGGGCACAACCGGGAATAACGCTAGGAGGAATGATGATCGGTTCTTTCTTCTATCTAGTTATCTACGCACTATAAATCCAACTGGGGAAGTACCTCCGCCTTGCAGAAGACCACAGCCATAATAACACTACTAGGTACTTGCTCTGTAGAGCGAGGTGAGCATGGTCGCCAGAGCTCCCAAGGATGCGTTGTGTTGAGAGCGAGGGAATTTGTTCCTTCAGCTGTCAACACGGCGAATCCTCAAACATACCAAGGGTCGGCAACGCCCATGTTACTCCTTTGGAGTAGCATGCGACTAAAGGCTGCGGTGTCCGCTTACCATCAGGCTTGTTTCCACCATCGTAGTATATAAAAAAAACTATAATCCTATCAGAGGTGTATCTGTTTCCTAACTTAAATGGCCAACAAGTTTAATGTCCGTAAAGTAATGGATGCCGTAATTGAACAAATGTTCGTATAAAACATTACATCTCCATTATCAGAGCAATAGCTTACTCAATTTCACCATTACCGCGCTTGTAACAGCGAGACTGGCTCTGACACGACCTGGTTACATTCAGATAGTTCACAGTAAGTAATAGGGAAATGTTAGTCTAACTGTTACTTTACTCAAATGGTTTGCAATCGTTGCACAAATATTGGATTACTTGCTTTAAGTACGCGAGTTTGTCCGTATATTCACCAATGCTTCACCCCTATTTCAAGATGCATGAGGATGATATTATTTGAGGGATGAAAATGATGAAACTAGAGGCTCTGTGAGCTTTAGAACCTGTCATTTTTCTTGAATTTTTGAATTTCGGGTCATTTATCAACCCGGCCACAAATTTTTACGAGAATCGGTTGAGAAATACGACCTGTAGAGCAGAACAGCAGGACAGCGGGACAGGCATCGGACACCGGACAAACGCTTTTCGGCCCATGAGGCATAGAACTTCGTTCGCTTCGCTCGCTCGTTCGATAATTTGGTTAAAACCGTCGAATTACATTACAATCGGTTGATTGCTTTAACTCTTCTAAGTAACTTTCGTATTCATATATGCTTAATAGCCGCTAGCATTTGCATTTTTTATTTTATTTTATCCCGCTGGTGTATCTGCGTTTTAGGGTTCCTGACCAATAAGGTAAAAACGGAACCCTTATGGTGCGACTCTGTCCGTCTGTCTGTCTGTCACAAAGTTAAATATCTCAGGAATTACTAATGCTATCTATTTGAAATTGGGAATAGTTTTAAAGAAAGTTAATCCACGTGTATGGAACATAAAAAAATATATATACAATATGTATATTTTTAATATTTGCCTGTCTATTTATTTACAATAGTTGCCCGTCGGAGGGAAATTTTCCACACCTCATGAAATATAGTAAAGTCATACCTCTTTTTAAGTCGGGTGATCTGAATGACCTAAAAAATTTTCGCCCCATATCTATATTACCTGTATTGAGTAAAGTTTTCGAAAAGTTAATGTTAAACGATCTTGTAGGAAACTTTAATAGGAATAAACTGTTCACTAATAAACAATACGGTTTTACAAGGGGACGTTCCACGACGGATGCCACTTCTGTCCTCATTGAACATATTTACAATATATGGGAAAATTCTTGTGATGCAATTGGAATATTTTGCGATTGAACCAAAGCATTCGACTGTGTCGATCATAGAACGCTTATTTTGAAACTAAAGCATTATGGTCTGTCTGAAAATGCGCTGAGTCTTATGTCTTCATATCTCAGTAATAGAACGCAAACAGTGGTTGTAAACGGGACGCAGTCTAATGGAGTAACAGTTACTTTCGGGGTGCCTCAGGGTTCTATCCTAGGTCCATTTTTATTTTTAGTTGATATAAATGACTTACCGTATATAATTCCTAATCTTTGTGACATAGTACTATTTGCTGACGATACATCATTAGTGTTTAAGGTTGATCGGAAATCATCCGACTACAGTGGAGTAAATAACACATTGGTCAAAGTACTTGACTGGTTTACAACTAACAATCTACTACTTAATGCTAAGAAAACTAAATGTGTAAGGTTTGCTTTGCCTAATGTTAGACCAGTAGAAACTAAAATATTTTTAAATAATGAATGTCTAGAAATGGTTGATAATGCTTTATTCCTTGGTATAACATTAGACAGAAGCCTACAATGGAGTCCCCATATAGCAGTCCTAGCACGTAAGTTAAGTTCAGCAGCATATGCTATTAGGAAAATTAGGCAATTGACCAATGTTGAAACAGCTCACTTAGTTTATTATAGTTATTTTCACAGTGTGATGACATATGGGATTCTGGTTTGGGGTAAAGCAGCTGATATACAGACTGTCTTTGTGTTACAAAAAAGGGCTATTCGCTCAATATATTTATTGAGTTCACGAGAATCCTTAAGATACCGTTTTAAGGAAATTAATATTATGACTGTAGCATCTCTATATATATATGAGAATATTATTTATGTAATTAAAAACATCGATTCTTTTACAAATAATTCGGATATTCATAAGCTCAATACTAGGAACAAAAATAAAATTGCAATTAAAAAGTTTCGTATCCGTAGAGTACAGAGGTCATTTTTGGGTCAATGTATCCATTTCTTCAACAAGTTACCTGACGACGTTTTAACATTACCCCTCCCAGCTCTAAAAAACATTTAAAAAAGACATTGATGTCAAAAGCTTATTATAGAGTTGAAGACTATATGACTGACAGAAATGCATGGCCCAGACCGGAATCAAAATAGCCCTAATCTGTCGTGTTGTTTGACTTTTGTTTAATTTTAAGGTATTTGACTGGTTCTCCTGCGGAACTACGCTGGTGACTAAGATTATTTTGTTAAAAATTGCTTACTGTTAAGTTTGTTCCGGCGTTTCCTCTTGACAATGGTCTTATATTTGGAAACGCTAGTAGAGTCAGACCTGTAAAAGTGCCATTGCGGCCCACTTGCAAAATAAATATTTTATCTCTTTATCTCTTATCTCTTTAATATCTATCTAAAATTACCGATAAGAGGGGGGGGGGGGGGGGAAAATCAAAGTTTAGTTAGTAGGTCAAGTGGGGTATCATATGAAAGGGCTTGAGTTGGACAGTTTAAAACAGATTTTTTTCTACATTGGTAAAATTTTGATTTATAAAGGAAATTGTTGAAAAAAATTCCATCCCCCCCCCTTATTTCCGAAGTTTACCAAACGAAAAATTTGAAAGAAATATATAAGATTAACATAAATATCGCCGGAAAGTTATAATTTAACCTCTATCTACCGTTTTTTTTTTATGTTACAACAAATCATTTTAAAACTAAGATTGTAACTTAACACTTTTGTGTTTGATATTCATTCTTTAAATTTGTACGAAAGTATTCTGAAAGTGCCTTCTTTCAAATAAAAAAAGAATTATCGAAATGGGTTCAAAATAATACAGGGTCATGACAGGTATATTATAGTGTATGAAAGTGTGTATGGAACACTCGGCGCGCGAGGCGGACTCGCCCTTGCCCGGTTTTTATTTACAATACAAAGCAACGGAGCGGCGTGGGCAGCTAGTATATAATAACCAAAAACTTTAATTTTTTCTCAAACCATTGCGTTGATGCAGAACCTTAGGTCCATTCATTCACAGTCATTTATTAAGGCTCGACCTTTGAAAATTAGTTGTCTAGTGAACATTTGAATATACTTTATAACGTAACAATTTTTCGGTCGGAAAAAATATATCATTATCTGCAAGATATGAAGTAATAATATATAGTTTTCATAGAAATCCATTTTAACAAAAAAAAGTAGAGAAAAAAAATCTCACCCCTATTTTTTCACTTGTAACCATTTTACTGCTACATTTTATATCAGAAAAAATGAAAATTTATAATCTTCTTCATAAAATACTGAACAATGACTTTATTTTCTTCCTTACTTAAATTTCGTAAGAATTTACCTCGTTTTATGAAATAGTCCGACTTTAGCGGGTGTACAAAAGCCTTAATACGCTTGCTTATCTGTACCTGATATTACATATAATGTGATATGACTGACGACTGCTTGAGTTGGCCGAATTGCATCAAAGTAGTCCATTAAAAAAGCAACTCTACGGACCAAGATAGAAGATTCCAATTCCAATTACATTTTTATTAAATGTCGGCGACTAAATAATCTCGACTAAGTATAACAAGAAATGGTTTTCGATTATGTTAACACGCGTTCAGAGGAAAACATATCGAATATCCAAATATGGTAGTGTCCCCCATGTATCTGCTATTGTTTGTTTGTGTTGACATTTTAATCCAGTTTGTGGGGAGTTGCCTCCATACATTGCCTTGCAAAAAGTGGAGAGGAAAATGTTTTGATTACATTGTTCATGAATGAAATGAAAAAAATGTAGTCTCACCTCAGGCCATGTGTGCATTTGCAACCATCAGCATTTGAAGGGGCCATTTTTTGCTGTTTTTGACCTAGATGCCAAATTTCAGCTCAATCGGATACCGGCCAGAGACTGAACGGCTGAACATTGTTTATTTTGAAGAACAACTTACATATGTACTGTTTTTTTTTGCCGTTCGGCCTGCAAAGCGGCCAGTTACAGATATGGTTCTGGATAAACCTCTCTGGGGGCAGTATGGGCCGCGCAGACGGAAATTACATATAAACCGTGCAAATCAAATAACAATAACCTTAATTTCAAAGCCATGTAAAACAATTAAATAGATACAGTATGATTTGCGTCGGATTAAAAAGGGTTAAATTTACAAATCATGTACAAACGACAACACTGTTAACTGACCATCCTGTGTTTATATAGAATATAACCTTATTACAATGCACTTAAGGTGCACCGATGGTCAGTTAGCTGTGTTGTCGATAGTACCTGGGCATATTCATTAATTTATGTCCCTCAAACGGATAGTTACCGATAGTAACAAAACCGATATTCAATGTCAATCGCATGCATTTAGTAACAAAACCGACAGGTTAGACGTGACTTAAGTATCACTTTAATTAACCTTAACCTGTAATTTTTTTTAAACTCCCTACCCCCACCTATATAGTTACATGCTTACCCGGCAAGCAGATGAACGAGGGTTTGCAGAATGTAATATGTCACCAGCTGGCAGCACCGTGGCGAGAGGTCTAGGTGTCAAAATCCACCAATCATATTTAATCATCATCAATTTGATCGGTGGATTTTGACACCTAGACCTCTCGCCACGGTGCTGCCAGCTGGTGACATATTACATTCTGGAAACCCTCATTGGATACCATAATCGGAAATATAATAATAAATCGAATCGGGAATGGAATTCCGAAGATTCGGGAAACGGGTCTAACCGCTCTTAAACCAGAACGTAAAAATACGTGACGAACTTTCTCGAATAAAATGCTATTTTTATTGTGGCAGGCTTATTTCTGTTTACGAGTATAAAAATAAAATTATCTTTAGTTTTGTTAATACCAAGGATTGGGGTTTTAAGATAGAGTTCTTCAAGAGAGACTTCCGCGAGATTTTTGTGTTTAAAGGTGATGAAAGGTATATTTTCTTTGTTCTTGCATTATAAGTATAAAAAATACTCGGTAACCAACTAAATCTGAAAAGCGATTTTTTTAATAATTTTATTACTTTTGTAGAAAATTGTAATACTTTTAGTTACGAGTACCATGGCAGTGTTAAGTCATGAACTACATTAAGTGAACGCGAGGCAGACGCAGACCGCAGCCGGCTTCATTCAATATGCATTATTTATGTTACTGCGTCGTCCATACTGCATTACAATGCTTGATCAAATTCATAACATTTTTAGCGAAATAAGGTAAGTGAATAACTAACTACACACTAACATAGCATATTAGTTTCATTGTTACTAACATTTTATATGGATAATTATCGGAAATAAAAATGTTGAATTTGAATATGAATAAGAGCCCATTCAGGGCCAAGAATCGCTACGCGCTACGCTCGTAGCCGATCCCGTGATTTCCTCGTATGTAGCGGAAAGCGACTACGGCGGTCTGACGCATATGTGTCGTCATGGGCCCTGAATGTGTTAAAGTAATAGAAATATAAATTACAGTACACTACCTACGTATTAATGATAGAATTGATAGGTATTTATTATGGCGAGTTTTCTTACTTTCAACCTACCTAAAACATCTCGCGCCTTTCTACCACCTTACAGATATTTTAATTAGTAGGTAGCAGATCTTTTTTGAGTTTGGATATTGCTTTCTCCTGAACCAAAACCTGGATCAGCGCCAGCGACTGCTAAGTCCGATATAAATGCGATCATGTAGCTAGGCTGGTCCTCCTCCTCAGTGGTACACTCTTGACAGAGTGGTCGTGGTTGTTCCGATGGCGTACGAGGTTGAGGGTACGCGTAGATGGTTAATCTTCGTAGGTAATTTCGGCTTAAACTGCTTCCCTAGCAAAGTCTCTTAGTGGGGCAGAGTGCTCGATCAAATTGGGAGGAGTTGGTTCCTATCAAAACTTAAAGCTATGGACCTAACAAGTACTTACCTGAAAAAAAATTGGTGCTTTTGTCTAGCGTGTCCACATTATCATCTGAAACTGCCCTACTATATTCGTTGTGAGAGCTTTCTGTGGAAGTTTGCGTGGACGATTTCATTAGGTCTTGTCCATCGAGTGGGTGATCAGCCTCTAGATAGTTTGCCCTCTTCATGTCCCTGCACCACCATTCTTTCAATGGAGTGGTCGTTCCTGGATATGCGGCCAAAGAACTTTAGTATTCGCAATAGTACAGTCGACGAAAGCCGCTATTTGTCCTTGAGTTTCTTTATGATAGAGATGTTAATGCGGAAAGCGGTTCAAGGGATCTTCAACATTCTCCAACGGGTCGATTTTTAGGTGGTGCGCTAGCGCAAGGACGGAGGAAGTAGAGAAAGATTGGAAAGTCAAGACTTTTCATGAGTTGAATCTTGCTTGGTATTTTTGGTTATCCTCCTATCCAAATCTCATTGAGCTTCTCAAGTGCAGATCATGTAATGGCGCATCGTCTCTTGATTTCTTTGCATTGCATTGGAAGCATTGGATATATTGGAACAGGTATATGTATTTCTGAACAACATCATTGTTTGCAATAGCTAGGATGGTACGGAAAACCAATACAGAAGACATACAAAGTCATATTATATTGAACGTATTCATGAGTGTATTGATATCATTCACCGACCACAGAGTAGACAATACATTACGCCACTATCATCTCCGTTATCGGCAATCGATTATAGTAATAGAATCGTGTCCGAGTTACGTAAAACGACGTTGAAACGGATCGGAACGCCGTCAGCGCAACGGTGTGCAATACTTATAACTTTTAATCTAACGATCAGTTTATTATGAGTTCGATATTGTTATGAGAGCCTTTAATAGATGCTGCAAACACCACTATTGTAAGTACCTCACCACTACCACAATGTTGAGGTAGCTGAGATTATTCACTTAAGTATTCATTTAATTCAATATCAGGGGTCAATGTGACACAAATGGAACTATATTGCCTGGGTACGGTGACATCTGTCGTTTAGATCAATTTGTGAGTAAGTTTATGAATGAGTAGTAGGCACCCATATATTTACACTAGTTTGACTGTGCCATATATCAAAAAATGTATTAAAACAACAGATATCACCGTACCCAGACGCATATCGCCCCATAAAGTAGTCGTCCCCTTCGCACTAAGAGCGGTTACAGACTCCGACTTTTGGCAGCGATACAAACGCGCGATTCACGAACGCGCGACTGTCGCCCGACACCCGACACTAGCCATACACATCATCTGTCAGAATCACCTTTATCGATGCTGCGTGGTTGTAGCACTGCAAAAAGTATACAGCCGTGTGTAACCGCTCTAACATACTTTGCTAATAAGAGACGAAAAGCTTGAACTCTGATGTCGTTACGCAATCGTGTAAGCTACTTAGGCTTGTCAAAATATTCAGCACAAATAAAATAGAAAAATATCTTTACATGGACGTAACTGTTGTTTTATTATTATGTTATTATTATCATTATTTTTGACAATGACATCTACCAATATTGTATCTAGCGTAATTTATCAAGTATTTGTACACATAACTGTATTCCGACAAATAAAATTTTCTGATTCTGGCTAAGTACTGTTAATGGAATTTATCAGTTTACAAGTACGTAATCTAGTTAAATGTTGGTTGTGGTTAAATTATTTAAAACCACTAATAACAACTAATTTGTGGATTTCCATTGTAGTAGAATGATGAAGTGATGGATAACTAACTAATAAGGCCTTCGGATGATATTAAGTAGTTATTATTAATTGTATATTCCGTTATCCAGACATGTCTCAATACAGTAACTAATATTCGTTTTATCAACAAAACAACATTTGTTTTTCTCCTATTATTCTGTATCAGCATGAAGCAACAATTCAAGGGACTAAGGGCTTCTGTGATCTGTGGTACCGGTAAGTCATATTGTTTCCCTATGTCCGCTTTAGCCATTTGACCCGCATCTCTTTTGACGAGGGTCTTTGGGTAGCGGTAATAATAACGTTAGATATACTTATCATGTGTATATAGTTACTTACACATGATTAGTATATCTAACTGGCGTTATGTGAAAATGGTCACAACTCTTATATTCAGAGCAATGACGCGTAGTGGCAGTGTCCAAGAGGCACCCGGATATAAACAGCTTATGTTTATATAATGAAGTGTTGTTCTAAATCGAATACCTGACGACAATTTATTTTTTAACCCCTCCTCCAACTTCTTATCAACTCAACAAAGTCGCTTCCCGCTGTCTGTCCCTATGTATGCTTAGATCTTTAAAACTACGCAACGGATTTTGATGCGTTTTTTTTTAATAGATAGTGATTCAAGAGCAAGGTGTATATGTATAATACTCGTAATTAATATAGTAACAGTGCGAAGCCGGGGCGGGTCGCTAGTTATCAATAAACAAAGGAGATTGGGCAGATTTGTATGGACTCTGGCCTAGAAACCAATAATGACAAGCCATATATCATTGGAAAGGTTTTTTTCATATTCTACAACTTTTTGTAAGGCGGGAAATCTTGAATCGCTGCGTAAAAAAAGTTAAGTTCGTTCATCCATGATCAATTAACATGAAGCCAATCTTGCATTAGATCACGGAGTCCGATAACAAAGCCAAAGGTCAAGAAATCGCAAGGAAGTAACCAACGACGGTCTACAGGAACCGCTAAGAAAAACAGAATATTAGCAACGACGGAAAAGTGCAAAATCCATTTGAATAGCTGAATCAGAATGACACAAAAAAAATGAAGACGCATAGAAAACAAAAACATGACACAAACTCAGTTACAAAACCTTAATTTAGTCTGTTAAGCGATGCAGGAACTTAGTATCGAAAAAACCTATATAGTAAAGTTTCAACTCTTTTATGCAGCGATAACTTTTTTCACACAAAGATTTGAGACTACCTGCAATAGTGAAAGTTTTAGAACATAGAATAAGCTATCCTGTGACATATCGCTTGTCCTTATTGGTCATATAGGCCAATCTGCCCATCCTCCTTTACTTGGAATACTCTTTTTCTGTTTGACCGAATGAACACTTTAACATTGCCCTTAACACTATCAAACTTCCCATTACCTTCCTAAACTTCAACTCCCTATACAGGGTGTCCGCACGCGCTACATAATGTTCACAATTACCGCTATACATGGTGTTACGCGCATGACGCAACGATCATAACGCGCATATTAATTGCGCGTGCGCGGTGAAAGTGGCAGGAAACAAACGCTACCGGATTTGGGACCTGTGCCCTTTTGTATCTAGTTGAAAGGTTCTTGGATTTTGGGTGTCTGTTACGAAATAGTACCCTCGTGTCACCTATAAACTTGTGCATACCACATTGATACTAATATTGTAAAGAGGAAGGAGCTTTGTAAGTATAGTATATGTATGTAATGGGTAATCTCCGGATTCGTTCATCCGATTTAAAAAGTTATTTTATTTGCGTGTAGAATTCACTAGGACGGGCACTTGGACGTTTAACGTGAGTAATGTGAGTACAGATATTAAACTTTTAGTTCTAGTTTAAAAAATCGGTTAAATGTAACAAGAGTGCTGTTTTCGCCAACAAACTGCGTTGCAGTTTGGCGAAAATAATTAATGTATTTGTTATTGTATCTCCTGTGAATTAAAAAAAAAAATAACGGATAGTTATCCATTTTAATGCGAAAGTGTGTCTGTCTGTCTGTCCGTTACCTCTTCACGCTTAAACCGCTCAGCCGATTTAGATGAAACTTGGTTTATAGATGGTTTGAGTCCCGGGACTCCCGGGGAAGGACATAGCAAACTTTTCATCCTGGAAATCATCCACTAAGGGGGTAAAATGGGGGGTTTAAGTTTTCATGGACCTACGAAATAAAAGAGTTCAACGCGGGCGACCCGGCTGTGTGGAAAACCCCACTTCCTGGCCAGGGACCAGGGAGGAGTCACAACGGGCAGTAATAAGGAAAGCCGCAGATCGCATTTTTATGGTCAAATGTTCTTTGTTTTGTAAGTAAACAATAAAACGATATAGTAGTCTTGGCTGAGACCATGGAGGACTTAAGTACGATGCTCGATGACCTCAATAAAGCTTCCGAACGAGTTGGTCTAAGAATGAACATGGATAAGACGAAGATCATGTCAAATGCCCATGTAGTACCAACTCCCATTACAATCGGACACTTTACGCTCGCAGTTGTAGACGATTATGTATACCTAGGACAAACTATCCAGTTAGGTAGGTCCAACTTCGAGAAAGAGGTCAATCGTCGAATCCGACTCGGCTGGGCAGCGTTCGGGAAGCTACGGCACATCTTTTCGTCCAATATTCCGCAGTGTCTCAAGACGAGTCTTTGACCAGTGTGTGTTGCCAGTGATGATATATGGCACTGAAACGTGCTCGCTTACTATGGGCCTCATAAGAAGTAAACAAAATTATAAAATATTATACATTACATTACACAGGGCAAGAAACGAAAGCCAAATGCACATGGGCACAACTTTATACACAAAGGAGACTTTCTTAAATTTTTTCAATATTTTTTAGCTGTGCTCTTGTATAAAACGATTTTCCAATTTCTTATTCAATAAGACTTTCTGAATGGGTGACTTGCCTTGAATCACGCTCATCATTTGTTGAACTAGTTTCAATGAAGTAGATTTAGGTCTTTCACACTGGAGTATTCAGAATCGTATGTAAGAATTGGGATTATCTTTTTAAATGGACACATATGTATATCAACGGGTAAACTACCCTATTTTCTTTTATCCTCCGCCGTCACTGTATGGTATAGTCGAATTCTCCAATAGACAGACAACCTTTCAAAAATATCTAATATTATGTCAGTAACAATAAAGCCTCTGTAGATATTTTTGAAAGGTTGTATGTGTAGATATTGGAGAACTCGACTGTACAAAAATATACATATGTAGCAATTTACATACAGTAGGTATGTATAATTGGAGACTTATTTCTTTTTTATCCCAATTACCTCCAAAAGTGCCCCTAGCGTTCAATCCATTACGACTTTATTGATGTAATTAGGCCAAAAATCCTGTATCAATAATGTCAAATTTCAGCTACCTATGCGAAGCGAACTTTCAGTAAACTCCCTGTGACATACGGACAAACACTGTGCGATCGCTAAAGAGAGATTAAGCTTAGATACCCCTGGTCTACGCCACTCTGTATAATTGCAATGTTCCGAAATACCAAACGCATGAAAGACGAATGCCCGTCACCCAACGACTTAAATAATACTTGAGATTATTTGAGTTGGCCGAATTGCATCAAAGTAGTCCATTCAAAGAGCATCTCTATCACCCAAGAAAGAAGATTCCAATTCCAATGACAGTTTTATAAAAAGTCGGCCGTTTACAATAATATCAACCATATGTATAGGACCTATTTCAAAATTATCTGTTTTATCTTATTCACAACACAATAAGGTTCAATTCCGAATGCACTTCACACACAATCAGTATGAAGCCTGAGATGCGGATTACATTGGCAGCGTCCTGGCACCTCGGTCGGATTGTTTACGTAACGCTAGGAAACGGTCCACGGTCCCACTGCAACCGGTGCAGTGGGCAGACGCGGACGTAGGCAGAATTAGGTGTGCCTCAGAGAGGAAGTCAGAGGGCAGAAAAAGATATTGTAAACGAAAAATCGGGTAGTGCAATCCAGTGTTTGTCAAGTCGCGGCCCACTAGGAGGTCGCGTAGGCTCATTAAGGGGGTCGCATCTACTTGTTTTCTAGTTTTAGGGATGGCGGTTTCAGAGTTGATATTAATCAATGGATAAATATATAACAGGCAGACTGCATTTTTTATTTGTATTTAGAACCGTGAGATCTAATTAAAAAAAGTATTATACCACCATAACGTCGTATTGCCACACTAAAAATGATGATCACTGTCTTAACGAAATGTTAAACATACCTGCCATAACTGAGGTGTCAATGTCTGGAGATCAGCAAACTCACAGACTTTTGCAGGTATGAGTGGAACGGTGGCAACGGCAGGATAAGCTTGTTCAAGCTGCGGCATCCACGGGTTCTGCAAGAAAGAAAGAGAGCGACTGTGAACCAATCATAGGACCTATATAACACATTAAAACATTCTCCGCAAAGACTTTATTTAATTGCCAGTAGAATCGTTATTTTATACGTGTAAATAATTAAAACCTGTTATATACCTGCAGCTAACTATGCAACTTAGGATGTAAAAAAGTCACAAATAACATTTAAAATAATATAACAAGTGGAGCTAGGTTTTTTTCTTTTTTAATCTCGGCACCGCAGTGTTGTTGGAAAAAGAACGGTTTTGCCCAAACGATTAATTCTCAAATGTTTCATATCATCTACGAATACTTTCGAATAAAAAACTACCTAAGTTTTAAATTTAAAACATTTCCACACCATAATAGTTACACAGTATGTTAAATTCATCACCACTCGTTTGCGTCGGTGTTTAAAAAAACCTATTTAAAACGAAATAAGTACGTGTTGTTGCGGCATAAAATGTCTATAAACCGTCGCAGGCAGAATACCCAACCATTCAAACCGTTCTACATCACCATTCTCTGCCCGCAACGCGCTCAGTTGCCCCCCCAACTATGGAAGCGACCGCACGCGTCCCGCAGTGTAGTGAAGAGTGAACAGTGCTGTGTTGTGTACTTACGTGAACATGGCTAACCTAACGCTCCAGTACTTGGATGAGTTGTCGTTTGTCCTGAACAGCAGGAGGCATCTGTCGCAGCAGACGAAGGCTTCCTCGGTGGGCGACCTCCTCAACCCTGATGAGGTGAGATATGCACGGGTAAGGTAAAAGCAGTTGGATTAACTAGTTAGAAAATTAAGTCGCAGTCGTAGGTCACCCTGTATAGGATTAAAAATAATTGATACTACGACGGGCTGGACTAAAAATAGTTTTTTTTTAAATATCACGATCACAACGGTATCCCCGTATGGAGTAAAAAATTGTCTCCATCCATGACCATCCATGACGTTTATACGTACAAAGTAGAGCTAGAACTCAAATAGGAAAACCAAAAAAAAGAAAAAATATATCTATCCTACCACAACGGTCACCCTGTTTCTCTTTTTTTTAAGAAGATTTTATTTAACTCGCAATGTACCTATGTATGTTTGTCCGGGTATAGTTTGTATGACAATTCAGTATTATGGTACCATCGACCTGATCTGATGATGGAGACAGAAGGCGGCCGTGGGAATTCAGTGCTTAACCGACGTAACCCCGTTGAGTTTGGGCTCGTTAGAATCGTCTCAATGAGTAGTTTATGACGGTATAGAGAAAAGTACAGTCGGCAATAAAAGATTGCATCAAAAATTAAATTACAGAAACTTTTAATACTGCGACAGCGGCAATCTTGCATACAGCCTGCCTGGCAATCACATGTGTGTTTACTTTTATAACAAATTATCTATGTAGTTGAATTAACTTTAAACACGCTCATTTAAAAATCATGGGTGCAATCCTCGGTCACCCGTATGTAGGTATATATATCTCATTAATAATCAGAATTTGCTGAAGCTGTAGACCATTAAGAACCTGGATAATTTGTAGATTGAGAACTAGGCTATTCGATTATACTAGAATATTATACCAGAACATTGAGAACTAGGCTACCGAATCTCACCGTACCATAAATATTAGGGGACAATCTTACACAAATCGACCTAGTCCCAAACTAAGCAAAGCTTGTACTATGGGCACTAGACGACGATAAACATACTTATATAGATAAATAAATACTTAAATACATAGAACACATCCATGACTCAGGAACATATATTCGTGCTCATCACACAAATAAATGCCCTTACCGGGATTCGAACCCAGGACCTCTCGCTTCGTAGGCAGGGTCACTACCAACTAGGCTAAAGCGGTCGTCAAAACCATATCGTAAAATCTGAATGTTTGATATTCCTAAATAATTATTCATTTATTTCTTTATTTTGGCAATGTTTTTCATGCTAGCTAGGTTCGTCTACCAGAGATCTATAGGCGAATAGTGATCTTTTACTTATTTTTTGTTTATGTGCCGGAAAAGGGAGGTTGTTTACGCACATTAGGAACGCCTGTTATTTGCCTAGTAGACCACGAATGCCCTTTGCGGCATTTTGGCGAAGGGCTATTTTCAAATTACATATAGGTACAGTCAAGTGCACAAATATGTATCGATTTTAACCTCTCATAAATATGTACCGAAACCCTAATCCGCTGAGCATACCTACGAGCGATGGGACATATTTATGAGTAATTTGTATGCACCCATATTTTTACACTGAACTGTATTCGTATAGCATAGAATTTACTTGAATTAAGAATTTGACACTATACAAAGCTAAGATTAATGTAGGGCAAACTGGAATGTTATCTCACTCATATTTGGAATAGCCCTACTGGGAAAGTACCTTCCACCTATCTAGTTCTGACTAACTGTAATGGTTCAGCGACCAAGCTAGTCTTGGCCACGAGTTTTCGCCATTTGTCCCGATCTGGTACTATTTCTCGCCAGTTTATGACTTGAAAATCACGCGGGTCAGATTCGACGACGTCGACCACAGATATAGATATCTATATCTGTGGTCGACACTAGATAACTTAAACACCTCAATCTGTATGAAAACCGACCGTGTCACTTTTTTCTACCTACTTTGTCGTCACACGGGCGAATTAGTGATCTGAATTCCCCGTTGTCCGCGCAAAATCGATTCTGCAGTAAGGAATTTCCTTAATATTCACGGCCAAAACCCGCTACCACAACAGACGCGCGCGGAATGTAAGTCGGAGTGCTAACTCGGAGTCCGAATTCTGACACGCGAAGTACATGCATTTGCGTGATCTATCTATGTATGCATATCTATATTTGTGACGTCGACGTTTCAACGATACTAGGGACGTCCAACCGGTCGCCCGGCTGGATTTAGTTTTCATCATCATCACATCACCCGAAAGACTGCTGCTGGACATAGGCCTCCCCCAAAGAGTGTCAAAGTGACCGGTCCTGCGCCACCCGCATCCAGCGAACTCCCGCGATCTAGTTCTAGAATAATGATTTTATCGTATTTACCGAATTTACTCTTCAAGCATAGAGCTCGTTTAATAAAATCCACGGGAGAAAATTTAGTTACGTTAACTAAACATATTCTTATTGTATTTACATATTTTTAAATTCAATAGGCAATCAACTCTTTAATTTAATTTGCATGTAATATTGAAAAAATTGATAACGTGGGCGATCTGCCAAAACAATGGTATGCAAGCGAGATGTCAAGGTGACGTCTGTAAACAAACTGTAAAAAAGTTGAAACTTTTTTAATTGCTTGACTTTGGCTGTGGAATTTTGTGATTTCAGCCAGTAAATTAAATCAGTCTGCTCATTCAGCCGTGTCACTCAAGAGTAACTGAGATCATCCGTTTCTTACGCCAAAGAAAAGGATGTGTATATCCAGATGCAATTCAAGATATAAATGGAATACCTTTTTCGATATATAGTTTATTATAGGCATACTAATCTCGTAGTTTTAGTCACTTTATGAATTGCTGAACCGACATGATGAGACGAGGCGAACTTTGCTCGGCGTCATGTCGTGGGTGAACTGACATGGACGGCCTTATCACACAATAAGTGACAATATATAGAGCGTCCGTCACTGGCTGACACCGTTCAATAGAACGAGACGGACGCTTTATCTTGTCACTTATCGCGTGATAAGGCCGACCATGATACGGGGTCTGGGACGAAACAATTTTTCCCGAATATGAGACTAAAGCTATGTACAATAAGCTAAAGTGCATCGATTTTTCATTCCGTAAATCTCCATATGGTAAATCAAATCGAAATCGTTAACAGTCGTTGGTATTTTATAAATTATGTTTTATTTCCGCTTCTAATCAGTAAAGTTGGTCAATGGAATGTTGTATATTGATAGTTTAAATATAATATTTCCTTAAAACTGACTAATACATGTCCTAAAGGTGGTCATTGTTTGTATATGGTTGGTGTTATCAAGCAAGAAATGAAGGCTTTTACACTATTATTGATGTGCAAGGTTTAAAGTTTTAGAGAATATTTATATTATGCTGCTGCATTATGTTATTATATTATTATAGTGTTAGATTTCACGTTCTGCCAAACATCAGCTGACTATGGGCCTCATAAGAAAGCTCAAAGTTACCCAAAGGGCAATAGAGAGGGCTATGCTGGGAGTTTATCTGCGTGATCGCATCAGGAATGAGGCTATCCGCAGCAGAACCAAGGTAACCGATATAGCCCTCCGAATCGCTAATCTTAAATGGCAGTGGGCGGGGCACATTGCACCTAGAACCGATCGCCGTTGGGGCGGAAAGGTTCCTGAGTGGCGAACACGTGCCGGAAGACGCAGCGTGGACTGATGACCCGGTAAAAATCGCGGGATTCCGCTGGATGGGGGTGGCGCAGGACCTCTTTGGGGGAGGCACATGTCCATCAGTGGACGTCTTTCAGCTGATGTGATTCTGATGAAATATCAGTGTATTTTGGGTATGGCATACAGTATGCTATAGGATGTGTTAGGCTGGGTTCACACGGCATTGTCCTGCACGTTTTCTGCACGTTCATTCGGTTTGCTTGACAATTCAGGTGAGTATTCGTTTAAACGTATAAACAACATTTTGTATGTGCCACTATGTAGGTATACGTTTAGATGTATACTGCAAAACGTGCAGGACAATGCCGTGTGAACGAAGCCTTAGGGTATTCAACAAGTCTGTTCTACTTGATGAATGTTCTTTTTCCTATAAGAGTTATGATGACGATGGTCATGACGTGTATTCATTATATCCCTCATCAGAGACAGTGCTCTTAGTAGTGTTTTCCATCTATTTCTGTCCTGGACTGCAACCTCAACCACCTTACAGCCAAAGCTCGTTGAGGCAGCCTCCAAGAGTTAGTATAGCAATATCTTAACTACGGCCTAACTGCCCGTGCCGCTGTGAGCGGGGCGTGCAACGTGCATATAAAACAAATGCCATTTTTATGGACGCTCCACGCCCCGCTCGTAGCGTGCACTTAGGCCGTATACTTATAAGTTATACAATCAAGCAGTTTGAAAAAATAAACTTAGGATACTGCTAGTGCCGTACATATCTAGCTTTAAGTGTAGTGTAGTCTAGGATTTACAGCCGTTAATAATACCACTACCGCATTCCTATCCATTTGATAGTTTCTAAGAAATTCTAGATAGACGAGCTTAACTAAACGTAACGCATTTTTTTGCTGACCACACTGGGCAGTGAGCGATTCACAACGATTACCACTCGCCTGAGAAAAACCAGTGTGAGGGTGAATATCCACCCATTATATTATTTTACTAGCTTCGCTTCTGCCCGCGATTTTGTCCGCGTGGAACTAGTTTATATCGTAAATTCATACAAATTTTCCTTTTTCTTTAAATCACTCCCTAAGGGGGATAAAAACTACCCTATGTCCGTCCTCGGGGCTCAATCTCTATACCAAATTTCATATAAATCGGTTCAGTTATTTAAGCGTGAAGAGGTACCTAACAGACAGACATACACACTTTTGCATTTATAATAATAGTATGGATACGCTGCATGCAAGCAAGCTCCCCCCACAAAGCTCATCAAAGTGCATTACTAGTCCACCTTACTGACCTGACCCCGTAGCATGGACGGCCTTATCGCACGATATGTGACAAGATAGAGCATCCGTCACTGGCTGACACCGTTCAATAGAACGAGACGGACGCTCTATATTGTCACTTATCGCGTGATAAGGCCAACCATGACACCGGGTCTGGTAAAGATCGCGGGAATGACGCTACGAAAGGTATTTCGTAGAAATCTATAGAAACCAATAGTGTCGCTGCGACACGTCGTCTGCTATTTCTGTCTGTAGTCGGCGAACTTGTCCCTTGCAACTACGAATCTCGGGTACATATAATAATAATATACTGCATGTAATATACTGGAAGCGATTGGTGAGGTTGTGAATCGTATAGCGTTAAGCCCAGTGATTTTTGCCATAGCTACTAGGTAAGCCCAGCGTTGGTCGGGGAGCGGAACAGACGCGGTCCAGCGGCGGTGAGTTCAAGCTCGTTCATCTATAGCGTATGATAATATGGGGACTTTATGCTTTATTCAATCGACCGTGATTATGAATCCATTTATCGATCACCGACGGTTACCTATCTGAATCGCTTAAAATTGTTTCCGTGTTGTTCCCCAACTGTATCGTTTGTCCGAGTTTTCATTTGCCCTGCCGTTTTGCGAGTGTGCGGGGTATATAATAAACGTGCCAACATCATTGATCGCGCTGTTTTTACGTTACGTTACGAACAGTCAAGTGAAGCCAAACCACGTACAAACAAAACCAAGCTACTTCAAGTTTAGCACACGCTCACGCACACATATACAAACAAAATTGCACAAAACTCCTCAGCACGTGTCGCAATGCTGTCAAGATTGTGCGATTTAATTTGTTTAGCGTGTGCTAAACTTATGGGGCTTGGTTGAAAACCGGTTGGCTTCAAAAGACTGTTCGTAACGCTCCGTCTATCTTTTTTTCTTGGTCTGAGACCTAAACAGGAGATTTGTTAACAGAGAACCTTAAACGTAGTACGTTATATTCTGTGCCACTATTTTCTCTGTGTAGGTATCGATGGTGTTCCTCAGTGTTCCTGGTGGTGAGACACTAGTGAGTAAGGTCGCCAGAGCTCCCGAGGATGTGCTGTGTTGACAGTGAGGGACTTGCATTGGTATCTTCCTTGTTCTTCTCGTGTCGATGCTTTCCCGTGTCGTTTGTTTATATTGTGCGGGGCCAGAAATTGGCGATGGCTAAAGCCGTATTTACCTTAAACGTAGTACGTTATATTCTGTGCCACTGTTTTCTCTGTGTAGGTATCGATGGTGTTCCTCAGTGTTCCTGGTGGTGAGACACTAGTGAGTAAGGTCGCCAGAGCTCCCGAGGATGTGCTGTGTTGACAGTGAGGGACTTGCATTGGTATCTTCCTTGTTCTTCTCGTGTCGATGCTTTCCCGTTTCCTTTGTTTATATTGTGCGGGGCCAGAAATTGGCGATTAAAGCCGTATTTACCTTAAACGTAGTACGTTATATTCTGTGCCACTGTTTTCTCTGTGTAGGTATCGATGGTGTTCCTCAGTGTTCCTGGTGGTGAGACACTAGTGAGTAAGGTCGCCAGAGCTCCCGAGGATGTGCTGTGTTGACAGTGAGGGACTTGCATTGGTATCTTCCTTGTTCTTCTCGTGTCGATGCTTTCCCGTTTCCTTTGTTTATATTGTGCGGGGCCAGAAATTGGCGATGGCTAAAGCCGTATTTGTCGCGTCACGGAGGTCTTGTCTGGAGCGTGTGTACGGCACGCCGCACGCCGGGCAGGAGAGCATATGCGCCTTAGTTTAAGGAGCAGGGTTCGAAAGGATAATTATCAATGATAATTATCACGATAATAGGGATGATGACTAAGATTTTTTTATGATGTCTTTTTGGAGAGGAACAAATGTTTGTATGGGAGCAACTACAATTAAAGAACATAAATACCCAAAAATTTGAGACAAAGATTAACCTCGCTGGCGGCAGCGCAAAACGCTTCATACTGATTGACACACAGGTATGACGTTACAATTGACATTTGTACTAATCGTATGAAAAATTAAAATCGTATTGTTTCGCTCGCGAAATACTGCGTTTAAGTAGGTACATAGTTGTCATACAATTTTGTTTCTATAAAAGCGTAATGATTCCATTGGTACCTAGCTTTAAATTTGGTTGACCATCATTTCATAAAAAGCGTTTCATAAATGATCATTTTATAAACAACGACGCACAAACTATTCATTTCACAAACCCATCATTACTCAAAATGCTTATAAGTACTATAAATCATTATTTGACAAATATTCATTTAGCAAATGTTATACTTCATAAAAACATTGAATGTTAAATTGTCATTTTGAAAATGATAATTTACCAAATAAATCGTTTATAAAATGGGTCAAATACCTATCTGTCATATCACGGTATCTCGCGGACTGGCCAAGAAACATTCGTGTAATAAATTCCTAAAAAAAGTATACTATTTAAACATAAATCGGTTTGGTCGCAGTTTTTCCTAACACTCCTCCTCGCTTCGCTCGTCGTCGTACCTACACTGACCTGCCTTAAAGTAGAATACATAGGTAATCCACCTGTTATGTCAGTACATTTTAAGCCCTAAAAGTTTTTTAGTCTATGAATGATAACTTACTTGCACACTTTACACTTTTAGACTTATCCGTGTGCTCATGCAGACTTATACAATACCTGTATAGAATTATACAACTTGTGGTTTAAAACTTTATTTATAAACTGTATTTACCAAACAATGCATTTTCTTAAACGTTATTTTACCAAACGTTACTTTGCCAATTGTCACGAATAATAAATGAGTAATTTGTCAAATAATGATTTGTAATATGATGTTTTTTCAATTAAATGATTTGTCTAATGAACTCTTTGTAAAACAATATTTCAGGAAACGACTAATTTGTTAATTGTTATTTTGCCAAACGTTGTTTATAAAATGAATATTTGTGAAACGTTTGTTATGAAATGATTGGATACCTTTAAATTTACTCTTGGACAACAAAAAAAAAATATTTTTTCAAAACTTTCATGGTTCATATCTTTTTATGATGTTAATTATATTTTATAATTTATTACGATAATTTGATGGTTTACTATCCATTTAGCATCACTACGTTATCAATTTGAACATGAGGCATCATGCCTACTGTCGTGATAATAACAGATGTATAATTATCGATTGATAATAACAAAAAAATGCGCTCGTAAAAGTGAACTGTATTCGAAGTATCCGAACGTGTTTTCCTCACTTGCGTACCTATATCCAAACGCACGAAGTGTCAACGTGACGTGCCGTGCCGTGGAGATTCCCCTTACAAGAAAAATTCAGTTCGGATTATGCAAAGTTGAGCGAACTCGAGTGTCATTGGTTCTTATACTGGTGATGATTATCTTGATAATTTCGAACCCTGTAATAAGGAGTCGGGGCGTCTGAGCTCAGGATTTTATCCAGTTTTCCTTACTGCGGCCGGCGTATCTTACTGTCGACTAAACACATCAAATTCATAAATACTTTTTTGGTGTATGCCTAGACATACTGGAAACCTAGTAGGTAGTCTTACCAGTATAACCACTCGGTGTCACTAATTAGTTGTGCAATTTAATTAATACACTTTTAACACATGTCTTAATGGAAGCAAATTGACTGGCCACGAAAGCAAAATCAATTTATTCGCATTTCAATTTTATTGCGCTGTTCCACAAAATATATCAAGATTTTTATATTGAACTATGGAAAAAAGCAAAAAATGCTAGTAATCGCAATCGTTTAGAATGCAGAAAGGAAATGTAACGCCATTACACAACGAAATATAACATAAATCATGAATCTACATATGTATACACACATGTATAAGTACCTAGTTACATACAATTAGGTATGTCAGTAGTAGCGTGGTTAACCGTTGGACTTTGTTTTCAGACTAAGTAGGTTAAACACCTATTGATGAATATACTTAAATTATATCTTATTGTGCATGGGTTTTAAATAAATATTGCTCATTAGATTCGTTTTGATGAGCAAATAATAACAGTGGAGGTACATTAAATAAAAACTAGAATTAAACTAAAACTACTTAAGAGTCCGCAGTAAGCTCGGCCGAATTTCACCTTCCCATACAAACGCAGTTTCGTTCTCATTATAAAACGACGTGTTGGATTATGACGAAAGTTTGCATATACAATGACATGCGGTATATCTATGTCTGTAATTAGTTTATATGGCTCCAGTTTATAAAACAAACGAAATACAGCAAAAACAAGTTATTGTGTACAATAAAGTGCTTACATACATACATACAAGTTTTGTATGAAAAACTTAAATTCGCTGTATTTTTTTACTATGGTATCTGAAGGTACATAAACTAATTACAGACCTGGATATACCTCATGTCATTGTACATGCAGTTTCGTCACAATCCAACACGTAGTTTTAAAATGAGAGCGTAACTACGTTTGTATGGAGAATCGAGCTTCCTGCGGATTCTTAATGGATGTCTCCCAGATCAGGCCCCTGCCTAAATAAACATAAACTGTATAATATTTGAATGAAAAGTTGTTACACAATAGTTATTTACGATACAAGTGCCAAAAATAGGAAATTCGCAACGAGTGGCGAATCACCTATTCGCACGTGTATCGTACAACGTTTTACTGTACATATGGCTCTTTAAAGTTTCGACATATGCACGAAAAGTGCTCTTTTCCGCACTAGTGCGGGAAAGTAGCACCATATGTACCTACTGGAAATTATATTTTGAGTAAGTACATGAAATCCTGTATTGGCAGAGGGGGTAGACAGAGCACATGATGTTTACTTTATGAAAATAAAATATAAATAGGTACATATATACTTACGGCCGTATTTATAAACGTCTACAAGCCTATTTTAACTAAAATGTCGTTATAAATTCGTTTGTCTTTAGTCAATTTGTGTTTTATGAGTAAGGGGGTTAGTTGTAAGTCTTAACTTAGACGGTTAAACTCGTTACCCTTTTTTGACTTTGGCGTAGTCAAGTAAAAAGGATAAAAGTCAGTTACAACAAAGTTTTCACCTGTATTTATTTATTTAAACTTTATTGCACAAAAGAAAAACTATTCGTATAAAAGGCGAACTTAATGCCATATGGCATTCTCTACCGTCAAACCTCAAGGCAAGGCGGAAAAGATTGTGGGCAGTACATTAACAAAATAAAAAAATAACATTATAGTACTCCTATACAACATATGTACACAATTTCAAATACATAAATAAAATGAATACTTACATACACAAATAAATATACTAAACATAAATATACAATACATACATACATACATACAAGCGAAATTTTCAAACCAGAAACTTTGATACTACTCGGATCCGCCAGCAAAGAAATGTATCATTCATTCTATTTCCGATAATTTTCTATGATAACAACGACAAAACTGTCGCCAAATTCCTTCAAGAACCGAGTTCAAGGATTCCATTTCGCCGCGGAACCCTGAAAACTATATTTAAATCAAATCCACATTGAACAGCGTAACATCCGTATAAAGATTTATTACCCTCTCTCACCTCTCGCTATTGCAATCCCAACCTTATACCGACGCAGTAAGGTGTATAATTCGTGAACTGAGCCGTCCCCCTCTGCCACAGCAATCTGAACCTTAACTCGTCACAATAAGGTGTATGGTTGGTAAACTGATTCGTGAATGACAGGAAATGGGGACAGATACAGGATGATGTCAATTGTATCAACGTACTTGGTTTTGCCCTTGCCGGGATAATCTTGCGATGCAATATGTGGGTGCATAG
This sequence comes from Epinotia bilunana, assembly GCA_947049275.1. Lineage (NCBI taxonomy): Eukaryota > Metazoa > Arthropoda > Insecta > Lepidoptera > Tortricidae > Epinotia > Epinotia bilunana. The sequence continues at coordinate 2,965,044 of OX346271.1, read as the reverse complement.
TGGAGACAATTTTCAGTGTCAAAAGGCCAATTTATGCCATTCAAGTTAAGAGTCTACAGTAAGCTCGGCCGAATTTCACCTTCCCATACAAACGTAGTTACGCTCTCATTTTAAAACTACGTGTTGGATTGTGGCGAAACTGCATATACATTGACATGAGGTATATCTATGTCTGTAATTAGGTTATATTGTTCCAGTTTATAAAACAAACGAAATACAGCAAAAACGAGTTTTGTATGAAAAACTTAAATTCGCTGTATTTTTTTACTATGGTATCTGAAGCTACATAAACTAATTACAGACATAGATATATCTCATGTCATTGTATATGCAAAGTTTCGTTACAATCCAACAAGTAGTTTTAAAATGAGAGCGTAACTACGATTGTATGGAGAAACGAGCTTACTGCGGACTCTTACAGATATTTAGATTACATCTATTGTAGATATTGGGTCTATACTCGGTCAATTGAAAGCGCTAAGATTGAATGTCGAGTTCTGAATAGAAATCTGAGGATCAACCTGACGAGGGGCTATTTTGGAGACATTTCATTGGCGTCAATCATCATATCGGTCGAAAGACGGCCACTGCTGGAACATAGAGGCCTCCCCCAAAGAGTGCCAATGTGATCGGTCCTGCGCCACCCGTATCCAGCGAATAATCAGTGGACTGATGATTTAAAATAGACATCATTAATTATGGATTAAAATTTAATCATTAAATGGAGTCGTATCATAGCCCCGTTTTGCAACAATTGCAACCAGCTTCAGTTAGCGACCACCTGAAGAACAAAACTTCAATTAAAGATAAATAACACTTCTAAAGATCCTAAAAATAGTGAGTGTGTGCGCATTTTTTGGTGATTATTTAATAAATCTGAAATTATGAAATAAAAAACAAGTAGACGCCGGTCGCCTGGTCGCTAACCGGTATACTAAGCAACTGGTCGGTGGTCGGTAACCAGAGTTGTGACTTATTTGGAATACTTGTATTTAAAATTCAAATACAAAATACGTATTTTATATTTTGTACTTAAATACTTTTTTTAGTATTTTGTATTTTATTTGAAATACTTTTCGAAATGTATTTGATATCTGTCAAATATAAAATACTTTTTTACTGCTAAGGTACGAAAGTATTACCTTTACCACTTAAATTTTCAAGTGAATGGGTCAGCGATTCGGCAAATGGCAACTAGAGGCGCTGCAACTTTGAAAGTCTATGTGAAAAATGTCAGTTAAAACGAAATGAACGTTATTATCTGTGAAACAATGACGTTACGCTTCGCTTTTTAACGGGATTGACTTCGATTTTGTTTCGATTACTTTTGAAAGTATTTTATTTTAATAAAGTATTTTGAAAATACCTATTTTGCATTTAGTATTTAAATACAAAAAGCAAAAGTATTTTGCATTTTGCATTTGAAATTCGAAAAGTATTTGCATTTTCTATTTAAATACTTTTTTTAAGTATTTTATACATCTCTGTCGGTAACCGGCGCAACGGTATTGGGTTAGACTCGTACATTTTGGCTTAACTAAATAAGCTGACTAGGCGTCTACATCCGCAAACAAAGGTTTTGTGGAAAATTGAATGGTACAGAATCGCCACAATGCGCATGAAATCAGTAAAATGATGAAAACAACGACCTTCGCCTTTGTGCGGTGACATAGAACAGTAATGGCCCCCGTAACGAACCAGCAACCATTCTGAAAAACTACAATAACCTACAGTACCGGATCTAATCCATATGAAGTGTGGTCACTAAATAAAAAATCAATAATGTCATACTTTCTCGAAAAAGGATTAAAATGTAGTCAAATGGACAAAAATCAACGCAAGAGGTTAAAAAATCACGAAGTTATAAGTGTCCAAAGTTTTGAGAAGGGGTATGTTCTGTCCCTTTTTCGCAAGACGCAACTGACGTTCGCATCTTGTGACGTTCGGCGCCGCCGTCGACGCGGCTCGCTCTGCGGCAGCCTCGCATATTGTGACGTCACACACTGTTTGCGATTTTTCACTCTCTAACGTTTTAGCTTCGTAATTCTTTGAGATATCTGAATGGGATTTTCGTGATTAGAGAAGAAAAAAGTAAACATTTTTTTTCGCCCCAGTCGGCTAACGCTCCATACAAATGTAAAAAAAATCGCATAAAAAAAAATCTCTTCGTTTTTTCTTATCAGAACACGATACCTGTTATGCCCTTGATCGGTTCCCACCCCATTTTACACCCTGTATAGTTTTTTTGTCCTTCAGTTTATCGAAATAAAAAAAAAACTACATGAAAGACTGGCTCTATTCGCGAATCTACAGCTCACAGAGCCACAAGCATTAAGTACTATAGGCTTAATAGGTATATTTTATGAAGTTGAAGTAAAGCATACTACGTGATATATCTGCGGTTCGGCCGCAGCCACTTGCGGTCAGTATCGGTGCGCGGTGTTGGTATATGTTTAGAAACAATGTAACTATGTTTCAACGTAGGTAATCTTTTTGGTTTGACTTCATAGTACTTATTATAGGTATACTATTAAAATATAAACGGGAAATAATAAAGCTATACGCTGTATAATTTATCGGTCGGATCTTTATTGTTAAGCATTAAAGTATTTATTTTCTAAAGTACCTATATACAAGATGATAACTGACATTAACTAAATTAAATTAAAACAAAAATTGAATCTAATAAAATGGCCTCGAGGCATTGTACCGAGGATGCTGGCGACATTTCCCCGCTGAATTGCAATGCTGATGCGTCGCGAGAAAGCCGCCATCTCTTCGGTCACCAGACCCCGTATCATGGTCGGCCATATCACGCGATAAGTGACAAGATAGAGCGTCCGTCTCGTTCTATAGAACGGTGTCAGCCAGTGACGGACGCTTCTCTTCTTCTTGTCACTTATCGTGTGATAAGGCCTTCCATGCTACGGGGTCAGCACGGCTAACATGCGACGGCGCGCGAGCTCTCTCGATTCTCGCACTATACGTCTCTTTCTTATTAGAACATTTAGAACAAGAGATATAGTGCGAGAAAAATCGAGAGTATGTCGCTGCCGTCAAATGATAGACGTGCAGTTACGTAAACCAGACGTAGCATTAAAGTATTTTTTATGTCGACTCAGTGTTGGAATTTTTAGGTTTTTTTTATTATAAAAAAGGCACACTAGAATTCTGCAGCTCGCATGAGTCGCATGGCCACTAGTTGTTAGTAATTAGTACATTTGAGAGTTGAAATCTATATCCCCTCGCTTTTGCTGTAAGAGGAAACTAATATACGTTGTCAATATGGAGATAAAATTAATTGAGTTTCTATTTGCTGAGATGGATCTATAAAACATCACTTCGTTTTAAGAGAGAGATATAACTACAGAACACTTGGCCTCACCTTGAAAAAATCTAGGTTGAAGATTTCTACATTGAATATCTAATAGGTATTTAGAAATCATGCTAAGTTTTCGATCTGATCTAGCTAGCTGTTTTGCTTTAGGGTCCCGTAAATAATGGCGGTTTATCTGCCCTACACATAAAGGGCCAGATTTTCATAGAATACCTATGAATATTAAATATGGCAAATATTAGTTGTCTATTCATTTTCGCCTGACTTTAATAAAGGACGAAGTTCTTAATTCATCGAAATCTTTTTTGTGTACTTATGTTCCCCGATTACCCGAGGACGAATGGACCGATTTGGATTTTATTTTTGTTTGTAAGGGTATCCTTCCCAGGTGGTCCCATGGTCAGGGTCTGATGATGGAATCCTGAAGAAATCGAGGGAATTCTTCAAATAAGTTGAAGTACTAAATTGAAGTCACTTACAACTTGGTTAAGTATTAAAGTAAATTATATATTCTCTCTGTTTTTTTAATACAACGACGGTGGCAAACTAGCGTACGACCCGCCTGATGGTAAGCGGACACCGCAGCCTATAGACGCATGCAACTCCACAGGAGTAACATGGGCGTTGCCGACCCTTGATATGTTTGAGGATTCGCCGTGTTGACAGCTGAATGAACGAATGTCCTTGCTCTCAACACATCCTCGGGAGCTCTGGCGACCTTGCTCACCTCCAGGAACACACCCTACTACAGAGCAAGTATAGCAGTATTATTATGACTGTGGTCTTCTGCAAGGCGGAGGTACTTCCCCAGTTGGGCTGCTCCTAATTCGAGCGGGATGACATTTCGCTGTGCCCTACCTCACCAAAGCTACCTCTCCTTCTAATCCAGAGAAACTGAGATGTAAATGAGATTCCTTGAAGGATTTAAACAATATTGGTTGATCTAAAAATCGTCAAAATGTCGGTCATAACCAATAAATTAACATGCAAATATCTTTTACATTACGTGTTACTTTTACAACCATATCTCGCCCACTTACATTCAAAACTAGACCTTCCTCTATGATATTATATAGTTCAAACTCCAACCAGCCTCGATATATGAAGATGTAAGCTGTTTAGGTAGATTGGGCGCATGAGTTGAATTAAGTAGGGTCCAATCTTGAGAACAATTTAGTTAAGTGCCTAGGGTAGGTCTTGAAATCTTAAATGTATGAGTTACGGGGCTGAACGTGATTTGACTTGGCTCATAACTTTTGTACAGTCGACTTTAATGTTATGTAACTTACACTTTAAGAGAAATGCCTACCTGTGATTTTCCCATACAAACGCTCTCGACTGTTTCCTCTCTGGTTTTTGAACATAGAGCAATGAATTTTTCAAATAAGATCAATATCATCAATATGTATGCCGCAATGTTTTGCTTTTTTGGATATTTTTATTTTAAAGAAACTTACAGCGCCTTGAAAATCGCAAAAACGGCAATTCGTTGCCGTATATTTGCCGGATATTTGTTGTCATACAAATATGACAACAAATATCAAAAAAATCAAAACTTAGCGGCGTAGATTATTTCTTCTTCTTGTAGTTCCCAAAATGTTATAATGATTGGTTGCGTTTTGGAGGAGGAATCAGTCGAGAGCGATTCCTCGATTTTTGAGTTTTTTGCGTGGGATTTTTAGTCCGAGCTGCAGTTGTCCTTATCGCACTAATTGGAGCCGTCATACGGTCAAAGGTATCATTAAAGTAAAAATACCAGTATAGGCAGCCCTCATTTAAATATCCCTTTGTTTTTGCACGTATATTAAATGATTGCATATTGTATTGTCGGCTACGGTACTCGGTAACGTACCATGTAGCATATTAACGAAGTTTTTGCATGCAAGTTAATGGAGTGATGTTTTTATGTAACTAACTGTACATTACGGTCAATCGCTTGCGATAAAGCTGATAGTTTGTTTCCTTACTTTAGTTATCTCATTACACAAATTCCATATAATCCAACACATTTTGCTTAATAACAATATGTATATGTAGTAGAGACCGTTTTCTTTCTTCTGCGGCCGATCTGGGGGCCTAGACAAGGTTACAATCGACAAGCGCTAACGCCAATAGGAAACTAATAAAATGTATGGAAATGACAGATGTTAACGAAAAGGGTTTCGTAGGCATCTGTCATTCCCCTACATTTGATTATTTTCTATTGGCGTTAGCGCATGTCGATTGTAACCTTGTCTACGGCCCCAGGTGTCTTTAAGGGTTAGTCCTTTCAAACACTCGGGAATTGTCCTTTAAAATCTGTATCTCTATATGTAAATACTCAATCTGTGTATGTAGCTGTTTATTATACACAAGACGCAGGTAAAAATACAGACAAAAAGGTTAAATCAGTACAAAGGCGAACTTATCCCTGTAAGGGATCTCTTCCAGTTAATGTTTGAGCAATTGAGTTTAGATCTCATTTTGAGCACTAGAACTGCTTGGCAACTTCTGCTGCTGACTGTACACGTCCAATGGTGTGACTATAACACAATGACACTATTAACCTATTGTTCCTTCTAATATACAACACCTCTTCCAAACTATCGTAAATATCATTAAGCTAATCGAACTGCGACCTTATTAATGCCAGATATAGTTCTAATTTCAAAACTGTGTCTGAGAGATACGACATTTAGAACCGCATTGACGTACTCACGCACTTTGACTCTTGTGAACTCTGCTAAGTTGTAATAGGGGTGATATTCGTTTAATTCGTTGTTAGCGTGTGCACATCATATCGCGCAGTATGATTTCTATTTCGACTGGGCAACACTTTCTCGCTTCAATTTGACGCTTACTTTGACCGCTCGCTGTGTTGCCACGGTTTGTGATCTAGATTCGAAATTGTACCTAATATGCATTATACAAACTGCTTTTTAGACTGGCCTCACAAAGTCGAAAAATCAGTCACTAAATTCAGTATTCGGACTCTCAAGAACACAAACAGGTTCATACACCCTTTAGTAGAAATTCTGCACTAAATGTAAAGTGACTGAATTTCGTTCAGTGTGAGGCCAGTCTTATGAAATCAAATCAAAAATATTTATTTCGGACAACTTGATCCATATTTTGTTAGTAATTACAGTAATAACAATAACTAACTTATGCCTAGGGTTAGTATTTATAAAATAATACAAGTTAAAAGCGACCTTAAATAAAATTAATTAATTAATCTTAAATCCCCATAAGTACATATCTGTGTGTGGCTTGGAGTCAAATATATCGGTGATAACTAAAAATAAATTTGACTTATAGTGTTGACAATATGATGGTTGGTTTTGGGACTTCGCTGTCACGTCGTCTGGTCGATTAACCAGCTGAATTTTCCATACGATGTGACAGTGACGTCACTACAACGTTGTCTAAAAACTACGAACCACCGTAGATTGACCAAATCGCGTTATAAAAGCGTAGCTGTCCACGTCGGGTCCAAAATGAAAATTATTTATTCCTAACAAGCAAAGAAGAAAAAAAATACGTCTATTACATACATAACATACACTCGTAATACTATTAAGGACTTGGAACTATTTTTTTGTTACGAAATGTCTCCTCAGCATACTCCGCGGGCTCAAAGCCAGCGCTGGTCTTCCGGCTTTTGAGAGCATTGAGACCATTTTCGGAATTGTTTTTTCGCAGATTGTATCAGTTATGACTATGGCTTAGGTACATATGGCAATATCTATCATTGTTTTGTGGAGTATTTTCCACATTAAATTATAAAACATAACAATGTTCCAATATTTCCGCTTCCGCTTTAGCCTAGTTGGTAGTGACCCTGCCTATGAAGCAAGAGGTCCTGGGTTCGAATCCCGGTAAGGGCATTTATTTGTGTGATGAGCACGAATATTTTTCCTGAGTCATGGATGTTTGCTATGTATTTAAGTATGTTTTTATCTATATAAGTATGTTTATCGTCGTCTGGTACCCATAAGCAACAAGTTTTGCTTAGTTTGGGACTAGATCGATTTGTGTAACTTTGTCCCCAAATATTTATTTATTTACAGTCAAGCAGGTATCGAAATAATTATGTGCACCCTATGCCTGTAGTGTAGTGATGTTAAGAGAAAAGAACTCTTTATTTTTCAACGAATCTCCTTGAGTGAATGAATGAATGAAGTTCAGTGCTTCGATCGTTCAATTCTGTGTAGTCGATCATAATTGCACGGTCGGCTACATTGGAATGTCACCCGTTTCGAGTTACCCGCTCAACTGTAAAACGGAAGAGTGATATTGATTGTAATGATTGTATGGAAATATCGAATTGTTTACATACGTGCCAGTGTTGAACGTGCACTAATCCAGCAATTACGTTTTGAAGAGAAAATTCGCTAGTTGACAACAAAGAAATTATTCGTACATTATCAATAAATAAATTCACTAAAAAAACTCGTAAAACTACTTCAACTTCAGCTTTTGCTATTTTAAAGATTTATAAAACCTCTTAAAGATAAAATTTACGTCGTTTGACCATAAATAAGTTTTTTGGTATATTCGTCAGGCTTTTATTGCAAGCTTTACTATTATTCTAGGTATACTGTCACGATTCTAACGAGTCCAAACTCAACGGGGTCACGTCGGTTTAGTACTGAATTCACATGGCCACCTTCTGTCTCCATCATCAGATCAGCCCGATGGTACATCATATTGAATTATCATCCAAACTATACTTATACCCGCAATTTCAACTCAATCGATTGAGGTTAACTTCAAAATTCAGTTCCAAGGTACAAATCTATCCCTCACTAACAAAGTTACAAATCTATCCCTCACTAATAAAGTTACAAATCTATCCCTCACTAACAAAGTTATAAATCTATCCCTCACTAACAAAGTTACAAATCTATCCCTCACTAACGAAGTTACAAACGAACGAACAGGTGAAATAAAATAAAAGCCTGGTAAAAAAATGTGACGTCACTTGTTCCTATTTTACTACCTACTAATTGTTGACGTTTCTAAAGTTGCTGTTTTGACTGTCAGTCAACATCTCCATTTGTTAACAATGAGGAATATTTTGAAATAAAATGAGAAACACCAACATAAATAGAGTTTGAACGTACCTGTCTCCAAAGTGCTAGTCCATTCACGCCTAAATGCGCCGGGGCTTTACTCATTATATTCATTATTGAATAGAAAAATAATGGCGTAAACAATTATGTAACCATAGTATACATAAATACATTTCAAAAGACAAGTGCAAACACCAGAATGGATGCCACTCAGCGTAATGTCGAGACAATTGAGAGGATGAGGCTAGTTTTCAGAGCGCATATGTAACGCTTTTAAGGCCGAAACGCACTGACGGTGGCGGAGCGGTACCGCCACCGCTGTCAGTGCGTTGATCCTTTAAACTTTTGAGCTTTGTACCTACACATTTTTCAAACATCACTTTTCGCGGTTCTATCCCGATATTTATTTACCCATATTTCTGGCGTTTTGTCACGGCTTGCCAGGATAATTGCCAGTGCTATCGCTTGCCCTTATCCCATTTAGGGTCATTACGCTGGTTACGCGACCACCTTCAGTTAGCGACCACCTGAAGGAAAAGGTTTTTTTCTATTGAAGATAATATCAATTCTACAGACCCTATTGAGACAATTAGTTGTACATGCATTATTTTGTTGTTTTAGAATAGAAATCTACTAAAAAACCAAGAAATTATCCTTTCAGTTCACCAACTCAGCTAACCCTGCCTACTTCTAACCTAAGCTAGCCTGGCAACTGCGGATGCCAGGGACTGGCTATCAAACCTAGATATTAAGCTATAAATGTACATAATAACCTTTGTAAATTTAATTCTCTTTTTTATGAATAAAGCCATACGATAATAATGATAACAATAAACAACGAGTGCGGGATGCATCGTGACGTAGTAGCAGTAGACGGAAACTTCACCCCGCTCTCCTTGGCAAACGAGAACTGGCGCAGACTTAAAGTAATGAGCGCCGAGGACCGCAGGGCGGTGTGGAGGAGCAAGGAGCTACACGGGCGGTTCTACAAGGCCCTCACAGGGCCCGATGTAGATCTGCTCGCGTCGGTGAACTGGCTACGTTTCGGGGATCTCTTCGGGGAAACCGAAGGTTTTGTCTGTGCAATTGCGGACGAAGTTATCATGACGAACAATTACCGGAGGTATATCCTGAAGGACGGTACGGTCGACATTTGTCGGGCATGCCACCGTCCCGGGGAGTCACTCAGGCATATTATCTCCGGTTGTGGTCATCTTGCTAACGGCGAGTACTTGCACAGACATAACCTTGTAGCCAGGATTATTCACCAGCAACTTGCTCTGCTATACGGTCTTGTGGTCTCCGAAGTGCTTTACTATAAGTACACACCTGCGCCAGTTCTCGAAAATGGTCGTGCCACGCTCTATTGGGATCGATCTGTCATCACGGACAGGACTATTCTTGCCAATAGGCCTGATATTGTGCTGACAGATCGATCGAAACGCCAGGCGGTGCTCGTCGACATCACCATCCCCCATGATGAGAACCTCGTGAAGGCCGAAAAGGACAAAGCCAGCAAGTACCTAGACCTGGCTCACGAGGTAACCGCCATGTGGGATGTTGATTCAACGATCATCTTCCCGATAGTCGTTTCGGCGAACGGTTTAATAGCGAAGAGTCTCGACCATCACCTCAAGAATCTCGCTAGATGGCTGGATCAAGGGTCAGATACAGAAGGCGGTACTCCTGGATACTGCGCGGATAGTCAGGAGGTTCCTGTCTCTGGCGCCCTGACCACCGGCAGCTTAGGCCCCGCCTCGCTGCCGGCGGTACCCTAGGTTAGGTTTTTATAATGATTTTATGTTTTGTATGTATAGTTTTATATTTTACTTTTTATATAGTTATTGTAAAAACCTAGCCTAAGATGAAAGATGAATAAAGAGAATAATAATAATACCAACTCGGCTAAGTGGTCGCCAAGTCGCCAACCGGCACATGAAATTAGGTGGTCGCTAACCGGCGAAATGACCCTACTTGGTATCGACGCTGAGTTTTTTCTTCTGTACCTATCTATCGCTCGTGACCTCGTCCTCGACACCCGCACCCTTCCTTATCGTATCGTCCCTCATGCCGGGCTTGGAACCGGTACCGAAAATACCGGTAACTTACCGGTATTTATAGGTTCTTTCGTTTTGGTTCCAGAGAACCGACTAAAAACCGGTAAATTAAATCAATTTACCGGTACTCAAGGTGTTACCGTACCGTACCGGTATTCAACTTGGTACCGTTACCTCGGTATCGGTACCAAGTTGAATACCGGTTCCTAGTTGAAGGTCATGATACCGGTTCCGGAAAATACCGGTATTTCAAGCCCTACCCTCATGCCGTCCATCGCTTTTCCTTGGTAGCTATACCTACCTCTTCCGACTGGAGGGTTCCAGTTCCATATACAAGGATAATTGCACAGCAGTGCACTGAAATAATATCAGTCTGTTTATTTATAGTTTACTCAATTGTTATCAATTCGAGCACATGGTCGCGGGAATGAGAGCGTTTATCGCGAATTACTCATTGACGGTAAATAATGGTCATTTATCGGCGCCAAATTAGACGAGTTTCGATCAGAGTCAAACATTGAAGTGATCTTTGCCGATTGATTGGGTTAATTAGATTAAGTGTGTGTCTCGCGCGACGGTATCATCTCCGGTAAATGTTATGGGGCAAAATACATCAAGTTATTGTAGAAAAAGGAGCGGGTTGTCGGAGATACAACCATTAATTAAGTTTAAGTGGATACTTCTTTGTTGGCTATGGAACCCTCATAAAAACTCCAGAGTTACTATAGATATTGGAGAACTCGACTGTACAACAAATGTTGTTTATAATTCCATAAGGAATTCTCTACTGTTCCATTTGGTACAAGAGGAACTGGAATTTTGAGCGGGACAGGTTAGGTTAGGTAATCACGGTAACTTTGCGAACGCGCGTTAGTACAAACAAAAATGCAACTTTTCCATATAAAAACTGACATTGAGATCTACTTAAAAAGGCGATGCCTTGATTTGAGTCGAACTCGCCCCCTAGACAGAGACATGCTGATGCCTTCCGCGCACGAGGAAAAGAGATGTAACTCTTCGGGAACGGCTTTTTTGGACAAATTTCGATAAATACCTAACTTAGAGACATTTTATTTAAATTTCATGAAGTGAGATTTTAGGTGAGATAAAATAATATACTATTAACTTGATTGTGTCGTAAAATAATGTATCGTTTGAGTAGGCTGAGTAAAAAAAGGAAAATAAAGACCCAACTTTGGATTTTTTTTCTATCGAGGAATTTTTAAGCAATCATGTACTTATCGATAAAATCAGATAAACAATCATATAGTCAAGAATCATATATCTGAAAATCATACCTTATTGTTTCTTAATCTAGTCAGAACGGCGTTTCAAAGCACGCGATATTCCAATGCACAGCCTTAAAGTACGTACAATGCGTTACGTGATCGACCGAGGAAGGAACTCAACTGTAATTTTCCCATACAAAGAGTGACATTTAGATCGTACAATGCGTTACGTGGTCGACTAGCTTCTAGACAACTGGACACAGCTATAGCAGTGACTAAATAATGCTTCGCTTTGTCGCTACACCAATCATTACAGTAACCTATCTAGATATATAGATCGGTCTCACTTGATCGATATCGCCTCTCATCAGCTCTCCGCACGAGGAAACTCATTAGCATTAAGAACGACAATTATTCCGATGTCTCGGAGAGAAGTGACAGGCAGGCGGATTCCGACACGTCTGGCTTTATCGATGCCGATTGACATTGGCCGTAGGTGTATATGAAATTTTGTGAAACACCTACGCACTCGAGATAAGAAACTAGTGGTTATACCAAATCTTGGGATTAGGTGTCAAGGCTCCTTTAGGACACGAACGGGAATAATGCTAGGGGGATGATGTCCTATACGCACTCGAGATGTATTATAATACTAGCTTCCGTCCGCGACTTCGTCCGCGTGGACCCGGGATAAAACTATCCTATATTTTAACCCAGGCTATAAACTATCTTCGTGCAAAATTTCATTCAAATCGGTTAAGCCGTTTAAGCGTGATTGAGTAACAAACATCTAAACATCCAAACATCTAAACTTTCGCATTTATAATATTAGTAGTATTAGTAGGATAATACCTACCTACTAGTTGAGCGTTTCTCAAAAAAAATGTCACTACATTTTTTCGGAGATTTTCTGCAACTATTTTGTTTTATCTACTCAAAATCACGATGTCTTCGATTGTCTAGGAGAAAAAACGTGTCCCAAAATATCCATACATTATTGAACTTTCCTATTGTTACGTGTTACTACCATACAAAGTATAAGGTAAATGGTAACACAATAGGAAAAATATCTTTGGGACAGTTTTTTGTCCTACCAGGGTCGAAAGGGCTCCTGATTCTGAGTGGAAATAACATAAAATTCCTAGAAAATGCTGAATTAATAATAGTGGCATTTTTTTTTAGATATGTTCAGTTACTACTTATTATTGTTATTGGTTCCGAAATTTCCGAATACATCTCACTAATTTACCTATATATATTTATTCAGCATTTATAAGTCTGCGGTTGACTGGTAGGGAATTACTTTACGGCATTAAGTCCGCCTTTCGTACTTTTTTTTGTCTTGTGCTTTAAATTTGACATTATATTTGAATCAAATTTCAATTAGCTAATAAAAATCAAAATTGGTTATAACTATTGTGCACGACGCACCTCTTTGGAATCATTTTACCTTTTTACAAAAAGTTATAAAAAGGTAAAATGATTCCAAAGAGGTGCGTCGTGCACATTCCTCCCTTTTTCTAAAAGGGCAGCTTCACCAGCTTACGGAGGGGCCGCCGCATGATGCCGTGAGAGTAAAGGTAAAATGTAAAATGATTCCAAAGAGGTGCGTCGTGCACAACTATAAACGAAAGTATAACAAGGGAAGTTATAAAAAAAAGAACACCTCCTCTAGGAGGTCAGCAGACAGCGGCATGGACCCCCGCAGGCAGCATTACCTCTCTGAATCGCAATGGAAAATCGTTGCGAGAGGTAAGCGCCAGCTCTGGGGTCTGCAGTTGCTTGGACCAGCCGCGAAGAAAAGGCCTTGAAGACCTTACTCATATCTCAAATTAAAATAAATAAATACATTTATTAGATACACTACCTTAGATATAAATAGTAAGATGTTTCTGACGAAACGAATAAAAGGATATGTTTTTTAAGGTGATAAAATTCATTGCACCTATAATTTTATGAATGAAGGTTTTGAAGTGGATACTTCTTTGCTCGCGTTCTTGTACTATCGACAACACAGCTAACTGACCATCGGTGCACCTTAAGTGCATTGTAATAAGGTTCTATATAAACACAGAATGGTCAGTTAACAGTGTTGTCGTTTGTACAGGGGTACATTTTTTTTTTGAAAGGTTGTCTGTGTAGATATTGGAGAACTCGACTGTATAATAAAAATAAATCGCCGCGCGTGTAGTCTGCGTTTATACATATACGTACATACATAAATGTTGTGGTGTATGCTGTACATAATATATTACCTACAAACATGGTCCCGCTCAAAATGCTAGTTTCCCTCTAAATCAATGATAATATTTTAGAAAATTCCTTTTGGTACCTACTAATAAATTCATAAATTTAATTTCATTTTGTAACTTTGTTTGTAGGGTAATATAAGAACTACTCATCCGAATTAACGATTCTTTAACCAGTGTAAAGAATGGAAATAAATAATAAAATGCAGCGAACGAAAAAAAACCATAGAAATCTTAGTAATGCCGCAAAATGCCCCCACAATGTTCTGTATGACAAATTGCGATGTTTACAGTGGATTTTCTGTCAGAAGGTTGATTTAATTATACAAATACTTCATTTACGTTACATAACAGCCTCTCACCGGCCATAATGAACTGGCAACGATTTAAAGCAATTGTAATGAAAACAACGGCGGAATCACAATATAATATTTGGAGCAGTATACCACCTCAAACGGTTTTATTGAAGAGTTAGTTTCCTTAGCTAACTAGTAGAATGTATTAGGGATGTTACAGAGGTTCGGTTCCGCTTCCAAAATCATTACACTTTAATAAATAAAAAATGTAAAACAACCATGTACTTATTCACAGTATTTTACGACCGGAACAGCAATTTGCGTGATTTGCCATACAACTGTTAGTACGCAGATAATGCTGTGCATGACGTCTTATTACTGGTTCACTAATGTTAGACCAAACATGGCCAAATGTTTCATTTGACAAAAGTTTCATTTGACCTAATGCCTTTTTTTCTTAAATAGAAAGCTTTATATGATTATTATAAAACAAACCTAACCTAACCTAATGACCAAACACTGGTTTGGCGGGGGCAAATCTGTACTGACGTTTAATAGTGCGAGGACACATTAAACTAATTTTATTAGTTGATATCGATAAAAATGACGTACAACCGTTGGGTAATTTCAAGAATTTGAATGAAGAAGAAAACTACATACACAAAAATAAACTTTTTGCGTAATTAACTTTTTTAATATTTAACATAATTTTCATAATATACAATCAAAATTTTCTCCACATTTTCAGACTTTAATCTTCGTCGCCTGGGTGACAATATCCATTTTAGCCAACTAAATGACCTTTCTAGGTCAACTGTAGTAATTGGAGCAAATTCAAACAATTTATAGTATTGATGAATTTCTGCTATATGACTCAGTTCTATTTCTTTTCCGATAAGTATAAATGAAAGAGGTTTGCACATAGTTAAACGTATTCAAACTTAGCCATTAGTTTAGTTATGATAATGATGGTTAAAAATTTATTTTTATCGATGTCGATAAACTTAGTCGATTTTTAATTAATCACTAGCACTGGTACATTTTTGCCCCCGCCAAACCGGTGTTTGCTAATGACTACTATTTGATCATATTCAAAGAATACCTGAAAATACCACTGTTTTGACGAAAAATGCATTAGGTCAAATGATACATTTGGCTAAAAGTTGTTTGGTTAAGAGACAGGACCCCCTTACTACTATGTAAATTTGCATGAGCCGCTTCGGCTGTTGGCCTGTTGCTAATGAGGGTCCGGCTTTGAACCTCTTTTTTAGGGTTCCGTACCCAAAGGGTAAAAACGGGACCCTATTACTAAGTCGCTGTTCGTCCGTCCGTCTGTCTGTCACCAGGCTGTATCTCAAGAACCACGATAGCTAGACAGTTGAAATTTTCACAAATTATGTATTTCTGTTGCCGCTATAACAACAAATACTAAAACCAAAATAAAATTAATATTGAAGGGGGGCTCCCATACAACAAAAGTGTTTTTTTTGCAGTTTTTATAGATAATGGTACGGAACTACGGAACCCTTCGTGCGCGAGTCCAACTCGCACTTGGCCGGTTTTTGTCTTATTACTTGCTCTAATTGTTCACAAACACAAACATTTGGTCCACTCGGAAAACTGGTTCAAATTGCAATTGTCTTGTGGGTTCACGAAATGGCCTCCAGGAGTCACAGTACTGTCTGTTGTGACCGTGCAGTCATGTTATGGCGGTTTTTGTCCCATTGTACGGGCTTCCCACGCCGTGATACCATTGTGCGGATCATTTCAAAAGTAACGCCAGGTGAATTTCTTCTTTGAATCGAGACGTCGATTGAGAGTTATTCGCTTTGAGGGCAAATTGAAGTTAAATCCAGGCTGCGGTGCCTTTTGTATTAGAAAGAAAGAAAGAATTAATTTATTCAAATAGGATTCTTTGAACCACTTTTGCATCGCCATCAGCTAACAGAACAGTAGATACATCAGGTTCTATAAAATATGCTTATACAAAATTACTTAAAACTTAAATTATTAAAACATGTCACAAGATACCCACATGGATTTTTACAATAGATTTGTTTTTAAAGTAAAAATAAGATAAAAGAAAAGCCTAGCTAGTAAAAAGGATAATTCAGCTAATTGTATATGCATCGTCATTAATTATACTAACAATTTATACATTATAATGTAATGTCAATGATTGATTACACATATTTGGCAAATTATTCTCCTAAACTAGGCCAAGCATCCTTATCATTTAGGTAGTCCTCGACAGTATGGGCTGTCCCAGAAGTAAAGAGACAATTTTATTTTCAAAATATTTAAAATATAGTAAACAGTAAAAGTTATAATATTGGTTGAATGTTGTAACAAAAGTAATTACATTATAAGGTTTATATTAAATTTGCACCCACGACACCTTTAAAAGCAATTTTTCTTAGATTTTTGACGGCACGTATTGACGGCATTTTTCAGCCACTTGTTTTGACAGTCTGGTCCATCGTTGCTTAAAAGCTTTTAAGGATTTTGGTTTTTCGGTTTGTTTCTTATATTCTCTTTTACATAGGGACCAAAACATCTCGATACCGCGAGCTTGTGGTACATTTGGTGCGTTTTTTTTCTTTAAGTACAAAGTCGATTTTTTCACACTAAGTACCGAGTAACTTCAGTAGCGTAGTGGCACGTTGCCATGTCCGACCAAAAGATAACCTTATCTCTGGAATGATGCTTGTCTATGTAAGGTGTCAACCATTTAATAATGCATTCATTCAGATACAATTTTCCGTTCATTGAGGCTGAAGTAATGTATGGCTCGGAGACATTACCAAATTCCTCTATAGCTTGCCATACTAAAAATGTTGTGCAAAATTTGGCTTTTTGTACAATTTTTTGGTCGTAAGTCACATCGTTACGACTGGTTGAATGAAAATACTGCTTTCCAGGAACATCGTTGGGATCTGCCGGACCATAAGTTTCATCGTCAATAACGACTACTTTTTTCAATTGACTGTTATAATCTCTTCGGCACCCTCTATTGGCACGTTCCTCTTGGTCCTTCATGTATTTAGGAGCTGATTGTTTCACATATGTTTTCAAACCTAGATCATTCCTTTTCATTCTGGCGACAGACGACTTCGATATTTGTAATTTAACCGCTGTCACTCGGACGGAGATTGAAGCAGTCTTATCAAAAATCGATTTACAGTACGATTACTGTTAGTTAAGACCTGACAGATGGATTGCCTTCATTTAATTTTCAACTTTAATCTAAAACAAATAAAATAGTTATTACTAAATCGGTAGATGTGGGTAACAGTATTCTGAAAAATGCTTTATTTGTATGAAATTAAAGTTGAAAATTAAATGAAGGCAATCCATCTGTCAGGTCTTAACTAACAGTAATCGTACTGTAACTCGATTTACATTTCGAGGTACCATCACTGACCTATCTCTTCCCGGAATCTTCTTAAAACTAACCTCTCCCGTTTCTTCTTAACGTCTTATTATTCTATATATACTAGTTTGTCTAGCTCCTCCTTGAAGAAAGTGATTTACTGTATCCTTTTTATTATGTGACTCGTAAAATAGAACAACCCTAACAGCAAAAACTTTAAATTCTTGACGCTTCATGTTGAAAAAATTTAATGCAATAACGAAATTTCCGCTTTATATGACAGATAACGAAACCATAGACGGAGTGACACCAAAACTTTTTTCCTTATAATAAAATTTTCAGTCAGTAAGACTTTGCAAATTGTCTCTTTACTTCTGGGACAGCCTTTAGCATCCCTTTTTTAGCAAGAAAGATTTCAGATATTTTTTTAAAGCAGGTAGTGGCAACTCAAGTGCTTCAAAGGGTAATTTATTGTAAAATAGTATGCATTGACCTATAAATGTTTTATATAATTTAGGAATTGCAACTTTATGTTTATATCTGCAACTGTTCATTTTTTTAAAGGAACTTATATTTTTTAGCGCATAGACAATGCATTCGTATTATTAGTAGTAGGGTCATTACGCTGGTTACGCGACCACCTGAGGGAGAAGGTTTTTTCTATTGAAGATAACATCAATTCTACAGACCCTATTGAGACAATTAGTTGTACATGCATTTTTGTTGTTGTTTCAGAATAGAAATCTACTAAAAACCGAGGAAATATCCTTTCAGTTCACCAACTCAGCGAAGTGGTCGCCAACCGGCACATAAAATTAGGTGGTCGCTAACCGGCGAAATGACCCTAGTATCGATTATTAATCTAGCTGTCAGCGTCATATTGTTAGTAGCAGCCAAGCTAGCCAAATATTTCGGTACACGTCTTTATTACTGTAAGAATAAGGGTGTGCTACGAAATATTTAGCTACTCTGGCTGCTACTAACTATATGACGCTGACTGTACCTAATTTGATTAATGCGGCCGGGTTCTTTCCAGACTAAAAATTTAGGTTTTCAATTCACCAGCAATGTCCTTTTATTGCCTTTATCATTGTCCTTATCATGAATTCTTGCGAGAATTGTCACACGAATAGATACAGAAGAAATTACAGACATGAAACAAAGTCGGGTTAGTACACCATTTATAACTCGAGAACACCGCTTTATATATGTTTGTTTTTTTTTTTTTTTTATCTATCAGAAGTTCAAAACCATTAACAATATTATGTTACTCGCCAAACTGCGATAACAGTTTGTTGGCGAGACCGAGCTCATTTTAACTAATGTTAAGTACCTATGTTAAAACTATGTTGGATTTGTCTCCGCTCCAAATAGCAGAATAACTATTGAAACAAGGAAAAAATATTTACAAATTAATTTTCTCATACATGTACGTATTGTATGGCGATACGAAGTTCACGGATCAGAGGCGTAAACACGTAACGTTCCGAACGCGCGTTAAGACAGTCCAACTGTCATTTTTCCATCTAATAAGTGACTTTTAGATCTACCTAACGTACGTGCAATGCGTTACGTGATCGACCTGTTGTACTAATATCAGTTCTACTGGGTGATTTCGGGGTCATGAGCATATGAATGATTCAAAGTGAATAAGATGATATACCTACTGAACATTTTTCCCATGGAACCACGAAATAGCAAAGAAAACCCGGCCAAGTGCAAGTAGGACTCGCGCACCGAGGGTTCCATACAAACCTGTAGGTATATAAATAACTTTAAAATTATTAAAAATATTTTTATTATATGAATGTAACTAAAAATTTACAGTTTTCGCAATTTTTCCTTTATCTGTGCTTATAAGACGTTGCTTCGTACCAAATTTCAAGATTCTGAGTTCACGGGAAGTACCCTGTAGGTTTTGATTCCCTTGCGAGTTTCGAAAATTTGCGTAAATTTCCGGCATAAACGGCTGTATCTTTTGATTGCGTTGGCTTAGAAGTTTGATTTTTTCACAGCTCCAAGGGACAGTAGACCTGAGTATTTGGTATACATTTTAGTTTGATACCTCCACGCGTTTCTGAGAATAAGGGTCTTGACAGATGCACGGACGGACAACAAAGTGATCCTATAAGGGTTCCGTTTTTTCCTTTTGAGGTACGGAACCCTAAAAGCAGCTAGTTAAAAGTTAACTATGAGTTAATTGAGACTAACTCTAAATTAACTCACAGTTAAAATGTTAACTCTTAATTGGCTGTTTTTTTTGCGAGTTCGTGGTTGGTCCCATGGGAAAAGTGGTTAATTATATGACCATCTTATTCGCTTTTGCTCATTCCGGACCATGATTCCGAAATCACCCAGTACACTAATAGCGATAAGAAAAGCAAGATTATTTGTGACAAAAGGAACTAACTCAGCAGAAGTTTTGTGTAGGTAGAGAGAGATTAGTGAAAAAACCGTTTTCCCCAGCCCAAGTGAAATTCAAACTTAGTGAATGTCATAAAGATTTGAACTGAGCAAAACTTTTCTCACTTTATATGAATGTGTTCTGTGTTCTGAAGTGAAGTTCAGAATTAATGTTTCGTCATATATACTAGCTTCTGCCCGCGACTCCGTCCGCGTGGAACTCGTTTATATCGTAGCTCCATACAAACTTTCACCTCCCCCATTTCACTCGCTTAGGGGATGATTTCCGGTACAAACTCTAGTCCTTCCCCGGGACTCGAACTATTCGTAAAGTTTTAATTTTGTAGCTCAACAAAAG
The DNA here is from genome assembly GCA_947049275.1 of Epinotia bilunana. Taxonomy (NCBI): domain Eukaryota; kingdom Metazoa; phylum Arthropoda; class Insecta; order Lepidoptera; family Tortricidae; genus Epinotia; species Epinotia bilunana. The sequence goes on along the minus strand of OX346271.1, from coordinate 2,944,688 downwards.
AGTTTCCCCCATACAAACTTTGCTATTTAACCCGCTTAAGGGTGGGTTTTTCCAAAACCCAAATTAATTGGTTTTTCTTGCATTGTAATAAGGAGTCCATACACAAAGTTTCAAGAATCACATACAATTTTACTCCATCCCCATACAAACTTTCAACCCCCTTTTTACCCCCTAGAGGAAGGAATTTTCAAAAATCCCTTCTTAGTGGGTACTTACGTTATATAAACTACCTATTATGAAAAATCAGCTTTCTAGTTTCAACGGTTTGGGCTAGGCGTTGATTTAAATGACGCGTAGTTGCAATGTCCAAGAGGCAACCGGATGGCGCGGTATTTGAGCTCCTGAAGTGTTTGGAACTGCCCTGTGCAACCCGAACTGAGCCAACTTGGACTGGCGATAAAGTGTATTTTATTCAAAAGTTACTATATTAGTTCTTCTTGAATTAATTTACTTTTACACGTACTTAAAATAAACTTTCGACATTCCCATTTAAAATAAAGTGCCGGTAAAATTCGTTTGTCTAGATAAAGACAATAATCCTTGGCAGAAAGTAACATATTATTTTAGTTACTTGACAAAGGTTCGTTCAATATGAATAACTAGCTTCCGCCCGCGACTTTGTATGCGTGAACTCGGGATAAAAACTATCCTATATTTTAATCCAGGCTATAAACTATCTTGCAAAATTTCATTCAAATCGGTTCAGCCGTTTAAGCGTGATTGAGTAACAAACATCCAAACATCTTAACTTTCGCATTTATAATACGAGTATTAGTAGGATTATACCATGTTTACAATCGTCTACCCATTATTTGGAATATATAGGTTGACGTTATGATTCATAACCCTACGAGATCAGAAAAGAGTTGACAAGATGGGTGGACCGTCGACTGGTTGTTCAAGCGACAGGATGGACTAATAGGCTAGATACCTTCACAATTCGTCGGCAGTTGATTGAATGATTGTTCTGGGAAACCCAGCAATCATTGAATGAAAACTGTTGACCCGTACTGTAGTCTCTCGGGAAAACGTCGGCAGGGAGCTCATTCCACAACCGGAGAGTTCAATAGTTCAATACACCATATAACCAATAATGTTTAATTTTCCCGGAAAAGGATTAAAAATATTGACAAATGGAGAAAAAAGTAAAGCAGGGGATTAAAGAATCACAAAGTGATAAGTGTCCAAAGTTTTAAGAATATACCCGAATCTATCCCTTTTCGCAAAACGCCCCTTCATATGAAACGATTGTCATTTACAATGACGCTCGCAGATCGTGACGTCACGATCTGCGAGTGTTTTCTCTCTTTAACAAGCAGTATTAAAACTGTTCTAGCTTTGTAATTCTTTGAGATATTTGAATGGGATTCTCGTCACTGGGTATATTTTTTTGCCTTCTTTCTTTTGGAGTAATAATACGTTTTGAGTCTAAGTATTCTTTTTAATGTACTTACAGTAACATTGTGGTGTGTTTTCGACATTAAAATAAGGAAATAAAAATGTTTTATTCAAGTGAATGTCCAACTCATTGGACTAGACTCGTCTGTGACGAACGAGAGGAAATTTAATCCGATTGCCTCAATTTAGGGTAAACGTCCGAGTGCTCGACGCTGTACTATCGACAACACAGCTAACTGACCATCGGTGCACGTGCATTGTAATAAGGTTCTATATAAACACAGGATGGTCAGTTAACAGTGTTGTCGTTTGTACTAGTCTAGTATATGACAGGGGCACTCTATGTCAGAGTGACATGGCCTCAATTGGAATGAAGAAAAATCCTCTTATTTCAGATCTAACCCATATATTGCTTTGACAATGGGGTCCATTGGGTGATGGATGATTGTAAATTACCTATTTTAAATAGGCCTTACCAATTTTATTAAAGTGGTAAATTGTGTCGTCAGATATACATATAATCTTATATTTACTCGTTTTAAATAATATCTCTATTTTGCATAAAATTGGAATATATTTATACACATGGGAATATATGTTAATGACTTATATAATTACAAAGATTAAAATACAATCTAAGCAAAATTAAAATTAACCTTTCGTAAGGTCAACCTCCAAAGTTTTTGACGGCGCTATTTTTATTTTTCTGCATTTGCCTACTCATACTTATTGTTATTAGAGATTAAGAGTTAACTTTCAGAATATCTTAGTAAAATATTAAATTTTACGTTACATTCAGACGTCTTCAACAATTGACGCATTTAGAAAACCGGTATTCCTATATCACGTCTTTGCAAACCTCGCCTATTGTTTCACGAGCAACGAGCAACCGCTTCAGCGTCTTTTGTACACTCGCAACCTAAAATAGAACCTTATCGTTCCAAACTGCTAGTAGAAATCACTTCAGTACGCGTAGACGTTTCTACAACGAATAGGTATTACAGCAAATACTTAGGCAGGACGTCAGAGCATAAATTATAAAGTAATTACTGTCTTTGTCGTTTCGTGACGTCTTTAAACTTTAAACAAAAACCGCAATATATAATTACAAGAAAATATTGTTTACTTTCACGCCGCCTTATTACCTCTGATGTTTATTTGAACAGCTGCGCTGGCACCTCTCCCTTTCTTGTCTTCCGGGGAACGAAAGAAAAGGATGCAGGTAATAGGTCAAATTTAAAGAGAGTATTCGAGAAATCCGTCATATTCAGAGCAATGATGCGTAGTTGAGTTGTCCAAAAAGCAACCAGATGGCTTGCGGTATTTGAGTTGTGGAACCGCCCTGTGCAACCCGAACCGAGCCAACGTGGACTGGGGCGGAAATAGAAAAAAAAATTGTCGCGAGGCTGCCGATTGAAACAGCGGTTGCCTGAAAGCGTGTACTTACGCTGGTTATATAATGAAATGCTGTTTCACTCGAATACCTGGCAACAATTTTTTTTCACCCGTCCTCCAATTTGCACAGGGCGGTTCTACAGCGCTTCGGCAGCTAAAATATCGCAAGCAATCCGGTTGCCTCTCGGACACTGAAACTAAGCCTCATTTAACTATCATTATACAGCTACTAAACTACAGTTAGGTTAGTAAACTGCTGTAGGGCGCCTTTACACTGGGTCGATAGTCAGGTACGACGTCCCCCAGGGTTTTTCTGGTTTTACCGTTTTTAGGGTTCCGTAGCCAAATGGCAAAAAACGGATCCCTTATGGATTCGTCATGTCTGTCTGTCTGTCCGTCCGTATGTCACAGCCACTTTTTTCCGAAACTATAAGAACTATACTACTTGGTAAGTAGATGTATTCTGTACAAAAATAGAAAAAAAAAAACAATAAATTTTTGGGGTTCCCCATACTTAACTCAAAATTATTTTTTTCATCAAACCCATACGTGTGGGGTATGGATTGGTCTTCAAAAATGATATTGAGGTTTCTAATACAATTTTTTTCTAAATTAAATAGTTTGCGCGAGAGACACTTCCAAAGTCGTAAAATGTATGTCCTCCCTCCCGTAACTTCCAAAATAAGAGAATGATAAAACTAAAAAAAAAATATGATGTACATTACCATGCAAACTTCCACCGAAAATTGGTTTGAACGAGACCTAGTAAGTAGTTTTTTTTTTAATACGTCATAAATCGTAAACCGCGATTTACCTTTCATTCAATGGATAATGGTGCGGAACCCTTTGTGCGCCAGTCCGACTCGCACTTGGCCGGTTTTTTTTAAACAGCTGATAATGTATGCATGTACGTAGATAGTTCTTGATAAATATAACGTTATGTTTTCAGTATTTGTAAAAGTAAGTTTCCAAAGAAGAAATTTCGCAAGTTAGGAAGCTTCTCCATGGTGCCACAGAATTAATAGTGCCTACCTAAAGGTACAAAAGGTCCACTGCCTAAGTGATGACATTATCTGGCAATTGTTGACAATAGACTGATAACTGAACATCCAAAAATATAATTGTTGCGTTTGTTATCATTCATTTTGGAATGAATAATACGATATAATAGCGGGGACGTAAAGATTAAGTAAAAATAAAAAACACATGAATACAGATTAAGTTTTTACAAAACAGTTCATATTTTGCAATGGGATGTCTTCAAAATATTTCATTATAGCAAAATGTTGGAAAATTTAGATTCGTATAATGGTGTGCGATCAATGAAATTATGTTGTTAATGCTGGCCATACACCATCCTTCCTATCGTTCAATCAGCATGACGCTACCTATTGGATCACTTAGAACTGACCGTGTGTGGGAGAGGATTGGAATGACTCATGCCAATCCACTCCCACAAACGGTCAGTTTTAACTGATCCAATCGGTAGCGTCATGCCGATTGGACGATAGGGAGCATGGTGTATGGCCAGCATTATACGTACAATGGAACGAATATATGTAACGTCATTGTGTACGCTGTACAGTTTAATCCCGGAGCATCCCTATAAGAGATGATAGGGGTAGGAAATTGGTTCGAATGCTCACGTGGATGATGGCGCGGGTAAACGTCATTAATAATTCATATAGTGACAGATCGATCGAAACGCCTGGCAGCGCTCGTCGACGTCACCATCCCCCATGACGAGTACCTCGTGAAGGCTGGGAAGGACAAAGCCAGCAAGTAGGTACAGGTAGATCGAGTACGAGTAGTACGAGGTAACCGCTATGTGGGCTGTTGATTCGAAGATCATTGTCCCGATAGTCGTTTCTGCGAACGGTCTAGTAGCGAAGAGTCTCGACCAACATCTCAAGAGACTCTCGCTAGTGGCTGGGCCAAGGGTCAGATACAGAAGGCGGTAGGTAGGTACTCTTGGACAATGCGCGGATTGTTAGAAGGTTCCTGTCTCTGTTGCCCTAACCGCCGGTAGCTTAGACCCCGCCTCGCTGCACCCTAGGTTAGGTTTTTTATAATGTAGTTCATTTTAATTTTATATTCATACTAGCTTCCGCCCGCGACTTCGTCCGCATGGACCCGGGATAAAAACTATCCTATATTTTAATCCAGGCTATAAACTATCTTCGTGCAAAATTTCATTCAAATGGGTTCAGCCGTTTAAGCGTGATTGAGTAACAAACATCTAAACATCTAAACTTTCGTATTTATAATATTAGTAGGATTGTGAAAAACTTAACCAGAGAATGAATATTAATAAAGGATTTCATAGTTATACCAATGCACTAGATCTTCACCGCAATATTCAGTCCTGAACAATGCCTTTCTTCATGCGCACGCGCCGAGGCCACCCACTCACCTGCGCTTTGTGCTCGCGATTTCACCACACACTGTGTACATACTGTGTATGCATTTTAAACCGTATCTCAAGGGATTAAGGTACAAAGATGTTTATATATCTTTCGCGTCGATCGTGCTAATGAGTCAAAAGGCCAACCAACTCAAGTTATTCCCGGACCTTCTGCAATCAAGATTGAGTTACGGGATGCTGTAAGGGTCTTCCGCAGTTATATAGTTCGAGTAACCCCCAAATATGAGAACGCAGGCAAACTCGCGGGATAAAACATACTTATGTCCATCCAGAAAGTCCATTAAATACAGAGATGAAAGAAAGATAAGTTAAAATGGGGTTCCGGAGATTACTCCCTACATACAAACAAACATACAAAGTTACAATCTCACAGACTTTTCCTATATAACATTGACATTATAGTAAGTAGGTATTGATAATTTGAAGTTATATTATAACATAGTTCAATACAAAACAAGTAGGTAGTTATCAAGAATAAACCAATGATAATTACTTTTTATTTTACCGGCCTGTTTCTTCGTTGAAATCATCTATTGCATTCAGCATTATAACAAGGGCCAAGTCCTTGAATTGTAGCTATTAAAGTTCAAGATTTTTTTGATTTCAAAATATATTGGGTTATCTATTTATTTACCGCTATTGTTCACTTCGTTTCGTTGCGAAATACTTTTGACGCAAACTGCTTTCTCGGATCCTATTGTCAAATTCGAGTACCACCAGCATTGTTACTATTGTCTTATATTAGAAACTTTAACAAGATACGGTATTATTTGTTTCGTCAGTTTACACAACTGCATCGTTCAGAATGAAAAGATCATATAACTGCTAGTATGTGTACATAATTTATAAACACATCATACAATTATGGTACTTTCGTTTTGGGGTGGCAATGATAGTGATTATGTTGTTTGTGTTATTTTCGTGTCTAAATAGGCAACCGCATAATTTAATGTTGTTAGAACAATAATTGTATTCTAAATACTTGAATGCTTAGATTTGGGTGTATTTTCAACCGACTTCAAAAAAAAGGAGGAGGTTCTCAATTCGGTAGTTTTTTTTATCATTTTTTTTTTCAATGTTTGTTACCTCAGAAGTCCGTCATTGATGAGCCGATTCGTAATTTTTTTTTTGTTTGTAAGTATATGCTTCCAGGTGGGTCCCATTTTTTTCAAAAATTCAATTGGATGATGGGGATGAATGGCAAAATTGGATCCGTGAGGAATTGAGGGAACTCCTCAGTTATATTAGGCACGCGTGTAGTGATTTTGGTATTTTCTATTATAACTCATGTATTTGTGTATTTGACGACCGCTTTAGCCTAGTTGGTAGTGACCCTGCCTACGAAGCAAGAGGTCCCGGGTTCGAATCCCGGTAAGGGCATTTATTTGTGTGATGAGCACGGATATTTGTTCCTGAGTCATGGATGTTTTCTATGTATTTAAGTATTTATTTATCTATTTAAGTATGTTTATCGTTGTCTAGTACCCATAGTACAAGCTTTGCTTAGTTTGGGACTAGGTCGATTTGTGTAAGATTGTCCCGTAATATTTATTTATTTATTTATTTATTTACACCCGGAAATCATAAATTTGGTGGAGTGGAATTGATGATGAAGACCACAGATGACTTATGGAATTCCTCAATTATGTTACATAAAAGTACAAAAGTATATCACAGATTCTGATAAGATTCCGTTGAAATAGCAGCTAATGAAGTGCCAAAGGTGATCCTTGTGGAATCGACGGAAGTCCTCAAATATTATCGGGTCACATACAGCGATTGGGTTTTTTTCTCTAATAATCAACGCATTTGCTCTCGGAAATCAGTTCATGTGATAAATTGGAAAAGAAATGTGGAAATATTCTCGTGGCTTGGCGGAGTACTAAATTGAAGTCGGTTAAAACTTTGTTTTTAAAGTTAATTATACATACGTATATATGTACATATATACATATGTACCTAGTCTAGCCATAAGTTCTGTTACAAATGAAATGAAACATATTTTTAAAAGGATGTAATTAATTTACCATAAGTAAATGTTTATTTATAGGTAAGTTAATAAGGTTTCTAAACAATATATTTTTTATTCAAAATGCCCGCCTTTAGCTTTAATACACGCCCTCAAACGATCCGGCCACACGTCTATAGATTCACGCACTGTATCCATTGGGAAATTTGCCACTGCTACCTTCAAAGATTTTTTTAGAGAATCGATATTGGCATGGCGTTTAGAGCAGACCATGTCCTCTAACACTGACCACAATTTATAGTCCAGGGGATTTAAGTCGGGACTGGAAGAGGGCCAATCATCTGCCTTGATGAAGTCCGGAACATTCCTTTGCAGCCAAATCTGGGTGGTGCGAGCTTTATGACCCGGGGCTGAGTCCTGCTGAAAGGTCCAGTGTACATTTTTGAACATTGTGTCGTTTAGTGGTTTAACTACTGTTTCTAAAATCGTGTCCTGATACACTTTAGCTGAAATTTTCACTCCTTTTTCGCAAAAATGGATCTCAGAGACGCCTTGATACGACACACCCCACCAAACCATGACGTAAGCGGGATGATGACCTCGCTGAATCCTTCCAACTATCTCTTTAGCTTCTCGAGAGTTGTGTGCGTACACTTTATCATTTTGTTTGTTGTAGTGCTGCTCGATAGTAAAAATTTTTTCATCCGTGAAAAGAATATTTTTATATTTCCCATGTGCGTATCGAGATAAAAGGCTTTTTGATCTTTCAACTCTCTTATCCTTTAGTGACTGATTTAACATATGTCCTGTATATCGTCGGTAAGCTGCAAGACTCAAGTCATCTTTGATTATACGCGAAAGTGTCCTAGGTGGTATTTTCATTTCCTTAGAAAGGATCTTCTGTTTTCTTATGGGATTTCGGCGAATTCTGGCCCTTACAGCATTAACGGCTTGTTTTGTTCTAACAGTACGTGGTCGGCCAGATCTTTTACTGTCATCGACAGAGGACGTTTTGGTGTATCTTTGAATGGTACGATACACAAACATTCGACTGATCTCTAACTTTTTTAGTGTCTCAAAAATGTGGGACGGCTCCATTCCTACCTTATGCAGAGCAATCACAGCAATTCTATTTTCTTTGACACCCCACTCCATTATTAATTTACTTATTTTAATATTATATTGTATATAAATGGTGGCAAAAACATCCAAGTACTTACGTCAAAACACAACATTCGAAATTCGAATTATTATTTTTCTTAAAATCATTGTTAACTGCCAGTAACAGAACTTATGGCTAGACTAGGTATATATGCTTTCATTTATGATCATAAATATAGACTCATTTTTAACAACCATGACCTTGAGGACTACAATTAGAAAATGATATAATTTTAATAATACATTTTAATTTTGGTGAATATGATAGTCTATGAACACGCTGCTTTAGAAGTAGACATTCTCGCAACATAAAGCCCATCACAGACGTAGCTATAATATATATTAATATACTAAAATATATATTAATAGCAAGCCATTTTACGGTATATTACGATATATTTTGCGTACTATTTGACAGAGTCCACACACTCAGCTATAATGTACGAAAATATATATTATAGCTGAGTGTGGACTCTGTCAAATAGTACGCAAAATATACCGTAAAATGCCTTGCTATAAATATATATTTTGGTATATTAATATATATTAGAGCTATGTCTGTGACGGGCTTAAAGTAGTTCTTCTTAAACACGTAACAAATTAAAGTAAATTGCACACAAATGCCTTCTTAATTATGCAACTGTCAAAATTATTCTATAAAAAGCACGCCTGATAATATCAAAGGTGATTGTAATAAAATTATTAAGTACTACCTGCTTCTGTTGTAGATACTCGTAGGTATGTATATAAACAAAGGAAATGACATTGAATCCAACGTAGTACGCCTTTCTCGTCTCGAAGCTGAACAATGTTGTATAAAATAACAATAATATTTGAATGTCAATAGTGTTATTCACCTATAGTATTATGTAGTTCGTATCTGGCGGTCACAACTTGTTTAGTTTTAGTGTTATATGAACTGTATTACAGCAACTACCGGTGGCTACTAATGCCAGTTTACCATTTGGATGAGGAGTTCTTGACCAATAGTTAGCCTGTTTCGTCGGTAATAGTTATCCATGCAAACTAAAGAAGTGCGCAAAGTTCCGTTGTGACTAGGGTTGCCAACAATTTTTGGGAGAGATATAGTATTTTCCATAAAAAACGACAAAAATATAGTACACTGTAAAAAAAATATAGTACTTGGCTGGGCATTGTTGCTATTTAGTAAAAAATCTCGACAATTTGAAGCTCTTCGTAAGGTCCCTCAAAATATAGTATTTTCGCGTACTATATATTTCTTCAACAGTATATAGTACAAAGAGTCAAAATATAATACAATACTATATAATATAGTACGTTTGGCAACCCTAGTTGTGACACAAAAATTAACCATAGAATTGTATGAAATGTCATAGAAAGTTTAATTAAGTGACTTAAGTTGGCCAAGAATTTGGTCCTTACCCATTTAACTTCGATCTCTTGGAACAAAATTTTGGCGTTTGTGTGGCGACAAATGGAAACTTACGAACTTGGCTCATATTTCTACAACGACGAGATCCAAAGGGCAGCGTTTCCTATCTTGAAGGAGCCGCCGCGCAACCGGAATAGTCCACCGACCACCTATAAATAGATACACATCCGCCCTATCACTGGGTTTCGTATTACTCGTGGCGTGGGAATATTTTTTTCGTCCCCTGCTTTTATTTAGTTGTGGTCTGGGCTGTTATTCTTTACACGCGAATTGCGCCTCACTCCTCCCGTACCCTAAAGAAACTAGACCTCTACCTACGCTTACTTAGTACGTATCGCGGCGTCAAGATATATTTGTGAGTGAGCGTTGAGGTGAGCTTACTTAAAACAAGTTACAGAATAGAGAGGCTGGTGTCGATATGTTGACGAACAACATGTGACCTCATTCTAGGTAACATTAGCATTTCAACGGACAAATTAGTCTACGTTTCTTGGTTTATCTAGGATATCAAAGGGAAATAATGTACAAATTTTATATTTCGATCATTAAGTGCTTTTCAAACAACAATATTAAAGATTTGCGTTTCAAAATTGTTTACTTGAAATCGCATGATTTTTGTAATCCTATATTTTATGGAATCCTTACTAATATTATAAATGCGAAAGTGTGTTTGTTTGTCCTTCTTTCACGTCGCAACGGAGCGTCGTATTGGTGTGATTTTTTGTATGGAGATAGTTTAGAAGCTGGAGAGTGACATAGGCTACTTTTTCCAGCGGGAAAACATCTAATTCCCACGGGAAAATGCAATATATTACATTTTCCTATAACCACGCGGGCGAAGCCGCAGGCATCAGCTAGTAGGGTATAACTATAAAGTAAACAAAGAGACCGCTCGTTGTACCATTATTAAATAATGTTCCATTAGGTAAAAAAAAGGTTACTCAGATCACCTGTTCATTATATTTTTTGATCAGCCGTGTATAAAAAAGTAATTGAATTAGGTATAAAATAACCTGTGGATAGGCTACGCTTGTGACCATATTATAATTGAAATGACACATTCAAAATAAAATGCAATAATGTTATAATGAACAATAATTTATAACCATTTAGAATACAAGAATTGGAAGAGGTTTGATTTAAAACATAGAAAAATAGGACCAGTGTTTTGTAATTAACAAGACTTACAATGATAAGTCACGTATTTATTTGTTTATTTCATTATACTTACAAAAATATAATATTTTACATTTAGACACGTTGCTAGTTAGCTATACCAACTTACCTATAATGGTATCAAAGCAAAAAATAACCTGTAATAATATTTTAATACAGTTTCTTTAACTTAAGTCAACAGGCATAACTTAGTTACTATTTTTTTCATACAAAAGTTAGCCTATGTCAATGTATAAGTTCGAATCGATTGATTCATTAATCATCAAAATCGGTTCTGTATCTTAAGAGTCCGCAGTAAGCTCGGCCGAATTTCACCTTCCCAAACGTAGTTTACGCTCTCATTTTAAAACTACGTGTTGGATTGTGACGAAACTTTGCATATACAATGACATGAGGTATATCTATGTCTGTAATTAGTTTATATGGCTCCAGTTTATAAAACAACCAAAATACACCATAAACAAGTTTTGTATGAAAAACTTAAATTCGCTTTATTTCTTTTACTATGGTATCTGAAGCTACATAAACTTAGACACAGATATACCTCATTTCATTGGATATGCTAAGTTTCGTTACAATCCAACACGTAGTTTTAAAATGAGAGCGTAACTACGTTTGTATGGAGAGTTGAGCTTACTGCGGACTCTTAAACGCTACGGTGTAGGTAACACACGTAAATATAAACATAGACTAAAACAATCATAATATATACCCTTCTTTCGGCTCCACCGTAGTCGAGCAAACAGGAATATCAGAATAGCTATATTCACTGACGTCAACAGAATACTTATAGATACAAAATAATGTACTTATCTAAACAAAGTAATTCGGACAAAGTTGAATGCTAAAATTATGCATTTAGGTTGAAGCGAATAGTCAAATGCGAGACAAAGCTACGTAGTGACCTAGTGGGTTGCTTAGTTGGTTACCGTCGCGGAGTTTAGACTGCCAGATCACAGATAAAGACGTCTTTGCTGTAGACAATATATTAATTCATAGTTAAGGCACATACTTATATTAAATAACTAACATAATAACTTATGTTACTAGCAGACTTTGAATGTGTCCATAAGAAATACTGAAAGTTAACGCGTACGCAAACATGTTTTGACACATTTACTAGTGAATATTACCTACATAGTGAATTAGAAATAAAAAACCGGTAAGTATAAACCTTAGGATATAAAATGCATGTTGTAGCAGTAATATTTACTCCTTCCCATTTAAGTCATTGTTTTGATGTAGGTAATGTTGATATGTATATATAACACAAAACCTTAATGTATTTATTAACAGAAATACATACCTAGTCACTGCAATATAAGGCATTTCATTCCAACTAACGCGACAGGTTTGTCGGCCGATAATGCACATAATTAGGTATTTCATCTCTGGAGTTGGTCCATAGGCTTGTCTGACATATTCATGTTTCTTGGTAAAATAGGTCGCAACCCCTCTAATCGAAAGATGCTTCTAGTTATCCACTTGTATTCGGTAGATCTAGTAATTATTCGATCAAATCGGCGCCGGAGTCGATTTGACACAGATAACCCATTGACCGGTGCCATTGACCCGGCGGCCCACTTGCGACTTGAATTACGAACTTGGCGGTGGCACTGCCGGGTCTTCTTATATTGAAATGATTAATATAACAATGTAGGTTAGTAAATAAATGTTGTTTCCGAGCCTTTTTTATAGTGACACATTATTTTAATTAATTAAATAGGTATTTATTGATTAATTCATTATTCGTATTAAAAATATGTTGTTTCTCAGCGATAGGCGAGATATTTAAATAACTTCGCGGTGGCTTTGTACTGACTTTATTTCATTGGTTAGTAGGAAAATAAGATGAATTATTCCTTTTCTGTTAGCAAATTGACGACTAATTACTAATGAAGTTACTTAATGGCTATTTTTGGTAATGACGGTTCAAAAGTAATTAAGGATCTGCTATCCTTGTACTTTCTCAATTTTAAAGAATATCAAACCATTGTTTTACTTGAACTTTTTAATTACTTTTTTTTTGCAAAATTAAAATTATTCAAGTTTTCACTGCTGCCGGCACTCCTGGAGTGCAACCCGGTCTTTTTTTTTGTTTGAAAGGGTATCCTTTCCAGATAGAGCCATAGCCACCAGGTCAGGATCTGATGATGGGAACCTGGACAAATAGGGAACTCTTCAAATAAGGCTAAGTACTGAGTTGAAGTCGGTTAAAACTTTGTTTTTAAAGTCAATTAAGAAACGGTCGAGATAAACTGGCAATCAGACTGAAAGTGAAATTATGCCGTTATAGTACATTACTTACCCAGGGCGGTAAAACAAAGAATGTCTCAGATCCCAGGTATTTGACGCTCGAGCCGAAGGCAATATCCATATTTTTATTATTTTACTTTTTTATATAATATATGAAAACGGGAGATGGCATTTCACGCGAGTAATTTGTTATAAACGTAGTTACGTACCTAATTGATGTTTAAATTTTAAAGTTTCTGTAGAAGAATTCGGATTCTAATTGCATAGTATACGTTAATTAACTATTGTATTTAGTTAAAAGCCGGTTACACATACATACAACAAGGTTCCTCCAATTTTGTAGACAAATCTTACTAGAAACTAGCATCATAGTGTGCTCAATAAGGCCCGTGTTATGGGTAGATAGCTATAGCTAACTACTAGACGACGCCGATATAAATATGTAGGGTGGACGTCACACTGCGCCGCATCTCCGGACGGAGATGCGGAGCTCGTTGTATGCAAGTAGGGTCATTACGCTGGTTACACGACCACCTTCGGTTAGCGACCACCTGAAGGAGAAGGTTTTTTCTATTGAAGATAACATCAATTCTACAGACCCTATTGAGACAATTAGTTGTACATGCATTTTTGTTGTTGTTTTAGAATAGAAATCTACTAAAAAACCGAGGAAATATCCTTTCAGTTTACCAACTCGGCTAAGTGGTCGCCAACCGGCACATCAAATTAGGTGGTCGCTAACCGGCGAAATGACTCTACCTCAGTTTGTATATAAATTCCGTGTGGTACGACACACTGCACCGCACCTCCGTCCGGCAAAATTTTTATGCAATGCAGCCCCTCATCCCCGTCCGGAGATGCCGCGAAGTGTGACATCCGCCTAAGCGTGATTGAGTAACAAACATCCAAACATCTAAACACCCAAACATCCAGTGTATATATCATATAAATATATATATATAGTAGGATATAGACAACATCCAAGCTTCAGATACAAGTATTTAATCAGGCAGAGCTAGAAATTGCTGTTTTATTATGGACGGAAATAACCTCTTTATTTTCCTCTTATACCATGCCTACCTGAAGTGTCACTATATTCCAGCTTGCACGATAGATTTTACGGTCAAGTTTAAGCGCAAAATGCTCTAAGCGTCACCTAAAACATGACTATAAAAACTATCATGCTAGCTTCCCAGACGTTTGTGTGTCTCGCGAGGACACTATTATTCTTGCTTTACGTCTAATTATTTTAATTTATGTAAGTGAATGCAGTAGATAAAAGGATCGCGTCTCCATAAATTAATATTAATGACCATTGAATTTGCCTATAATGGCGTTCATAATAAACTATAACATACCCATATAATATTTAATTGAAAATAATCGTGTAAACACTAGAGATATTATTCTACTTAGAACGATTAAGCATTTTAACTACCTATAGTAAAATTACGACTTTATATATTCAGCTACATTAACCATCAAAGTTTTATATCTTCATACATTATTAAGTTATTAAAGATAATAAACTGCAAAACAATTTCTAAATACAATTTCTAGGCATGCAACCTTGGTCTTAAATAAAATATGGCCGACGAGTTACGCAACCGGATTTGTATGCAGTCGATAACCTATTCGATTATTTCATCGATTTATAAACCGGTTTTCGGCCATCACTATTCATTAGCCCTATGGGATCAATGGACGTTGGGAAAAGAAAGTTTTTGAAGTACACGGGGTGTTAGTGTTAAGTCAAGTAACCTAAGGTCTAGTGGATCTGTGTCCTGAAGAGCCAGTCTATTAAAAAAAAAAGATCATCAACTTCATATAAGCCGAAAGACGTTCACTGCTGGACATAGGCCTCCCTCAAAGAGTGCCACAATGACCGGTCCTGCCCTACCTGCATCCAGCGGACTCCCCGAGTTTGTCAGGTCATCAGTCCACCTAAATATATATATATATATATATTTTAATTTCAAAAGTGACTCTACCAAAAACTTCTATATAATTAACGAACCTGCTCACAAAAATTCACGCGAATCGGTTGAGAAATGCGACCTGTAGAGGAGAACAGCGGGACAGACGCCGGGCAGACAAACGATTTTCGGCCCGAGCTGAAGCATAAAACTTCGATCGCTTCGCTCGCTCGTTCGACAAGTTTAATAATTTTGTGTTTTGACACCAATATTGATAGGTAGTATACGGTAGTACAATATCGCTCAGAGCTACATTCGATTGAATCCGATATACATTCGAAAAGGTATGTTATTTGACTTTGAGTGCATTTGTTTACCTCACCTTCGTACGCTTGTATCTTAGAAACCATTAGGCATATGTAAACCGATTTTGTTACTTTAGTCTATTTTAAAAGCTATGAAAGTGACAATTACCATTACACCCGTCTTTATAGTAAAATTATACAGATTCTGAAAAATATCAAAAATAATGTTTTATTAAGTACCTAACAGGGTTTTTCCGTCACGGATGCGGTCAGCTTTTTTTTTTTGTTTTGAACCTGACTGTTGCTAGGACGGACCCAATATAGCGGTCGAATTGCGTGGTTGGAGGGTAGCCTGGGGAAAATCCAGGGGAAGCCTCCGGCACGACCACGCGGGGAAGTTTATACACTGGAATAGTCTACGAGTTTGCGCTCCAGTGAGATTGGTTGAACGGTATCAACCGAATCTGGGGTGTGAGTGGTGTCGAACTAGGTACTGGGAGTTTTATCGCTGGTTCGCTAAAACCTAGTCTAGCTGAGAAGCAAGCAACTCAGCCAGGCCCGACTTGGGTCGGACCGACTCTACCCGGTATGCGGCGGTACCGGGACGAATAGGGACTGTATGTGTCTGTGTTGTCGCGATCTCGCGGTGGACGTCCCCGCCGGCGGGCACGCCGAGCGGTCAGCGGCGGGCGTCTTGCTTCTTAAGCGGAGCTTCTGACGCTGATTGCATTATTAAGACTGAACAAACTACCGAAGACCGTCGCTTTAAAAATATATAAGCAAACTTGACATTCGCGAAATTATCTTAACTTAGAAGGAAGCCATTTTATTTAAAGAAGATAAGAAGAATAAGTATTTAACAATGTTCCGGACTCCGGAGGGCTTTCGAGGTCGCACCCTTGGATGAGACATAATCGTTATATCACTAGCCAATTAGCTAAAGCCGTATTAAAACAAAACTACCGCTTTCGACGATATTGTGCGACTTCAATGAACTATTTCGTTTATGTATGTGAATTCAAACATAGCATACATGCTTTTAACTGTCCTTGACCACATAACTGGGTACTAACTGATAATGAAGCCACAGAAAACCTCAAGGGCCTGACACGAGCGAAGAGCCCAATTACTTCCACACAGCCAACCTTCCTGAACCATGACCTTTGCAGCTACACGCGAAAACCAACCCTATTGTAATGCAGCAACGTACTTTATATTACGGATGTATGAGAGGCGTTTTAAAAACTCATGCTGGCAACACAAGTTTATAGCACGGTGAAAATGGGTCTTGTTCTGAATGCAGCAATGCATTTTGTAGGTTGACAATTTGGGATGCGTGCGTTTAAAAAGAAGGCTGAATTTAGACTAAGAATGAAGGGACGTAGAAGCGCTGTGTGTGTGCTATTACAGTTAACGCAGCCGTAGTTGCGAGCAAAACCCGGTATTAGCAGTCTGACCAGCTAATAGTGTTCACAGCTAATAATTTGTATATACATACATACATACACGCCTTTATTCCCAAAAGGGGTAGGCAGAGCACATGAAACGTATATTCCAGCGCCACTTTTAGCATAAATGTGGGTATTAAAGATCGACAAAATGTGATATAGCAGGGATAGGTTGCTAGCCCATCGCCCACAATACACTTCAACCGTGGTCCCTTAGTCGACTTTTACGACACCCACGGGAAGAAAGGGGGTGGTGAAAATTGTGAAATTCTAACCCTACACCACACGGGTAATAATTTGTAATTGGTTTTTATTTGGTTCAAGCTTTTATTGCCGAGTGTATAGGTACCTTTATTGACACAGTCGCCAGCTACTTGTGCTGGGTAGCAAATAGACGGGTTTATCAGATGAACTCGGTGGTGCGTTAATGTTGCATTGCCACCGAACATACCTACGCCAAATTTCAGCTCAATCGGATACTATATATCAAGTGTTTGTTTTGCTCAACTTGGCGGAGGCACTGCCGTGCCTCTACATTTGTGTAACACTAGGTATACTCACTCATTGTCAGACTAACTCGTAAATTAAAGTTCTCTCGGTATTCCACATTTAATGAAATGTTATAAAACCGATTTAAAAGTTAAAAAGTTTTTTTTTATATTTTAAATACTAGCTTCCGCCCGCGACCTCGTTCGCGTGGACCCGGGATAAAAACGATCCTATATTTTAATCCAGACTATAAACTATCTTCGTGCAAAATTTCATTCAAATCGGTTCAACCGTTTAAGCGTGATTGAGTAACAAACATCCAAACATCTAAACTTTCGCATTTATAATATTAGTAGGATAATTATATGCTCTCGCCCGTGACTCCGTCCGCGTGGACCCGGGATAAAAACTATCCTACATTTTAATCCAGGGTAGAAACTATCTTCGTGCAAGATTTTATCATAATCGGTTGAGCCGTATAAGCGTGATTGTGTAACAAACATCCAAACTTTCGCATTTATAATATTAGTAGGCTAGGATCTATGTATTTATGAGTGTAGTTAACGGACCATTGTGTTGACCGTAATACTTACATGGTTAATTTGTCTTTATTATTGCAGCGTACACGTGAAGACAATCTTCTTGGATTTAATCATGCGCATACGCGAACCATGCAGGTATATCTAAGTAGTGCCTATACCTACTTAATTGGAGCGGCACTTAGTACCATATTTACATGAAAGAAATACAAACATAATATGAAAAAGCGCAATTTTAAAATAAACAAACAAAGACATAAAGTAATATACATCCTAAAACCCAACTATATAGAGGTCATATATATGTATATTGATTAAGTTTTATTTAAATGCTAAATAAATTGATGCAACCGGTATTTCCAGAGACAAAGTTGGCTTTTTAAAATTAATTTGCAGCAGTAGATCCTCATTAAAAGTTCACAAGTCCCGTTACGGGCTGCCAGTGACATTTATTTGACATTTTAATTTTAATAGTCGAGATAACGTCTAAAGGAATGGCTGACCAATACACGTGACCAATACAAAAAAAAACAGTATTTCGCTGTTAATTCTAGTTCAAGGTGAAAGTTTTAATATTAAGTAAAGAATATTCGACCAAAACGTTAACGGATTGGCGGCCACTAACAGGAAAAAAAAAGCGTCGGTCGTCCACCGGCACGATGGGTTGACGACGTAAACAAGACCGCGGGTCATTTCTGGATGAGACTAGCACGGGACCGGGATAAGCGGCGTACTCGAAGAGAAGCTTATGCTCAGCAGTGGGCGATTAAAGGCTGAAAATTATGATGGTGATGATGATGATGATGATGATGATGATTTGATCAAGGTTCTAGACATTTTTGTTCTGTAAGTTTGATGCAGCATGCAATCTTTTTACTTTATTTCTAATACTAGCTTGCGGCTTGGCCCGCCTATTGCAGAGAACGCAGGCAAACCCGCGGGATAAAACATAGCCTATGTCCATCCGGAAAGTTCATAGGTACTATACGATGGTGACAGAATTTTCGAAATCGGATGCGAGAGGTTACCCATTACAAACAAACTTATAAAGCTACAATCTCATAGACTTTCCTCCTTATAATTTTACTAGCTTCCGCCCGCGACTTTGTCCGCGTGGACCCGGGATAAAAACTATCCTATATTTTAATCCAGGCTATAAACTATCTTCGTGCAAAATTTCATTCAAATCGGTTCAGCCGTTTAAACGTGATTGAGTAACAAACATCCAAACATCCAAACATCTAAACTTTCGCATTTATAATATTAGTAGGATTACCTATAGAGTACCTACTAGTTGTTCTAAAGTAGACTTTTGTTGAATTATGCCAGGCTTTGCACAGCACAGAAGCGTTTCTCCCTATACTTATTCGCAATTATTCACGAATGTAGGTAATTGTTCAAAGTATCAGTTCACCAGATTCGTGTACAGCAACAGCGCGCAAGCTCTCTCGATTTTTCTAGCACTATCCGTCTCGCTCTTATTAGAACACTTAGAACAAGAGGTGAAGTGCGAGAAAAATCGAGAGTATGTCGCGGCCGTCCCATGATAGACGTGCTTGTTGGTACTAGACCGGTTTCCTCACGATGTTTTCCTTCACCGACAAGATACTGTTAAATATTATATGATATTTAGTACATAAAGCATATGTTCCGACTGCTGTAATTATGTTTACAGTACATATGGTGCTACTTTCCCGCACTAGTGCGGAAAAGAGCACTTTTCGTGCATATGTCGAGACTTTAAAGAGCCATATGTACAGTAAAACGTTGTACGATACACGTGCGAATAGGTAATTCGCAACTCGTGTTTTAATTTATCACCACTCGTTGCGAATTTCCTATTTTTGGCACTTGTATCGTAAATAACTATTTTTATATTTTTATTTATTTAAATAAGGCTTCAAAGGCCAATAAAGGAACCCGCTTAGCGGGCGCCTACAGCGTAGTCGCTCTACATACGAGTAAAACTATGGGCAGTGAATGTGTTAAAGACTAACATACATATCAATATTTAAAACACACTACTGCCTACTGTGCAACACATGCGGAATTATTAAATAATACCGCAAACTCCTAAAAATAAAGAATACAACATTTACCCCCTTATTCATAAAACTGTGCTAAATAAAATGTGCTACGTCCCTTTCTTACGAACACAAATGTCAAAGTGACAGATAAGGACAAACGAATTTTAACGCCATTTTAGTTAAAACAGGCTTGTAGGACGTTTATGAATACGGCCGTTAGTATTTAGTATTTCAAAATTTAAATCAGATTTAGTTTTTAAGTTCTATTGTTTCCAGTGCATACTAACAAAAATGAGAACCTTGTTATCTTGAATGAAATTGAATTGAATTTCTCCAAACCTCCTAAACACTAGGTCACGGACATGCCTATACTAGAGCTGTGGCTACCTACCTATTTGGGCGGGCGCCAGAGGGGAGCCAAGGCCACAGCCTTGGGGCGCAGCCTCCCTTGGGGGGGTAGGGGGGTTAGGGTTGCGTTCGGATACTTTATTAGCTGCAGTATTTGTGAAAGTTATTAGACTAGCTCCCGCCCGCGACTTCGTCTGCGTGGACCCGGGATAAAAACTATTCTTTATTTTAATCCAGGCTATAAAGTATCTTCGTGCAAAATTTCATCCAAATAGGTTGAGCCGTTTAAGCGTGATTGAGTAACAAACATCCAAACTTTCACATTTATAAAATTATTTATAGATTATAGATATTATAGATTATTGTAAGAGGTTTGGTATCACAAAAACTGATTGGTTTTAGAGAAGTAAATTTTATTTAACTCTGTAATGGGCTTTTACATTAGTATTGATGAATATCGATGTAGTACGTACAAACGACAACACAGTTAACTGACCATCCTGTGTTTATATAGAACCTTATTACAATGCACTTAAGGTGCACCGATGGTCAGTTAGCTGTGTTGTCGATAGTACCTACACAATGATATACAATACGTCATGCACAGTCGGGACAGTGTGTATTGGCATTGTGTTGTTTGTTGAATGTAAAAAATCTATGCTTTATAATAAACTAGCTTCTGCCCGCGACTCTGTCCGCGTGGAACTCGTTTATATCGTAACTCGATACAAAATTTCGTCCCCCATTTCACCCCCACAGGGGGTGATTTCCGGGATAAAAGCTATCCTATGTCCTTCCCCGGGATTAAAACTATCTCCATACCAAATTTCATCTCAATCGGTTCAGCGGTTTAAGCGTGAAGAGGTAACAGACAGACAGACAGACACACTTTCGCATTTATAATATTAGTATGGATACCTATTCATCCAAATCTAGTTCCAAGTACGTATTGGATATTTAAGTATTTTGCAGATTATGAGTCCGAAGACTCCGACTCTTACTATTCTCAAGTTTTTATCGTTCTTTAAAACCAAAGCATCTGCGAAGGTTGCGTCTTTCTATTTTATCTCTTTGCTAGATTTATAACCTGTCAATATTAGCATTTCTTGCTTCTCTGACAGAGTTTTTAATTAATAATACCTAAACAAATGTCTTATGGATTACTAGCTTCTGCCCGCGACTCCGTCCGCGTGGAACTCGTTCATGTCGTAGCTCCACGTAAACTTTCACCCCCCATTTCACCTCCCTAGGGGATGATTTCCGGGAAAAAAACTAACAGTTTAAGCGTGAAGAGGTAACCGACAGAGAGACAGACAAACACATAGACACACTTTCGCATTTATAATATTAGTATGGATTCTTAAAAAGATTTGCGAAACAGTAGATCAATAGGACAGCTACTTTACTTACTACTTACGTTCTCCTAGTAATCATTTTACTTTCAGTACCTGGGCGAACGAGCTCTGCTTGGGTGAAAATAGAGAAAACGATTTTTAACAGGTACATAGAGATCTAGCTAGTAGATCGATTTTTTGCTCCCGTAAACCGTAAATTGCTGGAGCCATTTTCGAGAACGTGATTACAAATTTGTACTCGCACAAATATTGCTCATACTATTATACTATTCATATAGGCTCCTGTGTGGTGTCGGACTAGAATTTCACAACCCCCTTTCTTCCCGTGAGTGTAGTAAAAGTCGACTAAGGGAGCAGGGTTGGAGTGTGTTGTCGGCGATGGGTTAGCAAACCTATCGATATCACATTTTGTCGATTTTCTATGTTTATGCTAAAAGTGGCACTGGAATATAAGTTTAATGTGCTCTGCCTACCCCTTTTGGGAATAAAGGCGTGAATCTATATATGTAATAGTATAGGATACAACAAAACAATATCTAATGTTTCGGCGTAACAATGATTGACAACCCTGATGGCGTACGAGGGTACTCCACAGCCGTACAGAAAATGTGATTTAAAAAATATTGTGTTATGTTCTGGAAAAGCTGACGCGAATCATTTAGGTACAGCGCCTTAATTTCAAACGAAACAGGATATTTTACTGGAAAATGTGTATAAAAGGATACAACAATGATCCAACATTGCTGGGAATAGAGCTGGGTTTATTACCTAGAAGATTGTATTAGAAACTAGCTTCTGCCCGCGACTCCGTCCGCGTGGAACTTGTTTATATCGTAGCTCCATACAAACTTTCACCCCCCATTTCACCCCCTTAGTGTATGATTTCCGGGGTAGAAACTATTCAATGTCCTTCCCAGTACTCAAACTATCTATAAGCTTACCAAATTTCATCTAAATCGGTTCAGTGGTTTAAGCGTGAAGAGGTAACAGACAGACAGACAGACTGAGCCTATACTTTACCGTCTTATTCTTTGTCCTATTATTAAGAAGAGTTTTGCTCAGATTTTAAATGGGTTTAACTGTAGAAATGTTTAAGTTCCGTATTAGAAATTATGATTTGCTTTATGTGTGTGTCGAACATGAAATTTCAATGGTATTTTTTCTTAGTAGTACTTAACATAATCCTAGCTACTACTACTTACTTCTTAGTGGCGATTAAGTCCCGTTTATAATCCACTAGCTTCCGCCCTCGACTTTGTCTGCGTGTACCCAGGCTATAAACTATCTTCGTGCAAAATTTCATCCAAATCGGTTAAGCCGTTTAAGCGTGATTGAGTAACAAACATCTAAACATCCAAACTTTCGCATTTATAATATTATAGGTTTTCAGATTGGAAGTCCGGTGACAGCTGTCATCTCAGTACTGCTTGTCATTAAACGTCAAATCTGGCGTATAATGTCATAGACCTATGATACTGAGTATCATAGGGCCATGTATAATGTACTAAGATGACAGATGTCACCGGACTCTTCCAATCTGAAATTGATTATAGTAAAAATAATCTGTTTGAGTACTAATTTGTGTACAAACTTTTAGGTACACAAGAGAAGGGCTGAATCTAAGCGAGGCATGGATTCGGACCTTCACAGGTTGGTTTGTTACGAAGTGAGAATGGTCAGGCCCTACCGCGCACGGGCTATTATCGGTGGCTAATTGTCACCGTTACTGCAGAACAGGTTGCGCCGGCGCCGGGCATTTACCGTTGCGCGAACGAAAGCGATAGATGTCACTTGGTAGCTGGTGGCCATTCTTTTTATGGAACGAACACGGGTTTGCGCCTCAGTTCAGTGCATCTCTGTATTTGTTTGCTTACTAGCTGCCCTGTCTGTATTACAGAGAACCCAGTCGGATAGAGTGGATCCTGAGATTTCCTCCTACGGATCTACTCTATCCGTCTGGGTTCTCTATACAATCTTAAAACCAAATATATATGATTTTTTTTAGTTTTATTAAGAAACAAACAGTCGTACATAAATCGTGAGTAAGATAAAAATAACATAAAAACAGACCTATAGTTTCCTGAAAGTACTATATATGTATATATATACCTCTACCTAATTACATCTTCTATACTATTCAGCCGACGATAGCCACTATGGTACTGGGTACTGACTCTTCCGTCTATAGTCATTCAACAGATCGCCGTCTACGTCAATAGGAGCGGATACACAAAACGCGCAGACTTAGCGCGCTCCCTACGGAACCCTAATTCGCTTCTACCGGTGACTAGCGAAATCTAATAAGCTGACACGCGTGATGGGCCCTACGGCATACAACAAGCTGCCGGGGCTAGTCACATCAGCCCCTTCGGTAGACTGCTTTAAAACAAGGCTGGTAAACTGGCTTCTCGAGCACACATTTTATAGCTTCAAGGAATTTTATAGTGTCAAACCGTAGATTGTAGTCGTCTGCATGGACCCATGGATGGATAAAAACTATCCTATATTTGAATCCAGGTTATAAACTATCTTCGTGCAAAATTTCATCTAAATCGGTTGAGCCGTTTAAGCGTGATTGAGTAACAAACATCCAAACTTTCGCATTTATAATATTAGTAGGATTATTTTGACATTTCTTATTGACTTTCTTATTTATTGACCTTAATGTTATTATTGAATTGACTTTACTTTACATCATATTTTTACATCAGATTATTATTATTTTCTTTTTCACTATAATGACATGTGATATTATCAAAATTGCGCATAAATGAATATGAATATGCTATTGTTACTCTAGGACTAAACCGGTTTCATGATGGAGTCTGTTTTTACCGGTTACCCACAGGAGCACACCCGTGGCCTGTCTGTGAAGATCGATGTCGACGTGAGAGGAGTATGCCTGTCAGGTTACACTGCAGCTTAACCCTTTCAATGCCAAGGACGCTTATCAAATCAAAACAAATTTATTACCAAAAACAAAACAAAAAATCACAAAACAATAACTTATAACTATTAATTAAAGACACAAATATTTATTAAAGTGTTGGGTAATGGGTACCAATCGCAGCGTATGCTAAGCATGCAGCCCAACGCTAGTTGACGGGAGTTGTCAGAGGACTTACTAAATACTTTTCAAGAAAGTTACATACCGGCTCTACTAAAGCAATGATTTGTAGCGTTTTTATATGGTCACAAATAGTGGTGGAAAGGAATTAACCTAACTTTCCATTTTATATCCTCTCTATCCTCTTTGTTGGTATACGAAAGGTTACTAATGATTCTCTTTTTCTTTTCAGGTAAGTTGATATGACCGTGACAGCATTCAAGCAGAGTTCGTCAGCTCGGTATGTGTAGTATATTTTGAGACACTGGTAAGGACATACAGAGTGTATATATACCAAAAATGGGCTGTGTACATAACAGGTATCGTGTTCTGGTAAGAAAAACTAAGAACATTTTTTTTTGACGCGTTTTTTTTTACATTTGTATAGCGTTTGCCGATTGGGGTGACCTGCTCCAAAGAAATGTAAAAATAAAAACGCGTCAAAAAAAATTCTTTTAGTTTTTTCTCATCAGAACACGATACATGTTATGCCCTTGATCGGTTCACACCCCATTTTTGGTACACTCTGTAGAATCAGTCAGCAACACCAAGGCACTCACAAACTTTCTGGAGGAGCTGGGGTAGTTAGAGTAGCGCTACCCCACCGATTCACGCAAAATAGGCACACTGGATGTCGCCTTGTGGAAAATGCCAAGTATAACTAACTAACTAAGGACATAGAAAAGTTTGTATACCGGAAATCATCCCGTAAGATAAGGTGGTGGAAGTTTCTATGGGAACTAGTGCGATAATTAATACGCCTAACTGCGTATCTATATTTACACCCGCTGTACTCTTTTGGGAACAGTTAACTTGCAACATAATGCTTAATCACGCATTATGCTGATTTTTTCTTTGTATTCATATTCAGTTTGACTTATTTTAAGTAGGTTAAGAACTATCATTGTAATAAGCTTTTTTGGCAAAAAATGACTGACTGTTGAGTTTGTTTCGTCGTTTCTTCTCAACAGTGGTCTTCTTTTTCAGAAACGCTGGTAGAATTTTGACTTATAAAAGTGCCATTACTTACAGAATGGGAAGGCCTACTTGCAGAATAAAATTAATTAATTTCATTTATTTATTTATGTGGGCATAAATGGGTTAATATTGTAAATGCGAAAGTGTCTGTCAGTCTGTCTGTCTGTTTGTTATCTTTTCACGTTTAAACCACGATACGGAGATAGGTTGAATCCCGGGGAAGGATATAGGATAGTTTTTATCCCGGAAATCATACCCTGAGGGGTGAAAGGGGAGATGAAATGTTGTATTGAGCTACGATATTATTCCAGCAGCGGGCAGAAGCTATTTGTTATAAGATTGAATCCTTTAAGGCGATTAAGCCGCAGTCTCAGGCAAAAGGCACTGGTCCCACCGCCGGCTAGTAAGCTAGAAAAGTTGGGCGAGTAACGGTTCATTGCGTGCTGACCAGGCACAGTGTGATCAATCGACCTTTACAGATCCGCAATGTAATGCTACTCGCCCAACTTTTCTAGCTTACTAGCCGGTGGTGGGACCAGTGCCAAAGGCTAGTATTGAATAACGACAATTACTTAAGTGGATACGTTATTTCCGTATAGACACAATGCACCCGTTTTCATTGCTTCGGAATGTAGTTAACCTTCGCTAGTATAAAACTCACTTAATGCAGTTTTTCTTTTTCTAAACATAGATTCGAAAATGTTAAATCTATTTCTGGCAACAAGCCAAAACATCCCCACAAATAAGCAAAAGAACTTACTTTTCCACGAGTTTTTACTTGCAAATTGGATCTTAACTTTTCAGACAACAGTTCATATTCAAACGACAAGCACAAGGATGTTTTGTAAGTTTAGTAAATCCACATCTCTTTTGCCCTTCATTTCCACAATAAATAACAGCAATTACTTACATACAAATGTGTTTAAATATTGCAACTATTGCAATCTCAATAATACATATGTATGAGAGCATAAACCACCCAAAAAAAGACCCAACTGTCGTAAGAATACGACATAATTTGGAATAGGCGGGCAATAGAACCGACATAAATAAACCGGTATGTGGGCCAGACGGTTTGGCGCCCTGTCAAATCGAAACTGTAGGAATAGGAACTAACTTTCGAAATTCCGAACTCGACGGTGTATTTTGAGTTGACGTTCCAATTACCTGAAACCTTAGAAGGGTAACACACACCACCTATCGCTATGTATATTTGTAACGTCCATGTGACTTTGGACGCTAAATAAACATATTTCTTTAACATAGTATCCAATACAACAGTGATTAGTAGAATTTGAAGTTAGTGGCATAGAATAATTATCCTTTCAGTGTTTTTCGACCTGTGGGTCGAGACCCCCCCGGGAAGCCTTTTAAAGGGGTAGTTAGTATTTTTTCAAGTGAACTCCTTTGGAGTTGAACTTGAATTGAAACTGCCCATTTGCAGCGAGCACGCAGTCAAAATGCAGTACCGTCCGTAACGGGCTAACGGCCCTATGGCAGTTGTCCCAACGCCGGCGAGTAAGCGAGTGTTACTACGTGCTACTCGCTCAAGCGAGTAATAATTACTATGAGAGTAAGGGTACTAGACCTACCCGGCACATGCACCGCACGGCCTCGCCATACTACGTTACGTGGGCGACTCCACGCTACGTTACGTTAGCCACTAGCGCGTTAGTATGGCGAGGCGGTGCGCTGTGACCCTTAGTACTCGCTACTCGCCGGCGGTGGGACAAGTGCCTAATACATTGTACCTGCATCATGATGGCTTCAGCTAGATCTAGATGTCACTTTTTGTATGGGAAAATTACAGTTGAATTGTCCTATCTACCTTTGAAACCCCTCAGGTTGAACCAGGGCAAGATTGAACCTCCTCTTATGCGATAGGTTATCTGAGGTAGCAGTTTGGTATTCCAATCAAGTAGTACCTACGTATACTATTTAATGGAAAGTGGGTAGGCTGTAGCCTCGCTGGAGCCCGCTGAATCATCGCCATCGCCATGAGTCGGGGAAGCCTTCTAAACGATCAATCAATCACGGGTTTTAATTAATTTTGCTACGGGTTCCTATTTATATACGACTAGCCTCCGCCCGCGACTTCGTCCGCGTGGACCCGGGATAAAAACTATCCTATATTTTAATCCAGGCTATAAACTATCTTCGTGTAAAATTTCATTCAAAACGGTTCAGCCGTTTAAGCGTGATTGAGTAACAAACATCCAAACATCTAAACTTTCGCATAAATTTATAATATTAGTAGGATAAAACGGTACAAATAAAATTGAAGTTTTGGATATTCTTTATTATAGTTCCGGAGATTACTATTCCAAATTTGGCAGTCGCTTTAGTAAAACTAGCGCCTACGCCTAATCTAGCGTACCAAAGCGGGCGACGAGCTCCTGTAGGACACAACCGGGAAACACGCTCTGAGAATGATGATCGATGTGTTAAGCTTTTGCTCGCTTTCTTGCATTAGTATATATATGTAAATAATGTATGCACAAAAGACACACATACAATACACAAAAGATCAATCTCTGTTTAAGGATTTCGTTTTTGTGGACCACTAGATGGCGCTGTCACTAGTGTAAACTAGATAACGGTTGTTCTATTCAAATTCCTTAGGATTCCGTTATCCATCTCTCACTTGCAAATAGTCTCTTTCTAAGCGTTCTAATAAGCTTCCTTTGATAGCATATGCAGGTAAGGTAAGCCTATAAATAAGTAGGTTGTATCAGTACAAAGGCGAACTTTTTGTACTGCAAAGGCGAACTTGATTATATTGCTACAACGCAGTCGTGTGCTACCTAGTCAATCACGAGATTATGCACGCGAATTGAGAAATAAAAACTCGTACCTACTTATTTCTTTCTGCCTAACTGAAGGTGGTTTTCCACCGGCGAGGCGGGGCGGGGCGTGGATGGGCGAGAATTGAAATTAGTATGGGACTTACAGCCTATTTCCACCGCGCGCGCGCGCGCTCTGTGCAAATAGGTAGTAAGTCCCATACGAATTTCAATTCTTGCCCATCCATGCCCCGCCTCGCCTCGCCGGTGGAAAACCACCTTTAAGCACGCCCTTGTGTGCTTAGTTGGTTACTTCGGTAGGTACTGCCCACTAGACTCAACTAGTCACTGAGGATGGACACAGGCGGCAATATTTTGGGCAGCGGCTACATCTGCTTTATTATTTACAGATTTCCGTATTTATATATATGTACATATATTTATGTGCACAATGTATGTACTTTCCATTGCTTGGTATGTAGTCTAACCTTCGTGAGTATCATCATCATATCAGCCGAAAGGCACCCTCTACTGGGCATAGGCCTCCCCCAAAGAGTGTCACAATGACCGGTCCTGCACCACCCGCATCCAACTGACTGTCGCGACCTTTACCGTGAGCATAAAACCTATTTTCTAAGGTTAAATATGTATTAAAAAATGCGTAATCTATTTCTGGCTACGAGCCAAAAACACCCACAAATTATTGATAAAAGTAAGACCTTGAGACAAGCACGAGAATTTTATAGCTACCTTAATGAACCCAACTGCTAGATGATCGGTTGGATCCTGCTATATTTAGGAGTCAGTGCTTTGACACTGCAATGACCAGCTTTCAGTTATTTTTAGGGCTAGGGCGCGGCGCCCACCGGACCGGACGGAAGTGACGGTTTTAGCGCCGTTCGAGCTATTCCAGCCATTGTTTGTGTTAGACCTAGAGCTGAACTGTTATTACTTATATGTTGTCACGTGGTCGTTGATGTCATGATTAGACCTTGAAAAGTCAAAGAGGCTTCATTCCAAACTCTGGGACAAAACAAAATCAGATGAAGAAGTGGCTAATAGTCCAGTAAATGAACTGACAACTCGTATGGAAAAAATGACAATTTTGTTAATAATTTATAATAGCTTATTTTTTATGTGTAACAGATATATTATCAATTAAACCGACGAAATTTCAGATATCAAAAAAATGATAAGTTAACTAACTTCTGAAAAGTCAGAAAAAATATTAATACATATTTTTGTTTTTATTTTGGTTCATTTACATTTGCTCTATAATATTCAAGATAAATCGTATAAAAAAGACAATACATGCTTCATTGAAATCTACATAATTACTTCCGGGTGGAAAGATTGTCGGATTCTTGAATAAATCATCTTAGAATAACATTTTCAAATGAAATCAACAAAAAAAACGCTATTATAAATTAATGTTTTTCAAAACCGTATTTTGCCTGGAATATAAGAAAAATGAAATAACAGTAATATAGTTAAAGCAATGACGCGTAGTTCAGTGTCCAAGAGGCAACCGGATGGCTCCGGGTATTTGAGGTCCCGAGGTGTTGTGCAACCGCCGTGTGCAACCCGAACTATCACCCAAACGGATCCGTGAACAGAAAAATGGTTTCAGAGAACCCATAATATTTTTGAACGAGCTATAGCAAGGGTCACTGAGCTAAGGCGCAGACGGACTTGGCGAAACTAAGGGTGCCTTGTTGACTACTGTAGGTATCCTTATAATAAGTTTCTGTCAAAAATTTCATTTTTGGTACAAGTTTTTATTGCCGACTGTACTTTTCTGTATACCATCACATCATCAACTGCTTATTGAGACGATTCTAACGAGCCCAAACTCGATGGGGTTATGTGGTTTTATTACGGAGTTCCTATGGCCACCTTCTGTCTCCATCATCAGATCAGCTCGATGGTACCATAATATTGAATAGTCATCCAAACTATACTTATACCCAAAATTTCAGCTCAATCGGTCACCGGGAAGTGGGTCAAATTTAACTTGCAAGATTCGACGGACAACTTACATACATACTTTTATACTTACATACGAACAAGTCAAGTTAATATAAAGCTTGTAAAAACGTGGTTTAAAATGTCAACATGATAATCACCAGAAGTCGTAACCATGACCACCAGACAGGAAAAAGTTGATTCTCCCATTTCTAATAGATATTCTAATAGATATTAGATATTCCAAAAGATATTAGATATTCTAATAGATATTAAATATTCTAATAGATATTAGATATTCTAATATATATTAGATATTCTAATAGATATTAGATATTCTAATAGATATTAGCATTGATATCGGAGAGATCAAATAGATTTAAAATATTGTAAAAGTTGTTCCAATCCCTGACTGCTTTTGACTGAACGAATTAATAAACGAAAAAAATCACACTTGCATTTGAAGCGATCGCAGCTTAAATCCACAAGGTTCTAACAACCCACGCAGCCCATACATTTTCGCAACTCTCCGTCGAAACTCCGGCGCAGTCCCGTTACGCGCCGCCAAAAGTTCAATCGCTCGCCGTTAGACCAATTACTTCTCTTGGCATTCATAACAGGCAAAGTATTTTACAACAATAAAAAAAATTGCGTCATACCTGGCCAAAGTAAAGTGGCAATAACCACCCGCTACGCGTGCGGACTTTCCGCACGTTACTTCCTGACCCCGTATCATGGTCGGCCTTGTCACGCGATAAGTGACTAGATAGAGCGTCCGTCTCGTTCTATTCAACGGTGTCAGCCAGTGACGGATGCTCTATCTTGTCACTTATCGTGTGATAAGGCTGTCCATGCTACGGGGTCTGGTCAGAGAAGGCATACGGGCGGTAAGAAGAAAACCTCAGACTCCCGCGCGTGAAAGGCAAAACGGATGCAGGTCTGAGTTCTGCCGGGACGAATTTTTATTTATTAAGTCTGTTTGATTTTGGTAAGACATACTTATGTACTCATTTACTATTTAATGAAATATAAAATTCAAAAGGTTACAATAAAATGTTAAGTCTAAATTACATTTTTATTAATTAAAAAATGACATCGTTATGCAAGGATTACAATAATAAGAATTGACTAATATATTAAACAAACTATTCATATTATACAAAGCTTTAGCAGCCATCATTTGGGTCACATCATTGTAGATATTTTTTATTTCAGCGGGTAGTTTATTGTAGACTAGCTTCTGCCCGCGACTTCGTCCGCGTGGACCCGGGATAAAAACTATCCTATATTTTATCCAGGCTATAAACTATCTTCGTGCAAAATTTCATTCAAATCGGTTCAGCCGTTTAAGCGTGATTGAGTAACAAATATCCAAACATCCAAACATCTAAACTTTCGCATTTATAATATTAGTAGGATACCGCCCTACAATAGACAATGGTCTTTGATGATTTTGTTTGTTACAATGCCAGAAATCTCTTTCACGCGTCTGACCCTTAAATCGTTTGATGATATAAAACGTAATATTCGCCCATTTAGCCATCTGATATGATGACTTGCATCTGCCCTAATGACCCTCGTCCGTCATTCATTACTCATCTGGCCGTGTATCCGATACATTGTTAGGCTATAATTAGAACGAACATGACTTTGATTGGCGATTTTGTTAATTTGTTAGGCAATACTTGGGTCAATAGTTGGGGATAAAATGTTTTGCCGCATTCATATTAGCTGTTATAAACACTTAAATAAATATTACACTATATGTACGTGGGTTTATTAATTTTAAGTGTGCGAAGTTTAAGTCTATATGTCTGTTACGCTTTCACGCTTAATAACTTTTGAACCGATGGTAATTAAATTTGGTATGGATATATAGTTTTAGTCCTGGCGTTGGACATACTTTTTTCATCCCGGAAAGCAACCCCTGAAATGGGAGGCATAAGTTTCTAAGGGAGAGCGATAATTAGGACTCTTTGGGGGAGGCCCATGTCCAGCAGTGGACGTCTTTCGGCTGATATGACGATGATGATGACGCCTATGTCACCTACCTACACCTACGTTAAGTTGGCCACTGCCAAACGCTAACTTCGTTCGTGTATGGTTGAGACGAGAGAAAACTGTCATTGGAATTTGAATCTTCTGTCTTGGAGGGTAAAGTTGCTGTTTGAATGGACTACTGACGCAATTCGGCCAAGCCAATGATCTCAAGTCATGGACCTATGATACTCAGGACAGGCTATACGTGATGCCACAACGAGAGACGGAAAAGCTCCTATGCAGCTAAATCAAGAACTGGCCTTAAAATGGCTGATGTGATGACTTGCCATAAACAACCTATTCAATTTGGACGGGTAATGGTTTATGTGCCACAACTTCATACTAAATCAGTTGTGGCAAATAAAAAAGTGGAACTTTGAGAAGGACAACGAATGATATCTCCCTTTCTGTCCCACTTATCGAGATTTGTATGCTACCAGCTCGCTCGCACGTGGTATTATTATTACCATAGCCTGTTCTGAGTCTTAAGTATACTTATCCCTTCTATAGCACTTGCATATAGGTATTTATTCGAGCGACAGAGAGATATGCGAATTTCGTTTTTCGCGCAATGTCTCACTACGATCGAAGCAATTTATCACACCAACTTATCGCTATAGTTAGAATTCCCACTACTTACCTATCACGGTTTTTGTGACAAATTGCTCTATCCCATCCCAAATATAGCTCGGTTGTCGTGATATATTGCTCTATCACATCGCAAATAAGCACGGTTGTTGTAACAAATTGCTAAGTGTGTAAAGGGTACTCCCAACTAAACTAACTTATAACGTAAACTGGATATCTTAGGTATACGTGGGCAATTCTTAAATCTAATTACAAGTTACTTAAATAATAGAACGCAAAAAGTCAAACTTTGTAACGATGTTTATAGCAAAGATGAATTATCTACCCCCTTTGGAGTCCCCCAGGGAAGTGTACTAGGCCCAACACTCTTTTTGACTTATATTAATGATTTAACGAATATTCAGCTTCCAAATGGCTTAGTAATCTCGTATGCTGATGATACTGCACTTCTTTTTCACGGCGACAGCTGGGAGGAGGTATACGCTTATGCTGAATCCGGTCTGTCTAAAGTAATAAAATGGCTTCAAATTAATTTACTTTCATTAAACATAAAAAAAACCAATTACATAACGTTCTCTATTCAAAACAGCACTCAACCTGATAGAACTACACATTTCTTAAAAGCTCACACTTGCTCAAATCATTTGACAAATAACTGTACTTGCTCTGACCTCAAAAATGTTCCCTCCACTAGGTATTTAGGAGTCCACATAGACCAATTACTTTCTTGGAACCAACAAATCGAAATGACTGCTAATAGAATACGAAAACTCATATGGCTATTTAAATACTTGAGGCATATCTCCGATAAGGAACTATTAATCTATATCTATAAAACCCTAGTTCAATCCATCGTTCTTTACTGTCTGTCTGTATGGGGGGGAACTCACAAAACTAAACTCTTGGTTCTTGAGCGTGCTCAAAGGTCCATTCTTAAAGTACTTTTAGGTAAAAACAAAAGATACAGCACTATTGATGTTTACAGAGATTCTAATGTTCTTACAATAAGAAAGTTATATATCCTAAATTGTATTCTAAAAATTCATAAAAATCTAAAACGAGATCACTATATAATACAAAAACGTAATCCCTATGAAGTAATAAAGCAATTATCAAGAGCTTGGACTAATTTTGCTAAACGACAATTTAAAGTAGCATCTGTAAATCTTTATAATAAAATAAATAGGAAAACTAAAATTTACAGCACAACCTACAGAGAATGTAAAAAACTTATTTCTAACTGGCTTAAAAGCCAAAATTACGACGATATCGAATTACTTATGACTAACAGTTAGTCATAAGTGATTCGATATCGTCCCAGTTAGTCGCTAACTCGTAATTATAATTATATTTGCACCTCCATTCAATCATTTCATTAATTTAGATTAAATTAATCTAAGTTCACTTAATTAATGTGTAACCTAAATAACAACGGAAGGCAATCTAAGTATAGTAATAAGATAGAAACTGTTATTTAGTAGTAAGCTGAAAACAAACTATGTTTAGTCTTATTTTTAACATGCAGTTACCATCTGTATGAAGAGCGTTTCCTCCTAATACAAGTGTTTAACTTAAAAGGGGGAAACGAACACTAAATGTAAAACCTTTGTTGAAAATAAATAATTTTGATTTTTTTTTTGAATTTTGAACTAATAACTAACTAATTTGGCTCAGGGACCCAAAGAGGCAGTGCCAGTGCGGTAGCCCGTGTGATGCGCGTCAATCGTCGCTCCACTATGCACGCTGCGTCTGCGTATACTGCGTATGCGCAGACGTTGCGCAATGCCACGAATGCGGCGAGTGGAACGCATCGCACGCATGCCCTTATTCTACACATTGTGGCACGATGATACGCTTGTGCCAAGAACATTGGAAAATTTAATTCCGACATCTGGAATTTCATCTACGCGGTGCGATAGAACGCGGGCGTGCCGTAGCAGAACTAAGATACCCCCTGGGGCCGGTAGGCTGGCACGTAATTGTAGTGGCGCGGCCTTTGATTTTTTTTATGACTACAAATGTTTCCAATAGATGTACAGTCGACTTCATAGTTATATTTTAAGTTCCCAAAGGTTCAAAAACGTAAGCAATCTTATGCTCTTTATCAACAAAGTCGTGTTGACATATTTTTGAACACTGACCGTGCCCATCATTTCGAACTCGTCTGCCATACTTTTTTATAAGGCAGTCTTCTTCATACAATTTACTTGTAGATGACTGCCTTTTTAAGAATTTAACTTTTCTCTACAGTTTTGCAGTATTATTGTCATATGGTTGTGGAGTTATTATATGATCATCTTTAAGGTGAAGTACCTAGTTACTTCCAGTTAGTCTGCTCCAAATATGAGCAATACTAATATGAAATTCCGCTTTTCACCATAGGTACATGGGACCGAGAAGTAGCGCTCTGAGGGCTACCGCGAAACGAAAACGAACTTCGTTCGTGTATCCCCCTCTCTGTCACTCGAACTGGCAAGTGCGACAGAGACAGACAAACGAAGTTCGTTTTCGTTTCGCGGTAGGCCCTTTCTTTCGCTGCCGCTGCCGCTCGAAATCGTGGCCGAGCCATAAAACTGGATGCAGTTTAGATGAAGTCCTATCAGAATAAGCATTCTAACTCTATTGTAACGCAGCTGACCTCGCAAGGTCGATGATTTATTTATTTGGAAAGGATCCTAGTATCTAGGCTAAAGAAAGCGGACAAATGAGGCCTATTAGCATTTAAATAAACAGTGTTTAGGATCGTCCGTCATTTGTTATTGTAAGCTCAATTTGGCGAGTTATCGATAGATGTTATTTTTTGAAAGCGGTTTTTCATAAGATCATAAGTACTAGAGTAAGAAGATATATTTATTTATACATTGATTGGGCACATTTTACGAAGCTGCAAGTTACAATTTTATCATTTGTAGGTAAAAATATGTCAATTTATTGTCACCCTCACAGGCCTCACCCGTATGCGGGTGATATATCAACCTGAGCAGGCTAAGGGTTGCAGGTAAGGGGTTAATTGTATTTAATCGGCTAAACCAAAATGGTCAATCATCATTGTTCAAAGCGAATTAGTGTTGTTAATTGGGGCTGGTTAAAGTAACTCGTAGCTTCGTAAAATAGGCCATTGTTTGACAGGGCGCTACCGAGCTTACACAAGACACAAGCGTGTTCAAGAAGAATCAAACCGAAGAAAGAATGTTGTTTTATTGTATTTTCTGCGATATTTTTTTCAAAGGACAAGTTGAAATTGCAAACAAAACTGAAGTTTCATCCGTCTGAATGGATGGAACTCTCCATATGATAAAACTGTGTAGGTATGTGTAACAGTTGTATTATTCAATGGCTTAAATTGATCTCAAAACAACTCGTTACTTATTCAAACCGATTATTTGTAACCACTGACCGTACCATGCGGTAATAAAAACTCCATAACATTACTGTTGCAAAATTACCGCTTCAGTCAACAATGTCGCTGTCACCTAACAAGTTCTAAGAAGATAATACGCAGCGCCATTTGTTCCATATTTCGCCACCTGCAAAGATTAACTTTGTACTCTAAAAAAAATTCCCTTGCATATTCAAAATGTCGGACATAAAACTTATAAATCGGAATATTGCAAGATTATTTAATTATAGGCACAATAAAAACTTATTTCACCAATTTTAGTGTTCAACTGCCGTTGGTTGTGGACTGGTAGCGCCACCTAGCGCTTTGTTGAAAAAACATTTCGTCGTGGTTGAGCACTACTTTGCACTCCTTCGTACGTAAATGTTGCCTTAGTTCGACTAGTCGCTACTAGATGGCGCCTATATTCGTAATCCAGGGTAACAAATTTATTCTTGGATGTAATACTACTCTTTAATTTAGGTGAATTGAAATGCTCACATAATTTTTTTATCTTTTTCCTCGTATTGAGCATCATGCATCATCATTATTTTCATTTCATTTACATCAAGTTTTAAGGCGCCGCAATAGATGGCGCCAGTTGTTCTTACTTAATGTAAATTCGGAATACTTTGAATTTCTTTTTACTCCAGGAAAAATACGGTTTTGAAAAAACATTAATTTATAATAGCGTTTTTTGTTGATTTCCTTTTAAAATATTATTCTAAGATGCCTTTATTCAAGAATCCGACAAACTTTCCACCCGGAAGTAATTATGTAGATTTAAATGAAGCATGCATTGTTTTTTTTGTATGATTTACTTTGAATATTATAGAGCAAATGTAAATGAACCAAAATAAAGACGATTTTTTTTTTCTGACTTTTCAGAAGCTACTTAATTTATATATTTTATTGTCTGAAATGTTGTCGAATTCTGTGGCTGGGTAACGATTTAATTGATAATTATCTCCGTTACACAAAAAATAAGCTGTTATAAATTATTTCCAAAATTGACATTTATTCCATACAAGTTGTCAGTTCATTGACTGGACTACCTGTTTCACTATATTTGTAAACATATTTTACATAGCAAAAACACTCTACGTACGGAGAGGGAGAGGGTAAGGTAATACAGGGTACAAACGTACAAAGCTACAAAATTTCGATCCTGTTTAAAAAAAAACTTTAAAGACTATAATTACTCCAGATGCAACGGATATCCGGTCACTATCGGGTATCCGGCCTATCTGGCCACAATTTTAATATCCGGCCGAATACCGAATAGTGGACTAGTATCCGGCCGGATACCGGATAGTATTTTAACTCGAGAGAACATAGGTATGGTATGAACATGGTAGGGGTGTGGGATAACAAGAGCACTACGAAGTCAATTATTAAGTTCAGTTTAATCTTCGAAAATAAAAATTATAATGTAATTTTTCAGGGTTCAAGGTTGCAACTCAACCTGCACTGAGCGAAGTTACTTCATTTTGTCTGTAGCGCCGGATATTCGGTATCCAGTATCCGGCCAGACCACTATCCGTTGCATCTGCTGATGCTGACTGAGAATCGGTTGAAAAATGCGACCTGTAGAGAACAGCCGGACATCAGGACATACGAACGAATTTTGTCCCAATCTGAAGCATACAACTACGTTCGCTTCGCTCGCTCGTTCAACGAGTCAGTGTAGATATAGTTATATATAGACAGGTACCTAATTCTGCCGTCCTAGGACGTATCTGACTATGAGACTCGTAGTCGGACGCGTCCTTTTAGCTTAGGACGGCAGAATTAATAGGTACCCGTGCCACACACTCGTCGAATGACGCAGGTAATAGCGAGTAAAGGAGGCAGAGACATGGTGCGGCAACGTCGCTCGTCAGGCACCGCTCCCTGATTTATCGGGTTTTTTGGGCGCGAGACAAAGGAGCGGCAATAAAGGGAAGTAACCAGCGAATATTAATCGCGGGTATAGACTGGTAGAGCATTGTGTGGCCAAATGAGTGGTGAAAGTTGGTATGGAGCTACGATACGAGTATAAACGAGTTCCACGCGGACGGAGTCGCGGGCAGAAGCTATGGTTCTAATTAATATAGTAGGATGGCCAACATTTTTTGTAGGAAAATCAGGGAATGCTCTCTACTCTCTACTAATGATTTGACCACCCACCAATTCCCATAGCTCGGTATTCACAACACTTACCAACTCGCCTCACGATAACCAAGCACAAGCTTGGCTCCGTTGACGTATTGCCCGTTGCGATTCCAGGGCTCAAGCTAAGTAGTTCAGTTGTGAGTAGAGGTTGTGAATATGTGGAAACCACATTGCCTCATAAAACGGCCGATCTTATTATAACCTAATTTGTTTAGAGCAATCAATAATAATTAGGCAATAATTTGAAATGTGAATGTTTTGGTTTCCTGGTGGTATTTGGGATTGGTACCTAAATTTATACCGACCGGTTAGCCTAGTGGGTAGCGACGCTGCCTACGAAGCTGAAGGTCCTGGGTTCGAATCCCGGTAAGGGCAAATATTTGTATGATGAGCATGAATATTTGTTTCTGAGTCTTGGATGTTTTCTGTGTAAATATTTAAGTATTGCGGCAGCGCAAAACACTTCATACTGATAGACAGACAGGTATGACGTCACAACCGACATTTTTTAGTACAAACTACATGTATCGTTGTATGCAAAATCAGGTAAATTGTTGTTTCGGTCGTGAAATACTGCATTTCAGTTAGTATAGTTGTCATACAATTTTGTTTCTATAAAAGCGTAAGGATTCTATTGGTAACTTTAAATTTACTCTTGGACAATTTAAAAATTGCATATATTTTTGAAACTTTCAAGGTTTATATCTTTTTACGATTTTAATTATATTTTATAATTTACTCTTTATTACTATAATTTGATGGTTTACTATCCATTTAGCATCACTACGTTATCAATTTGAACATGAGGCATTATGCCTATTTATTATAATTTATAACTAGCATGACTAGCAATAACTTGCTGACTAGTCGCTTTGCGCGCGGCTGAGCGTCCCCTGTCTCACTCGCACCGTGCAAGTTAGAAAGATGAGGGTAGATCTTTCTCGACTCGCGTCGCGGCGCGCTAGTTGTGTAAGCCTCGCAGCTATGATTTATCAGTCCAATCGATATCCATATCACTGTTAAATCTCCCAGTGTTTCAAACACACGACCTTCCATAAATAAGGGTGTACACTCAAAATATATTATTACTCCAAAAGAATGAAGGCAAAAAAAATGTATGCCTAGTGACGAAAATCCCATTCAGATATCTCAATGAATTTCGAAACTACAACCGTTTTAATACTGCTTGTTAGAGAGAAAACGCTCGCAGATCGTGACGTCACATAGTAAATGACAACGTTTTTGCGGAAAAGGGAAAGTATATACCCCTTCTTAAAACTTTAGACACTTATTTTTTCTCGATTTGACAATATTTTTATCCT
The DNA here is from genome assembly GCA_947049275.1 of Epinotia bilunana. Taxonomy (NCBI): domain Eukaryota; kingdom Metazoa; phylum Arthropoda; class Insecta; order Lepidoptera; family Tortricidae; genus Epinotia; species Epinotia bilunana. The sequence continues at coordinate 2,904,752 of OX346271.1, read as the reverse complement.
TTTTTTGGAAAATGCAACCTTATTGGTTATTTTATGTTGTGTCTACACTCTGTACTGTACCTAGTTTGTATAATTCGTATGTTCTGACTATTAGTAATTTTAATTACAGGTAAGTCGATAGTGCGAACCGAATCTGCTGTGGCGATATTTGTAAGTTATTAATAAAAAAATACGAATTATGAGACCTGAGGGGGAACCACGTAACGTTTCCAACGCGCGTTAGGACTGTTTAACTGTCATTTTTCCATTTACAATTTGACATTAGATCTACCTAACGTACAATGCGTTACGTGATCGACCTGCTGGATAAAATTAAGCCTAGGTATAGATCGATCGATTTTTTTGACAATTTTTGCCCCCCCAACATCATCCTACATCATCCTGTTATTCCTTGAAATGAACCCTCCCCGCCTAATAAAATGACTATCGTCATCCAATGTCCATATATGCATGAAATAATCGGGACATTCCCAAGTGCACGGTCTAAAACGATGATGACTATTAAATATAACTGTCTCTTTCATAGCGTTAAACCCTAGTTGCATCTTGTAATTGAAGGACGCTGAGGTTGAGGTCCGCTTTCTACTGAAACCCACAGCGTTGTATTTGTAGGCACTAGTTTTTGAATAACATTAAAATACCGTTACCTATGCCAACGCGGACCCCGTGCTTTTGTGTGAAACCGGGAAAACGCTAGGATATTATGACTAAAATACCTTCGGCTACAACTAGAACACAATACGTCTTCACGCAAACAAACACACGTACATACATGCATCTAATTATAGTTGCGGATGCGTTCGGTTCCCGGTCAATAAATATGGATGTTCCTCGGTCCGGCGCGGGCGCAGCACTAGTACAACAACAGTATCTTGACTCTATAAAGTCGCAGCCACATGCACAGGGACAGGAGATACGTAGTTTAAAAAGCAGTAAAACAAATCCGTAAAAACGTCCTATGTGACACACTCACACGCACGACGCGTCGGTACGATAAACTTACGCGCAACTCGTGGTAGTCGGCGGTACATCAGTGCGCTTGCCGCGTATGTGCCGCGTAGAAATGGCTTTCAACGGCGCAGGTCTAACAAGGTCTTAAGAGACGTTACTCTTGTTGGGATACTGCTTTAGCTAATACATTTGTTGTGCCACGGTCCTGCGTGGAAGTCCTGCAAGCTGAAATTATAGAGCGAGAGAGCCATTCAACCCCCTATCTCGCTATAATTCATCGAGTCTGGCCAGGGAAAGATGAGCCTAGAAAAGAGCGGATATAAAACAAATACTACGTGTTGCAAACCCGTGTATAAGTAACGCGATAAAATAATAATGATACTGGAACGATTATTATTTTTCTTCAATTCACAGTTGCACCAGCGAAAAAGTAAAGTAACTTAAGTAATGAAATAAAACTACTTGACTTCATTCTGCTTTTTATTTCAGAAGAATAATGTAATCACTTCAAAACTTTAATTTTGACGAGACATAATAATTAAGCTTTTTATGATATTCTTTAATGTGAATACTATTAGTCACCCTTTAATTCTCTTAAAAAGCAATTTAATATGGAACAGTTACTTTCTTATTTAGCATATCAAGTATCCAGATTAGGACATCATACTAATTTAAGACGTTGACACACTTTACAATGATATTATTATTGCCATATAAAAAGTTTTGAATACATACTATAACTGCTTTCACCAACGTGCAACGTGACAAAAGCAAGCAAGGAAGGAAAAAATAAATGCATTTTTTTTGTCATGATTGTTACAAACCAATTTAGCTTTATTAAAATCGTCGCGGCGTCGCATTGTGCGCTGATGAGGCAGTTAATTTGATACTAAAATAGTGATCATAGTTGCACTGTGAGTACTACCTATACATAATTCATGTGTGTTCATACTGTTGTGTGTACATTACTGTCCATACGGGTACAGTAATAATAGGGGTGGTATCTGCTCTTAGGTGAAACTTGTTCGTGATAATCATGATAGTTGTTCATTAAGACGTTAACGGTTATAGACATCCTTATGGGTAGATCGTGGGTACAAAAGTACTTTTTCCCCCTATATCAAAATTAGTTAAACTTCGTACTTTGTAGTAGTTTTTATAATCACAACATTGCATGTTTTAATGATTAATACAAAATGGGAAAGTTGTTGAAATCATGCAGTTACTTAATTCCTAATTTATTTTATAGAATTTATACCAAAAAATGTAATGCTGTGCATTCTTTACGTTTTATCATACGTGATTTTATTATATCGGGGCCACGGGAACATAAAAACAAAAGTTTTCTATTTATAAAGTTATCCGATTTTTTTTTACTTCGTCCAATTTTGACTACCTCCTGTCTATATATGTAAACTGCATGTGTGCGTGCTAGACTGCTAGTGTAGATTGATGTGAATAAAACGCTAACGGCGCATCGAATTGACGTGTTAATAGGTCAATAGAAGAGTCAAGGGGACCCCACTAGCATGAACTGTTGCCATTAAAATACATTGTTATAAAAGACAGTACAGCACGGCTATCACAAGACGGCGCGCGAGCTCTCTCGAATTTTTTCGCACTATAATATAATAATAATAATATGAGCGTCGAGGACCGCAGGGCGGTGTGGAGGAGCAAGGAGCTACACGGGCGGTTCTACAAGGCCCTCACAGGACCCGATGTAGATCTGCTCGCGTCGGTGAACTGGCTACGCTTCGGGGATCTCTTCGGGGAAACCGAAGGTTTTGTCTGTGCAATTGCGGACGAAGTTATCATGACGAACAATTACCGGAGGTATATCCTGAAGGACGGTACGGTCGACATTTGTCGGGCATGCCACCGTCCCGGGGAGTCACTCAGGCATATTATCTCCGGTTGTGGTCATCTTGCTAACGGCGAGTACTTGCACAGACATAACCTTGTAGCCAGAATTATTCACCAGCAACTTGCTCTGCTATACGGTCTTGTGGCCTCCGAAGTGCCTTACTATAAGTACACACCTGCGCCAGTTCTCGAAAATGGTCGTGCCACGCTCTATTGGGATCGAACTGTCATCACGGACAGGACTATTCTTGCCAATAGGCCTGATATCGTGCTGACAGATCGATGGAAACGCCAGGCAGTGCTCGTCGACATCACCATCCCCCATGACGAGAACCTCGTGAAGGCCGAGAAGGACAAAGCCAGCAAGTACCTAGACCTGGCTCACGAGGTAACCGCCATGTGGGATGTTGATTCGACGATCATCGTCCCGATAGTCGTTTCAGCGAACGGTTTAGTAGCGAAGAGTCTCGACCATCACCTCAAGAGACTCTCGCTAGATGGCTGGATCAAGGGTCAGATACAGAAGGCGGTACTCCTGGATACTGCGCGGATAGTCAGGAGATTCCTGTCTCTGGCGCCCTGACCACCGGCAGCTTAGGCCCCGCCTCGCTGCCGGCGGTACCCTAGGTTAGGTTTTTATAATGATTTTATGTTTTGTATGTATAGTTTTATATTTTACTTTTTATATAGTTGTTGTAAAAACCTAGCTTAAGATAAAAGATGAATAAAGAGAATAATATAATAATAATAATATAATAATGTGTATCCCTCGCTTTATATTATATTTGTTTTAAGGGCCTCTGCGCTGTTGGCTTCGGCCCCACGCATGCCTTCCAAAAGTCCGGGACCCCATGGTCCTGAGATATGGAAAAAACATACATAATAATAATAATAATATAATAATAATAATATAATAAACCATTTATTTCAGGCATCTAAGGCCCATAGCAACAAATACCTTAAAGCCTAACATACATACAATGCATACTATACCTCTCTTTCCAAGATTTCTAATAAGAGAGAGACGGAGAGTGCGAGAAAAATCGAGAGAGCTCGCGCGCTGCGCTGTCTTGTGATAGCTGTGCTGACCCCGCAGCATGGACGGCCTTATCACACGAGAAGTGACAAGATAGGGCGGCCGTCACTGGCTGACACCGTTCAATAGAACGAGACGGACGCTCTACGTTGTCACTTATCGCGTGGTAAGGCCGACCATGATACGGGGTGAGGGAGATAAATATCTAAGTATCTTAATCTGTCTAGGTACCAGAACACGCTGTGTCGTTATAAACCTTGCCTTTTTAATTTACAAGGATATACACACTTTCAATAAAAACGTGAATATAAATAGATGTGATGCTTAATTCGATGGTAATCTAATAAAGTCCGTTTCAAACAATTCAGCTATTTTTATCAGGTTATAATCAGAAAAAAGCAGTTTATGGCCTGAAAATTGGAATTATTTCAGACAAGATGGTCACCCTACACCGAATGGCAAAAAATACTGCACTTTTTTCCGCCGATTTCTTCTTATAAAAGAATCTCCTACTTTTGATCTTCCTTTTTAATTTATTACTGTTGCAGGAATTGTCTAACCAATTACAGAGTAAACAATTCTTAGATCTCCCGATGTCACCCTGTATAAATAAGTAATGTTTAAGTAGGTAACTTGAGGTACTTGTTCTCTCAGAAATACATATTTTGTCTGCCCAAACGTAATAAAAATATAAGCGTTTATTAGTAGGTACCATGCTAGAGCGCTAGGGACAACCTCGATTGTGTTTTTATGCTATCTGAATCACTTTATTTGAATATGCGGGCGCGTGTGCAACGGCCTTTATTTATACTTTTTAATTTTTAATTGTCTATGCCACCAGGCGATTCCTCTGCTCAATTTTAAAGTCTTATTGCGTTGTCAATGGGCATATTTTGGCGTAGAGTATTTGGGTATTACTAAGCCAGCATTGAAAATTGATTGATGTAGTAAAAGGGTGATGGAATTGATGACTGACGGGGTTTATATAACCTATGATTATATCGATTATTTTAATCAAGTGTAATATGAGCAGCACTAACATACAAAATTAACGGAGTTGTGCAATGCTGTTTTTTGCTCTTTAATTTATTTGTTAATCTTTTATAGTGAACAAGGGGCGAACATTTAACAGGGTCAAAGTAATTAGTAATTCCTCTTGGTGCTGGAGGGGTTTCTAAATACAATATTAATCGGGTCATACGGCTTAAGAGTCCGCAGTAAGCTCGATTCTCCATACAAACGTAGTTACGCTCTCATTTTAAAACTACGTGTTGGATTGTAACGAAACTTTGCATATACAATCACATGAGGTATATCTATGTCTGTAATTAGTTTATTTAGCTTTAGATACTATAGTAAAAAAATACAGCTATTTTAAGTTTTTCATACAAAACTTGTTTTTGCTGTATTTCGTTTGTTTTATAGACTGGAACCATATAAACTAATTACAGACATAGATGTGCCTCATGTCAATGTATATGCAAAGTTTCGTCACAATCCAACACGTAGTTTTAAAATGAGAGCGTAACTACGTTTGTATGGGAAGGTGAAATTCGGCCGAGCTTACTGCGGACTCTTAAGTAAAACAAAGGTCTTTCCTGTGGTGATGTGGTCAATAGTTGAAAATAGCTTACGTGCATATAAGAAAACATTTGAGTCATATAAGCGGAGTCGCCAGTCCGCCGCTAAGAGTATGAACGCTATTCCGCAAAAGAAAAAAAAAAGATTGTTTTTATCATTAGTCACAGACATGGCCATTACTGGACTTTAGGCCAAGGCCGAATGCAGGATTATACTCGCATTGGTCAAGCCACATAAGGTGTGTGAATAGGTCCTTATATCTTTATCTCTGTCTAATTATCGCTAAGGTCGTTGAAGCCGTTCATTCGCGAGTGAACGAGGAAGTGAATGAATGGCTCAACCTTGTTGTCTGGTTGGTTTGATAAATATATGCTGTTACCAATAAGGTCAACGACCCTTATCTGTGGAGCGGACTTAATTGTTAGTTTGTTATTGAGTTTATTATAAAGGTATAATTAGTAAATAATTACGAACTAGTGACTTTGTGAGCTGTTGAACTCGCGGGCCCGTTTTATTTTCTAATATATATATATTTTATAATTTTGAAACCTAACCCCGTAGCATGGACGGCGGATGGATAAGTGACAAGATAGAGCGTCCGTCACTGGCTGACACCTATCTTGCCACTTATCGCGTGATAAGGCCGACCATGATACGGGGTCTGAATCGACCAAATAATCCATACTGAACTTTATGAAAACGCGTTAATAATAACATTTAGGGAAAATCCATTTTATTCAACTTCTTCATGTCTTTTACAAAGTTATTCTAACCTATTTAAAAAAATGACAAAAAGTCGAAAACATAAAAAGGTAAATATATAAAAAGGTACACATACTAATATTATAAATGCGAAAGTGTCTGGCTGTCTGTCCGTCTGTTACCTCTTCATCACGCTTAAACCGCTGAAACGATTAAGATGTAATTTGGTATAGAGATAGTTTGAGTCCCGTGTAAGGACAAAGAATAGTTTTTATCCCGGAAATTGGAGGGGGGGGGGGGGGGGAGTTGGTATCGAGCTACGATATAAACGAGTTACACGCGGACGGAGTCGCGGGCAGAAGCTAGTTCTGCCTATGTGACTACTGGACCTGCTCACAAAATTTCATGAAAATCGGTTGGAAATAATGCGACCTGACCCCTTATCATGGTCGGCCTTATCACGCGATAAGTGACAAGATAGAGCGTCCGTCTCGTTCTATTGAACGGTGTCAGCCAGTGACGGACGCTCTATCTTGTCACTTATCGTGTGATAAGGCCGTCCATGCTACGAGGTCTGTAGAGAAGAACAGCACGTCTAGCACACGACGGCCGCGACATACTCTCGATTTTTATCGCACTATACCTCTTCTTCCAAGTGTTCTAATAAGATAGAGACGGATAGTGCGAGAAAAATCGAGAGAGCTCGCGCGCCGTCGCGTGCTAGCCGTGCAGCCGGACAGACGACGGAGATACGATTTTTTTATTTGTCCAAGCCGAAGCGGATCTAGAAATTCCTTCGCTTTGCTCGCTCGTTCAATCGAAAACCAAAATGCTCATAGCTATATCATGTTCAAATTCAGATCCAGACATTTGACGACCGCTTTAGCCTAGTTGTTAGGACCACAGAACACTAACGGCCGTATTCATAAACGTGCTACAAGCCTAATTTTAACTAAAATGGCGTTAAAATTCGTTCGTCTTTATCTGTCACTGACATTTGTGTTCGTAAGAAAGGGACAAGGCATATTTTATTTAGCAGAGCCATTTTACGTTTTATGAATAAGGGGGTTAATGTATAAATTACCGCTCTGTGGTAGTGACCCTGTCTACAAGATTCTAGGTTCGAATCCCGGTAAGGGCATTTATTTGTGTGATGAGCACGAATATTGGTTCCTGACCTGAGTCATGGATGTTTTCTATGTATTTAAGTATTATTTATTTATATACGTATGTTTATCGTCGTCTAGTACCATACCCGTAGTACAAGTTCTGCTCAGTTTGGGACTAGGACGATTTGTGTAAGATTGTCTGTCGGTATTTTTTTGACAGTCGCTCCCAGACAAGACAGCTGTGCGCCAGCCACGGCCAATTGCCCTAATCAAGTCTAATTGTGGCCAATGTTGCCCAATTAGTGCTTTCAGCAGCACATGTTCACGGCTCATTCACGTCTTGTGGAAGTTGTGACTCGTATGGAACACTCGCTTCCGCCCGCGACTTCGTCTGCATCGACCCGGGATAAAAACAATGATATAGTTTAATCCAGGCTAAACTAGCTTCCTGCTAAATTTTATCCACATCGGCTGAGCCGTTTAAGCGTGATTGTGTTACAAACACCAAACATCTAAACATCCCAATATCTAAGCATCCAAACTTTCGCATTTATTATATTTATAGTAGGATTAGGTACGCTCCTGGTTTATCCTTAAGTGGTTTATTTTTGTGTTTAGGTAGGTAAATAAGCTAATGAGGGTAATATATGCACCGCATTAACGTAACGTTTTCCTTAATAAACTTAATTAAGATGAGCTAATTATCTGCTAATTAAAAGGTTTTAATAACCATTTTACTCCATTTCATTGTGGCTGGAATATTGGAATTACCTATGAGCACCCATATATTATGAGCTTTTTAGGGTTCCGTAGTCAACAACAAACCCTTATAGTTTCGCCATGTCCGTCTGCCCGGCCGTCCGTCCGTCCGTCCGTCTGTCCGTCCGTCTTCGGTTTAGCTCAGTAACCACCACCACTAGAAAACTGTAATTCGGCATGGGTATTTAAATCAATCACGCTTACAAAACAGAAGAATAAATCCTTGAAATATATATTTTTTGGGGTAGGGGAGGTCCCTACACCAAAAGTTGGGATGCAATTTTTTTTCTCGTTAAACCCAGTGTCGGGCATCGTTAGATAGCTTGTTCAAAAATATTATGGATTTCTCTTGAACGATTTTTCAAATTAGTGATTCGTTTGCGAGATAATGGGCTTTAAAGCCCAAATTTTTCTTCGAGTCTTGTCACTGCCTGCCTGGCTAAGTGGGCATAACTTGTTACCGAGTAACAGTAGACCAACTTAAAATGTACTTAGAAGCCAACTTTCGTACAAATTCGGCCGACGCAACCATTTAGTTGGCGCGCGCGTGTCGATATAACTAACAAGGACAGGCAACTACGGAACCCTTCACTGCGCGTTGCCCGACACGCACTTGGCCGATTTTAAAGTTATAACTACCTACTTGAAATTATTTGAGTTGGCAGAGTTGCACCAAATAATCCGTTCAATAAGTGTCTCTGCCATCCAGGCTAGAAGATTAAAAGTCCAGACAGGTTTTTATAAAAAAATAAAATAATTTCTTTCATAAGTACTTATTTCAAATTCAAACCGAAGACTGGCCATTTACAGCCGTTGCAAAACCACAGAGTAACAAAATATACACGCGAATGATTGAAGCATCAGTGGCTCGAAATTCAAAGTTTACATCCGAGGTTCGCAACGTGAAAATGGTTCATTCTGAATGAACACGTTGTGCTGATATATCAACGACCAACGTCTCTGTTGGGTAAAATAGGCCGAATTAGTCTTTTTGGCAACGGGTTAAAGACTTTGATGAATTGAGGATTAATTTGTGGATGTAGGAATGCTTGACGAGTTCGCTCATTCATTATGGGAGTTAAATTAAATAGTTGCTTGCGTAGTCCGCGTGCCACATGAAAGGTTCGGAGCGTTTGAGTTTGGTTTCCCTGTAAACTTGAATAAGTTTTATTTAGCACCCGATTTTCCTTGTTAGGTTAGAACTGGGTTTGTTTAGGTACCTATTTGGATAATTCACATATAGATGTAGTAGTACTTATTTTATACTACATATTTGCGCCGTGGATGACTGGAAAAGTCTATTATGGCCGCTCCACACAATGGGCCATCCTGACCCATCATACAGGACGCAACTACGCGTTAAAGGGAGTAAGACATATTTATGTCTTGTTCTACCGCATAGCCGCGTCCTGTATGATGGATCAGGATGGCCCATTGTGTGGAGCGGCCATTATGAATACGAATATAATTTTTCATAAATACTTAACTTTTTTTCGTTCGTCTGCATACTCTTTTTTATATCAGTTTGATAGGTTTTTGCGCACGTACGATTACAAAAAAATTTTTTTTTTCGAATCAGTTCTTGGAAATTTTAAAACATTTTAAAAGACACTCGCGAGTTCTATATACACCTCACAGTCACTACTGCCACTAAATAAGAGAGTTAAACGTATTGTGGAATTTTGAAAAACTCAAAGTTCTGTTATACCTCTGCCCGATACTTTTCAAACTAAAGTCTGTAAAAATATGTGCCTATTTTTTATGCGGTATTCTGGCGACTTGAGGTCTTATTGAATGTGATTAGAGTCTCAAATCAGATCTCAAATGCAGTTCCCACGCCCCAAACGTACGTAAATACCTCCGTAAAAATTAACCCAAACAGAAACTCGATTTAAACAATCATTAATCGATTCAGCGGCGGTGGTCTCTGGTGGTTGCAGTGCATGATTGGCTATCTGTGTGCATGTAGGTAACGTGGCGCCGATCTGCTTCATTTATCTACTGCATTTGCTTTTAGTTTTTAGTGCGGTTACGCCACGCCGCCTCCCAGCGTAAAACGGCGTATGCGCTTCAGACTGAGAGGGATGAAACATCGTTTCAAATCGAGCGGGAACCGAGTCGGAAATAACGTAGAATATCGGTCACCACAGACTCGACTCCACATCATGGACGCTGAATTAATTGCAGCACTATCGCACCGGCCGCGGAGCGAGCGGACGCTTCCGTTCGTTCGAATTTCGAACAAAAAGCCCGCGAACGCGAAGGCGGGAAATACGGTTTGAAATTGTTTATGGTTTCCTTTTTAAAATAAACGCGTTCCAATTATTTACATTTAATTAATGTTCGTTTTTAAATAGTGATTTAAATTGTGTTAAATTTGCCTCAATCTTAGTGTTTTCGAGATAAAACTTGTGCAAAAATAACTAATCGTAAGGTCAGAGATCTCCGCTGTTTCGTTCGTTCAGATAACGGGTGCAAATGTCTCCAAAGGCAGAGTTAACTGGTGACTTGCGCGGAGCACACGGTTACTGGAAATAAGTAAACAAACAGTGAATCATTAAGCGGTTATCAATGCAGGATGGCGTGTCAGGCCGCGAGTTGGATTCCGAACGCGGTGGCGACAATACTACGCGCCGACAGCACGGCTCAGCCCATAATCGCGTGGCTAACGACAATACGCGATTCTACGGAAGAATACGACCTATTAGACACCGTGAGATTGGATTTATCGGACACGGAGGACTCCGATTCGTCCACAACAACTACAACTCCTGACAGCGCGTTTGACGAAATACTATCGCAGTTAGGAAAGGAGATTTACAAATTAGACGAGTATCAAAAGATTTTAGGATCCGGCGAAGAAGAAGTCTCATTAAGCATTTTGAATATTTTCGATGAGTGTTTGGAAGGATTCGAAAATGGCTTCGAATTGAAGGAAGCAGTGAACGGTTTCGATGTGACGCCGGTCCGAGAAATAAGCGAGCGTGAAAACTGTGACGTGACAGTGAAGGAAAACGGTCCTGTGACCAAGGCCAAGGAAAACCGCGAGGAGTGCAGCGACTGTGATTCGACTTTATCTGATGTCCCTTTCGTCACTAGCACGCCGGCTAAGTGCGATAAAGTGACTGTGAACACTATATTCTACCAAGGTGAGGGCACGCCAGTGCCGCCGCGGCGGTCTAGGTTAAAAACGCCATCGTCTAGCTCGTCTTGTTACGACACCATAGAGCTCAAGACTAGTGTAACCAATGGGGTAAAAAGCGACAGCGATTCCGAAAGCACATGCTGGAGTTACAAAGAGTGCAGCGACGCGGACGATCCAAAAGCCAGATACGCTTCCGTCTGGTCCCATTCCACCGGCTTCCACAACTCCGACGAGATTATGCGAAGGGTGTTATCGCAGAATCACGCTACTATATCGCGATTGTCTTTCGACACGGCGAGTGAGTTTACGCCGACGCAATACTCGGTGTACGCGCTGCCCGAGGTGGGAGACAGCCGAGACAGGTGCGAGCCAGTCGCCGACATGACGCCGGACAAGCCTGACGACGGTTACGAGCCGGTTCGCGACGCCTTGACAACCGACGAGAACATTTACGAGGAGATCGAGTTCGGATACAGTTTCACGGACGAGGGGTGCTCTTGTGGCGGCAGTGTGGAGGTCGAGAGTTGTTCCATCAGTGCGAGTTCCGAAGGAGTCGGCCGGGATAGCCCCGTGTACGCTAATTTGACTGACAACGATGCGTATGCGGTGACCGCGGACGTACTTTACTGGAGGAACGTCTTATTGCTGGACCCGTACTACAATGAAGACGAAGAAGATGAGGTAAGTGGTTAGATCATTGCTATGCGTGTTGAATTAATTATTGTATATAAGACTGCTATACTCTTATATGTACGGCGTTTCCTGTTGTGTGTGTCATTAGGTTCGTTAAATTGATCCCGGTTCGCGTTAAGAGTGAGCAATTTAGTTTTAATTAAACGGAAACAATGACTAATTGAGAACAGCGGTAAGGTCTCGGTAATTATCAATACACAAACAATAATATTACGACTAACACTAAATAATACCAAAATGTTCATTCTTTCAATTTAATTAAAAAAAACAAATCCAACAGCAATAATTACATTTAATTACAGAAAAGATATTATAGCACTTCAATGTTAGAAAATAATATTTTAATGCGAAAAAATACATTAATAATCCTTATTTTAACCACAAAACCCTATATTTTGCTTGAATTACTTACTTACTGCCTCGATCGCTTCCCAACGAAACGACATCGGCATAACAAATCATTTAAATAACTGGAATGGAATTGAATCAAAAACTATTTGCATTATTTACTACGGAAGCAATACGCACATAGCATGTTAAATAGATTGCAAACACTCGTAGACTGCCAACTTTGACACTGACAGTTCATTTTGGCGCGAAACCCCAATGTCAATACCACACCTAGGCCCAGGAACTAGTGATGGCTTCCCAATCGTAAAGTAACGATTCACTTCCTCCATAATTTTATTCACACGTCTTTGAAACCGAAAACTCTTTTACGGCGCCATTTCGTTTCCATTCATAATTTAGTTCTAAATTTAGCTTCATAACTCCAATTCATGCGTTCAAGTGACTAAATTGAAATGACTTTTAGATTGAATTATTTGTCTGGTAGTAAATATTTGATCACGTGAGTTTTTACTCACACACATGGGAATTTAGTAGTTGTGTACCTACTCAAGATAGTACCTAAGTAATCTTTCTTAAACCTGTGTTATTTTGACAGGTACTAGCATAATAATTTAATAATAATATGTTGCCAAAAATGCTTTCTGTCATATACGAGTAAATAGTACGGAGTAAAAATATTCTGTTATGTGAGTAATGGTTTATAACAAAGAGATAATAAAACCCAAAGGATAAAAACCGATTAGGTACGGTCGGGTTTTATTGTGGTAAACTTGTCACTGTTCCAAGAATCACTGGCGATTAGATTATTTAATACTCTTAATTAGAACAGAAAAAAATTTGTAGGTATTACTTCAATACTTTTTTAATTTATTACCTTTTACCAAAAAGGCCAAATCCATTCATAGGGTAGGTACATAAGCCACCGAGAAACTTATCATTCCGCGTTTTTGTTTATGGTCATTGACCCATGACTGTTTATTATTGGCAATGGAAACAATATGTGACCAACTATTGTTCAGCCATAACTAAAGATTCTGACAATTAGCGTTTTAATATTGTAAATCTTGATGATGATAAAATAACCTAAAATCTCTAGGTACAGTTCTGATGGGATATGCCTTTAAAAAGTGAATAGTTATGATTGGTGGAGAATTTTTATGATTCCTCGATATTTTTTATTTTTATTTAATCGTATGGCATACATTATTTTGGCCATTAAAGTTTGTCACTCTTTAGTACCACCCAGGGGACACGTACAGGATTGTGGTAGGTAGCTCCTGCGGACGCGAGTGACAGGTGTCCCCCCTTTGTCAAGTGAGTGGGCAACTCACCTTTTAGAAGTTCTTAAGCCGCCCGAAGGCCTCTAACTCGGCTTAACGACTACTGTCATAGACAGCATATTTTTTAATGACCACGTGTTGTTACATTGTATTTAGTTTAGGTACATGAGTTTTATATAATATGTGGTATTTTTATGTTCTACGTGTTATTTTTTCTTCCCTGTTTATGTGGGTTTAAAGCAAAGTGTGGGTGAAATACCAGAAACCAAGAATTATAATCTGACACAGGCAGGACGAAATTATTGGGAACGGTTTATGCGGATATACCTAGGTACTTCACAACTAGAAATTTAACTGCGTTTTTACACTTTATTACCTAATACACAAACACAATTGTCTAAAACATCTTTATAACACTGCACTTTATTACCAAACAAGCCGATAGAAATGTAAAGCAGTACGTTGCACCATCATAACATAATAGAGTAATTAGGTATAGCAGTGTTAACACAAAAAATAAAACGATGTAATATTGTACGCGTTACGTGTACACTTTCGTTCATTTGGCATTAAGTCGTTACGAAGAGATTTACTGTCATTACCGCCTCGTTACACTGTTTCCTATTTTAACGTTTTTAGTTATCAGCATATTTCACATGCCAGAATATGTCGTTTAAAAAAAACTTAAATACTTATATTGGCACTGAACCTGCATTTTTGCCTTTAAATAATATCAATTGAAAATAGCATAAATAATATTACCATATTACCCTTAATTAACAACCTATGGACTGTAATAAATAACAATCTCAAAATAAACATTTGCTGCACCTATTTATTATAAAGTGTAAGCAATGATGTAATATAATAACCCTCCTCTCCTTCGGCAGTCGGGTAAAAAAGAGGTAGATATGTAAGTTATAAGCGCTCCAAAAGTGGCTCACTAAAACTGAGCCAATTACACGAACTTGCCTCAGTTTCGCGTCGTCAATGGACACGTATAAACGTGTCTCAGCTGTCGGATGTGGTGGCCATTTTTAAACAGGGAATTTCGTATAGATAACGTATTCTCTTTGTTATATTACATCATTGGGTGTAAGTATATAAAACATGTAGTGTACGTTACACTACATTTTTTATATACTTACATTAATATACCTCTAAACTCGATGCTGAAAGAGCGGGATCCTATGTCACAAGTATTGCCATATACATACTAGAAGGTCCCAACCTTTTCTTAAATGTTTGTGATCAATAAAACTATTTTTTATTATTCATTTTCAATATTGTCATGGTTGAAGTCGGTATCCTATTGTAATTTAAGTCAATAATTTAATATATATTTAATAATTTCATAAGAAATCTTATCTTAAATACCCAAGAAGAAAATTACAAGTAAAACTACAGACATGATCCCATATATTGACGATGACAACAATATTTTTACATATAAAAATATCATAACTCTATTTGTAGAGCCGTTAATCGTGTCAGTTATTTTTGCAGAGCAGTCAGCCGTTAATCACTTTAGCGTAGGCATCTGATACTATTTGCAGACTATACCTACTTTATTTTACGACCAGAGGGGTACACACGTAACGTTTCGAACGCGCGTTAGGACAACTTAAGCCTCTCACAGTGGCCGCGCCGGTCAATAGTAAACTTGTCATTAGCTGTCAAATTTACTGTTGACCGCCACCGCAGGCCGCGCCAGCGCCAGTGTGATTCAGGACTGTCATTTTCCCATTCAAAAAGTGACATTTTGATCTACCTGACGCACGTACAATGCGTTACGTGATCGACTAGCAGGGACTCATTCCATGAAGCTACAAGTTCGGTAACTTTTACAAGTTTAACTGGAAACACCGATTATTCCCGTGTTCCCTGTACATTAAAAAGGTATTTAATTTCGCTAAGTGTAAGTTTCGTAAAGTAATAATCTTAATTTGGAAATATTTACTGGAAATCCCAAGGGAAATGCCACTTAATGAGGATTTTAGATGTATATTACGTGGATAAATTGTTACGTTATAATACTTATAATTTTATCCCGGTTTTAATAATTTTGAGACTCATGGTACTTTTAGACGCGATATTTTACGTTATTACTAGCTTCCGCCCTCGACTTGCGTCTGCGTGAACCCTTTATAAAAACTATCCTATAATTTTAATATCAACGATGACACGGTTTGCAGGAAGATCCAAATCGGTTGCCGTTTAACCGTGATTGAGTAACAAACATCGAAACTTTTAAAATTAGTAGGATAAGTACTTTTATTTATATATTTATTGATAGAAACAAGCGTTTATATACACAGACATTATGTTTACAGAAATGCTTATTATTAACTTAAGACCTACAGTTTCCTTAAATTGTGATTGTGCTAAATACTACATTACCTTGCATCTTGTATTTCGCTATCATGGGAGCCTTATACACTTCGAATTATGCATAATTATAGAATTTTTTACTAATTACAATACATAACCTCAATAAACAACCAGAAACTATATGGCTGCTTAAGTAGTCCTCTAGAACAATAATTAACTGATTTTATCACTGAATACACCAAATAATGCAATAGCTCCTTGCAATAACTAGCTAAATTCAGACATTACACGCAAACACATTACCCTCTTTTACCGGCAATGTGGAAACGTCAGTTAGTTGACCAACGCGCAATGTATGTATAATGTTGCAACTCCAATGTGTGTTAACCTAAAATTGATAATTTATTGAGGATATCGTACGGCTTAGTGTAAAAATAGTTTAATATCAACGATGACACGGTTTTAAAATGTGGAAATTAATATCAGATGCGTGTTCACATTATCTATCTTGGGGTCAATCTCAGGTAAACATTTTGCATTCTACAGTGCGCAGTGCTAACGTGACAGGAAGAGCGTGCGAAACACGTTATAATAAAATTGCGCGAAACTTATACATAGACCCTGAAAATTGTTAACTCTCCTTTTCGTTGGCCACTCGTCTAGAAATTGCAGTTCATCATTAGCTATGCTTGAAATTTAGTCGATCTCACCTATTAATAAAGCGTTTTTCCGTTTTGTAACAGAATAAATAGCGGCAAATAATACAACAATGTCTTTCGATTCTTTTGAGTAGTATTTAAGGACCAGTTATTCTATAATTCCTGGTATAATTTTCCTTATAACCTTGTGTGATTATCAACACTTGCATGACGAGAGGACCTGGCGAAATATTCTGGTTATTTTGAAGACTATCCTCCTTATTCATAAAACTTAAAATGCCTCTGCTATATAATATGTGCTTTGTCCCTTTCTTACGAAAACAAATGTCAAAGTGACAGATAAGGACAAACGAATTTTAACACATTCACGTGAGGTACCTCAATTAAGTCGTAGTTAAGCCTTATGTCGCGACGTCTATAGAAGTTGTGCACGTGAACGAGTTTTAACATCATTTTGGTTAAAACAGGCTCGTAGGACGTTTATGAATACGGCCGTATGTTTTTACATTCATCTTTTAATAGATACTATAAAATTACTTCTATGTAAATTGTAGAGTGTAGAGTGAAAACACCGACCGGAATTTAGAATTTCGTCAGCAGACTCCACGGCTTTCACAGGATGCCCAGCGAGCTGTGTCGCGGCGACATAGACTATCCGTCAAGCGTTCTATTTAGAAGAAAAAGGATAGTCTATCTCGCCGCGACATAGCTCGATGGCCGTCCTGTGAATCCTGTCATAGCCATGCTGCATAGTAAATATTTACCGTAAAGTTAGTGTCACTTTATACATGTGTGGCATCACTTTTACGTCAGATTCGACACAGCTGTCGAATCCGACGTGTTCTGCATCGCGCTATAGAAGTTTCATAGATCACTTAGCATATATATAAAATCTAAACAACTCTCATTGGGACTTCGGTCCCTGAGAGATCTCTCTATTGCCGTAACTTCTACATTGGTGACCCCGACAATGGACATAAGCGCAACTCTGAGGATCCTGACTGACGCCCAACTCTGTCAGCAAGCCAGACTCTCTCTCTCTCTCTCTCTCTCCCTACTCGCTCGCCACCCTGGCTCTGAGCGCTCGCTCGCCACGCTTCTGAGCACTGACAAGCTGCACTCTTCATACATCGTCGCTGACCCCTCTGTCTCGAAGGGGGGCTGATGTGGCGTCACTCCTGTTAGCTGTCGAATCTGACGTGTTCTGCATCGCGCTAATAGAAGTTTCATAGATCCTTATAAAATAGATCCATATAAAATCTAAACGACTCTCATTGAGACTTCGCTCCTTGAGAGATTTCAAACACATGGGTCTCCTTTTGTTACACCTGAGGCGTGCAAAAAAATATTTGTACAACGAGGGTGCTGCCCTCTACATAGTACTATTACATAACGCCGAGATATCGCGGGTCGCGCAAAAAGCTCATTGTAAATGCGCGCGTGTGCAGTTTTTACAGAAAACCCGGCCGAGTGTGGCCATGTGAATACAGTTTTCTTTTCATTACCATTGCTAATCAGTTCCAAATGGTACGGTAATGAGCGTGGTGATTAGGGATAGTAATGTTATGTCCAGTAATCTATAATCTCGTGTTGTTTTTTCGATGGGTGATGGCATTTTAAATGTAAATTGATACTTCATTATTTGTGTAAATTGAAGTTGACAACGAGCTCATGATTAGTCTGATGTCGCTAGCGTCTATAGATTATGGTGCCTTGCCTTCTCACCACCAGGCAGCCGTATGTGGTCCTGGGTTCGAACCCTGGTACTTATAGGAAAATATTTGTGTCATGCGCATGAATTAGTTTCAGTCTAGGATTTTTTTTGTATTATTAATTATATACTGGTCTATTCTTAGTACCTAGTACCTACTCGTAAAGCCAGTCTAACTGAGCTTACTATGAGGCTAATTTAAATAATTCATGTAATTGTTCACTAATATTTATATATTTACTAGCTGATGCTCGCGGCTTCGCCCGCGTGGTTATAGGAAAATGAAATATATTGAAATTTTCCCGTGGGAATTAGATGTTTTCCCGCTGGAAAAAGTAGCCTATGTCACTCTCCAGCCTCTAAGCTATCTCCATACAAAAATCACATTAAAACGACGCTCCGTTGCGACGTGAAAGAAGGACAAAGAAACACACACACACACTTTCGCATTTATAATATTAGTAAGGATTATAGCCGAGATTAAGGCCACATACAACCCTGGTGGTTATTAATAATAAGCATATTGACGATGATAGCTTAGCGGTAAGTAATTCTTCTCAACAACCATATTTCAATTGCTAGCGATAAGTCAGCGATAACACTGATTTGTTTGACTTTGTTCTTATCCTGTTTATTTAAAATTATTTAAAATAGCCGAAACAATCGTCATTGTAATTTAAATCTTCCCGTTTGAATTTTAGGTTGTTATTTCAACAGATTTTGTGCTTAATGTGCATCTCAAATGTTAAATACTGACTACTTAAGTAAGCGTACCAAGAACTTTTAACATAATAAAGATGTTAAAAACCCAGTGTCTTTAACCACAGAATAGCAGAGTCAATTAGCTAGCATGATCATTTACGTCGTACATATCCGACTTTAATTATCATGCTAGCTATAACAAAGCATTCGTCCCTCTCGCACTTGCATATTTGCTAGAAAGGGCGACGAATGCTTTACGTCCGACTTCCCGATCATGCATGGTAGTATTGTACTAAGTTCAGTACGTAGTTTTGTGTTTTAACGTAGGATAGTGGTGACATAGTGATAAGAGATATATAGTTTGTGGGGATATTAAGATGATTAATGGGTGATCGCGGATGACAGGGGTCATTTCATTAGTTAGAGTTACATTGTCATTAAAAATATTATCTGTATTTTATTGAGCGGTAGTAACTTTCAAGTCGTGGGTACGAATTCAGGTTATTATCTACTATTGAAATAAAAAAAATAACGGCATTTAAATATGTAATGTCATAATAAGACTTGGTTTTTGCTGAAGAGAAAACATCAAATTGGGCCGCGTTTCTAGTGGTCTTACAAACAGAAGGGGACATCCCTAGGATATCGCTTTTCTTTCATGTCTCTGTCATTCTGATTTGGTTGGTTCTGCAGCAAGTCGATCACGTAACGCATTGTACGTAAGTCAGGCTAAATGACATATTTTGTATGAGAAAATGACTGTAGTTTCGAAGCCTGGTAAGAGCAAATATTAGTGCGATAAACATTGTTTCCTTTTCTGAGTCTTGGATGTTTCTATATATTTAAGTTACATGTGTATATCTATGAAATGTATCGTCGTCTAGTACCCATAACACAAAACTTATTGAGCTTACTATGGGGCTATTTCGATTGGTATATACGATCGCCCTCTATTATTGATCTAATGTTCTATATACTATGTATTCATATACGTGTTACATATCCATACTAATATTTTAAATGCGTAAGTGTGTCTGTCTGTCTGTCTGTCTGTTACCTCTTCACGCTTAAACCGCTGAACCGATTGAGATGAAATTTGATATGGAGATAGTTTGAATCCTGGGGCAGGACATAGAATAGTTTTTATCCCGGAAATCACCCTATGAGGGGGTGAAATGGGGTATGAAAGTTTGTATCGAGCTATGATATAAACGAGTTCCACGCGGGCGGATTCGCGGGCAGAAGCTAGTTGTAATATAAGCGTGAGGGTACACATGGCTCCGATAGGGACGCAGATGCGGCCTAGATCCGATAAGTGGTGTCAACGCTCGACATCACTATATTGATCGTAATAGCTCTAGATCATAGTAACTGCATTTGGACCATATTTAGATGATAGTCCTTGAGATGCAATGTGAGAGCAGGTTCGATAATGGGTCGATTTCGTTTATGGAAATTTTCAAAAAATATTTTTTTGACAACAAAGTTACTCTCCTATAGCTCACAAAGGCAATAGTAGGTTAGTGACAACACAAGGTTATGGTATCACCTAGAATTTAGATTATACATATAGGTCCTAGATGATCTGATTACAACCCTTTCAATGAGTAGTTGACAAGTGCAAGAAAGTAAGTCGGCAATAAAAACTTGTGCCAAATAAGATTTATTTGACAGAAACTTATAATGTTGTAAATACGAAAGTGACTCTCTTGGGCTTTTCACGTCTAAACCGCTGAACGCAGATTAAGATTCTCATAGCTTTATGTAGATAGACAAAGCATATGCGTAATAAACACCCACCCTCATTACAAATAAGGCAAATTATATCTTTGATAGGATTTCCCCGAACAGTTAAGGGAAAAACAAGGAAATACAGGAATTAATGCTATCTGTACCTACTAAGTCAAGTACTACATTACTATACTATTAAAATACTTATTTATTTACTATATGGACGTAATAAATGATTATAATTCGTTTTTAATTTTATATTTGTGTGTATGTTAGTCTTTAAGGTACCTATTTGTAAATATGGGTATCTAAATATCTGAAATAAATGATTTAAGTATTGTTATTATTAATTTGCAACTACCGATTTAATTTCCATTAACAAAATGATATACTTACCTACTCTATTTACCTATAGGATCGTTCTTGAGGTAGACGTGGTAATGTGAAAATTTGCGATTTTCGAAATTGACTGACGATGACCGCACGATTTGTCTAATCGGAATGTATACAAAATGGGAGACAGTCTACGGTTCAGTATAAGACGATTGCGCGACATTTTCGCGCAAATTCCACACATATGTCAGTGGAATAAATAAAGAACACGTGTTGAAGCCAGATATGCACATACAGACACCGTAGCGGGCATGTGCGCGCGCAGCTGTGCCATCTACGTAGATTACAACAGACTGGACGGTAGGTAACTATATATATTTTTAATGATAACATGTTTCACAAAACTGAAAGAACACTATGGTCCGTTGTAGATGTTACATTATATATTCAGGAAAAGGTAGCCTGACGTGACGGCAACACGCGTTGTGCGGGTTTTTGCAAGTACATATTTAACGAAACGTATTTGACGACCTCTGCAGCCTAGTTGGTAGTGACCCTGCCTAAGAAGCTGGGGGTCCCGGGTTCGAATCCCGGTAAGGGCATTTATTTGTGTGATGAGCACGAATACCTACTTGTATTTAAGTATCTATTTATCTATATAAGTATATATATCGTCGTCTAGTTCCCATGGTAGTTTCTTTGCTTAGTTTGGGACTAGGTCGATTTGTGTAAGATTGTCCCAAAAATATTTATTTATTTTTATATTAGGTGTTATTTCCGCATTACTATATTAATCATAATCATCCTCGCGTTTTCCCGGTTGTGCCCTAAAAGAGCCCAGGCTCCGCTTTGCCACCAAATCCCATGATTAGCCGTAAGCCGACCTTTCAACCCAGAAGCAAAAGTAGACCTTGTGTTGGATTGGGTTAGACCGGTTTCCATATTAATTTTCACTTCACCGAAAAATGGCTGTTAAATATGAAATTCAATTTCCGTGGGATAAGCTTTTAGAAAAAACCCAGGTCGTACAGTCAGCCTCATAAACATGTATACACTTTTGGTGGTTCTAGGATCTTATCGCATAGGGGTACTGGTACTAGTTTTATTATTTATTTCGATTATCCGCTTACCATCAGGCGGGCGTACGCCACTTACCATCAGGCGCGCCGTACGCTTGTTTGCCACCGTCGTTGTATAAAAAAAATTAAGTGTTTTCGCAAACAAAACGATACAATTTTTTGGGTTTCTAAATATGGGCAACCCTGGCAACTGGGCAAGCCTGCACCGCTTCTTAGCAACTTTTGGAATATAAAAATACCTACCTACCGACTAACCTACTATGGTTTTTTTGTGGTCTGAAATAAATGTTTTATTATTCAAATAGTTTTCTTTGAAATCGCATGACGGTTAACGAGCGATTTTTCTAATGTTATATAATTATGCCATAGGGTATAGTTACAGCGTTTTAAAGCGACTGTTATTTCTGTTTTAAGCTGCTACGCAATGATATTCTCAAGGATGACTGTGTCGGTCGTAATGCAGTGTTAATGTTAATATATACCTATGTCCATTATCTCTTTTAACTGGTGTTCAAGCAAGTTTTACTTGTTATGATAATTACGAAGTTACTTTCATACAAATTTGTACGAACAGGTGAACAGAGGCATTTAAGCGAAATTATCGCTGTAAGGCATCGCATCCAGTTAACCTTTGAGTAAAGTGAGGGTAATTGTACACAACACAACTGTCTTTAATATTCTAGATTGGCCCTCCGTTCATTCTAGAATGTAGAATGAACGGAGAATTACTGGTCAAGTGCAAGGACTCTTGTACAAATGATTCTGTACTTCGCTTTGATATTTTTATTGGTCACTGCGTATAATTGGGTCATAGTGCGGATAAAGAGATTTTCCTAAGATACAACCAGGCAAAACGAGGACGAGGCTTGACAGAGATTCGCGTGTTTCCTCAGGATCTTGCCACAATTCCAATTTTGGATGGACGTATGCGATAATATCTACAACTTAGAAAAGTTGAAAAACCCCCGACATTTTCATTTCAAAGTCCAATATCTCAAAAACGGCTAAACAGATTTTCATGAAACATGGTTAAGAACACTCGGGCTCACAACAGCTTTCGAATAAAAAAAACCGCATTCAAATCGCTCCATCCGTTTGGGAGCTACGATACCACAGACTGATACATAGATACACAAATACGCAGACACACAGACACGTTTAACATATAACACCCCTCTCTTTGCGTCGGGGGTTAAAACACGTATGAGTACGTAAGTTATCTAGTACTATTAGGTAGGATTTTAGAAAATCTCATAGTTGCATACTATTAACTTCACAAATTCATGTATTTGTAGGTGCCTTCAAAACAAGAGTGAATAGGCTATTATTGAACCAGTGAGCTTCATCTTAGGCGTTGTCGTTGCTTACCATCAGGTGAGACTAGGGTCAATCACTGGACAGTCTTTTATATTATATATATATATATATATATATTTATATACTAGCGACCCGCTCCCTTTTTGGCACGTGTACTATATTATACATATAAACCTTCCTCTTGAATCACTCTATCTATAAAACCGCATCAAAATCAGTTGCGTAGTTTTAAAGATCTAAGCATACCTACATAAGGACAGAGAGCGGGAAGCGACTTTGTTATATACTATGTAAAATCATCGCAGAAGATATTAATAGACGTGTCTCCTAACTTGCCCCTGTATGGTTTACAAGAATTGAGACGTCCCTTAATATTCGGTTTTCGAGTTATAATAGAGGTTCACTGTTGCCTGGGCACGATTCCGCGAAAGGATGCGACACGACGAAGGCGGGCACTACAAATAAAAAGAGAGTCCGCTCTACAATCTGCACGGGAAATCTTGCATATGGACGATGATATCTGAGTTCCCGGGTTCCCGGTTCCCGTTTGTCGTGTATTATTATTAATACATTATTATTGTTTATTTATTGTTCCACAATTATACAATTCTTTTTTTTTTTACAATTTAAGGCACCGACAAACAGCATAATGCTGGTCATACACCATACTTCCTATCGTCCAAACGGCATGACGCTACCGATTGGATCAGTTAGAACTGACCGTGTATGGGAGTGGATTGGCATGAGTCTTTCCAATCCACTCCCACACACGGTCAGTTCTAACTGATCCAATCGGTAGCGTCATGCCGATTGGACGATAGGAAGCATGGTGTATGGCCAGCATAACAGTTTGTTGGCGGTATTATCACTCTCGTTTCATTCCAATCACGAGATCACACATCCCAGAGGACAAGTAGTCCAGTCAATGAACTGACAACTTGTATGGAAAAAATGACAATTTTGGGAATAATTTATAATAGCTCATTTTTTATGTGTAACTGATATATTATCAATTAAATAGTTACCCAGCGACAAAATCCGACAAAATTTCAGACATCAGAAAAATGATAAATTAACTAGCTACTGAAAAGTCAGAAAAAATATTAATCAATATTTTTGTCTTCATTTTGGTTCATTTATATTTGCTCTATAATATTCAAGATAAATCGTACAAAAAAAGACAATGCATGCTTCATTTAAATCTACATAATTACTTCCGGGTGGATAGTTTGCCGGATTCTTGAATATATCATCTTAGAACAACATTTTAAAACGAAATCAACAAAAAAAACGCTATTATAAATTAATGTTTTTCAAAACCGTATTTTGCCTGGAGTAAAGCCAGCGTGACACGTTATATGGTCATAGTGTGTGACATGGTCAATTCGGTAGTACATTTTGGCTTGTAATTTTTTTGATGATGTGGCTTTCTATTAATAATAACGTATGCAAAATTTCAGCAACCAAAACTTTATAGATTTTTGTTTCAAAAAAATCGAAATATGATTTTTCTTAATTTTTTTTCTAGCCAGCCGTTATAAACGTGCGTCACGTATATTGTGCATATAGTAGAGACGTCAATTATTGGCGAGTGTTTCTTATGAACATGCGCGTTTCTCCAAAGAATTTTTAATAGATTCGTTTTAACGAGCGGTGAAAGAAAATATATAGTGATGTATTCAATTTAAAAAAACATCTTGTTCTACCGCAGATAATTGTTGAAGAAAGGTCATATTTTTTATTTTTATTCTTTACAAACAACTATAAAGTTTGGGGAGCTGAAATTTTACAAAATTACATAACAGCAACAAAACTCGCTGGCCGTAGATCCTCGACACAAAATCCAAGAAAATATCGATACGAATAAAATTAGGTACCTACCTATAAATTAATTAGCTCCTGAAAGTCGGTTTTTTTAAATAAAAGCTTTCATCTTTATTTTGGTCAATTTATATTTGTCAGATAAAACATACAAAAAGACGATGAGATAAATGCTTCATTTAAATATATATAATTATTAATTACCTACTTCCGGGTGGAAAGTTTGTAGGATTATTTAATAAAGCATCTTAGAATAACGCCTTAAAATAAAATAAACAAAAAACACGCCATTATCCATTAAAGTATTTCAAAAACATATTTTTCCTGGAGTATGAAAATTCTTAAAATTCCACGAAATCTCTATTTCTCTTTTTGAAGTAAGTACGTAGAAAAAGCCAGTTCAATATGTCTTGTTTAATTAGTACCTAATATTTGCACATCAAATGGTCATCCTCATTCAAAACCGATAACACTATCAATGCACTAAAACCCCGGACACTGTCACTCAGACATTTAGGTCCTACTGTTTAGGAAGCCTATAACGCTAATATAACTCATTTGCATAACACTTATACGACTTAGTATTCAAAAAGGGAATCTAATTGTGAACTTACTCGCTTAGAATCCAAGTAGACTAACTACAACAATGATATTGTTTTAATTTCAATCTTAACCTGAGGGACTACAGTGGAAATTAGCTTGTAGTTGAGACTTCTTTGTTTGTTAGTCGCGTCAGGTGCGTTTGCGCATGGCCTTATAAAGGTGGTGTGGGGGCTTCTTTTTATGCCTTACAGCTAGTTAGGGCGTCCGTCTGTCTGTCTTGGAGGCTACGTGACTGTTGGCAGATACATTGTGCGTAATAGTCCTATTATGAATATTATGATTCGTATTTATATACTTACCTGTTTTGGCAGTTGAGTTAGGTCTGATGTTAGCATTTAATTTTACTCGTACTAACGGAGGTGATAGAGAGTTAAGTTTAGGTATTAGTATTCTAATCGCTAATGGCTTGATAAGCAATCACGCTTAAACGGCTCAACCGAATTGGACGAAATTTTGCATTAAGATCATTTAAAGCATGTATTAAAATATAGGATAGTTTCATTTCGGGTCCACGCAGACGAAGTCGCAGGCAAATATTTTTTATACACAAAGTCAAACCGTCTAGCAATTAAATATGAACTACTAAATTATCTACATCTGTGAATGAAACCAATTATCGAACATATTTGTTACACACAAACAAAGATAAAATAATGCAAACACTGCGTTTCCCTCTATTGTGTTTTAATTACGCACTTCGTTTTAGAGACATAATATATATATGATACTATGAATATGACACTAATATAGTTTTATCAGAATATGTAGTAAAGTAATGTATTGTACCTATTACATTTTTATAATGGCTGTTCTCTCCATATTCGATTTTGTAATATTTTTTAGACCTTTTATTTAAGTAGGCACAAAACTTACGCGGATTACCGCGTAAGTTGGTGAAGAACCCCAAGTGGAGTATTAACTCCACTTGGGGTTCTTCACCTCACAATACAAATATTCTTTATCGCTCACCTAACATACTAAATGAAAACGAAAATTAGATTAAACCTAAACAGAAAAAACCGGCGGTCTTATCGCTCAAAATCGATCTCGTCCGTCTATCTTCGGGTAAATATAGCCAACGACCATCCTTCTGAAGGTCCATTATTGACTGTTGATGCAAGAATGTTTAAAATGGGTTGCGGAGTTCCTTAGATTTCCCTCTACATACAAACTTACATTTCACAGAAAACTTTATTATTGACCGAGCGACGACGAAATCCGTTTTAGCCTGGGTGAAAATTCTGTCGTATGTCCGGCGCGGCGTCTGTCCAGCTGTTCGCCTCTACAGGTTGCTTTTCTCAACCGATTCTCGTGAAATTTTATGAGCAGGTTTAATCCATACTAATATTATGAATGCGAAAGTGTGTCTATCTGTCTGTCTGTCTGTCTGTCTGTCTGTCTGTTACCTCTTCACGCTTAAACCGCTGAACCGATTAAGATGAAATTTGGTATGGAGATACCTAGTTTGAATCCCGGTGAAGGACATAGGATAGTTTTTATCCCGGAAATCATCCCCCTAGGGGGTGAAATGTGGGATGAAAGTTATTATCGAACTACGATATATAAACGAGTTCCACGCGGGCGGAGTCGCAGGCAGAAGCTAGTGATTTATATGTTTTTTTTTTGTCAAATGAAATATGAAAAAAAAGATAGGCTCTCGAGCTCTGCAGCTCACAGACCCACTACTATTAGTATAGGTTAATAAATAAAGGTAAGAGGCTGTCAAGACCAAATTTTGTAGAAATTGATGTTATTTAAGCAGTTTTTTAAGAACAACTATTTGTTCTAGCACATCAAAAAAAATATATGTTAATATTCACCATATTTCAAAGACCGTGGACGGACTCGATACATAATTGGACGAAATCGGCTCGATAGAAAATAATTGCAAAGATTGGTCTTAAAATCGTCATTAAACGGTTCTATGTCTTTATTTTTTTAACCTATTCAACATATTCATACCTAAACCGCTAACGAATCATATTTCACAAATAATACATACTTTTTTTAATTCAATATTTATGTCTTATTTATCTTCTAAAACCGGGCCGCCCAGTAACACTCGCTCTCGTTTACTCCGATACAAATAGACAGTGTACGCGCTATCCCAAATCCTCAAGGGCATTTTGGTGTTGATAGCGTCTACTTACTGCTATACTAATGCACATTCTCTGCTCCTGCGAACTACATTTTTTTTTTCCTTTATGTGTGACACTTACGTATCATTTATATTTATTGATTAAGACAAACACAATGAAATAAATGCTATCATTACAAAGCCTATCTAGGCAAAACCTTTTCTTAATGTTCTACTGATCTAATTTATAGTTAAATTAAAAACTAAGTATTTTAAGTAGGTACCTACATACATACGACTTAGTTTACAGAATATAGGTTACATTATTACATTTTAAAAAGTGCATCTTCAATTATTATTTTTTCACAACCTTTTACATATAAGTTTTGTACATGTTCAGGTAATTGATTTATTATTTTAGGCAGTAAGTATAAGTATTTTCGAGCAACGTATATGTTATTATATTTAGGTAACTTTATGATAACTTAACTATAACTTTCTTAATCTAATACGTCTTTTCTTAACTTTGAGTTTTGTACATTGTGATATTCTTCAATTAAGAAGGCTAATTTATTTATTTTTTGTACAGGAAGTAGATTACAGTATTTAAATAGTCAGTGTACAAGAGAAGTATCTACCTAGGGCGGCACATCGTGCACCCAGAAGAGGTACAACATATCACCGCCCAAAGAATCTGGAACTTCCTGGGGGCAACGGGCCTTAACGGTGAACTAAAAAAAAGGGCTGCGACAAAAGATCACTTGCTGGTCGAAGCGGCATATTAAGGCCCACAATCCAACAATAATAATAATACCTACTCAGTATAACTACATACTTTTTAAGTGCGCATTATTATTGGATAATAGACTATTAGAACATAATTTGTAACCATCACGCACCTTTTACACATCTAGCGCTAGTAATGCTCCGCTATAGCTAGTTAACGAGGATCTCTTAAATGCCTATTTATAGTTATGCCCGGGCAATAAAAGTGCTGTTTGTAGTCGGATTATCAGGGAAAGTATTTTTAGTAACTCACCGTTTATATATGCTCCACCGTATCTATATGTAAAAAACTTAGGAAAGGCCTCTCCAGTCGGTAGTTCTGACCAGTAACCAGAGGGGTGAACACGTAACTTTTCAAACGTACGTTAGGAAAATTAACTTTCATTTTCCCGTACAAAGGCTGACATTAAGATCTACCTGACGCACGTACAATGCGTTACGTGCTCGACCATTTGACGGTATACTGCGTATGCACAATATAATTGAAATGAAAATCACATGAAATTGGGTGGAGTAAAAAAAATAAAAGTTGCCTTTCCTATGGTCAATAAGTTACAACAATGTATAATGAGGTGCTTATGTAGCTGTACGAATAATGTATACAGTACCTAATTACTTACATTGTAGGCATCTACACTACCTAACGTGGACACAGACTTTATCACACGAGTTGATTCACCCTATTAACCCCTGACTCAATGAATGAGTCCCATTCACGTTTATTGGACAACCGTCTCGTTCTAACAGATGCAGCGCGAGAGAGAAGGATCATTGAGCCAATGAATCAATTATGTGTTTTGGATTCTTGAGCAAGACGAAACTGAGTTTTATTATGTTGCAATTATAAGTAGAAAAGGTCGTCACACTGACCATCACGACATGACGTCAACTGACATTAAGTGGGAGGCATAGTCGTACACAAAGATTCAAGGCGGAGCACTGAAGAATAGGTAGAGCTTTTAATCATAAACACCCTTCAAACCCCATTCCATCTCCAAGATACTTCGTTTAAGTACCTTAAACGGCGCAAATATGCAACCTTAGATGCTGGCTGCTTGCTTGCATGTTTGAAAGTTTCGGGGTGGAGTCATTAGGGCCGTACATAGCAGATTCAAAGAGCGTGCGAAACGTCTTGTCGACGCAGGTGACAGGTGACCAGAAGGGCCTCCTACCTTGCTCAATGCATTGGGTTGGCAATCAAATGCCGCTAGTCTTACGGCTGGGCATCCAGCTTTAGACATTTTTTTATTTCTAAATATTATTCGTATAATTAGGTAGTTACTTGTTTATTATTTACATTTTACTCTGCACAAAGATGTAGATAAACTTATCGTACAAAAGGCGGACTTAATGTCATATGACATATTTGGTTTATTATAGAATACAATACAAATACTCTTTATTGCACACCTCACACAAACAAAGCAGTTAAAAAGAAAAACAATACAATAACATGTAGGTAGAGGTAGACAACAGGCGGTCTTATCGCTGGAGAGCGATCTCTTCCAGACAACCTTATACCTTATTATATAGTTTTTTTGGTGTAGTCTCACTTCCATCAGGGGGCCTGTACGCTAAGTTTTATGTCGGACATGAAGCATTCGTCCCATTCTGACAAATATGCGAGTGCAAGAGGGACGAATGATTTACGTCGGACATAAAACCTAAGTGTGCTAGGGGGGCAGATCTATTTAAATGCCGTTAAAATTTGGTCATATCTGTCACTTTGTTTTTTGTTTGTGGAAAACGGACGAAACACATTTTTAGCCAGGGGTAAAATCGCAGCGGGTAGTCGATTTTCATTTAGAAGCGAAAGACGAGATGTTTCGAAATAAGTTTTTTAACGTGATAGCTACCTATACTTAGTGAGAACAGAACACCCTTCATTCCTTAATAAAAGCTTAATAAAAAAAAACTATAAGAAAATCATTTGCGAACCTTTGTCGGTCGGAAAAATGTGAACACGTTCGAAAAATCACCACGCTATATCCTATTCCACATAAGATTCGAAAAATTGTCCGTAAATTTCAAGCAAAACCATTTCGAAACCCAATAAAAAATTGTGTTAAGTCTTATAATGTTTGGGAAACACTTAATTATCGAAATAAGTAAAACTTAGTACAATAATTCCCTTTGATATAGACTAGCTTCCGCCCGCGACTTCGTCTGCGTGGACTCGGGATAAAAACTATCCTATATTTTAATCCAGGCTATAAACTATCTTCGTGCAAAATTTCATTCAAATCGGTTCAGCCGTTTAAACGTGATTGAGTAACAAACATCCAAACATCTAAACTTTCGCATTTATAATATTAGTAGGATATACAAAGAAGCGTAGACACAAATGTTCGTTAATGAGGTGGATGATCGGCAAGTCATTACGCAACTCAAAAACCGATTGAATGACAATCGATGACATCGCTCTCCAAACAAAAAGCGAACAACCTCTCGATTGTTTACAAACTTATCGTAAAACTGCAAAACGCGATGCACGATCGCGTTTCATAATTACACGCGTAAAAAAAACAACTGTTACTTACACGGTGTAAACAATTCCAATATACATTCCTTTCTTAACAACAAAAGATGCTTCAGAGGCGTTTTCCTGGCATTCGTGCTCGTGGAAATAATAGCTCACTTTATAAACACGATATACAAGCATTAATTGGTAGTAAAATGCTCTTTATCTGTGGCATTTGGTATCTTATAACATGCTTGAGTTATGTTTGCACCTCGCTCGAATGAAAAAGCGTCGATAGTTAGTGCAAACATGTTATGATTCTAGATAACTTGATATTTACAAGCATATAAAGAACAACAAACCGACCGAAAAATAACTAAACAAAAAAAATTGTCATACAAAAGGTAGGCGATGTCACCGGGAGCATAATCACGAAATTGACACCTCATTTATCACAATCGGTCCAGTATCTTAAACGCTACGGTGGAACACACGTATGTACAAACAGACTACTAAGCACATAATGATCCCTGCCGATGCCGTTGTCGGGCAAGAAGTAGGTTGAAAAAAAAAATGAAAACGTGACAAAAGTTTATTGTATAACTGACAGTACTCCTTCCATCGAAATAGGTACAGTACGATTAATGTTAGTTAACACCTGATAGATGG
Source organism: Epinotia bilunana (assembly GCA_947049275.1). Lineage (NCBI taxonomy): Eukaryota > Metazoa > Arthropoda > Insecta > Lepidoptera > Tortricidae > Epinotia > Epinotia bilunana. The sequence continues at coordinate 2,872,999 of OX346271.1, read as the reverse complement.
ATTGCCTTCATTTAATTTTCAACTTTAATTTCATACATTTAAAGCATTTTTCAGTATACTGTTACCCACATCTACCGATTTAGTAATAACTATTTTATTTGTATAAGATTAAAGTTGAAAATTAAATGAAGGCAATCCATCTGTCAGGTGTTAACTAACATTAATCGTACTGTACGGGACAACAACTCCAACACTTATCAATGTTTCGCAATGTATGGCGCCGGCACGTCACATTCAAATGAAACATGAAATGATATCGATCGAATGATTCAATAACTATAGAAACCGGAACTATCTGATCGTCAGCCACTACTGATTCATATAAGAATGTGATGACGATGCAATGATAGGTATTTTGCATACATACATAGTGACCCTGCCTACGAAGGCAAGGAAGGGTTCAAATCCCGTTAAGGGCATTTATTCGTGTGATGTGCACGAATTGTTCCTGAGTCATGGATGTTTTCTATGTATTTAAGTATTTATTTATCTATATAAGTTTGTATATCGTCGTCTAGTACCCATAGTACAAGTTTTGCTTAGGGTTGGGACTAGGTCGATTTGCGTAAGATTGTCCCCAAATATTTATTTTGTTTTATTTTTCTTATGATGTTATTCATTTTCCTAATGATCTTTTTTTTACCCCCGACTTATCTGTGCGTCTGTGTGTCTTGTGTATCTGTCTGTGGCATTGTGGCTCCCAAAGGATGGACTGATTTGAGTGCGGATTCTTATTCTTAGTTCAGCGTCTTCTTAGCAAAAAAAGCGTCAGATAATGTAAGTATAACAGCCGGCCAACTTCTTGAGCATTAGATTGGACGACGTGGTGGGGGAAGTTTTGCGCATCCTACACTTACGATAAAAAAAGAACCCGCTTTTATGGTATCGCATTACTTTGCTGTGTAATAATGTGTATGTGTCATTTTTGACTAATTACCAACTACTCGCTTTGGAATGTAACAAAAAGATAAAATATTTTATTAAAGTTGTTTTGCAGAATTTGTTTAAACTTGCAAACGTATCATTTACTTGCTTCTGCCCGCGACTCCGTTCGTGTGGAACTCGTTAGAGCTCCATACAAGCATTCACCCCCATTTGAACCCATTAGATGATTTCTGTGATAATAACTATCCTATGTCCTTCCCCGGGACTCAAACTATCTCTATACCCTATTTCATCCAAATCGGTTCAACGGTTTAAGCGTGAAGACGTGACAGACAGACAGACAGAAAGACAGACATACAGACACACTTTAGCATCTATAATATTAGTATGGATTTTATTACTATTTTGCCGGAAGAGAGGGAGAACGGTAGATACAATAATATATTATGTTATATATAGGTAGCAGTAAACAGTGGTAGGTAACTGCAGGTAATCGTGCCCCGAAGTTTATGAGCTTGCCAACAGTGTAACACACTTTAATTTTAACCACAACTGGCTCGTTTCCGTCCCGAAGTGTTTATGACATAGTTTGTTTGTGTTATTGTCGGCGCCCGCTGTTAGTACAATCACGTACAATGCTCTTCATAACTGACAGATATGGATGGATTCCAATACAATTGTAATTTAGTGATTTGTGCGTTATGACTGTGACGAGCCATGCTTGGACCAGGTAAACCGAATATTTTATTTATAATTAACAATTTGCAATATCACTTAAACTCACACTTATAATTAATATAGACAATCAATTACATGTTGATATGATTTTAAGTACTCGTATAGCATTAATTTACAATAGGCAAATGCAATTATAATTAGGTATGCATATCATATTAAACAAATGTCCCTTGGCGTGCAAAATGTCTTCAGTCAGGGGGTTTTATTCTCCAAGAATAACAATTAAAAAACAAGAAACAGAAAGAATATTAACAAACTAAACCTAACTTCAAACAAACAGGTTGTAGAGCCAGACGACCGCGCCAGCACGTCTATCATGCGACGGCCGCGACATACTCGATTTTTCTCGCACTATTTCTCTTGTTCAAAGTGTTCTAATAAGAAAGAGACGGATAGTGCGAGAAAAATCGAGAGAGCTTGCGCGCTGTCGCATGATAGCCGTGCGTGTTAGATGCAGGAAGTTCTCTGGTCCCACCTGCGAGTGTACGAAAAGGACTGGATAATACGCTCCATGGTTTTAAGTTGAACCTTTTCGCCGCACCACACGTGACACAGATTAAACCAACCTGGGCCAGCATATACTCATCTATGACAGGAGGTCTGTGCCCAGCAGTAGAACATAATATGTCCCTTTAAGCTGATGATGAATTGACGGTATTAAAATAAAAATTAATATAATAAAATGCCATGCCCCAGAGCTATACCTAGTCGGTCCCAAAGTTCTGTCACAAATGAAAATAATGATAAAAACAAAAGTAGCAATAAATTTTTAATAAATTATATACCGATTTAAAGTACATTTAATAAAGAATTAAAATTACTCAAAATTATTCAAAATTACCTCCTTTGTTTTTAATACAGGCCCTTAATCGGTGCGGCCAGTCGTCTATCGCAGCACGCACCATTTTCATATCTATCTCAGTGACTGCTTTTCTTAAAGATAACTTTAGGCTCTCCAAATTTTTATGTGGTTTAGCACAGACCTTCCCCTCTAAGACCTGCCAAATTTTATAGTCCAAAGGATTAAGGTCCGGACTAGAGGAAGGCCAATCTTCGTGTCTTATAAAGTCGATTTTTTGACGGTCAAACCAGGCTTGAGTGGTCTTGGCTTTGTGTGCTGGCGCAGAATCCTACTGGAACACAAAATTATGTCCCGAAAATAGCGTGTTGGGCAGATCTTTGACAACCTTATCCAAAACTGTCTCTTGGTATACTTTCGCACTGATTTTGACACCTTTTTCGCAAAAATGAACCTCAGTTGGCCCGTAATAAGATACACCCAACCAGACCATCACTGATGATGGATGATGCCCATGTTGCACCCGCGGAACTCTTTTTCCTGCTTCTTCAGAGCTCCTAGCGTACACTCTATCATTCTGTTTATTGTACTTCTCTTCAATATCGAAAATCTTTTCGTCTGTAAAGAGGATATCACGGTGTCGATTTTTCGCGTACCGCTTTAACAACTTCCGGGATCTTTTAAGCCTTATTGTTTTTAGACGGGCATTAAGTAGGTGCCCACGCTTTTTTTTGTATGCTCGTAGACTAAGATCTTCGTTTAAAACCTTTTTGACGGTTTTTCTACTGACACCCATCTGCAAAGCCATCAATTTCTGTTTTCGGACAGGATTTCTTGCTATGCGCGCCTTGATCGCTTTGATCACTGCTGGTGTTCGTACGGAGCGAGGCCGGCCAATTATTTTCTTGTCCTCAACACTGGAGACTTCATTGTACCTATCAATAGTACGGTACACAAACCTAAGCGTTATTTTTAAATTTTTGAGCAACTTGAAAATCGTACTTGGCGAGTGCCCACAGCGGTGCAATGCTAAAACAGCTATTCGGTTTTCTTTCTATGTCCACTCCATCGTGAGAAATTGCAACGAATGACTGTTTTTTGTTTTAAAATAATTGTCAAACATTCAAAAATGGAATGCAATAAAATTTTCTTAAAATCATCTTCTAAATTTAAAAATAATATGCCAGTGACAGAACTTTGGGACCGACTACGTAAACACGAACTACGAAATTCGAAATTCGGGTATTTCCATCTCTATCGCACTCACATTACTCGAGTATCAGCATGTATACAAACTTCGAGTTTCGATTTTTTTTCCGCCCTGGCGTTTATCAAGCTAATATATAGGTATAACCTACGCACACGCACTCACCATACACATACATACCTTCACACACACACACGCACACGATTTAGCCATCTAAAACTAGGCATATTTAGTTGTAAGTTGTATTTTGCTATCTTTGTACACTTGTATAGATACGTATGTTAAGTATTTGGAACGACGAAACTGGGTCCTGTAACACAGGGTTTCCTAGCTCAGGACACATAGGGTCGTGATTTATATTGTAACTAGCTGATGCCCGCGGCTTCGCCCGCGTGGTTATAGGAAAATGTAACATATTGAATTTTCCCGTGGGAATTAGATGTTTTCCCGCTGGAAAAAGTAGCCTATGTCACTCTCCAGCCTCTAAACTATCTCCGTACAAAAAATCATATTAATACGACGCTCCGTTGCGACGTGAAAGAAGGACAAACAAACACACACACTTTCGCATTTATAATATTAGTAAGGATGTTGCCCTTATGTCAGTATAAACTATTTCTTGGATTTAAACGAAGTGAACAAGTGAAATCAAAAAGATTTTCAAAAACCCAACTGTGAAAATTGTTGTTAAGACAACTTTTCTACTTGAATCCTAAACGGTTTTAAAATACCTATTCAGCGATACACCACATGAATTAAAGTAAAAATTTATAAATTCAGTGCTCCGATTCGGATAAAATTTAATTTACCGAAAGGGTAAAAACGATTTTAATATTTGTGGGTGAGCGTTGGAGTGAGCTTAAAAGAAGTTATCTACAGAATAGCCGGGGCTGTAACGTGGAGGTACTTCCCCAGGGCTTGCTTACTACGCATCGCGGTGTCAAGATATATTTGTGGGTGAGCGTTGAGGTGAGCTTAAAACAAGTCACAGAATAGGGGGGCAGTAGTTGGCCTGCTCCTGATACGAATGACATGACATTGCGCTATGCGACCTTTCCTTTCCCCGTCTTTAAAATCACAATTGCTAGAAATTGCACTGAAAAATGTATTCAATGTCCTCTGCGTACACCTCCTGGGAACACGGGCGTGAACCGTATGTATACTTGAGATTATTTGAGTTGGCCGAATTGCATCGAAGTTGTCCGTTCAAAAAGCAACTCTATCGTCCAAGGTAGAAGATTACAATTCCAATGACAAACATTGAATAATCTCAATTGTACGTATGCGAGTAGAGTAAAACGGTGATTAGTAACAAAACGCTAACACATGAACAGCGTACTCTTGTTTGCGTTTGGTTCGTTCATAACGGTAGAGCTTGTTAGCACTGATAGCGATAACTAAACGCCATGTGCAATCGTTTGTTTACACGTGCCTTTTTAGTATTTATTAGAAAGAACTGTGCATAACACGGAGGTTTTTAATGGCTTATATGCAGTAGTGTTTTTTAACCAATGTTTCCAGTTTGCAGTAGGTAATTAATCTTGAAGTAAAAGGTGATTAATGCTTCGATACTTGTAAAAATATAGCTTGTGTCGTAGGGCAGCTGAGGAGAATAGTAGCTAACGTGGGGTCCTGAGCGTAGAGAGGGAATCAAACCAGGCGATTTGGCTACGTTTTATAGGGAACCGTGTGCTATTCTTTTCACTTTTCATAATTTTCAGAAAATGTATAAAATGTGATTATTTTTAATTTCCAGCTGCTGAAAGTCACCAAAAGTATGCTTGTGATATAACTACCACGGATATCGTTCTCATAACAACAACTTGCATATCTTACCTACATTGCGTAAACAGTCATTGACATTTTAAATCTGCATACCAACATGAATAACAACAATTGTCTTTCATACCACTTAGATGCCAACTTCAAGTAAGGAGCCGTTTATATGGAACTCTTTGGTTCCGTCGCAGGTATAAGTTTGTCGACAATTATGGAGTTCAAAGGCTATATCACTCGTCACCAGAGTAACTTTGTACATTATTAAAATACCTATATCGACTTGACCGATTTCTATCTAAGTGATCCGGCCAAATTTCTACTTTAATATCCATGGTAGAAGACTCAAATTCCAATAACATTTATAAAATGCCTGAAGTGAGTTTCATAAGTATGCGTTGTGAATACCAGCCGTAATGATACGGTCAAGTAAGTGAAAACATGTGATTACTTGCACAATACTTTCATATAAAAGGCTAAAGGTTAGTGGAACTTGTGTGCTGTGTAATAGGGTTTTAACGAGCTGTTTTGAGTACCTATATTATGTAGTCATTGAGATTACCACCCTTACTCGATTCAACGTAATTTCAACGGGTTACAAAGCTATAGTGATCATTCGATCAAGCTTGTCGCGGACTTCACATACTTTTTAAACTGAAATGAAGATGATGTAGGATTTTAAATTAAAAAGGGATTCCTTTCTAGAAATCGAACACACAAAAAACTAATAAAATACACTTATTTGGTGTAAAATTGAAAATTTTTATTAAAGTTTGGGAAAAGGGTGCCTCGCAACGCAAGTCATCGCTAACCCTATCAATAGTACTACTGGCTGGGAGAGCCTCTTGCTTTATCTTAGTCTTTATCGTATCTACAATAATTTAGCAACACATGAACGCAAACCCTAAAAAAACCCTAGAATACTAGCCAGCTTGCAGACAAACTCAGGAAATACGTAATTCAAATGAGATAAGCGAAAAGCGACCGTGATTCATTCATCGATTCAGTGAATGATGATTATGATGAACTGTTTCGCAACCCGTTCACCTTGCGCGGGCGTTGACGCTGATCCTTGACCACAACCGTCATCTGATTCCATAACACACTAACAACCTACACCTTGCATTCGATTATCAACCTGTATTACTGACGTCACACAAGGTTCTTAATCGCAGAACAAGTAGCTAAGATTTATACGATATTTAACAAAAATGTTATCACTTTTTTGTTTTAGTGATTGGCTTTTGGAAAATAGTATTTATTGCAAAGCGGTAAGGTGTAGGTATGCGTATGCGCACGTAGTGTTGGCAAAGAGGTGTGGTTGAATGGGGATTTTCACTTAATGGGTATTTCCGTTCGATTCCGTTTTAGTATGACACGTAGTATTTTTACGATCGTTGTGACGTCTTATGTTTTTAATGTTGCCAACTTATATTGTGATACATAACCTCAAATTGGTTAGTCAGTTTGTCATATATATTGTCGATATATGTATATCTATATGTATACCGGGCATTTCTGTATTTTCATTTGCCAAGAAGGGACATACAGGGTGCCATTGTACAATGGTTAATTGTGTATAGTCAGTGTCATATAGTTAGTAGCAGCCAGAGTAGCCAATATTTCGTAGCACACCCTTATTCTTACAGTAATAAAGACGTGTACCGAAATATTTGACTACCTTGGCTGCTACTAACTATATGACGCTGACTGTACTATCGAAAACACAGCTAACTGACCATCGGTGCACCTTAAGCGCATTGTAATAAGGTTCTATATAAACACAGGATGGTCAGTTAACAGTGTTGACGTTTGTGCCCCCGGACCGTCACAGGCCAAGACACTTCAAATTTACACAATAGGCTATTTTCGTCTATCCCAATTAAATTATGAAAGTATGTTATTTCTATAGTTTTGACTTTAGGAAATACGAATATAATACTATTCGGTTATAAAAACATAAGATATATTTTTAATTTCAAAATTAAAATCGTATATTTATTATCTGTATGTCACGTGACCAAAAACGCTGACTGCCATTTTGTCTTCTGTGAGTGACGTCAGAACAGCAAATACAAAAACAAGTTTGCGGTGTAAACAACAACAAAAAGTTAAAAAATATTTGTATTGTAGACTCAAATTGTATTTGTGAAAGCTGACAATACAAATTTACCGAAAATAGACGCAGTAATGATTGCAAAGTTCTTTGCGTATAATACAGATTTCTTTTCTGCTGAATGCAGAAATATCAAAACAGCTTTGTAAGTATATGCTGTTTCATTTTCTGAAACTATATTAGAACAATATAATATTGTATATTTCCGATGTGTTTACATGTTTTGAGGATTCTTCAACGTTGAACTATTACAAGTTGCCGCAACACACCAACTATAACGAGTATGAAAGCTCATTTTTAGTTAGAAAATCCATGAAAAATCAGGACTATCAGAAGGCATAGATTAGAAGTAATAGAGGTACATGCACATTTGACGTGTATCTTCTTAGTAGTCTGTGGTTTGTTATTGCAGTTATGACATCACGATAATGGCGGCTGACTTTTTGGCCCGAATATATAATGTTCAAATTTCAACCATTATTTATTTGCATAAAGCGATATTATTTTGAGGAAATAAAAATACCAGTTGACTATCGAATCTATGCGAACATTTTAAAATATATTAAAAAAAATCGTAGAATAGCCTATTACAGGATATTTGGCCTTATCATCGTACACTTAAGGCCTCTCTTGTCGGTGGGGCCATCTCCATGCATCTCTCATTTGAGCGTTTCACGAAAGCCTTATATAACGACTCCCTTCTTTCCCCTCTACAATAGCTTTAACGTCCTTACCTTGTCGTAAAAGGTGTCGCGACATCAAGAAATATAGATTATCATAACCGTTTATCATATAAGACAAACTTACGATAGTTAGGTAAAGAGTTCTGTAACACCTGTCAATTGTTCACAACAATTGCCTTCAAAGTGAATGAACTGAATGTTTGTTGTCGCTTTTCATCTTATCTGCGTCTCTAGGTTGTTGTGACAGATTGCTAGGTATAATGGCCTTAACGAAGAGTTGCAGCTACTAAGTTAGGCACTACAGAATAAACAATTAGATTATATGCAAATACTCGTACGCAAGAAAATCATTTCTCCCTTAAACACTACTCGCAAAATGCAAAACCACAATTACCCTTCTAAAACTAAGGTATTAATAGCCACAAGCATCTATTATAAGGGAAAGTAACTATTGTCTGTATATCAATTGATTCGCAGCAGTACGTCGACCTGGTGCATTGTCTTCAGCGAATGGTATTCACGACGCTTATCAACAATTCATTTTTTTATACTACAACGGTTGCAATCTAGCTTAAGGCCTGCCTGTTGGTAAGCAGGCGCCGCGCCGTAGCCTACGGACACTTGCGAGTCTTCCACTATTCTGTTACTTGTTTCAACCACACCTCAGCGTTCATCCACAAATATATCTTGACGCCGCGATTCGTAGTAACAAAGTGCATTCAGAGGTCTAATTTCGTTAGGCGTGACGTGTGAGATGAGGTGCCTTAGCGCGTTCCGAATAACAGCCCAGAAGAATCACAAGCGCGCTGCCGACCCTTAATTCATTCGAGTATTCTTTGCGTTGACAGCTAGCTTCGTTGGGAGCTCTGGCAATCTTACTCAACACCACATACTGGGAATGATTTCCCGTCTCAAAATATTTTGGGAAGCCGCCATTTATAAATAAATAAAAATACTTATGTATATTAGACGAGGAAAATAATGGACCCGATTCTACAGTGGCCTCTAAACTCCCTAATTTTGACACCTTGCTATTCTATGAGCAGCTGTCATAATCAAATGACAGCGCTAATTTGAATCTGACGTTTCTTATTTTAGGCGGTCTATAAAACTTACTTAGCTGTCTAAATGCTATTCTAAATATATCTTTTTTTAATCTGCCGCCTAAATTATGTTTAAAAATTAATCGACTTCAAAAAAAGGAGGAGGTTCTCAATTCAATTTGTATTTTTTTTGTAACAAGTGTTAAGATGAGGTTATGTCACTCAATACCAAGGCATGAATTCCGAAATGTACTCGTTCCAGGGCGGTTATTCAGAACGCACTAATGCACCCGATCTCACCCGTCAAGCCTAACAAAACTAAAGGTACCTCTACCTACCCTTACTTACTACGAATCGGGGCGTCAAGATATACCTATTTGTGCGTAACAATGGGGTGAGGTTAAAACCACTATTACCGTCCCATTAGCACGGGAAGGTCAGTTTCGTTTACTGTATGTATGTAGGTCGATGCCCTCTGCTACTGTTAACTATACTTGAGTCATAGATTAGATAACTCTTGTTTTACAATGATGGGTGTTTTCTTTCATTCATAGTGTACAACTGGGGATTCGTTGAAGTTAACTAAGTAATTCATAAAAAAGTTTGTCAACACTAAATAACTCCGAAGAATCATTTGTCCGAAAGCATATTTTTTCCGAATTTCATAATTCCGAAAACCATGTTCCGCCGATTTTTTTTTTGATCTTTCAGGATATAATACTAACCTAACCTAACCTATTTATGTATTTTATTTAATAATCTGCGTCCAAGTTTTCTTTTAGCGGTAAATGGCGTTCGGAATTTTGATATTTCGGAATAATGATGCTTTCGAACAAATTAATCTTCGGAATTTTTGTGTGTTCCCACTGACTGGCTAACAGGAACCTATGGCACCTTTGCACCTTATTCCATTGTAATAAGGTAAAAAATGTATACATATCTTTGACGTCGACTTGCTACATAATTAATTGCTATTAATTAAGGGACGAATAGGTACTTTATGACATGAACACGGCCATTACTCGCTAGGATGGTCAAGACTAAAGGACTTCGGTACGATGTTTTATCAGTTGCGTAAGTAAGTATACATGTGCAGCTCCATTTTACTAAAAATCTTCAGTGTTGAGCGCCCTCATTCTAACGCAGCTCGCGAGAAACACATGAAACCAAATTGGAATGCATCACATATGTGTCAAATCGACCCGTTGGCTAATACATGTGCGCAGGATTGCGAATCGACTTCCTCTGCTCAAGTTTCAGCGCACAGTGCGCATTATGCGCGCGCATCCTGAAACATGGCGCCGGCCACTCGACCGTTTCAGATTCGCGCTAGGTACCGAACGGTGCAATTGAAGCAACCAACTTAATTCTGTCGCTAGTTGCTATGGTTACGTCTCTTATGTACTTAGCTCTTGATGACATATTAAACCCCTTTTTTATGTGCCAATGTGCCATCTTCTAAGCATGTTGTATTTTTTTAAATAATATATCGGGGGAAAATCTTACACCAATCAAACTAGCCAATAAGGCTTGTGTTATGCGTACTAGACGACGATATCTTTAATAGATATCACTCAGAAAGAAATATGCAAGCACCCAAGACTCACTCACTCTTGGCCGTAGATAGAAGATTTCATAGATCTTCATACGGTCCGAGTCTTCTCTCACACCTTGTGTAGGCGTGGAGGAAGCCATATCAGGGCAATTGCCCTCTGTGGCGGTTATCTTCTCGGCCCGTGACTACGCTACGGGCCAGTCTTCGGGGGCCGGTTAGGCTGTGTCAGTTGGCCGGTCTTAGCTTGGTGACTCTTTTGCCTGTGACAGCTTTAGGGTCTCGTTGGCCGGATACAGATCTTCATAGCGAATCCCCGAAAGTTGTGGGTAAAATAACCTGACTAAATTGAGAAGTATCAGAAGTCTAATATATTCTTGACGGGTCCTTGATCAGTATCATTTAGGGAATATCTTCAATTCCTAATTGTTATTTCTTGTTGTTACAGTGGATCAGCCCGGAGGAGTCGGTGGTGTACACCCGGGAAGTCAGGCCCCCGCTGGTGATCCCGCGTATCACGCAGTACCGGGCGCCGAGGCGAGATGTCCGCACAGTCGCTGCTTCCTATGAGGTACCTATTTATCTTTGTGTTATTACTATAGCGAAGAAGGAAGCCAAGAGGCACCGGCGCAGCACCTATTACCCGCGAGCAAGTTTCACTTGCATGACTTGCGGTCGTGCGTGCCGCTCCCGTAGCACCTATGCCCCGCGAGCAAGTTTCACTTGCATGACTTGCGGTCGTGCGTGCCGCTCCCGTAGCCTATGCCCCGCGAGCAAGTTTCACTTGCATGACTTGCGGTCGTGCGTGCCGCTCCCGTAGCACCTATGCCCCGCGAGCAAGTTTCACTTGCATGACTTGCCGTCGTGCGTGCCGCTCCCGTAGCACCTATTTATGCCCCGCGAGTAAGTTTCACTTGCATGACTTGCGGTCCTGCGTGCCGCTCCCGTATCGACTTACATACCCATTAGGGACTTTGTCTCTTCCCTTTACATTGTTTTTATAGTCTGCAATAGACTGAAATGCCTCTGATGATGATTACTATAGGAAAAACGTAGATACATACGTAGAACAACTATCATAGACCATTAATAACAGAACAGAATTCGATTCCGTCTTCGCGCTTCCGTGGAGCGCCGTGTAACAACATCATCATATCAGCTATAAACAACATCCATCGATTATTATTATAATTTTTTCAACATTCATTCATCTATTTTAGATGTCTTGTTAGCAGATCTAATGAGGAAACGATGTAATTTTATTGTTTTACATATATTTACATACATGTGCGTGTACATTTTAGCTCATTGCCAAAGCAAATTCAATACCTACTTAAAACCACAACCTTTCCCTATTATTTATTTAATCGTGTGGTATTCATTCTGTATAGCCTGTCAGCTTGAGTGTTAACAATAATTAACTTCCCACTGAAAAGGGAGTTTAAAAAATAGCAAGTAGAGTGGGAATAAGAAACTTAATCCTAAATGTACGGCCTGAGTGCTCAGCTCACGCCGCTGTGAGCGGGGCGAGCAGCGTGCATATAAAACAAATGCAACTCATATGGACGCTCCACGCCCCGCTCGCAGCGGAGCGTGAACTCAGGCCATACACTTCGAAGTCTCAAGTTATTGCCCTCAACAAAGCCAATACTAAAGCAGTCACGACAACAGTGGAATGCAGGTAAATCAAACGAATAAATTACTGTGTCCGATTGGCGGCGACCACACCCTTCTTGCGCAGGCGCAAGTGTTTTAGAACTTTAGATAACATTTATTAATTACTGGCTGTCCGTGCGGCTGCGCCCGCGTTTTACAGAAAACCCAGGCTATATAATATACGGGACTAAATATAGCCTAGGTCTATCCTCAAAGTTCATTCTATATACTGCTGAAAGAATTTTTGAAATTGGATGAGTAGTTTCGGAGATAACCCCCTGCATAACGTACAATCTCACATACTTTTCCTCTTTATAACAAACAGTACGAGCTTCCGCCCGCGACTTCGTCTGCGTGGGCCTGGGATACAAACTATCCTATATTTTAATCCAAGCTATAAACTATCTTCGTGCAAAATTTCATCCCAATCGGTTAAGCCGTTTAGGCGTGATTGAGTAACAAACATCCAAACATCCAAACTTTCGCATTTATAATTTATAATATTAGTAGGATCTTAGGACACTAATATACTGTAGCCACGCGACTTTCTATCTACCAGTTACGAGTTCGCACCCCGGTTCGTATCACCGACCGGGTTTAAAAGAAAAAATTGAACGAAATGTCATTTGATATTTAATTTAACAGTAGCTTTTTGGGCGCGGAAAGCATTGCGAGAAAACCGGTGTAGTCCCAACAATGTCTCGTTTTCCTTTTAGGTCAGATGTCAGTCGCTTTCGGAAAAGTACTGCCTACGTCTAATCTTGGGATTCGGTGGCAAAGCGGACCCGTGGGTTTAGGATACAACCGGGAAAATGTTAGGTGGATGATGAGAGAAGCAAATGCAATACCATAAGTATCATTTTCCTTTGTGTTAACCACGGTTTTCACCACACCCGCCGACCAAATTTGCCCACTCGGTTATGGGCGCGTGAGTCAGGGCCGCCATTCAACGGTGAATTTGCATCGAACTTTGTCTTAATGTATGCGCTTGCGCACACAGTATGCGCTGTTAGATTAGGGTTGTCACGCGGCTTGGTAAACTTGTTAGACTTCCGGAATACGAAATGGCTGATAATAAACCAACTAGTTAATTAAAAATAGGGACTCATCTGTTCGTAAAAGCGCCCTTCATGAATAAATACGGATACAGCTTCAAAGTAAGTGAACAAGTAGGCCTCATTGCTCTTTATACTCTGATCTGACTAACGCTCCAGAAGAAATTACATGTGGCTAAAAAAAAGCAAAATACTTACTAGCTAGATGGTCTTTTTTCTTTAAAAATACTATGACATAACTATAAGCCTGCATCACAATGGAGCGGGCTGCGGTGGGTCAATAGGTCAATAGCTGTCAAAATTACTGTTGACCGCCACTGCAGGCCGCGCCAGTCTGTGATACTGATAGGCTTTACGTGTCACGTCGATGATAAGCATAAGAAAGAATAAAATTACATCTACATAACTATTTATCGATTTTTCACTTAGCTGACCACTCCATAAACGGCCACATGTTTGTCGCCTTATTTTTCCACTGCTAACCCTACGAAAAACAAAATGGCCGCCGACCAATACGCATCCGGCGCCCGTTCATCCGTATAATGATTGAATGAGGTAAATCAACAATTTGACTCGCGAATTTGTGAAAGAAGACGTTATGGGAGTGAAACCGCATTATTCAACGCGTGATTGGATAGGTATGAATAATCCGTTCAGGCGGTCTTCTAATGTCACATTCAAGGAGTAATTTTTTTTTTTTATAATTAGGCACAGCGGCTAAAGCTGATGTCGAATCGAGTCGTATGAGGAAGTCAAGATGCTGGCAATGGACAGATAAAAGTGGCGGTTACTCCACCGACAAGAGCAAGGCTCTTAAGAAATGATGATGATGAGGGCATAGCGGAATAGTACCTCGCTCGAAATATAGTAACCCAGCAGGGAACTGCCTCCACCTTACAGAAGATCCCAGCCATAATAACACTACTAATTGCTATGTTGTGTCCTGGATAAGGTCTCCAGAGCTACCAGGTTGAGCTGTGTTTCATGAGTGAGGGATCTGCGTTCTCTCCAGCCGTCCACACAACGAATCGTCTAATCAGTAGGCCCCAGCTCGCTACATGAGCCGCTGAAGGGATCTACAACTCCTACAAGCATGGAATCGGCGGAGCGGGGGAATTTGAGTTGCAGATTGCAGACCAACAACCAGGCCAAACACTTTAGTGCATAGTTTTTAGTATTATATCTAACATTTTAATTTAATTCATATTAACTTGAATTAAAGTTTATTAACTCGTAGGCTAGTACACTGTTTTAAGTCGGAAATAAAGCATTCGTCCCATTCTGGTAAATATGCGAGTGCAAGAGGGACGAATGCTTTACGTCGGACATAAAACCTAGTGTGCTAGGGTGGCTGACGCGCGTTCAATGCGTTACGTGATCAACCTGAAATTTGAATGAAATTCCATTACAGATCTCTCGTCTCGCCGCGCCCGAAACTTGATGTTAGAGATAAATGCCTAATACCTAGGTATTGGATTTGCCGCAGGAAATTAAAACCACAAACAAAAACAAGTTTATCTGCAATGCCGGATCTTGTCCAATCCAGTGATGTCACCACTTATTTTGAACTGAATCATTACCTTAAATATTTAAGGAATATCATACTGGTAGGTGAAGTATTTACTATCACAGTACGGGAAAATTTACTTTGAAATTATTTTAAGTATGAAATGTGTCTCATGTTTAATAATTAAGTATGTATGTATATATATATAATAATTAATTATAATGCAATATTTTTTGAAGAAAGGTATAATAATAAAAATCTCTATATGAATAATACTACCCAAATATATAAACTTAAGTAAAAAATTACATTATATTTATATATTTGCAATTAAAAAATCGGCTGACACCAAATCCTGCGATTAGGTGCCAAAGCGAACCCCGGGCTCGTTAGAGCACTACGGGGAGAAACGTTATAGAGTTATGATGATTACTAGTTAATTCGGGTCAATTCTTCCCAGTCAGACCAACTACCTGAACTCCAATCGAAATAAAATGTTGTACGTACACTAGTGTAATTTTAATTAATTATTTTCAAGTACAATTACTTTAGTTGACATACAAATAACGTTTGTTCGATACAACGCCATCTACTGGACACTCATGTTTCCTCTTGCCCCAACGCGTTAGTAATCGAAGAGACTACCATAAAGTCAAAGATTAGTCAATCGTGTATTACACCTAAGGTAATCGAATTAGCAACTCAGGGTCATTCATAGATGGCGCTGGTCTTTCGCTTTGTAAAAGCGACATCTGTATTCAATTGGTTGCAATCTGATCCACTATGACATATCATTATAGTATCGGCTCATTCAATTACATAATCTGGGTTCGAATCCCGGTAAGGGCATTTATTTGTGTGATGAGCACGAATATTTGTTCCTGAGTCATGGATGTTTTCTATGTATTTAAGTATTTATTTATCTATATAAGTATGTTTATCGTCGTCTACGACCCATAGTACAAGCTTTGCTTAGTTTGGGATTAGGTCGATATGTGTAAGATTGTCCCCCCTAATATGTATATATATATATAAAAACTCTTACTTTAATATTATATAGAAAGGCGTATAGGCTGCATAATTATTGTCTTCAAAATAATCGGGATTTTTGTTGAATGCAGGTGCAGCCGCGGGAAGAGCTGGTGTTGTTATAAATATGTATCTACTAGTATAATTAAAGACGATTGCCCTAGAAAAATAAAATAAAAAAATTGCTCTTATTGTCGTATCATTTGTATCATAATAATTACCTACTGCCTTATTCATAAACTTTAAAAGACCTAATGATACATACAATGGGTTTTTGTCCCTTTCTTACGACCACAAATGTCAAGGATTTTATTTTGTTTAATCTCACATACTCTTTTGGAGATTCCTCCACTATGTACGCATGGATGCCGTCGCGTCCGAAGGAACGCGTGGGGGGAGATGTCAAGGTAAGAGACAAACGAAGTTTAGCGGAACATTAGCTAAAATAGGTTTGTTGAACGTTTATTCACTCACTAGCTTGGCTAAACTGATAGTGGCGCCACTGTCGTTGCCAATCGAAGTATAGGCTGCTTTGATAATGACAAATTAGAAGCAAATTTAGGCTACCTTTAAAAAAATATTTAAAATTAGTTAAAATGAGCGCGGTCTCGCCAACAAACTGTTATCGCAGTTTGGCGCAGTTTGGGAATACGGTCATTAACTAAGTATTGTAAGTAACTAGTTACTTAAGAATGGCACCCCTGTAAAATAATCATAGAGAAAGAGCAAATACAGCCGCAGTTAAACCTTATCTATTATTCTTGAAAGAAAAAAATAATAATATACGGAATATTTTAGGGTTTTTTACGTACGTAAATACGTACCTTGTAATTTATGTTTAAGCAAAACATTGGGTCCGTATCGTATGTAATGAATGACGTAAACATTTTTCTCGTTAACTTACAAAAGCTGACTCATTTCATAACGAAGGACTACGTAAGGGAAATTTTCAAAGCCTGCATTTTTACAAATTATACAATATCACATGGCCAGTTTCAATGTGGTCTCGGACTGTTTCCATACCAAAATGTTATCTAAATCGGTATCGCATAGACAGACGGATAAACAGAGTTACTTTCTCATTTATAATATTGCTATGGCGGTAGCCCCCAGATCCAGGGTGGCTGGGCACTAATCCGCGTATGTTACTTGACTCAGCGCTCAAATACTGATATCCTACACCGACACTCTAAAGCCCAGCATTCACGCGGCGCATTCGTCCGCTGATTTGTCGCTGGCAACAGGTCCGTAGACAAATCCGCGTGTCTAATGCGCTACTCCAACCGCTTGCGAGCTGGTCGCGTACGGCTCGCGGACAAATCGGCGAACCCTATTGTATGGGTGCGAGAGATCGCTCGTGTGTCTGTCTCTCTGTCTATGTATTTGTCGGTAAGTATGTGCGACAATGTTTTTTTGAAGTGAAAACTTCTTTAGCGGCGTTGTGCACTTTTTGGGATGGGGGGAAAATGTTAAACTCGCGTCAGGTCACATGACCGTCAGATTCGTAAGACGTAAGACGTATGGATGGAAGTTGATTTTTGGGATGGGGAAAAAGTGTTAAACTCGCGTCAGGCCACGTGACCATAAGATGTCACGTGACCGTAAGATGTCACGTGACCGTAAGATATCACGTGACCGTAAGATGCGAGAGATTGAAAATTCGTAAGGCGGACACGTGACCTGATCGAAAAACTGTTACAATGTCATTGAGTTTTCACTTTTGCCGGCACTCCCGAAGTGCAACCTGGTCTTTTTTTTCATGTTTAGTGGCTTTTTGCTACTGTATGGTATGTGCGACTTAACGACTCTACGCAGTACGGATAGAGTTTGCGATAATTTTGAGCGCCTAATTCTTTCATGTAAGTAATTAATATTGCAGGACTGTACTGTAGATGATATCAACTTTAGGTACGCGTCACTGGTCCAATGTCTTGGAAAACCCGTTTTTAAATTTCCGCTGCAAAGTGCTCTTCTAAAGAAATCTATGTAAAAGTACAATATTCAGCACATTTCCCTTTTATTTTCGTACATTTCGAGATGAGGAGCTTAGGGAGCAAATGTAATGTACATGCCTACTTATTACAAGCGAGATAACAGTCGCATTCTGTCGGACCTGATAAGGGCTTAGAGCTGCGCGAGAGTCGAAGTTCAGCGATGAATATGTCGATAGAAATGCTTGCACTCTCTGCATAAGCTTGATGCTATAAATTTATTTCGTAACAACGATAATAAGTCATAGTAAGGTATTGTCTAGATTCGTTTAGGTTTAGTTCGGTAGTATACAAAGCGAGGAAAAAATGAAATGTGAGCATTATACAGTCTACAAATAATACCTACACTATCCCTATAGAATACAGATTATATTATTTTTTACTGAAATCCATCTAGTAACGTTGTAAAGTGCAATTTACACATGCAAGAAATTGCATTCAATTTTAACTACATAGCGGGGTTTGATACTAGTAGATCAATTGAACTCAGTATACCTGGGTAAGGCGCAATGTATTTAAACTTTGCATACAATTCTAGCATGTAAATTACGTTTTACATTCTTTTCTATAGTTAATTTAAAGGGTACATAAATTACATCTCACAATTATTGTCAATTGTGAGGTTAGGTTCATGGCCGAATGACACATCGTTCCTATATGGCGGCTTTGCATATTAATTATATTTTCCTCACAGTCTATTGACAGCTCATACGGAGCGGTTTATCGTCAATGCCCTCTTATAATTTTATCGATATATTCAGCTAGTTTGTCGTCAAAGCACCCTCACTATAATAATGTTGTTGTAACCAATATTACTCCATCGCTGTAGCTTGAAGCGGTTTGTCATTCGTGATACATTCAATCAATTTCCTCTTTATTTTACCTTATAGCTGTGTACTGATGTTAATTTGTAGTGTCCGAACTGTTACGAATAATGGGTGGTTTAACATGATGAAGTGAAGTGTTGTGAATATGTTTAGGTTTAAAAGAGAAAAGACGTGGTATGCAGGGGTATGTGCTTTCAAATATTTATTGTAACGTAATTTGTTATCCTATATGTTATACATATCATAGTTTCTGTGGAAAAGGTCTGTGACATACAGACAAACGGAGAGACGTCGAAACTGTAAGAGTTCCGTTTGGATCATTTCGGATACGGAAACGTAATAATCAGGTCGCTATTAATATTATATCTTGTAATCAAATAATTCATTTATTAATTACCTCCTTATAAATTTTATAATCTAAACGGTGTGTTTCCTTACTCATTTGATAAATTTCCTATTATTTACTATAAGTCAAGGTTCTATCATAATTATTAACAAAGATTTACATCTAATCATTGTCCAATAGGCTACGAAATTGATTTACCTACAGGTCCGGATATCCTATGTTCGATTCAGTTATTTATATACTGTTATTAGAATTTGACCCTTCCTGCATAGACAATAATGTAGGTATTAAGAATATTTATACTATGACGGTGGTCATATGCGGTAAACCAAATAAAATATATCTAATTCCGCTTTCATCAACCATACAACACCGAGTTCAGGCCATTGTCTGAACTTATGGAAATGGGTTATTCCTGCTCGCAAATGTTATGGAAGTTTTTATAAAGAAAACGTAGCACAAAAGTCACTTTACTTTAAGGGACCAAGTTGAAATTAGTTCATAATTCAAGTCCTGAGTTCCACCCGGACGGAGTCACGGGCAGAAGCTAGTAGATGATAATGCCGTATTTATTAAGAGGCGACATCTAGGGTAGTTAACCAAAGTACTGAGTGATATACTGACAGTAGCTATAGATGGCGTTTTATTCAACATTGCGTTTACGAAGTTTCCGTATTCGGATACATTTTGTTTTTTTTCTTCTCAGTTAAATAAATAAAATAGCAAATATTTGTCCTTACCGAGATCCGAACCCAGGACCTCTAGCTTCGTAGGCAGGGTACCCAGAGTTAATATCCCGTATTTGACTCATGTTATGAGTACTAGGCCAAACCGGTCGTTAAAAGCTATTCATTTCGCGCATTTAATTGGAAGGAATAACAAGATCGTGTCTCTGTCCGACATATAAGATTCGCTCTTTCTAGCAAGTTAGTAAGTGCGACAGGGACTAATGCTTTATGTGACACAAACGCGATCGTCCTACCTGTGTAGATGTCGCAAGTCGCTATTGTAACATGTCTCGTAAGGCCCACCACACAATACAAAATGTCATTGAGATTTCAATCATCCTAACTTCTACCTCGACTCATTTTACTTCCTCAGGAAAAACCGGACAAAGTATGCTATGTGCGACCTGGGGGCCTAGACAAGGTTACAATCGACAAGCGCTAACGCCAATAGAAAACTAATAAAATGTATGGGAATGACAGATGTTAACGAAAAGTGTTTCGTCGGCATCTGTCATTCCCATACATTTTATTATTTTCTATTGGCGTTAGCGATTGTCGATTGTAACCTTGTCTACGGCCCCTGTTAGCCTGGAGGGTAGCGACGCTGCCTACGAAGCTGAAGGTCCTGGGTTCGAATCCCGGTAAGGGCAAATATTTGTATGATGAGCATGAATATTTGTTTCTGAGATTTGCTTCATCTTGGATGTTTTCTATGTATTTAAGTATTTATATCTGCTAAATATGTCGTCGTCTATAACTTAAACCTTATTAAGCTTACTGTGGTACTAGTTCGGTTTGTTTAAGTAGTAGGGGAGTTAATTAATATTTATTTTTGTTCCCAGACTCCAAGTCTCAATACCCTTTTTAATCGACTTCAAAAAAAAGGAGTAGATTCTCAATTCGGTTGTATTTTTTTAAAATGTTTGTTACCTCAGATCTCCGTCATTAATGAGCCGATTCGTACAATTTTTGTTTATTTGTAAGTATATACTTCCAGGTTGGTCCCATTTTTTTCAAAATATCGGTTGGAGGATGGGATTCATGTGGAATTGAGGGAACTCTTCAATTATATTAGGCACGCGTGTAGTGATTTTGGTATTTTCTATTATAACTCGTGTATTAACACCCGGAAATCGTAAATTTGGTGGAGTGGAATTGCTGATGAAGACCACAGATGACTGAATTCCTCAATTATGTATTTATGAGTGCAAAAGTACGTTACAGATTCTGATAAGATTCCGTTGAAATAGGAACTAATGAAGTGCCATAGGTGATGATCTTGGGGAATCGACGCTTCCGTACCTGCCCTCAAATATTATCGGCCCACATACAGCGATTCGGTTTTTTTTTCTCTAATAATAAACGCATTTGCTATCGGAAATCAGTTCATGTGGTCAATTGGCAAAAAAATGTGGAAATGTTCTCGTGGCTTGGCGGAGTATTAAATTGAAGTCGGTTAAAACTTTGTTTTTAAAGTAAGTTATAACTCGTCTCTCAGATGACTCGCGAAATTGTACACCGTCATTTGACAGAGCCTCAGTGACATTTGTACTAGAGATGCAACGGATAGTGGTTTGGCCGGATACCGGATATCGAATATCCGGCGCTACAGACGGCCGGATGACCGCTATCCGGCCGCCGGATATCCGTCCAAGAGTCATATGACGAAAATGAAGTAAATTCGACTTCGACGCTCTGTGCAGGTTGCAACTTGTTAAACTATGTCATTATAATTTTTCTTTTCGAAGATTAAACTGATCTTGATAATTGATTACTTTGTAGTTTCTTATTTATTTGCCATTTTACCTACTCTTGTTCTCTCCTTACCTATGTTCTTCAGTGTTAAAATACTATCCGGTATCCGGCCGGATACTGTGCCACTATTCGGTATTCAGCCGGATATTAAAATTATTGCCGGATAGGCCAGATACCGGATACTGACCGGATATCCGTTGCATCTCTAATTTGTACCCCTCGTATGACGACCCGGAGATCTCCGGGCGAATTTTGGCTCAATTATATCTGTCGTTCCCCATCACATATATGCTGATCATGACATCATGATCATCATATGAGACAAGAACCTCTTCAAATAATTTTCGATTAATATTTGGCAGTTGCACAACCGATTGTGCCGAATACCGAGTGAGCACGGAATATTCGGGGCATCACAACATAGTATGTTATATGTTTAAAAACCAAAATCATTATCATCATGATATCAAACAAAAGACGTCCACTGCTGAAATAGGCCGCCCAAAGAGTGACAGTGACCGATAAAACCATAATGTGTCCACCTAATCATTACTCAATAAAATCAACATCAATAATACATAGTATAGGTACTGAAGTCATAAAACAGTTTTATAACTGATGTCAGTAGACAAGTATTTATTTTTCCTTATTAGCAAGCGTTTATTTTAATAGGCACGGAAAGCATCAAACCTTCTTCTTAAAATAGGTACTTGTTGCTGAATTTCAGCGTTGAGTTTCCTTAAATACCTGAATGTGAATTTTATTGAAATAACATAGGTATTCAAACAGAACATAAAATAACTGTTAAACTAGTACGAAACGTTTAGAACACAAAAAAAAGGAATAATAACAACTAAACATTCAAAATTATAGGTATCAAAATTGGGACCCCTTGCTTTAGGTACTCCAGGAAAAGTACGGTTTTGAAAAACATTAATTTATAAGAGCGTTTTTTTTTTATTTCATTTTAAAATGTTTTTCTAAGATGCTTTATTCAAGAATCCGACAAACTTTCCATCGGAAGTAATTATGTCAATTTAAATGAAGCGTGCAGTCTTTTTTGTATGATTTATCTTGAATATTATAGAGCAAATGTAAATGAACCAAAATAAAGACAAATTAATATTGATTAATATTTTTTCGGATTATTCAGAAGCTAATTAATTTACAATTTTCATGATGTGTAAAATTTTGCGGATTCTGTCACTGGGTAACACTGGGGATCTAATTGATAATATATATCCGTTATACAGAAAAAATAAGCTATTATAAATTATTTTTTCCATACAAGTTGTCAGTTCATTGACTGGACTACTTGGTATGGTGCCCATCACGCAGGCGCAGGCAGCATTCCCGCGGTGATTGCGATTTGCTATTAAACTATCTATAAATCAACACAGTATTAGTCTGCTATTAATAACCAATTTAAGGTATATATAATTATTGTTCACGAAGCTACAAGTTACAATTTTACAAGTACACACTCAAATGCCCAGTCGATATTGGTCAGTCAGGATCCAGGCAGTGTGTCAGTAGGTAATAAAAAAAAACGTTTATTTCAGACAACCACGGGCCATAAATGTTAAAATTATAGCTATACTTAATTATCACTAGTATTAGTTATGTCAATTATGTCATGTCAAATGCCAGTTAAGACTTGAAAATCTTTTTTTTTTTTTGTCAGGTAGTCCTGACAAAAAAAAACTTCCAACAGTGCTTAGATCATACAAGTTGCTATTAAACAGGAGATGTGACGGGGATGCCTTTTTACTTTTGGGGTCAAAAATCGTCAAAAAACGATGACGTAATTTATGAACAGCCCCTCAGTGGGACTGGGCCGGGCACATCCGCCGAATGCCGGATGCCTTGTGGGCTAAAATCACCGCCAAATGGGTCCCACACAACCGAACATGGCGTCACGGTAGACCTCGTCGGAGATGGCGAGACGAGCTTGAGGTCTTTTACCAAGACTGAATCTGTAAAAATGCATCCCCATCACATCTCTCTACTAGACCAAAAGTGGGCTGTTTTCAACTACCTCTAACCTTCATATTCTCTCTTTCCAGGAGTGCGAGTCAAAGCCGATAGTCAAGTCATCAGTGCGCCAGTATGAGCGGCTGCAGGACTGGAACTTCCCCGAGAGTCGTAGGCTTGATGAGCGGTATGCCGCCTCCGGCAGTCCGCCCATACAGAGGATACATAAAAAGATGAGTGAGTACGCCAAGTTTGATACTGTCAGTATTTTCATCAACATGTTTTGATATAATGGATCCAATGATGTGATATAAAAAAGATAGGTTATACGCGCCCCGAAAGGGGCACACCAACCTCACCATATTCTTGTCTCTGTTTCGCTTCCTGAAATTAGCATTCCATCCTGCTTTCATTTGTTATTTATAATATGCGTAAGCCTGGCCATTTTCACACATGGAAATTCATATAGGCATATCTTCCTCTTTTCTATATAAATCATTGAATGGATCGATCAACTTTTTCTTGATGTTATTCTGTCAGGAGGGCAACAGTAACAGTTACAGTTTCTTAGAAAAACCATTATACTATGGACCCTTAGCATTTTTAGGAGACGCCCCACCATAAAATGACCAACCATTGTCACAAAACCAGATGTTTCGTGGAATTAGACCCAACGAAATCATAATTTAAAGACGTTGAAGAGTCTTTCAGTGGGCCCAAGATGGTTGCCGTATTACCACTTATCGTTGTGAATAAGACATGCATCACGTTCTGACCAGTCTGGATGTCTTATCCACAAAGATAAGTGATAGCATGGCAACCATTGCTACGCCCGCTGGAGACGGAGATAGGAAAGGAGAGAGAAGATAGTGGTGAAGCTATTGCCGACCCCTGCCAACCTAACCGATTGCCACTGCCTTATGCGCAGCCGTAGCTCCTTTCTGGGCAAACACATTATGTGCCTGGAGGAGATTAAATTTCTTGAGATCAACAGTATCCTGCAATTCTTCGAGTTCGCAGGACTTGACCAAGAATTGTAGTAAGTGGCGATCACAATAGATCAGCGATGGTCGCAGTGATATAAGGGCTCTCACTCTCACAGTCCGGAAGCCACTACCAAGATTTGCCATAGGCACTAGTTTTACGAAAGCGACTGTCAACTGACCTTCCAACCCAGAGGGAAAACTAAACCTTATCAGGATTAAACCTGTTTTCTCACGATATATTTCACCGATAAGCTAACGATAAATATTCCGTACATAAAGAAAGAAAGAAAGAAAGAAAGAAAGAAAGAAAGATACATTTATTCACAAACACACAGGACACACGTGTTAAACAATAAAATAATCAAAAAACAAAAAACAGATAAAAACATGAAACAAGTGTGTCTCTGCGGCAGTGAACCGGACACTGGCTCAGCATTATGCTGAGGTGTCAGACACCTGCAGCGCTGATTTTCAGCCAGCACCGTCAGTACATAAGTTCCAAAAACTCATTGGTATAGTTTAGATTATTTGAACTGAGCTCATGAATGGCCATGGTACTGAGCTCATGAATAGCCTTTGTTAGCCTTTTTCCCTTTGTAAAAAAATGTTACCACCACGTAAAATGTTCATTGAATAATAAACTCTATCTTCTTAAACAATAGATTCCAAATTAGCTACGAGATAAAATACCACACACAGCGCCTTGTAACTGGCTCGCTGGGAGCGGGTTTTTTACCTTTTAGTCCATTTTGAATCTATTGAATAAGACGATAGAGTTCATTATACAATGAACATTTTATGTGGCGCTAACCTTTTTCTTGCAAAAAATGCCACGCGTGCGAACCACAGAGTCGTATTGTTGGACTTGAATGCTATTGTTCTGAAGATAAAAAGATCAGTCCAGTTCAGAAAATCTCAACTATACGAGCCGGGATTCGAACCCACGACCGCCGCTTGACAGCCGCTTGCCTGAACCACTAGGCTACCGTAGCTTCACCGTTCGTTGCTCAGTAAGTATAATTAATTTAAATTAAAACACCATTTCACTTAAGCATTTTATTTGCAGTCAATGGTTTCATTGCTCAACACGGTGAATGTTGAAATTTAATGTTGACTACTTTCGGTTTTGCATTTGTCATACCCGTATAAGTTTTATTAGGTACTTAATTGCCTGTATTAAATATAATGTCATCTACGATTAAATAAGTTAAACCAATTCAAATCTTCACTCCTCCTATCCTGTATCCAACAAGTTAAATTAGTTCATTACAGCCATTAACTTAGGATTTACGAAATTTGCACCAATGCCTTCTTAGTATTTGAGACTTCCTGTAACAATATTTACAAGGAAAATGACGAGGTTTCAGTCGAGTGCTACGCGTTGCAAAGCAAGGTTTTAGTGTTTATTGCTCGTTTTATTAGTATTTGCACAATGGGGATCATTTTGCGCCTAATTAAGTTTTTCAATGTGTCTACCTGTGATCAAAATTACGATAATGAACTTATACGTACGTATTTTAAGGTGTATTTTTATTTTACTTGAAATCTTTCGTCCATCGATTCTACGTCTTAAATTACATGCATGTATGTTATGTGCATGTCTGTTTAGATGGTTTGGTTAACAGAACTTAAAATTTCTATTTGTCGAGCTTTGCGAATTAGTTTCAAATATTTTTTGTTTATAAACCCAGTACTAAGTAGACCTCAAGGGCTCTTGTACACTGAATCTTAGGCGTTTTATAATTCGCGCATCAAAATAGCGCTTTGGAAAAATATTACATATGGCCTGTTCTCTATTTTTCAATTTCGCAATTGAACTGAGAATAACAATTTCTATAACATTTCTGAGCTGACTGCGTAACGATAGTCGCTGTTACTACTTGCTAGCGGCCTTTATTTCTCAACACGTAATGTAGTGGATATTTTAAAAGTTGGATGACGTTGTTCAAGACCGTGAAATTAGGGTGTAGCTAGAACAACTAACATTTAAATCCCTCTGCTCTTTCCAGGCGGCTCCACAGAGAATCTCCTGGTCGCTCGCCGACCAGTCCACCTGGCTTTACCAGCGTCATCGGCCTCCTCCGGGGACAGCCTGGACGTGGAAGTCCGCAGCTCAGGGGGCTACAACCGGTCCCGCAAGTCCCAGAGCATGTTGCCGACAAAGCGGGGGCTGCGGTCACCGGTGCCGGCGCCGAGGACCGTGAGGCCGGAGAATAACGTATACCACCATGAGGCGGTAAGTTTACCATATTATTTTTTATTTATTCTAGGGTGAGATGGTTTCGTTACTCTTTGAATCTAGTGCAATGTTGGGGAACATTACGTAGGTACGACCACATAATAAGAGGCTTAGGCTATGTGTTGCACCGAACTGTCTGTATCTAATCGTAAGCGGTGTTCGTTAAAATCTGAATGTACGGAAAGTTTGAAGTTTCTGTGGAATGACAGCTACCGGCTCTACATTTAACGTTCATCTGTCTATAATCGTAGGTTGGTGCAACTAGCGCTTATTGTTTAAAGTTGTCCATTAAACATTTTTAGATTTAAGAATCGGACAAAATCCAAGTTATTTTGGTATATCAATAAATTAACTTTTAGTAGCAGTTATTTTATACCTACTGGCTACCCTTTTGTAACTCGATGAAGTAAAGCATTGAACAGCCATGCAGTCAATATAAGCAAGCTTTGATGCAGTCAAATCAAATGTATACAATTAACTGGAACCCACTGGGTTCCACTAGTGATCCAATCATCATCATATTTGCAAAAAGATTATTTTATCTAATATAGCAAAAACTTAATCTCCCTATTTCCATATGTCCAGCGGGCGTAGCACGGTTGCCATTTTATCACTTATCGTTGTGGATAAGGCATCTGTCACTCTCGCACTCGCATACTTGTCAGAGCGTGATGGGCGTCTTTACCACAACGATAAGTGATAAAATGGCAACCATGCTACGCCCACAGCTCACCATAGTCCACGAAGGCGCATTAAAGCGCACGAAGTACTTCGAGAACGGCAAGAA
This sequence comes from Epinotia bilunana, assembly GCA_947049275.1. Classification (NCBI taxonomy): domain Eukaryota; kingdom Metazoa; phylum Arthropoda; class Insecta; order Lepidoptera; family Tortricidae; genus Epinotia; species Epinotia bilunana. The sequence continues at coordinate 2,845,320 of OX346271.1, read as the reverse complement.
GAGCAAAAAACACTGGGTGGACTGCTACATGGTGCTGACCACGTCGGCGCTGCTCGGCTACAAGGATCTGAGGACGTATCAAGCTTCGGTTAGTGACACACCGTTGACGAGACCTTTTATTTCATCGTCATCACCATATTAGCGGACACCACTGTTGGACATAGGCCTCCCCCAAAGAAGAGGACTCTCGAGTGGCGACCACGTTCCGGACGACGCAGCGCGGGTAGACCGTCCACAAGGTGGATTGGTGACATGGTAAAGCTCGTGGGAGTCCGCCGGATGTGGGTGGCGCAGGACCAGCCACTTTGGCACTCATTGGGGGAAGACGCGTTTTTTAGTACATTATTATGGCGTGAGCCATATCAGAGCCCACAAAAGGAAAAATCCGTAATTACTAGGATCACTTTAAACTCTCGCGCTTTAAAAACATATTATATATTATTATTTTACACGGGTTTTTTAAGGGGATACTGTGAGTATCGTGTGCCGTGCCCTAGACAATTAGTAAAATAAAGGCGGGTAGTGGACTTTTTTCGATTCTACCCTCTACATTTTTATCGAATTGCATAGGGTAGTGAAATATTGTGCAACCATATCTCCGTTGACAACTTGCTGGGACGACAGTCCTCTGCGACCATGACTGGCGCAGAAACGGTGCAGAATACCCGCGTAGAAACGTCAGAAACAAAGGTAAATAAATATCGCCTTAGACCCGAGTAAAATAATAATATAAATATTACTAGAATCGCCGTCATCGAAATCGATGAGGTGGACTATACCTTCCTATATATAACATTACTACAAAAGCCACAAAGGATTATACGGGGCAGACAATCCCTATAGTTCCGGCCGAGGCTTGTAACCTCAAAACAATGCAAGAAAATATGAAAATTATAAGTTAAATTGATAATACTGCTGCAGCACCCAGCGTAACCGTGCCCTGCGCCGCCGGAGCTATATTTCGTATGAAATGATATTTCTTGGCTCCTCTCCCTTGAATGTATAATCAGTTAATAATGATACTGACGCTGATGTTGAATGACTTGTGCCCACAGAAATACATAAAGCCGCTCGGTACACCGCCGAGTCCAACGTCGCCGCGGCCCGACATCATCCTGCCTCTCAAGAATGCACACGTCATACAATGTGTACAGAGTCAGACAAGGAGGTGAGGCGGTATATATTTTGACGTAACAAACCCAAAAGAGAACACCTTTTATATGGCACCATTAAGTGTAGTACTTACAAAACATCCGTGCCTACTTTGATCTCCGACAATCCGAGTTTGATTCAGTTTCTGATCAACTGGAAGTATTAACTTACTGATGGACAGTCTTCTTCTTCAACTTGGCTTTATCCCGGCCTTTGCCAGGGTCCGCTTTCCTACTCGCTTTTCCCCACTTTGCACGCTCCTGGGCGTCTTTCTTTGTGAGCCCGTTTTCGCTCATATTAGGTCTGGATGGACATTTTAAAATAAATAAATAAATATTAGGGGACAATCCTCCACAAATCGACCTCGTCCCTAACTAAGCGAAGAATAAATACATAGAAAACATCCATGACTCAGGAACAAATGTTCGTGCTCATCAGACAAGTAAATGCCCTTACCGGGATTCGAACCCGGGACCTCTTGCTTCTTAGGCAGGGTCACTACCAACTAGGCTAAAGCGGTCGTCAAATACAACATTAACTAGATGTTGGTTAAATATATATTTGACCACGCCTATGGGTGCTGTGTCCTTCAACAGGATACCTCCCATCGACTTTAAATTAATGTTTTATCGACATTTCAGGTACTTGAAATCCCTAGAGCTGACAGTCAGCCATGACCGCTTCCTGCTACAAGACGACAGCGAAGAAGGCCTCCACCGGTGGCTCAGGGAGATACAGAACGTCATATACAATCTTGTAAGTTGTTCAATGCTACAACGGTGGCAACCAAGCATACAGACTGCCTGATGGTAAGAAGACCGTAGTCTATGCACGCTTTGCGAGGACAGAATAATCACAAGCGCGTTGCTGACCCTTTATTTGAGGATTGATTTGATACAACGTATTGACCGCTAGAGTCAAATGCAGGCACCTCACTCTCAACACAGCGCACCCTTGGGAGCTCTGGCGACCTTAATCACCACCAGGAACAGGACACCACATATCTACAGAGCAAGTCGTGGTGTTATCATGGCTGCGGTTTCCTGTAGTTGGATGTGGCACATACCGCTGTGACCTAACGCTCAAAAAGGCCTTCAAAAAGGCTATCAAAGGCCTTTTACTTTATGAAAGTCTAGGTACTTATAATACTGCTGAGGAGACAGACATCTCTTAAGGCTATACAAACCGATACGGGAGCGGCAGTTAGCTATGAGAAACTTGCTCGCGAGGAACACGTGCTAATATGCAGGTGCCTGTTGGCTCAATTAATCGCTTGTATTCTCAACCAGGCTTTATCACTCCGAGCCGCGTCGGTTCCATTTCACCAATGCCCGACGCCAAGACCGACATTATGAAGGAGTTACTTTAGGGCGTAGGTTACTGTAACAACATGAATGCAATATAGTACATTACCGCCCGTGGTGAGTACACAATTTTACGTCTTCACCTGGCCACAATGCGAGTTTTACCGTACGCGCAGCGTGCAGTAAAACTCGCATTATGGCCAGATGTGACGTAAAAATACTAAAATAAGTACTTGAACACCATTCTGGTAAACTGTTTTTACTCATAATAGAGGATCAACGCCAAAGATACCATTAGACATACTAGCTTGTCATCTTAACCTTTCGATTTTTTTTGACATGAATTTGACGACTATTCTTCTTTCCAGGGCCCTCCCACTGGTGACGACCTCTCAATCATGAACCAGAGCAGCAACACTGACCTTGAGAGCCTGGGTCGCACGCCGCCCGCCTCCAGACACTCCAACCGGAGCAAACAGAAAGGTACCTTGATCTCTACGTATTTATGTTTAAATTAGAATGAGGGTTTTATGTGTGAGTGGCTTGGGCAAGCGCCGGGCGTTAGGACATTCAAACTGGAGCAAACATAGTTGACATTTGATCACGGCACAGGACTGGCCCCTGGATCACGGTTGAAGCAGCCTTGGCAGCTCTCTATTCCTGTAGTTTACGGGCAATAAAGAGTTTCGAACCTCCTTGGTATTACCGTGGTGGTTTTGGAGCTGACGCCTCGTTCCTACCTGGTTACATAATTTCAGAAAAACCCTCTTTGGGCACAATAGACACGTGACCGCTAGAAATTCATGCACAAGCTGTCAGTGCACGCTTTTATGTACGCTTATACGTAAATGTATGCGTTTTATACACTCAAGTTGCGAATCACGTTTGGAACGCTCAGTTCTAACGTGATACGGCTTACGATTATCTACACAAATGTAGAACGAAACGCCTCTGCCAGGAGTCATTCGTCGGCAACATCAAGGGTCTGGTAGCTCGGTAGAACAGAGTTGACAGGAGTATTGGTAAAGCTCGGTAGAACTGAGTTGACAGGAGTATTGGTAACACAAACCAGCATGCAAAAGGCGCACCTAAAGTCGCCTTGCGGAAACCGAGCCCGCGTATGTAATGTAGTTTGTTCTACAACTGCGAGAACTTTGATAAAACAAGACTGGTTTGTAGCCATTTAGTGTCAAATATTACAGTTGCTGAATTACCTAACTTTTGAATATCTACTTCATTCCGTTGTTCTTAACTCAAGTCGACTCTACACACAAACGTAGTTTGGTTCTCATTTTAAAATGGCGTACTGCAGGTCGATCACGTAACGCATTGTACGTTACTAACGTATACGATAGATCTCAAGTCGACTCTACACACAAACGTAGTTTGGTTCTCATTTGAAAACGGCGTACTGCAGGTCGATCACGTAACGCATTGTACGTTACTAACGTATACGATAGACCTAAAGTCGACTCTACACACAAAAGTAGTTTGGTTCTCATTTTAAAACGGCGTACTGCAGGTCGATCACGTAACGCATTGTACGTTACTAACGTATACGATAGATCTCAAGTCGACTCTACACACAAACGTAGTTTGGTTCTCATTATAAAACGGCGTACTGCAGGTCGATCACGTAACACATTGTACGTTACTAACGTATACGATAGATCTCAAGTCGACTCTACACACAAACGTAGTTTGGTTCTCATTTTAAAAGGGCGTACTGCAGGTCGATCACTTAACGCATTGTACGTTACTAACGTATACGATAGATCTAAATGTAAATTTTTATATGGAAAAATGACAGTTGGATCTACCTAACGCGCGTTCAAAACGTTACGTGACTACCCCTCAGGTATAAAATAGTTTAGGTTGGAACTAGTTTGTGTTGCTATAAATTATAATATAAATAAAAATTAAGCTATTAGAGATTATGAAAATCGTTCTACTCGCTCTATTTTCTTCCATTTTAATGTCTAGCCACTGAAACTAGTCTCCGACCTACAAGGCGGATCCCATTGCCTACCTATGCTAAGTTTTATATTATTCTAGCAGTTAGTTTTAAACTTAGAGCCAAACTACGTTTGTATGGAGAGTTGAGCGTCCACTAGCCGTTCTTTGCTAAACTACTTTCAAAGCTTCAGATAAACGCATTATTTTCCTCAATTAATCTCCGTGGCATACCGGAAAACGATATTAACCAACAAGCTGAGTTCGTTCAATTGGTGCATACCATACATGTTCCGAACGTTTGAATTGCTCAGTGGTCGAGTGATTCAACGTTTTTCCTCATTGAATGAACAGTTCTCGTTTAATTCACATATTTAGTCATTTTGTTCGGTTGTTATTGGTCTAATTCCTGTGAATAACTTGAGTTCGTGAATTTCTTAGTTCAATACGTCCAGACCTAGCAGACGAGTCTTTGTGCTATGTAGTTGACTAGTTGTATTTAATTGTGAAACTAAATTCAAACCAAACATTCACGTCGTTTGCAATACCTCTCCAAATGTGGTTCTTTGTGACAAAATCCTATTTTCGACCAATTTAGTTGATAACTCATCTATTGACGTCAATCTTAACCAACCGATTTATGTAATATGTTTTCCTGTACAGAGAGAAGTGTTGTTTAACAGTGTTGTCATTTTAAACTCGACGTGCTTTTAACATGTGCAGTTGTATACCTACAGATGGATTCCTGCGGACTGATTCGTGTAAGAATTTTATAATCACGTGATAATATTGTATTTTTGTAGCTTTCTTTTTAATGCCATTGACAGTTTTAGGGGTGTTTCGTAAAGATGATTCGACGGAAACACATTTATTTTTGGCAGCTTTTTCAAGGTGTTGGTAAGGTGTTTAAAGTTAGTTTTGCTTCAGTACCCAAACTGCAATAATTTTTAATAGTCATTCCGTTGTCATCAGCTTTAATATCCCTGATTTTTATAGTATTCATTTGCATACATTCAGGAAATTCCAGTATAGAAATTAAAGTACTGCCTTAATTAAGCCAAAATTACATACAATACGTGAAACTGCCGAACCATATCAATTCGCTTATCGGTTCATTGATATAGGTACGTTACTAATCAATTACCTTTATCTGTGTCATACTCTTATCGATCAGATAATGACCAGATCCTGCTGTAGACCTGCTGCTGCCAGTATTTTATTAACAACTGCAATTAATTTTAAAAACAATAAATCTAAAAGTATTATTTTAGTTCAGTTCCGTATCGTCAAGTGAAGTGGGGTATTTGTTTGTAATCTAATAATTACGGATGATGAGAAGTGAACGAGTTAGTGAATTCAAATTGTAGCTGTGATGTGAAATATATATGCTAGTGACGTTCAACTTGAGACTTCGATATTGTTTGCAACGTTACAGATCTAGCGATCTACTGTTTGAATTAATACAAGTGCGCCTAGCTGCAGTTTAAACTGTGTAGTTATATTAAATTGTTACTGTAGTTTAGAATTATAGACTACCTGATTTTCAATTTGATTGATTGATTATTTTGTTACCTCCATAACACAAATTGAGTGTACGATATTTTGTAATATTCTATTTACCGATTATGCAATGGAGTGCGAAGTTTTAATAGCAGTAGCCTACAATACTGACAGTGGTACAAATGTAGTCATGAGTACAGCTAAGAAGAGTCCCACAGATAAAAGCCCAACAGAAAAGCATCAAGATGATATACAGAATATGGACCAAACAAGTCCAACGGAAAAATACCAAAAAACTCCAACAGAAAAGTATAAAAAGAACATAACGGAAAAGGACCCAAAAAGCCTGACGCATAAGAAACAAAAAAGTCCGACCGAGAAAAGCCAAAAAAGCCCAACGGAAAAGAGCCCCAAGAATTCAGGGGAGAAAAGCATTTCCAAATTTAAAGATTTCTTCGGGTCGTCACACAATTTGGTTGAGAAACATGATAAACACGAGAAAACAGAAAAGAAGAACAAAGACAGCAAAAGCCATAGCAGCAAACGTTCATCGCGTAGGTGTTATCAGCAATTATTGCTTTTTATTATGAGTTGAATATTATTGACGTAGGTAGTAATTTATAGGAGAAATAGGTATTTCACAATAGAGGACCATCGGTTTGTTCTCGAAATTACTAACAGCGCTTCTTCGCTCGATCGTAATTATGTGGTTCGTTCCACCGCTAACACCATCACCAGGTTTTTTTTTTCAAACTCTTTGGATGAAAGTGGCCGAGAGAGGAAGCAAATTTATTTTGCAATAGGTACCTACTCGTACCTATCAAATTTGACCAAACTAACGAACTTTTAACTTAACTAAACTAACTAAGTTAATAAATTTTCGCGTACTGTATTACTCGAGATATTCTTATCGTCTATCAGTATTTTATCAATCGCTACGCAATCTTCAAAGACAGCCTCTTACGTTTTACCAATTCACTTTATTTTAGGTTAACTGTGGATCCAGTTTCGTTAAACGATGTTTAAATAATGTTAACTTTATTTTTTGACTCTATTTGATGACGTAGCCCACATCGTGAATCATAAATAATATTAGTATAAATTTACCTTACTCGTATATGACCTTATGCTGGTGGTTACCTAGCATAAATTAGTAACGAAGTTTTCTGTACAGTTCGGTTAGTGTTTTCAGGATTTAAGGTAATTAAAATACAGTTATTTTTGGATACTGTGTACGTCCAAAATAAAATCAATCTGTGTTTGTTTCTAATGTATCTTGTTCGTCAATATCTTCAAATGCTCTGTTGTATCTCGTTCCAATGTTGTTCCGTTTTCCCTCTTTCTTGGTGATGGTTTCTATATTTTACTTGCTTCAATTTATGTCTAGGTTATCATTTATCTTTACTTCAATGCAAAGATTAAGTGAAGGGTATTTCTTCGTTTTCAACAATTTACTTGTTTTTAATCAATGTAAGCACTAACACACTTCACACAAGACACACACAACACACTTCTTGTTTTTAGTAATGAATCTTCTTCATGATATACGTACATCTTTTTTTTTGAAACATAAATCCTTAAAATGTCTGCTTATTTACTCTTCATTTAAGAATGATTTACCTAGTTCATTTATGCGCGTAAAATTTAAATCAATTAGGTGACGACTCTATGTTATTTTATTGCCTTGCGTTTTTCAGGTTTTTTCTTTTGTAATTACTTTATCAAATTACTAAGAGTCTACACAGACTGCCTACACTCGAGCAACTGTAGCGTACCTAATGGTGGGACTCAATATCTCAAAATGTTCTTGTATCAGTATAAGTAATAAAGACGTCCGCACATGTTTCTGAGAAAATGTTTTCATATTTTCACATAAATATACGCACCTCGTCGTTCTTACGTGTAATATTTACCTACCTCCTTTAGATACTTGTGTCTTCAATACCTTATACTAATTAGGTAGGTGATTATGAACATCCTTACACTGGGCTCTGTCTAATAAACATTCCGCATCTTCATACATCAGCTTCAAGTTTCTTGCCATTTTGCTCTAACATTTCTGTCTCATTTAACTATAATCTAGCGTGAACAGAAATGTAATTTTTTCCGCGATGTTTGTCTATGCTTCCTTTGTTTCCTTTACACGGCATCGACTGTTTGCTTTCAGCCGGAGGCAGCAGTAACGAAGATCTTAGCGACTGCACTGAGCCCACGAACAAGAGTTACGTTAGAAGCAGACTCAAGAAGTTTTTCCTGAAACGGCCTTCCATGGAGCAACTGATCAAAAAAGGGATCTACAAAGGTTGGGACCAGAATTATTAATTGGTGTGAGGAGCTTGCACTTTGAAATTAATTTGCACTGGAACGCTTTGTGTAGCTAAGTGGATTTATTTTATCACTAAGCATCCACTGAGGTACATAGGAGAATTAGGTTAGTGTATATTTTGCTGGTTTTATTGGTAGTAGATATATAACGTTTGTAGAGATCCAAATCAAAAAAGGGGTTTGTACCTGGATTGGAATAAAAGGCTTCATATTTTTTTCTACATTAAAAAGCATTTTTTTATTTGGATGCTACATGTAGGTAGTTGGTGTTGTAGTGTTGTAGATATATATTTATAAAAGTGTAGAGACGATTAGAAATATGAAGGTGTCAGTGAACAATTATATTGTTCTAATATTTTGAGTTTTCGAGGCATCTAAGGTTACATTTAATATTATGTATACTATGGTTCCATGCTTCTTCATATTTGTTTAATTTACGTATAGTAATATGTTTTAATGTATAAAACACGAAATATTCCTCATTTTATCGTCTATGCATAACTTTGGTAGAGCTTTAATTAAAAAATAAACAGTAGTAGTGTATTTTATAACATTTTTGGTTTTTATTGTAATATAAGTTGAAATGTAATGAATAGCATTTAACGGTGCTTGTGTTTTATTTTTTATCCAAACCTAATTTGTACGAAGGATTAATCGTCCTTTGTGCTGCGGTGAGTGGTTTTTGTTATTTTTTTCGTTTAATTTTTAATCTAACATCATAACCATTCTTCGTTCGCCTTGTTTAACAGCTAAATGTAAATATCATGCATTTTCACCTTAAGGCCTTGACATGCATGGATTTTACCGTCTCATTTCTTATATCTGTTGTCCTTCAATATGCTATCATAATATTTACTCAGTTACTAGATAATATAAATAATTGATTCGACAGAAATCAAAGTTAATTTTTCCGAAAACGTAGAGAAATGAAGGTTGCGTGGTTAAGGTTTTGGTACATAGCTTACCATACGCGTATATATATATATATATATATATATATATATATATATACACACTTAGATAATCGGCTCCCAACCTGGTGGCAATTCTTGAAAAGGTGTCTAAAATGAACTAATAGATAAGTAGGCGGTATTAGCGATAATTCAAATTGGGTGCGAAATCGGTTTCCCTAGTAGGTCACGGGAGTAACAATATTGAAAAGGTTAGGAACCACAGACAATAAAGCTACACTAGACCCAGGTATCTGCAGGTCAATCACTTAACACATTGTATGTACGTACGTTAGCTAGATCTAAATGTTAATTTTATATGGAAAAAATTACAGTTGACTGTCCTAACGCGCGTTGGAAACGTTACGCGACTACCCCCCTGGTCTACTTCTATTCGTCAATGCAAAGAAACAGGCAAATTACATACACGGCCTCCTCAGCTACATTCAACTTCGTTTTATTAAATTCTAAATATAGCATTTGGACACCAAATATGTATATTATTCTCTCAACTTCATCAACATCATCATCATATCAGCCGAAAAACGTCCACTGCTGGACATAGGCCTCCCCTAAAGAGTGCCACAATGACAGGTCCTGCGCCACCCGCATCCAGCGGACTCCCGCGACGTTTACCAGGTCATCAGTCCACCTTGTGGGGGAACATGAAAAAAAAAACTTGCAGATTAGATATTATGGTATCATCACAACAAGTGTATCGGGGTACCATCAAGCTCACCTGAACCTTTTCTTCCAGACGAGCCTGTCTTCGGCAGGAACCTGTCCGAAGTGGTCCCGGCGGACTCCGGCCTCCGGGTGCCCCCGTTCGTGGTCGCCTGCATCAAGGAGATCGAGAGCAATGAGGAGAACATGTGCACAGATGGCCTGTACAGGGCTAGTGGAAACTTGAGCCAGGTGCAGAAGATTCGGCTGGATGTGAGTATTCTTCTATGACTCAGAGCAGAAACCTGTAGAAGCATAGAAAACGAGAGGTCGCGACACGTTTCCTTAGAAGGGCTTGGGTCACTTCTGGATTACACTAGCTCTGGACTAGAAGTCGGATGATAGGCCGATTGGCGTGCTTAAAGAAGGTCCTATCCTCAGCAGTGTGTATAAACAGTCTGAAAATTATTTTGGGAAAAGGACAGTATAAGCTGTGAGTACACAGACGGGGTCAGTAGCAACATATGCTAGATTTAAACAAAATAGGTTGATGTTAATTTTTAAGATTTGGCGCCGTAGATTCTACCAAACATCATATAAAACGGTGAGAGCAACAAGAGGCGTTTATATGAAAGTCTTATTAGGGGTTTCTACTCGTATGAGTCTGTTGTAGCTCGTCAGAGTTTGTTTGTGCTGGCCTGCATCAAATTTGCTACTACCATACCTCATTCTATATAACATTAGAATTTTAACGGACAAATCTGTCTACGTTTTTTCGTTTATCTAGAATATCAAAGGGAAATATTGGACTAATTTTACTTATTTCGATCATGAAGTGTAATATAACACTGTAAATATTTTTGCGTTTCAAATAATTTTCCTTGATACCGCATGACGATTAACACAAGATTTATCTAACCTTATCTGGAATAGGGTGTAGATTAATGAAACCAAAAGTCTTACGTAGTAGTTAATGTACAAGTTGCAGACATTCTTAAAAGGTTGGAATATTCTGAGAAATTTGTAGTTAAACTTTTACGAGAACCCAAGTCAGGTTTCCGTTAAGGAAGTTCCGCAAAGGGAACATTTAATGTTGTAAGGGTAAGAAAGTTTCAAAATTTCAAAATTTCTTGTTAGTGCATTTCAAATTTTACACCACCCTTACCTATTCCAGATCGACCAGAACAAGCTGCAATCGATCGAGGACAATGCGGACATCCACGTGCTGACCGGCTCGCTGAAGCTGTTCTTCAGGGAGCTGAAGGAACCTCTCATACCCTGCCGCTTGTTCGACCGGGTGCTCGCCGCCTGCTGTAAGTATTGGTGATAGGACTTGGTAAATAAATGCGCAGGGTTAGCTTAGTAAATAAAGGCACAATTCTGTTTTATGCAAGATTGCTCTCATTACAATCACCTTATGTTGTCCTAGAATGACGCTACATCTTTTTACACTCAACAGAAGACGACCGCACATAGACAATAGACCAGTGGCCATAGACAATGATCTAAATACTTTATTGCCACAACAATTGGGATGGTTTTGAGACAGTTTGCTAGATAATCTACCTATTCACTTGTCGAGATGTGTAGTTGTTTTTACTTAACAAAGATATTGTTTCTACTCTTATCACAGATAAACTCCAATAGATAAGAGCCTATAAGCGATTTAGTTCGATGCAAAGGTCACCACAGTTGGCGGTAGGTGCGGTTTGCAGGGAGGTCGGTAACGGCGCTGCGATTGGCTGTTTCGCTTTGTCACATCATTGCGCCAGAAGCGTAGTGATGGGACGCGTTGGTCGTTAACGGTTTTTAGCGGTGCCGCAATCAATTGTTAGTAGAATATTATACATGGCGTAGGTACCTGTTAACATAGTTAAAATTTTTGAATGGCTGTCACTGATATATTATTATCATGTTTCGTTCATCGACTGTTTTAATCACCACATAACATAAAAAAGTATGTTAATCACAATCACATCGAGTAGTCACATAAAATAATTATTTCTAGTATTTTATAACATTTACTGCATTATCGTGTTTATATATGTGCCTTCGTCCCGTTCGTATTTTACATACTTACTAGGGCGAATGCGATGCTTATTCGACATTAACGCGAATGTTCTAGCATGGCTTATGTATGATATTTTAAGATTGGTATAGCTAGGTTAAGCTAGTAAGGAAGACAAATAAAAACGATGTCATAAAAAAGTACATATATTTATTCAATGTGATAAAATTATGTGGTTGATGATAATCCTTGTCAACATTCAAGAGGGCGTTAACGTGCTCACTAGCGCCACTGGTAAATAATTGTGATTATTTAAATTTTACGATAGATATTTAAAAAAGGAGGCCACTACACACTGTATTTTGTAATTAAGCTACACAACTAACCACTCCCGAGATCACTCACACGTCATCGAAGTCCAGCATGAGGTCCATCACGGACACTAGTCCTAATTGCTCTCGAAGACGACTCGAAAAAACCCAAATGCCATGGCTCTATCGCTAACCACCTCCGAGATCCCTCACACGTCATCGAAGTCCAGCATGAGATCCATCTCGTGACACTAGTCCTAATTGCCCTCGAAGACGATTCGAAAAAACCCAAATGCCATGGCTCCATCACTAACCACCTCCGAGAACATACTACCTATGTATTCATTATCACATTCTATTTCATTCTACTTTATATGAATGAATACTGATACATAGCAATGGCTAACTTCGACACTACATATTATTATACAATACTCTAAATAACCCAAAAGAAAACTATATAATATCTACTCTTAAATCAACAAAAACTTCCAGCACGGCTATCATGCGACGGCGCACGAGCTCTCTCGATTTTTCTCGCACTATCAGTCTCTTTCTTATTAGAACAATAGGTATAGTGCGAGAAACATCGAGGCTATGTCGCGGCCGTCTCATGATAGACGTGCTACAATAATATATTCCGTTAATTAGCTCTGGCAGCTATAAAATATAGGTTGCAGTCCGCCACGCTGCCTTCTTGGTGCAGTTTAAACCTTATAGTACATCGTATAAATTATCTATGATTTCTTACAAAATAATTTTGACAAGGCAATGACAAGGATATAATTATTAATAATCTTTCTTTGGTGAATTTTCGTATTAAAATAGTACACGAAAGCACGGATGTGTTAACGTATTGTTTCCTTAAATGAATCTGAATCGGTAAAATTCGAAAGCATCACTAGCCCATCACTAGAGTGTCACGTGCTTTCGTGAGAAAGGAACAGTATATTGCCATTTCCATTTGATGAAAAGGGACATGGATACTTCACTACTTCTTAGACCAGTGTAAAATGAACTCCGCGTGACAGACTGAAATTTACATTTATATGATAAATTTAACTTACCTGCGAAATGTTACTCAGTGGGTTGTGTAATTGGATGTTCGGGAGTTTTTCCATCACCACTTTACACAGCAAGAACTAACTTTTGTCGCAAAATCAAGTTTAATTTATTGGTTGTTTGACGCACGTATAGATCGCGTACCTGGTCGATACTGACAATATGGAGCGGGGTAGTGGGGGGTTATCAGTGCAAAAAATATATGCGTGGTGACCGCACGTCGCCCTATAGGCTCTATCTATTGGAGGTTATCTGTGACTCATGCATTTTTGATGTCCTGGCTAAAATCATGTTTATTATATGTTTTATAATTCATTACAGCAATAAAACCTCGGGAGGCGAAGATTAAGGAATTCCGCGAGATAGTGAATTCGCTGCCGCCGTGCAATCGCGACACACTGAAATACCTACTGGAACACCTATTAAGGTACTTATTACATCATACATTGATCTATTGAACTTTCACTGTTCATATGTAAGTAGGTGCTTCTTAATTATATCTATTAATTTCTGTGACAATGCAATATTAAAATATCACCGACCTGTTCTATCTAACAGAAGTAGCCATAGCACCTCCTAAACCACTCAAATATCACCTCGTCGTGAATGGGCTCATGGAACCCTCTCATCGAGAATGTAGTTGGCGATTATGAGAAAAGTACAGGCGGCAAGTAAAAGCTTGTACCAAAAATGTACGCGATTTCGTGGTTCCTCCGATGAGAAAACAGCGGCGCTACCACGAACTTCGAAAGTCGAAGTTCGGGTATTTCCATCTCTATCACACTCCCTTACTTGAGTGACAGGTATGCATGTATATGTATCGAAGTTCGTGGTAGCGCCGCTGGTTCTACTCATGATAAAAAGTGAACCCTGTATAAATTAGTCGAGTTTTTAGGAAGGATAATACATTACATTACATGACCTTAAAACTCGACTGTAGCCTAACGAGTGTGTTTTGTTTCAGGGTGACACAATACAGTGAGCGAAACCGCATGCACACAGCTAACCTCGCCATCGTGTTCGGCCCCACGTTACTCTGGGCGCCCGCAGAGCAAGCCCACAACATCGCTATAGACTGCATCCAGCAGAACAACGTCGTCGACACACTGCTCACGGAATTCCATGAGATATTCGCAGAAGAAGGCAAGGGAAGGAGAAAATCGTGACTATTTTACAGCAGAAAAGAAAAAAGAGTCTGAGGAAGGCTCGATTTGAAAGACATTGCTTGTAGATCAGTCAAACTACGCAACTGCGAAGAGTCTTGAAGGATTCTACGAACAGCTAAATCAGCATCCTCCTACGTTTTTCCCGATTTGTACCCTAAAGAATCCCGGGGTTGATTTTGACACCTAGTCCCAAGATTTGGCGTAGGCACAACAGCTTAAATGTCGGTTAAAATGTGTAGGGTCTTAAAGATTGGGTCGGAAACGAGACTCTTTCAAGAAAAGTAGGCTCCAGGCTCACAGAAACGGGAGAACGTTGTGTCGCCCATTACTAGGCGAAGTGGTCCGAAAGTCTACTCCATTCGTTCGAAAAGGTTTACAGCTTTTGGTCGACATCGAGCCAAATTGTTGTCAGATGACCAAAGCGTTTGATCAAAGTGGCGTTATGGCTAATTTGTGATGTTTGCTTTGTTAGTTCTATTGGAACCCGTCCGAAACTAAATTATGGATTTTGATAAGTTTAGAAATATTGCAAATAATGTGGAATATAAGTTATTATAGTGACATTAAGTCTAATTATTGGATGAAACTATATATACACAGACCTAAATACATATACCTTTCATACATTAGCCATAGCGACACAATTATTTATGAATAAAATATATCTAGTTGATGTAACATCAATAGTTTGGACTTATGACATATTTAATACATGCAGATCACTCTGCGTAGTTAAACGTGTATATGGATTGTGATATGTACCTAAATACTGACTACTAGTTGGCCTTGAGACTACACTTTAAATAGTTACAAGTCAAAATCAATATCAACTTTAGGTTTGAGTATCAAGTCCAACCAACCTTGATGGAAAATTATTTTGATCTCCGCTTGATTTCGATAAAAATGGGGATAACAAATATGCAAACGCCTTGTTGTAAGCATCTTTCTCTTTTTCCCTAGAACATTTGAAAACAGATAAAATCCAATAAGTACCTCCCCTCCGTGATCATCACATACAATGTAGCAATTGAGTGAAAATGAGAGATGAACTGAAGAATTGTACATTCTTATGAAATCTTAATTGGTTAAATATATATATAAAATACCGTAATAGAAAGTTTATATTCCTGTGAAATGCTGTGGCAAAATCAATAATGTTTGTGATGCAGTGTTGTGCGCAAATTTTTTAAAGACTGCTGGGAAGCTCTTGAAAGGTAATATATAGAACAAAGTAGTTAAGCAGATTTATATATTTTTGTGGCCAATATTGTAAATAGCCCTCATTATTAGATTACAGAGCTAGTGGTAAACAACAAATATTCTAAAATATACAATAGACTTCATTTGCGTTGCTTGTAAATTCTTTTTTTTTATAGTAAAACTGATGTACATTATGTTTTATCAATAAATGATTATTATTTGTCCATCTTCATAGGTACTTTCAACCAAAAAAGTGGTCTGCCAGTTTTCGACTATTATTTGCGCATTAAGATTCAAACGTGATATACCACTTTCTTGGCATAATGTTGGTACAGTATTGTATTTAAATGAATTTTTCAAAAGCATTTCATAAATTGCATAACCCTAAAGTGTTACAAATAGTATCTTCTATACGTTACGGTATTTTGAGAATAAATATGTTTTTATCGCTAGTTCTAGACGTACTTGTTTTAGGCTTGAAGCCAATCTGTACCGTGTGCCTTATGCATATGTAAATAATCATCCGGGATGATATGTTTATGTGATAATCGGTGTGTTGTTTAGTTATTTCGGGACTGTCCAGAAAAGTCATGTTTAACCCTCTAGAGCCCCAACCTAACCTATCCACGGACGGGGCAGAAAGTGTTAACTAGTCTTAGATATCAGAAAAAGTAGTAAAAGTATACTCTGTTTCAAATATAATTTAAAAATGTTTCTCCACCCCAGTGGTACAAAATTATTATTTTATTTGACTGACGTCATTGATCATGATAAAGGACGAAATCGATCAACTATTAGGATTTTTTTTTTTTTTTATGATATAGGAGGCAAACGAGCACTCGAATCACCTGATGGTAAGCGATAATCGACGCCCATGGACACTTACAACACCAGAAGAGTTGTAGGTGCGTTGCCGGCCTTTAAGATGGGAGTACGCTCTTTTCTTGAAGGCTTGAAGGTTATAACGGTCCGGAAATACCGCAGGCGACAGTTCATTCCAGAGTTTGGCTGTGCGAGGCAGAAAGTTTCGGGAGAAACGCAATGGAATGGTTCGGTTAGCTTTTTTTTCGTCTAGGCGTAATATTTTATGTCTAGTATTTTATTAATTGGTGCTAAGGTCAGAGGTAAGAGACCATTGACCTAATTTTGCAAGTATTTGGAACAGAGTTTATATTTCGTAAAATAGCCTTCATCAAACGTATTTCTACGTACGTTGCAAAATCATTCGTCTCTAAGAGAATTATTTAGTTGGGAGTTTTCGTTCATAATCCATCGGTAATATTAATTAAACACAAAAGTTAATAATTTTGCACTGTAAACTTGTATTAGATTAGATTGTACGTTTTTTAATATCCAAATCCATCCTCTTTATTGTATTCAATGTAATTTTTCTCATTTCATTTTCAAATTCGTCATATTTATTTGTTATTGAAACTAAGGATCAGACAAATTGTACAAAGTGAAAATTATATTTTGACAGTTTTACAGATCGTCTGATCCACTGAGGACTGAAGCTGTCATGTATATATGAGTATATTATATATTTAAGGTTATTTGTCTAGTGATTGTATATCTGAAATACTCAGAAATGTAACACCAATGTAGATCGAATAATGTAAGCTAGGTACCAAAGTTTTATATTTTCGGCCGATAGGTAATATATGACTATATTAGGAAGCCAATGCTTAAAATAGAGAATGAAGTTACATAAAATAAAAATTCACCTATTTTACTTATTTTGTTTTATTCCACGTATAGGTAACCTTATTAGGTAAGATCATCCATGAAAAATAATTCATGAATGATTTCTTTATTCGTATTTGGACAAAAAACCACTTGAGTTCTTCTCGAGTGAGAACGCGATAATGGTCTAAAGTTATCGGTTCAGTTTTCGGTACGATGTCGCTTACACCCTGTATATATTGGTCAATAATTTAATGAATTCGACCGTGTAACAAAACTGACCAATTTTTTTTTTCCTCTTTTCGTTACAAAGTGGAATCAATTAAAACAGGAATGTACGTCCGTCCTGATTCACATTTTACCTAGCCACGCTCGTTAAGTCCGCTTTACACGTAACCAGAGAGCCGATATGACGTCATGCGGCGAGGTGCACATTTGTAACCGGGTACTAGTTAACTGCTATGAATGGAAATTGATTTTATTATGATATACTTATGTCAAGTAAGAGCTACGCTAACGCATAGGCTTACTATCGTCCTGGCCGCCTGTCTAGCACATACGTTTGTGCCTAGACAGTGGAGAGAAGTCAAGGTTATCTTCATACCAAAACCAGGTAAAGGAGACTACACGGACCCCAAATCCTTTAGACCGATAAGCCTAACCTCCTTCCTGCTGAAGACGTTGGAAAGGCTGTGTGATAGACATCTGAGAGAGAGGGCGCTGGTGCGTGTACCTCTGCATCAGAACCAACATGCCTACAGTTCAGGTAAATCAACAGAATCTGCGCTTCACGCTGTGGTCACCAAGGCTGAAGTCGCAATCAAAAACAAGTCAATGTGCCTAGGTACCTTCATTGACATCGAGGGAGCCTTCGACAAGACTAAATTCACCAGCATAACCGCAGCACTGACTAGACACGGAGTGAGTGAGGCTATGACAAAATGGATAAACAACATGTTAAGTCAACGAGTCATCAGACTCGGGGAAGACAAGACAAGGCAGGCACGGGTAGCGAAGGGGTGCCCCCAGGGAGGCGTCCTCTCGCCACTACTCTGGAACATGGTGGTCAATGACTTAATCACCAAATTAAACAACAGTCATCACTACACCATCGGGTATGCTGACGACACAGCGATACTCACCAGCGGCAACCACACAGGTACAGTGTGCGATGTCACCCGTTCCGTACTCGCCATAGTGGAACACTGGTGCAACGACAACGAACTAACAGTCAACCCAAGGTAGACCGAGCTGGTAATGTTCACCTACAAACGGAACCTGGGGACCTACAGCCTACCCAGGCTGTTCAATACAGAGCTCCAATTATCAACAGAGGTAAAGTATCTAGGTGTAATACTTGATTCCAAACTTAATTGGAGCAGTCACCTGGACAACAAAATCCAAAAAGCTACAGTCGCTTTCTGGCAATGTCGTAGAATGGTAGGTAGGACTGGGGACTAAACCTCAAGATCACTCTATGGCTTTACCAGGCAATAATTCGACCAATAGTAAGCTACGGCGCTGTGGTGTGGTGGCCTCGTACCACACTCACGACGGTCGAAGCTAAACTACAACGCCTCCAGAGACTGGCCTGCATGGCGGCTAGCGGCTGCATGAGAACCACACCAACTGCAGCCCTGGAAGCCATCATGGACATTCCGCCGCTACACCTCTTCATCAGGCAAGAAGCACTGGCGTCAGCCATACGGCTCAAAAAACAGCACCTCTGGAGGCCGCCCAGGGTTCCTCACACCGAGATACTCTACGAGGCTGTAGGTAGGGAACCCCTCATAGAGGCAACAACCGACATCATCCCCAGACAGTTCGTCTTCGACAAGAAGTACAAAATCGAACTATACGAAACCCCCCAGGAAGGACTTAACCCCAGGGAGTTAAGAATTTCACGGACTGGTCCAAGACAAGGTCAGGCACCGGAGCAGGAGTATTCTCGGAGGACCTAAACATACGAATCTCAACACCATTAGGGACCCAAAACACAGTCTTCCAGGCTGAGTGTATAGGCATAATAATGGCCGCTCATGCTATCGCCTCCAGAGAGGTAAGAGGATACCCCATCCGCATACTCTCCGACAGTCGATCTGTACTGCAAGCCCTACAAGGTCACGCGACAACGACGATCAAAGGGCACAGCAATTCACGTGGGAACGACGCAGCGAATGCACTGGCTAGAGAAGGCTCAGAATCAAAAGCCAAACCCGGGAGGCCCTCCCGACAATCAACCCCGGATTGGCAAGGAAGCTAAAGCAGCTAAAGAGGCCGGCACTCCGTCTCCTGACAGGAGCCATAACTGGTCATGCACTATTAAACAAACACCTTTTCACTCTAGGTATCACAGACAGTCCTCTCTGCAGAGCCTGCATGGAAGAGGAAGAGACAGCCGCCCACGTCATTCTGACGTGCCCGGGGGTGGCAGAATACCGGGCAAAGCACCTCGGAACACCGGGGTCACTACCGTAGGCCGTCGGCAACATAAAGGGTCTGCTAGGCTTCCTGGTGGAACTGGGTTGGCAATACTATGACGGCTATTATGACGTCGAGTTGCGGAAACCTAGCCCGCGTACACCTATAACCTATATAAGCATACATCAAACGGCTTGAATAAGTTTGACCTTGAAGGTAGATTTACGTCAATTATTTGGAAATAGACATTTGGTGAGGCATATGTTTTCATCATCATCATCATATCAGCCGAAAGACGTCCACTGCTGAACCTCCCCCAAAGAGTGCCAAAGTGACCGGTCCTGCGCCACCCGCATCCAGCGGACTCCAGCAACCTTTACCAGGTCATCAGTCCACCTTGAGGGGGGCCTACCCACGCCGCGCCTTCCGGTTCGTGGTCGCCTCTCGAGAACCTTTCCGCCCCAACGGCCATCGGTTCTACGTGCTATGTGCCCCGCCCACTGCCACTTAAGTTTAGCGATTCGGAGGATTCATATGTTTTACCATTACATATTATATTATTCTCTATCTGCGACTAGACTACCCATCCACATGTATACTCATCTATCTATAATCTATACATATAATAAAGCTGAAGACGGTCGAAAGTCTGTACATGGAAGAGATTCGAAAAAAAGTTTGCTGGGGATACTTAGAATCGACAACAGAACACGATCCAAAAGTTTTTAGAATTTTTGTCTGTTTATCTGTACCTACGCGCATCACGTGAAAACGGCTGAACGGATTTTGATGCAAACTTTACTAATCTGTCGAGAAAATTCCCGGCCAACATATAGGCTATAAAAAATTATAAAGATAATGGTGCAAAGGGGTTAAAAAGGGGTTGAACTTTGTATGCTGGGAACTCCTTAAATCTTCATAGATTTGACTTGAAAAAAGACAAGCATATACTTGACTAGAAAGTAAAAAGAACCCCATTCAAATTTTTAGAAAAATATAGATAAAACGTGAAAAAACCCGGGATGTAAAATAGTGGTAGGCGTTCCAATAAAATTATTATAGAGAATTGAGAGGGCGCCACTGCCCACGACCGGAAGTAGCCGTTTGCGTCAAATGAGTCACTCCACACCATCGCTGTTGTTGGACTGTGTGTATATGCCTTAAGTAATATGATCTATGGACATGGTCTAGATTGTCTTTTTCTCTTTGCTACGAACCGCAGACCAGAGCGGACGCTATCGCTATGTGAGTTAATTTATAATATAATATTAATCCACGATGTGACTTGTACATGGGTACGTACCTGAATAAAATGTGTTATTGAAGATACATGTTTTAATATCAAGCCAGCCCGATAGCACTCCAACCCATTATGATTCTTGATTTGAAATAAAGCTCAGTGACAATCCAATCCGTCACAGGTTATGGGCCCAGGGTTTTATTAATTGAACGAGAACAACATATATACATAGAAAAAAAGATCGAGTGCTATCATTTTTGCTAAACTAAAACTTCACAAATCGCCGTAATGGAATCCGTCGCAACGTCAACGCAACATAACCTCAATGGCCATGGCGGTCATGCCGTCGAGAAACTTCTTGGTACATCAAATTACCACACATGGAAATTCACGATTAAGAATGTGCTGATCCTGGAAGGTTTGTGGAATGCCGTTGAGGGCAGTGACGCAGATGGAAATAAGGGAGATCGTGAACAAGGATTTGTACCAATATGTCAGAAATTGTACCACACCTGCAGAAGCCTGGACAAAATTAGCAGACGTTTTTGTAGATAAGGGTTTATACCGCAGGGTCCTATTGCTACGAAAACTCCATGGAATCCAATTCGCTGATCATTCTTCAATGTCAAACTACATAGAAAATATAACTACGATTGTTCATCAACTTCAAGATATTGGACGGACCATTGAAGACGCCGAGGTGGCTGAAATTCTGCTCAGTGGATTACCGGCCGAATATGACACCGTAGTTTCAAATCTATCTACTGCGGCAGCAGCGGACAAGTTGACCAGCGAAGTGATCAAGACTCGATTACTACAGGAATACTCCAGGAAGTCTTCGGCGGACACTACAACTGCTTTCATTAGCAAAAGAACCATCGTCTGTGATTTCTGCAAGCGGCAAGGCCATTCAAAGGCCAAATGCTTCAAGTTGAAATCAAAGAATAAGCAGAAGGCTGCAAGTGCTGGCGCTGACAGGACAAATTTGGTTGCTGCGTTTATGGCCAGAGACTCTCAAGCAGATTTTTACTTAGATTCTGGTGCAACGAATAACATGGTTACTGATAGAAAGTTTTTAACTGATGTAAAGCCATGTAAATCAGATGTTTTAGTTGCAAATAGTAATACTATCACTTGTGAGGCCACAGGAAAACTGCAACTTTCATTGAAAGAAAAGGTAAGCCCACTAACACTGTCTAATGTCATGTATGTGCCTAGACTCTCTTGTAATCTGATTTCGATATCTAAGTTAGTTGAGTCTGGCTACAGCGTCTGGTTTAATGAAAAAGGTTGTAGCAACTATGAGAGCAATGCCACTAATATTGACAAGCCCATTGCATGTGCTGTTCGTTCTAATGGTTTATATAAGTTAAATGTGTCTGTTTGTGTGACTAACAAGACCTCACCTGTGGACCACTCTTTGTTCCTGGAAGCTAGCCAGGAATCACCGAGGGCCACGCTAGCTGCCGAGCTCCCAGCACAGCTTTGGCATTCAAGACTTGCGCACCTTATGAAAGGCTTGCGGGATAGTGCATGTGGTATAATGTTTCAGGGTGAAGACATCAAGAGCTGCACTGCTTGTCTTGAGGGGAAGATGTCGGCCGCATCTTACCCTAAGGGACAGGCAAAGCGGGCTGATGAAGCATTACAGCTGATCCACAGTGATGTCCTGGGGCCTATGCAGGAGCCAAGCTGGGGAGGCAAGAGGTACCTTGTCTGCTTCACCGATGAGTACTCAAGAAAAACCTTCGGATATCTAATGAAGGAAAAGTCTGAGGTAATGTCACATTTTATGACTTTTAAATCACAGGTAGAAAAGCAACTTGGGAAGTCAATTCGCATTTTAAGGTCTGATTTTGGTGGCGAATATATTAATAATAAATTCTCTAATTATTTAAAAAAGGAAGGTATCATACACCAAAAGTCTGTTCCTTATTGCCAAAGTCAAAACGGCGTAAGTGAAAGAAACCACAGGACTCTTATGGACAAAGTCAGGTGCAGGTTTATGTGTGAGTCAGGTCTCTGCAACCGTTTTTGGGGCGAGGCAGTTATGACTGCCATTTATTTGAAAAATAGGTCCCCCACATCGGCTCTAGCAGGACGTTTGCCTGAGGAGGTTTGGACTGGATCCAAAGTTGACCTTAGCCACCTCCGTGTATTTGGCTGCACTGTATATTACCTGACCCCATCACAGAAGCGACAAAAGTTGGATGCCAAAAGTAAACAGGCTATTTTTGTTGGCTATAGTGAGACCACAAAAGGTTATCGTTTATGCGAACCTTCTAGTCCCAACACTGTGATATTGTCTCGTTCTGTTTCCTTTTTAGATAATACATTTTATTATAAAAGTAGACCTTACAATATTAATGATTATTATTATTTATTCTCATCTGACAATTTGATAAATGATGATAAAGATTTCATGTGTCTCAAACATGAAAATCGTAATGTTGAAATTTCTGATAATACTTTTGAAGCTAACAGTGCCTTATCTGAAATTTCAGTTGGAACTGATGGAGGTGACGAGGAGTACCAGTCATTGACCGAGCCCGACTCTGACGATTCTGCCGACGGTGGGCGCGTGGAGCGACCTGCACCGTCTCAGTGGACGTCTAATGAAGGGGAAGCGGTGCAGTCTGAGACCTACTTCGGCGACAGCTCTGCTGGCGGTGAGCGCGTGCAGCGCCTTACATCGTCTGAGCAGCCGTCATCTGGAGGGGAAGCAGTACTGGAGGCCTCAGTTGGTACATCCAATCGTCCTGTCCGTGTCAGGCGTCCCCCACAAAGGTATGGTGATTATGATCTTTCAATGTTAGCTCGACCTGCCTCATTGGAGGAACCACAGTCGTATCATGAAGCCATTGATTTAGATTTAGATTTAGATTTAGATTTATTTATTTCATAAAATAAATTTACATTATAAGTTAACTTTAAGCTAATTTACACGAATTTATTTAATGATCGTCAAATAATGAATATTAATTGAATGAAATCACAGGTACAATACAACATTCATATGGACATATATTACAAAATGATTCATGATAAAGTCAAAATATTGATATTGATACTCGTATCTCGTAATGATCGTCAAAATAAAACCAGAACATTATGATATTATAAAACAATTTAAATTAAATTAACCATGTCAAATATATTATATGTCCATATACTCACATACAGAATACAATGGATGCTCTAATAAAAAGATTCTCAGCTGACGTTTGAATGTTTCGTCAGATGATTCAGTTCGCAGTTTGGCGGGTAGACGCTCGTAATACGTTGGGCCAATTACCCTAGGATTTTTTACTGGTGATTGCATCACCATATCATGATGATTGGATGAAAGCAATGCAATATGAATATGATTCGTTGGTTTCCAATAAGGTTGGACCTTAGTTGATAGACCTACTAACAAAAACATAATCAAATGTAAGTGGGTGTATAAGTTAAAGCATGATGCCGATGGGAAGTTCGATAGGTGCAAGGCGAAGCTTGTCGCCAGGGGCTTTACTCAAAAACAGGGTGTAGACTATAATGAAACCTATGCTCCCGTCATTCGCCACTCATCTATGAGAATATTGTTTTCCTTGGCCAATCAAATGGACTTAGAAATTGATCACCTTAATGTAGCCACAGCATTCTTAAATGGACACCTGAATGAGGTTATATACATGGAACAGCCTGAAGGATTCTGTAATGGAAATAATAATAAGGTTTATTTGTTACACAAAAGCATATTATGGCTTAAAACAAGCTAGCAAAATGTGGAATGAAAAAGTAAATAATGTGCTGGTAACAAATGGCTTTAACCAATCTATATGCGAACCATGTATATATACTAAAAAGTCTGAACGTGATTTTGTCATTATCGCGCTTTACGTTGACGATTTTTATGTCTTTTACTCTAAAAATAGCTTAATCAAAGTCCAATTATTGAGTGCTTTAGAGAAAGAATTCAACGTCAAAAATTTGGGTCCATTGAAGAATTGCTTAGGCATTAGAGTAACAAGAAATAAGTCAAAAGGTACCTTGTGTCTTGATCAAACAGAATATATTAAAAAACGTTTAATTCGTTTCAAGATGCAGGATTGTAAACCTGTTGCAACGCCTATGGCTTTAAATAGTAAGCTGACTGTACCTGAAAACGATAGTGCTGATATACTAAATGATTCCTATGACAACAGGAAACTTGTAGGTAGTATTATGTACTTATCTGTATGTACGAGACCAGACATCTCCTTTGCTTGTAGTCAGCTAAGCCAGTTTAATAATAGCTTTGATAGGTCACACTGGATAGCAGCAAAACGTGTACTCAGGTATTTAGCTGGTACAATTAATTACTGTTTATATTATATAAAACGTGTTGATTGGAATTTACAAGCATATACTGACGCAGACTATGTTAATGACCTTATTGACAGAAAATCATGTACAGGTTTTGTCATAAAGCTAGGTAATAATACAATTAACTGGGAATGAAGTAAGCAAAAATGTATTGCACAGTCGACAACAGAGGCGGAGGATGTATGTAAAGATGTCTGTCTCATTAAAAATTTGCTTACCGAAATATTAAATAAACAAATAGCTTGTACCGTTTATAATGACAACCAGTGCTCAAAGACTTTTGGAATGTAAAGAATTTTGCCATAAACGAACAAAGCACATTGATATATGATATCACTTTGTGAAAGACTTAATTAGGAAAGACTGTATTTCGGTTAAGTACCATTCAACTGACAATATGATAGCAGATGTATTGACCAAACCATTGTGCATACAAAAACATTGTGGCTTCATTTCTGACATGAATATTATTATGAAACATGATGTCTCAGTATAGTTTAATCTTTTATCATGCATTTGTGTTTGTTTAACTGTATCACGACGATATCCTAATAAGGTTTTAATTTGAATGTATTATAGCCCTGACATATATTTCCATATGAATATTATACATGTAATTGACATGGTGTATCTGTTACAGAGCTTATTTTTATTTGATAATGTCTCTATCGATTAGAGAATATTGAGCCTATACAAATAATATTGACATGTACAATTTAAATAATTTTAATATGGATGTTTCATTTATATGATGTAGAAAAGTTTAGCCCTATATGATATTGAGTTGCATTATATAGTACCAGTGTCAAATAATTTAGACAAATTATATTTTTTTGACACTATTACTGTAAGGCCTAAGGGGAAGTGTTGGACTGTGTGTATATGCCTTAAGTAATATGATCTATGGACATGGTCTAGATTGTCTTTTTCTCTTTGCTACGAACCGCAGACCAGAGCGGACGCTATCGCTATGTGAGTTAATTTATAATATAATATTAATCCACGATGTGACTTGTACATGGGTACGTACCTGAATAAAATGTGTTATTGAAGATACATGTTTTAATATCAAGCAAGCCCGATAGCACTCCCACCCATTATGATTCTTGATTTGAAATAAAGCTCAGTGACAATCCAATCCGTCACAGCTGTGACGTCAATTCTTCTGGATCCCGGACATCGAACGGAACAGATAATATAAAATTTTACCTTCCAATAAAATTATTATTATATTTCCTGAAGATGTCCGGGATCCAAGTAATGGCTTTCTGGGGGCTACCAACGGCATTTCCTCCGCAACAATGAGAAAGCCAACATGGCGGCGCGTTCACGGGCGCTAATTCTCGGGTTGACAGTTTAGCAAAAGGCGGATGTGACGTCACAGCGATGGAGTGGAGTGACTCATTTGACGCAAACGGCTCCTTCCGGTCGTGGGCAGTGGCGCCCTCTCAATTCTTCTGGATCCCGGACATCGAACGGAACAGATAATAACCGAAACTGGTTGATACCTCCACCGATAGTAACTGTTATACATAAGAGACCTAATTATATTGAAACCTTGATCTCTGCCTTCCTATATTTTGCTATGAAATCACAGGTCTAAAGTTGTTTGATAGGTTGAGTTGAATACTTATCTCGAATTATCATAGTTCACCAACGTCAAGGGATGTGGGTATAAAATTTGGACTAAACGGCATTCCGAGTCCATCTGTCTTTCTCTCTCTTTTTCTCGGCTACATCTGCAGGTCGATCACGTAACGCTTTGTACGCGCGTCAGGTAGATGTAAATGACAATTTTTATATGGAAGCGCGTTCAGAACGTTACGTGATAGCATGTGATAGGGCGATTGTGCATTACAATTAATTTTACTGTCCGGCAGTCCGATTTCTTACGGTCCGATATAAATGTATGTAAACGTCGGACGGTAAAATTCATTGTAGTGCACAAACTACTATATACATTTAATGGCGTGCCATATCGGACCGGCAAAAAATCGGACTGCCGGACAGTAAAATTCATTGCAGTGCGCAATCGCCCTTATGTCGTTAAGCAGAGGGGCTTAACGACATCACTTTTTACTGAAAACGTATCACCTCACCTCACAATTCAATGCATTTAACGATTATCCACATGTGAATGATGGACACAGGCTATGTTTTATACCGCGGGTTTGCCTGCTTTCATTGCAAATACGCGGGGAAGCCGCGCGGGCAGCTATTCACCTTAAAAGTACCTATATCTATATGTCAAGGGAGTAATCAAGTTGTCGTAGAACCGGAAGGCAATTTTTATATAATCCATTACCTGTGTATATAGGTACAATACAATACCATTATCGTTCAGGGCGCGGCGGTCAATTCCGCTTGCTACTAATGGTGTATATATATATATATACACACATATACACGTTAAACATGTATATATGATTCAGGTACGTCACAGATGTGATATAAGCAGTACCTTGACATTACCTATTATATTTAACACACACTTCCAAGAATCGCTACGCTCGTAGCTGGTCCCCAGGGCTGTTATTCGCTAAGCGTTAAAGCGGCTCACCCCGCCGGTCGCCCGTCACGAAACTAGACCTCTACGTACGCTTGGTTACTACGCATCGCGGTGTCAAGATATATTTGTGGGTGAGCGTTGAGGTGAGCATAAAACGAGTTACAGAATAGGGGGCTTGTTTTTCTGCTAAGTAACGGAAAGCGCCTACGGTGAAGGCGCTCTAGGCGGGTTCGGCAGTCAAAGTGTTAAGTATCGTATGTCTATAAATAAGTTGGTATCATACTTGCATAAGTATAGTAATCCTCACTTTATTTATAAATAAAATAACTGAGTAACTTTAGTTGAAAGTCCCATTATTAAATAATAGTAATTTTGACACCGAAGAACAAGAACGAGAACCGAGCAAGGCTCGCAGGCTGCTTTGTCTAAGGTTAACTGGTAGAGAAACTGGCGACAAACGTATGGCGTTGCTGAGAAATTAAGTAAGACTTAAGCCTGAATCGTCACTAGTAAACTTGGCAGTTATAGTCAAGTTCATTATTGGTCCCCACCGCAGACCGCGCCGGTGTCGCCAGTTTAGCCTTGTATAAAAATCAGCCAAGGGCGTGTCGGGCCACGTGCAGTGTAGGGTTCCGTAGTTGCTTGTCTTTCTTAGTTACATCGACACGCGCACGCCTACTAAATGGTTGCGTCGGCCGAATTTGTACGAAAGTTGGCCTTTCTACGTTACATTTTAAGTTGGTCAACTATTACTCGGTAACTAGTTATTCTTACTTAGCCGTGATAGTATACCTTTTAAATTCATTATAATTATGTCACTAAAAATACTGCCACGATTTTTTTCACATTCCCAGTAGCAGCCATTTAGCCGGCAAGGGGGATGGACACATGACTCGAACAAAAATTTGGGCTTTAAAGCCCAATATCTCGCAAACGAATCACTAACTTAAGAAACCCATAATATTTTTGAACAAGATATCCAACGATACCCCATGGGTTTAACGAGAAAAAAAAATTACATCCCCACTTTAGGTGTAGGGGAGGTAACCCAAAAACAAAAAAAAACTAGATTATATATATATAGGATATTCTTCTGTTTCGTCGGCGTGATTGATTTATATACCCATGCCGAATTACTGTTTTCTAGGAGTAATGGTTACTGAGCTAACCCGAAGACGGACGGACAGACGGACAGACGGACGGACGGCCAGGCGGACATGGCGAAACTGGTTCCTTGTTGACTACGGAACCCTAATAAAAGTTGATGTCGCGAAAGCCTTTGCACAAACTTCATGGAATCGATTCACTGTTCTCGGAGTCAAAGTACTGATTATACTATACCTATTATGAAATCGGGGCAGGAAATTAGAATTGATTATATGTCACAGAACGGAATAACAACGCAATACCGGGACGTGATTGGGTTCATTCTTGTCCTTGGTTCCTATTGTATTTCTACGTGTTTCGCGCACTCGTTCTGATACTAGATATATCCTATTCAGAGCCAATCACGACACTTAACACTTTCGGATACACTTACCCCACTGGGTCCCACTGGACATGGGTCCCACTAGACTGAACCAATTTACAAAGTAAAACAGTAGTTGAACAATTACTAAGTATGTTTACTTTCTTAGTTAACATGTTTATGTTGTTAGAAGAGAAAGCGTGTCGTTTTTGCGTATATTTAGGACAAACAAAATCTTTACGCCTTTTACTGGCATGATCAGTGTTGTAAGGGGTTACAGCGTGCTGTTTTAGAACTGTGTGCAACTAACCACGGTGCGTTTCACTTGCGTCCCCCAAGACATACTAATTTGGCGACGAAACCTGTGGTGGATGCTTTATCTGTGGAATGACGAAACCTGCGGTGTGGATCTTGATGGTATGTACTTAGTGGTTCGGTTTTATTCATTTTGTGTTTTTTTTTACTGATTATAATATATATATATAAAGGTATATAAGTAATAACTAAATTTATTAAAAATATTTTTATTGTATGATGTAACCAAAAAAAAAACATGTTAAGTATCACGATGACATCATACTAATTTAAGACGTTTGACACATTTGACAATGATATTACTTTCGCTAAATAATTTAAATAAATCTCACGCTCGTATTTCATTAGCCAGAGTAAACAACACACGAGGCGTTTTTCCACGACGCTACACCGACTGCAAACCACAATAAGATAGAACGAGTCAGTATGAACATAAGCTTAATAACATAAGCTTATAACACGTATGTAGAATGTTGACATGTAATTTTTTATTATCAATAAAGTATGAGTATGAGTATGAGTATGAGTATGAGTATGAGTGACCTTAGTTAGTATTAAGACATTTCAAAAATGAATGCAGTTACAGTCAGCATCATAAACATGTATACACTGTTGTTGGCTCTGGGACATTATCGCTTAGAGATAAGGCCCTAGGACCACCAAATGTGTATACATGTTTATAATGCTGACTGTACTCAAGTAGCGGAGAAAATAAAACTCAGTGTCAGTTCTGTGACGTCAATAAAATATTCAGTTTGTATGAAAATTAACTTTATCATTCCAATTTATTAATGATATGTACATATTAACACGTGACTTAAATGTGAAACAAGTTACTCTTCACGTAATTTGTATGCTTAACTAACTTGTGACGTTATTTTTACCTACTTACGCTAATTGAGGTACAGTACGTTTACTGTTAGTTAACCACTGACTGAACTTCAATGTTATACAAATAAAATAGTTGTTACTAAATCGGTAGATGTGGGTAACAGTATTCTGAAAAATGCTTTATCTGTATGAAATTAAAGTTGAAAATTAAATGAACGCAATCCATCTGTCAGTGGTTAACTAACAGTAATCGTACTGTACACTCATTTTTGAAAATGCTGATCACGTCCCCGGCTTGCTCTATCTTATAGCTTGTAGTACGATTGCAGTCCGCCACGCAGGACCATCTGGATGGACCTGAAGTAGAGAAAAAAGTCTAAAAACACATTTAAATGCAAATACAATGTGAATAGACAACCAAAAATTTACCTTAAGGACCAAATCAGTCATTAAGCGCGTGGCCGTATGACGTCGTAGCTCGTAGTATACTTAACCCATTCAGTGCTAATCACGAGTATCACGCGCGACAGACATGCGTCAGAGCAATACAGCCCTTTTTCGCTACAATAACAGATGGGTATTCGAGCCCAAGCAATGCTACGTGTGCTACGGGAACACAGAAAATTCCGAAGTCATTTATCCGAAACCATTACATTAACGCTAAATGGACATTTGAACGCAGGTAATTAAATGGCATATAAAAAGGTTATTAGGGAATTAAGAAATTCGGTGAAAATATATTATGCTTTCGGATACATGACTCTTCGGAATTCTGTGTGTGTGTGCTACGCCGTAGCGTGTAGCAGAATTTTTCCCTTGTAAGGGAAATCGCCCGTAGAGGCATGGCTCATATCTGAGTCTTAGCCGTTCAACGGATTAACCCATTCACTGGTAAGCTACGCACGTAGCACTACGCTGTAGTTAGTAACAGTTTAATCTATATATGTAGAGAAAATCACCCGTAGCCATCTCACGCATGCGTGTCGTCATGGGCCCTGAATAGGTTAATGTTACAGTCGCCTTCAGATAACCAGGAAGGAACACGTCTCTAATGCCTCGACAATAGAGACGTGTTCAGATATTTGTGAGCACTTTGGCCGCTCCGATATATTTGATGGCGATTGTACTATGGGGTAACGTTAGGAGCATAGATTAGCAGTGGACGAGTTATGATACTTACGTCATAAGAAGCGGGATTTCTTTCGTAGCACCTTGACGCAAATGTGAGTCATGGGATTGAATGAAACTTCAACATGCCAGTACTAAGAAACATCGTTTATTTCCACGGAAAATATAAAATTGTCGTCAGCCATTTTAAACTTTCGCAGTCTTTTTTCATTACATATATAATTTTGTACAAAAACAATAGGAATGTATTATTATTAACTTAATAGAAGTTACGATATTGTTAATCATCCTAAAATATGCCGACATATTATTCAGTTAATAAAAATAAGATTAACACATTACATTAAGATTAACATTCAAAAGTTGGTAGGTATAAAACTATCATTTGTCATTACACAATATTTAATCAATGTAACAAAAGAACATGTATAATTCAACTTATGTAACGTAACGTATGTACTATATTGCTTATAAAATAATATCTACGTGATCATTATTATTTTAACATAGTTCATTAACAATTAACAAAATATTTGACGTTACACAGTGGACTCTTATAGGGCTCGGCTTTAGACTTACAGCGGCGGTGGCAGCGGCAGCGCCATACGTGGGAGCGAGAGGCAGCACTCCCATCTCTCGCCCTCACGCGTGGCCCACCGGCCATCGCTGCCGCCGGGCCGTTAGGCCCCACTTATGCGGCGGCGCGGGCGTCGATAGTCGCCTTTAGGAGTGTTGCCAGGTTTTTTTTGTAGAATTTATTTTACGTTACGCTCTGTCCCGCAACCCACTTAAAATGTATTAATAACCAAATTAAATAAAAAGTTTATTCGGCGTATTCTCCTAATGCCTACTGATAGGTCTTATTTGAATCAATTTCCGTTGGAACAGTGTTGCATTTGTTTCGTTTCAGTCGTAGTTTGAAACAAAATAAATTAAACTCTATCTTTAACGCTAGTTGATTCAAATTTCAATGTCATGTTTTGTGGCCTTCGGAGGAATCATAAACAAAATTATCAGAGTATACAATGTTTCCCAATAAATTTTTACATTCAACAATAAACACGGTTATTAAATTGTTCCAAAATTATAAATAGTAAAAATTATGTACAAATAACGAGTGAACAAGGAAAACGTTGTCAAAATTAAAAAAAAATCTGCCTAATGGCCGCAGGTTCGTTCGTTGTCTGCTGTGTAACGTCACTTGCGGTAATTCACTTTTAATTTGAACGGACACATTTCATATATATGAGACAACGGAAAATATAAATTCTAAAGCAAAATAAAGATACTGTGACATACAAAAGATTAGTAAATTAATTTAACAAGTATAACCTAGTTGATGTTTAATTTGCAAACATTTATTATATTATGACATTTATTTCCATTTTCTATTAAAAGAATCGTAGCATTTTATTCCTATTTTTACAATGGCGTTGATTTTTATTGATCAAAATAGCTGAATAGAATCGAATGCTTATAAAACTAAATGAATGCTTAAAATAAAATCTAAGTAACTATTGTTATAAAAAGCTATCTATACAATAATATTACGAAGCTCGTGTTTCATATATTTTATACATAAAATGGTTTACTTTTAGGATCTACTTCACAACAGCACGTTTTTATAATAACCTTTGGATGTACAAATATATAAAAAGTGCATAAAATGTTCCAAAACGTGTCTCAACAATCCACTGCTCCGCCTAATATCTACTTTTATAATTTATTTTTACATGAATGTAGTCATTAATCGACGAAAGTAATCAACATCTGATTATTCTAGTTAAGTTATGACTACTTTCATGTAAGGGTGTATCCACACATTTACATGTTTTCCCAAATAATATTTTCAATAATCCCATCAACGGAATACGGGTTTGTAGTATTTAAGTAAATGCGAGGACACTTCACAGTAATCCGCAAAGTAATAAAAAATGCCGACTACTTAAGCTCACTATTCGATTTGCCGAAGCATCACTTTCCTAAAGGAAGTATTGTATAACCATACCAAATATTGGATATATACATAACAGCTTTATATACGAATGTATACCACATCAAAAACCCCCTCTAAAACCTGTTTTTGTAATAATTTGATAGTCGGAGGTGCATGTAACTTGCTTTTTACAAGTAAAACAACCTGTTTGACGGAATGTGTTTCAATTATAATAGCTGTAGGTGTGGATAAAGTGGGAAAAGTTATGAATTGACGCGTTTCAAGAAGCTTAAAGTTAAAATTTGACAAAAATTTGAACGGCCCAATGTCAGTAGGTACTCACTTCTTGTGCCATTTATAATAAAATTTATTCACATCTGAAGTAAAGTAATCCACCTGATTCTGCATGACAGTTCTGCAAGATAGGATGCTCTCGGTTGTGTGCTCTATCTTATGCTTACTTAGCTTGTGATAATGCCGCCATATAGGACTATGATGGATGTGATTCTTTTTATTTTTCTGTTTATTAAATTTTAACTGTTTGTACCATAAGTTTACCTTCCTTAACAAGGATCAACTTATTGTGACACTTTAATGTAACAATGCAAATGTTATAAAATAAGCAACGGTAAATAATGACCGTAAAAAGATTCAACAAGGTATGCCTTTCCATTTGTTATTCAAAATTCTTACTCTATATATTGTACTTGTAAAAATATACTGAGTGAGCCCTTTGTTTACGTTACACGAGAGCCAATGATTGTCAAATAAATGATTTTTCGTTACACAAAAGAAAGCCTACTTTGAATAATATTAGAGACCTCGAAATGTACATTATTTAAAACGACAGAGCGGAGCCGAGTAACTAGCAATGCAAAACAAATCTAGCAAATGAAGTGTTAATGTCAAAACCACATCCCATCGCGTGTCAAGGTTAAAACTTCGCCTTTCACCCTCACTAATGAACCGCTGAAGTGTTTTTCGTTAAACTGCAAATAAGCAGCCTATAATCTACCAACTGTACCTAAAAACAAGTTTGGTATTTTAATAGTAAATAATATACATAGGCCATAACAGACCACTATTTCATTATTCCATTGCGTAACGAAAGTTGCGAAACGAAGTTTGTGGATAATTTTCGTTGTACATTTGAAATCAATGAAAATGGAAGAATGTGTCCTTAATATATAGGTTTTACAACCATGTAGGCCCAGTTGAATACGGTAACAGTACCGTATTCAACTGAGACTACACGGTGTATGTTTTGTGTGTCAGTCATGGTGTATAAGTTGGTGTTATATCTCAGCGGAATGTAGAAGCAATTGCAAGTACGAATAAGTTTTCTTTATATTGTTTTACTTATTATATTTGTAAGCATACTGTTTCCAACATTTGAAACCTCTGCATTTCTTAATGTTTGGCTCTTTTAAACACTGGTCTATAAACAGTAGAGCCGAGCCATGCATCGTTTGTCAATTGTAATACTAACGCCATTTTTGCGTGCACTCCCCTTGACTGTAAATGTCGAGATTGCACGACTGTACATATCGTGTGGACATGTGACAGTTGCGTGTTGACATGACATGAGATGACAAGACATGTGAGACATGTTTTTTTGCGGATTGCGTGTGCCACGCATGTTTAGAATCCTTGCCGAAATGTTTTCTACGTGTGTATATTAATTAGAGGTACTTTATTTTTGTAAAAGTTTAGTAAGCTACTTGCAAATAACGTCAAAAAATATCATAATAACTTTTCAATAATGTATGTTACAGTATTTTTTTCTTAGTCTTACAGCCAGCTACTGTTGCAACAAAAAAGTAACACAACGAACTTGTGTAACCGTATATAAAACTACTCAGATAAGTGCGATGGTCGTGCAAAGAAGAATCCTTCAAAAAGTATGTTGTTCTAAGAAAGATGTTTAGGCCTTTGTATTTCATTTCAATAGCCATTGGTTGCTAGTAAATAATGAGATACTTAGAATCGATTTCAATTTCTCTCCTTTCATCTCAATTGGATACACAATTGAAGAAAAATGTAGAGTTTTCTGTAACAAGGTTAGATCATTGATGTACGAGTGTTTAGTACGTTAATGTAGTAAATACTTCAGGCGCAATGTTACTTTAAAGTCTCATCGTAGAAGCTTCTTAGAAAAAGAGGCTCAAAGAAGAGGCTTCTTAGAAAACAAACCGCACAGAAACTTCTCGAAGCACCTCCGACTGCAAACCTTAATTTCATGCACTAGTTCACAAAGTATCATGGCTGCTCGTTAGGCAATATAATAATTCAGTCCATCAAAGGAAAAATAAACCCCTTCTTATAACAATCCTAACGATTTCAAGCTGGATCATAAGAAACCAACAAATAATTAGGAACATTTTAATACAAAATAAAATTCTTACAAAGTATCCTATCAACATTAGTAACTCCAATCGTTATAAAAGCGTTCTATCAGTCCGTGGCACCAATGTTCACTAGTCTACGATCACTACTGGTGCTATATCTCGTCCGAATCGGACCTGATGGAGTCATAATTGGACGTTTTACTTTTAAGCATCCTGAGGAAGGAGCCGACGGCGAATATCGTCCTTCTGTGTCTGTGGAAGATACCCTGGTACAGCGCCTCTCTGAGGGCCTTGCGGTCGTCCGAAATAGACGGCTGGGTGCTGAGCGTGACGTCCGAATGTGCCACGATTGATTTTTGATGCCGGAGACTGCCATGTTTATTTTCTAAGCTCTTCTGATTTGGCAGACTCATCGTCGACTCCAACGACGAATTTTTCGTTTTCCGTAGGTTAAGGATCTTTTTGCCAGAAGACTGTGTCTCGGATGTGGACCGCTGCGGTGCGAGCTTAGACCTATGCAGAGGATTATTTGATCCCTCAGGATGCACCACGATTTCCACGGATTTCTGGCTGACGGCGCTCGATCGTGTCAACGTTTTATGTGTGCCCGTCGACTCGGGTTTCGGCACTTCTTTGATCGGTTGTTCGGTCTCTATCGCAATCATGGCTAATAGAAACGCGCGGCTAGCGCGAGCGTCGGCTACGATTTAATCAAACGGCCCGCGGGCTAAGGTCACATCATCGGCGGGCGCGTCTCATCAATGCAATCAACAGAGGGCACGGCCAGATGGATGATGACGTCGTTATTGTTAGGCAGCTCGCTCCTAGATCCGTCGGAACAGTTGCTGAACGTTATCGCTGGTACTTTAGCATCGCCTAGTTTCACGCCTTTTAAGTTTTGTGCTAGACAATCGACTGAGGTGTTCTCCTGTTGGTCATCGGTTGCGTTCATAATCGGTGCGAGCCATTCCTCCTCGTCGTCGGTCTCCCCGGGGCGGTCTGCCGCGTCCGGCGACGGATCGAGCTCGTGCGCTGGCACCGGCGAGCACCCTTCTCCTCTCACGTGAAGATCGATCAGGCCAGCTAAATTGACGTTGAAATTCTTCTGTCGCTTGCCACGCGGCTCCTCCTGTATCTTCTCTGTGATAAATTGGTCAGTCGCAGTCTCGATCTCCTTTTTCAAGGAGTAGTCGTCCTCGTAGAACTCTTGCAAGTCGTTAAGATTGTCCAAGTTGTTCCCCAGTACGTCGTTGTCGGCGACGAGGGTTTGCCGGTAGTGGTCGATGAGGGGCTGGAGCGAGTCCTCGTGCTGCTTGAAGAGGTAGTGGTAGGCCTGGCTCACAGCGCGGAGGGAGTAAGAGGAGCGCGGCCGGAGGGCTGAGGCTGCCGGCGTCTGCGCGGCACTGGGCCACACGTGTCCGCGGGCTCGCTCACACAATATTGCATTAGAATTAAGAATCCTTTCAAAGTCCGACACTTGCTCGGCTTCGCTGATCTGCACCAGTAGCTTGTTCTCCGTCTCTTTCCCGCCGACCGTTTGGCACAGCCTCTTCTCGCCGACCTGTTTAGGAGGATTAGAAGACTTAGTTTTGTTTGTATCGATTCTGTTTTGCGTGGAAGTTGAATGGGTGTCAGCGTATTTCATTGGTATAGATAGGTTTTGAACGGATATCGCGCACGGGATTTTCTCTATGATTTTTCGTTTTTGTTGTTTGACGAGGACTTTGGTTGGTTTCGGTTTCTTTTTGTCGACGGATGGGGGTCGGTGGGGGAAGTATTGTTTGTCGGAGCGGAGGCGGATAGGGTCCGCGCTGCGAATGATGCGGGCATAGTTGGACCTCGGGCGCTCCGAGAGGCTGACACTCTTAGCTCTGAAGAGTACGTCAGACCTTTCTCTAGGGATCGCAGCCAGTTTGATTTCGGCTAGGAGCTGGTCGAGCCGAGCGCGCCGTACGAGCAACCTCGTTGGACTGCTGTACCGTTTTCGGATCGGTAAAAAGTTAATTTATCGTTGTGGCATGTTGAGGCACTGAGCCGGATACGAACGACGTATGCCCCGTGTAGTGGAGTGGTACTTAAGCTCTTGTAAAACACGGGGGGGTTGCGGATCGATTCCGCCTAAATAAAGATGCGCATAAAATTTGCCAAATGTCCTTGGCTGCACGTGAGTATGACAATGCTATGAATTTTTCTGGTTTGTGAATGTTAGATGGGTACCACCTCGGTACGAAGCTCGAAGGTACCTGGTCATAAAACTACATTTTATGCTTATAAAAGTTTCAGTTGAACACGCCATAGTCTATCAACTCCTAGAAATACTACGATCATAATTTGCATACTATCAGGGACTCTTAATACGTAATCATTCTATGTAATTACAAACTCACTAACACATTCTTTTAAATTCTGAATATCGTTCACGTAGGTAGGTACTTATAATGATATCAAAAATAGCAGAAAAGACTTGACTCGCAAGTCAGTCAAGTCCATCGGAGGCCCGATTCAATTTGTTTTAATGACAGCTCGTGTCATAACCAC
This sequence comes from Epinotia bilunana, assembly GCA_947049275.1. Taxonomy (NCBI): domain Eukaryota; kingdom Metazoa; phylum Arthropoda; class Insecta; order Lepidoptera; family Tortricidae; genus Epinotia; species Epinotia bilunana. Next base: position 2,806,962 of record OX346271.1, on the reverse strand, counting down.
CTTTGTCACCGAAACTGAGTATTCAAAAAGCGCTGTTGAATATTATCCCCAAGTCAGTGAATCTACAAAGCGTTTAATTGGGTGCAAACTACGAAACCCACTCATTTGCGATTCTATTTGTCAAACTCCGCGTTTCACGCTTAGGGAATACTACAACATCCGAAGCCTCGTAACTTACTAATTTACATAGAAGGAAATTCGACTTTATAGTTTAATATTAAAGGTTACATTCAAAGGTATGGTAATTGGGAATAGGAGGGTGTGACAGTTGGCACGATGTGCGTGTTCAATATTAATCAGACATTAGGTATGAACTTGAGTTTCGTGTTTATTTGATTTTAATTTGCAGTGTTGGTTCAAAGCTACGGTAGCCTAGTGGTTCAGGCATGCGGCTGTCAAGCGGCGGCGGTCGTGGGTTCGAACCCCGGCTCGTACCAATCAGTTTTTCGGAATTTATGTACGGAATATTTACCGTTAGCTTTTCGGCGAAGGAAAACATAGTGAGGAAACCGGTTTAATCCCAATAAGGTCTAGTTTTCCCTCTGGGTTGGAAGGTCAGATGGCAGTCGCTTTCTTAAAACTAGTGCCTATGCCAAATCTTGGGATTAGGTGCCAAAGCGGACCCCGGGCTCCTTTAGGGGCACAACCGGGAATAACGCTAGGAGGATGAATTTGCAGTGTTGGTTATCTGTTATTTCTTATTTATTCTGCAATTAGATCACAAACACTGTTACAAAAAATAACTATAAAACATTACCTAAAAACAATATCGTAATTTTATAAGCCAGCGTCGTGTTTAATAGTCATGAAACAAAAATTTCTAAAACTTATTGAAACTCAATTTTGTGGTTAGTGTTTGCTCTTAATTTTGAGATTGCTTTATTGTTTCAAAGTTGGTTTGTTGAGATTTGTGATGCTTTTAGATTTGAATAAAATAAACTAATGTTGGTTAATAAAACAAGGTTTGTATTTTGGGCAATACTTTAACATACTTATAACAGTATGTTACGAAAAATAAATTTCATTTCATTTCTCTTTGTAATAATTTGTAATTAGAACACTTCCGATGTGCAGGCTACTATATGGCCGGCGGCGGCGACGGAGGGGAAACGTGAAACGTAGGTAATCATAAAATAGTAGATTGTATGACAAGGGTCTAAAGTAAGCCATTACTTAGCACGAGACGGCTATTTTCCCGAACGAAGTGAGTTCGAGGGGTAATATGGCTTTTAGAACAGTTATGTACACTCTACTTTTCACTTCGACTGCGAGAAAATAGTAAAATTATACCAAGGCGAAAAGATTGTTCAATTTGGCGATTCTTGTTAATATAACTGCTTTGACACAGATACAAAATATTCACATCACGAATAAACGCCTCTGACCGCCTAAGGCACTGGTCCCACCGCCGGCTAGTAAGCTAGAAAAGTTGGGCGAGTAGCATTACATTGCGGGTCTGTAAAGGTCGATTGATCACACTGTGCCTGGTCAGCACGCAATGAACCGTTACTCGCCCAACTTTTCTAGCTTACTAGCCGGCGGTGGGACCAGTGCCTTATAGCCACGTCTAACGCGTCTACTTCGGCACAAGTTTCATGTTATTCCAATGTCGTTTTAAAATGCGAACCAAACTATCTTTGTATGGACGGTCGGCTTGAGTCGACCGCGCTGGGCGCTTTTAATCGCATTCCTATATAAACATCCGAATCCCCGTTTAGTGAAGCCTATTATAGGGTCATCTCCAGGATATAAAGTATCGTTATCTCCTTCTTCGGGACTCACTATTTCCATGCTAAATTTAATCTAAGCGGGCTCAGTAGTTTAAGCGTGAATATGACACACTCGTCTATCGTACACACTTACGTGCTAAGTATACGTAAGGGGAAGCGCATTTTCTTAAAGTTTGTAAGGACCTTTTATTTTATTTTTCTGAATCTGGAAATAATTGGTATTGGCTCAGAATCATGTGAACTACTTATTAATTTTAATATAGAAAAAGTAACCCATTTTTTTATAAATATTTTAGGTTTCCAATACGTGACGGACAATGCAAAATGTATGAATAGCCTATAGTACCTATACCTTATATTTTTCTTAATAGTGCTCGTGATTTGGATTAAACAAATCGAAGCTTTATAATTTATAACTTATGAGAGAAAACGAAAAAATAGACGTATACATTTTTGAGTGGAAACGCCAAGCTCTCCTGAATTTCACATGGGTACCTACTTCTGGATATAAACTATCTCTGCTCAAAGGTCAATTAAAAAGTATCCTCTGCAATTCGACGTATACATTCTAAATTGGATAAGACTTGCACTGCTTTTGTTTCGTTCCATTTTAAAACAAAACAATCTGTACTCTATTTTCCATTGTAGATGGCTCAAATTCAATTGCCGAATTGCCATGTTTGGCGCTCACACACTGTCGCCGCCTCCCGCTGATGTGTGCGGAGCCGCATACAAAGTTCGCCGGCCGGAGGTGCGGTGCAGAAGTACCATGCGGAACTTATATACAAACGGATACGTTACGAAACGTCGCCGCATGCCGCAGCCGGGTGCGGGGACAGTGTAATGTGTTGCGCGTCTACTACGAGTAGGTAGCCATAGCAACAGCTGGTTTGAGCATTATCATTACCGTATCATTAATGCATGCTGGTTGCGTACAGTTTCCCCCTATACTTGTAGTTATGAAGCTAATCCAGCATATTGATTGGTCGTAGCTTGAAAATTTAATGCTGTACTACGTTAAGTAGATAGAATAATAGTGTAAACAGCTAGCCATGAGTTTTAAACTAGGATTTTAGTCTGGCAAGCGAAAGTTGAACTCGCTAGATTCATTTGGCCAACGGTCAAAATGTTTTGAATGAATCTTTATCCAAATTTCGCGAGCACAGCATATCGAGCTAAAGGTACACCTAAATGCTATGATAATTATCGAGCGATCGAGGCAAAATTGGAGAGACTGCATTCGACATGGCTTGGGTTGGTAACCTATGACAGTCAAGTTCTCACTCACTTCACAAAGCCAATCCTTCTTTGTTTATTTCTCCCGCTTCAGTGAAAGATCAGATTGGAGATGACAGTTGCTGCAAAAACTAGAGCTTACACCAATTGGGATTGGACACAAGTAAGGTCTACAATGTGCAACCAAGAATAGCGTGTCCATATTTAAGTGACAAGATTGTAAAATTCATTTGAAATTGGGTTTATGTTCTAAGTCTAACCCATTCAACGCCAGTCACAACACTTGTGCGTCAGAGCGCTACAGCCGCTTTTTTCTAAATATCGTCGGTGATAGTGCAATACCGCGTAACTAGCACTAGTAAATACTGCGTATCTACACAACACCCATAGTGCGAAACCGCGTATCTAGCACTGGTAAATACCGCGTATCTAACAAAAATAGCCAAACTAAGATTTTCACGCCAACGAACGTAAAATCCTGATTAGAATTATACCAAGCTTCTTCTGTAAAGTTGGGTATTGTGTAGATACGCAGTATTTACCAGTGCTAGATACGCGGTTTCGCACTATGGGTGTTGTGTAGATACGCACTATTTACCAGTGCTAGTTACGCGGTATTGCACTATCCCCGACGATATGGAGTTAAAACTGGTACGGACTAAAGCGTCAGCGTAGCGGTGACTGAGCGAAACTAACACGTTCATCAAGCCACGAATTAGCTGCGTCTCTAGGTTGCTGCGACCAATTGCTAGGTGTATAATGCCCTTAACAGTTAAGGCTCAACTTAACCACCCTTCCTCCATAAATAATAAATAACGCGATCGCTTGAATGAATAGTTTTTATTTATTCAGTAGTAAGATAATTACAAATAGCCTGTCAGACGAAAGTGTTGAATAAAAGATGGCGTTCTAAATATAGCTTGTTTGTCCGTTGTCATCGATCTGAGCCATTTACATTTGAATGATCGTACTGAATGCCCTTTAACAGACAGTTCTCAGACAGGCCATTTCAGTTTTTGAGCATAGATTTAGTTTCTCCCGCTCTTTCTGACACGTTATCTCTGCATGCGTGGAAGCGACGATTAAAAATAGACCTCCTAAGTATATTTACGTCACACTTAGCCATAATTTGGCGATTACCGCACGCTACGCGGAAAATTCTACTTCCTGGCCCGGGGAGACGTTAAATGTTATACTTACCACGGTAATAAAGAAAGCATCAATTTATCGCCCTTGCCTGCGGCTCGTCAAATACACCGACAGGAGCCTAGTGGTTCAGGCATGCGGCTGTCGTGGGTTCGAATCCCGGCTCGTGCCAATGAGTTTTTCGGAACTTATGTACGGAATATTTACCGTTCGCTTTTCGGTGCAGGAAAACAGCGTGAGGAAACCGGTCTAATCCCAATAAGGTCTAGTTTTCCCTCTGGGTTGGAGGGTCAGATGGCAGTCGCTTTCGTTAAACTAGTGCATATGCCAAATCTTGAGATTAGGTGTCAAAGCGGACCCCGGGCTTTTTAGGGGCACAACCGGGAATAACGCGGATAAACCCGGATAAGGATGATGATATTCTTCATAACACAAGCCTTATTGAGCTTACTACGAGTATGGGACTAGTTAGATTTGTGTAATATTAATGTTTTTTAATAGTATAGTTACTAATGTAGGTACTATTATTATTTTAAAAGCTTTAAATAATTTATACTACGTGTTAAACATTGATAAATACTAGCTTATGGGTTGACAACACTGGAACTAGCAGCTATAATAAGAATATTGCGTCATGTTGGTACGAAATGATTTTATTGCCGGCACTCCAGCAAACAACGGTGTGTTTACTACCAATACACTAGTTTCGCTAATTCCCATTAAATGTACTAAAAATACTACTACACCTACATATTTCATGGCCACATTATCTGCTATTGATGTTTATTTGCTAAATTACATCCTCAGATATACATAACTAGAGTGAATTAAAACCGCCGCTCTCGACATATTTCAAAGTGTGGGAGAATAAATATGGAATCGCTTTAGGTGTATATTTGAAAGAGAATATTCTATGCTATCATATCCTATACTACTAAACAAGCAATATTCGTACCTATACATATATGTGTATTCATGTTCTCGAAAACGGCTCAAACGATTTCGATGAAATCTGGAATAATTATAGCGGTTTACGCAGGCGACAAATCGATCAAGCATCATATTGGGAAAATTAGTTTCCTCCGTATTATCTCCATTTTCACTCGAGCATAGAGGTCGGTCGTGAGAAATGCTCAAACCTATTATAAAGGACGTAACGTCAATACGGTATGTCCTTTATAATAGGCTGCTAAGTATCACGTTTTGGGTGGACGAGAGCTCTAAAATGAAATTTCTTACAAAAATGCCCTAATTTTGTTTCATCAAATCAAGGAAAAAGTAAGCGTCATGTTGCATCTGTATGTCAAAGAACAGTCTCAAGAGAGAGTTTCACGGAGATTGCTCTACTGATAACAGCCTACTTCTTAAGTATATGATAATATACTGGCACAATGCACGTAGAACCGATGGCCATTGGGGCGGAAAAGTTCTCCCGTGGCGCCCACATACTGACCCCGTAGCATGGACGGCCTTATCACACGATAAGTGACAAGATAGCGTCCGTCACTGGCTGACATCGTTCAATAGAACGAGACGGACGCGTGATAAGGCCGACCATGATATACGGGGTCTGGAAGACACAGCGTGGATAGACCGAAGGTGGAGAGATGACCCAGCTAAGGTCGCGGGACAGGACCGGTCACTTTGGCACTCTTTGGGGGAGGCCTATGTCCAGTAGTGGACGTCTTTCAGCTGATATGATGATGATGATATTGATGATACTGGTAGCATAAGTGAAATACAGTCTCCTTATTGCCAGATTGCAATATCCTATTTTGGGGGCGATATTTTGCGCAGTTGTCTGGCAAGTATAAACTAAAACCATCAATAAACGAGTTCAGTAACGCAATCCCCGTCAGCGAAAATAAATATCCTTCGAGTCGATTCCGATTCCAGCAGGCGTTAACATTTTTATGAATGCTTCTCATAACAGTTGCAGATGACTTCCGTTATTTTTGTACGGCGAAGGTTACTGTAGGTTTGCAAAATCGGATCAGTACGCCGTTTTACCAGGCCATCTGTCACGAACTAAGGGAAACGTCCCAGTGCTTGACACTGAGCTCTGACCTAATATTTGACACTCGTAATCTGAATTCATAACATTCGGCGGACAATGGGGCGGAATCGGCCTATAACATTCCACGACAAGGGGCTCTGTGAGCTGTAGAACTAGCGAGTATGCATTTATTTTCTTTCTTAATGTCCAAAAAACTGCATCAACGAAAATAACTAAAACGATATGATACAGAGAACAAATATAATGGAAAAATAAACCATAATCGTCTGAAGCCAGAGCAAGACACGAAACAGAAATATTTAATAAAATAAGTTGTTTCGTTAAGAAGTAAAAATAACTATACACGATGATTAATCCGTGATCAGGAGTCGAAAGATATTGATAAAGAGCCAAAACGGATTTCAATGGACGAGGTCTCATGCAATGAAACCACTGTTTAGTTAATTAAATTTAATTATAATGCTAACACTAATGTCCGCTGAATGTTTGGTCACCCTACATTTCTTGAAGTTAAGTAGATACGTCAAACTCACATACGTCAAATTTTCGCAAACTACCGTTAGGGTGACAACGATTTTGATTTATAAAGTATTCAGTTTTATTCAGAAAAAAAAGAACGTTTGTTTCAAGTAACTTCCGAGTTAAATAATCGTGCTTGGTATCAATTACAGAATTAGAAAAATTTACTCCTAATCACGAATTAAGTAATTAAGTCATCGTGTATAATTATGGAAACTGTTCACAAGATTTCAAGCCGGACAGCGGGACAGCCGAACATACGAGAGAATTTAGGCCCCAAGCTGAAACGGAGATCTTCGTTCGTTTTGCTCGGTTGTTCAAAATAGTACATTACTTATCAAGGGCTTTCTTTTTTACTGCCCGTGGTGAGCACAATTACACAATTTTACGTCTTCAACTGGCCGTAATGCGAGTTTTACCGTACGCGTTATGGCGGTACAGCACTGACGTACTCGCATGACTCGCAAGGCCGATACGAGAGGGACAGCTAGACAGCTACGATCGCATATTGGACAAGTAAACGTTGTGTACGGCGATGTAGCACGGCCATCAGAGCCGGTATAGTTATCATCGGAGGACAATAGGTGGCAGTGTCATTACGCGTAAGTTGTCAATCATTGACACGTTAATTTTAAAATAGAAAATAAACGCGTCAGTATCCGAGTAAAGGAGTTGATTATTTATTTATTTATGATGACGATGATGACCCAATTAAAAGTGTACTTCCCTGTCACATATCACCTATTATTTATTGATGTTGTTTCCTACGCAATATTGACAAATCTCGCCGATAGCCGGGTCACCGACTAACGTGGGAAAATTCGCAACCGTATGCTGTCCGTACTGCTCGGAACTGGCACGGGGCAGTGTAATGTGTGTAATGTTTTATTTATTTATTGTTTCAATGTACCTATATCACAACAATGCCCAAATTCACTATAAAAGATGTACGCATGAACTAAATGGAACAATGGCAAAATGTTGTCATCTGTACCTAATGGAATTACCGTGAAAATCGTGTAAGAATTTTCCCAGCTGAAAGCTATTGAAGCTTTTATTTGTGATCGGTAAGCATAAACATTTACGTTTTTCGAAAAGAAACACAATTTAATTATTCATATCGGAACATCGAAAGTACAATATTTATAATTTTTACTGTAGAACAGTTACTTTTCTTTAATGTTATTGGTCTATATTCATTGCAACATAATTTAAGGACGGGTTTGCAACGTGAATTAAATATTATTTAAAGAACCTGTAATATCTTAAACAATTTAATTTATTCCATCGTGTAACGTTACCATATATAAATTCAAATAAAGTGCATGGTAACTTTTTTCTCCACCGTGTAATTATTTTTTTATTTCTTCTTTATCCTTGTGAATACAATTATATTATAAATAATAATCTGCATTAAATGTGATTAACACATGTGATTGTTCACGGAATTAATCCATACTAATATCTGTCTGTCTGTCTGTTACCTCTTCACGCTTAAACCGCTGAACCGATTTGGGTGAAAATTGGTATAGAGATAGTTTGAGTCCTGGGGAAGGACATAGGATAGTTTTAACACCGGAAATAACCCCCCAAGGGAATGAAGTGGGGGGTGAAAGTTTGTAAGGAGCTACGATATTAAACGAGTTCCACGCGGACGGAGTCGCGGGCAGAGCTAGTCTTCTTTAAATCCAACAATGAATGGTTATTACGCTTTAATCCACCAAGCAAATGGCAATATTTATATAATGGAATCAACTGCAATCGATCTCGGTGATCTTGAACTACCATAGGTATGCGTAAGCGCTATAAAAATAACGTTATACGCATCACAATATTTTGATGGCCTGTTTACATTATCCGCGTATTGCTGCTCGGTAAACATGTTTTGGTTATTTGACCAGCACGTCCTATCATGAGACGGCCGCGACATACTCTCGATTTTTCTCACACTACACCTCAAGTGTTCTAATAAGAGAGAGACGGATAGTGCGAGAAAAATCGAGAGTATGTCGCGGCCGTCTCATGATAGACGTGCTGAGAGTAATCAGATATCATAAACTTACAAAACTAAAAAAATGGTAATTAACCTATTGTTAACTCGTATACTGGAGATTATTTCAGTTGGCCGAATTGTGTCGAAGTAGTTCATTCTAAAAGCAACTCTATCGTCCAAGGCAGAAGATTCCCATTCCAATGACAGTTTTATAAAAAATCGGCCATATTAAATCTCAGCCATAGTTAAACTCGTATTTAGCTCAGGGGTTTCGAAGTAACAAAGACATGAATAGGATGGGAGTTGGAAGAGCGAAAAATGTATGTACACTAAATAAAATAATCAATGTCGTATTTTCTCGAAAAGGATTATAAATGTAGTCAAATGGAGAAAAAGCAACGCAAGAGGTTAAATATGTAATAAAAAAGTTATGTGTCCAAAGTTTTAAGAAGGGGTATGTTTTGTCCCTTTTCAGCAAAACGATTGTCATTTACTATGACGCTCGCAGATGGTGACGTCACTAACTGTGAGCGTTTTCTCTCTCAAACAAGCAATAAGTATTATTTAAAACGGTTTTAGCTTTGTAATTCTTTAAGATATATGAATAGGATTTTCGTCACTAGCCATATTTCTTACCTTCTTTCTAATGGAGTAATAATTATTTTCGAGTCTACACCCGTAATTGATTCATGTAAAGTAAACGTCCCAGTGCTCGACCATGGCGCAATGCTTGACACTTTCAATCTTAATTCATAAAGAGTTGAACTAAAAGTTTAGACGTCCCGTGTACAAATTCGTATCTAAATTGTACAATACAATTATAGACGAGTTTAATATTAACTACGTACGTTTTTTGTCCACCGTTTTCCTAAAGCCTTGTTCGGACTAGGCTAGTATTTTAGTGCGAGTCCATACAAAAGCTACTCGTACTTGCAGCAAATGTATGGACTCGCACTAAAATACTAGCCTAGTCCGAACAAGGCTTAATGAGTTGTAAGCGAGCGAGGCCGGGAGCAGATCTAGTATATTTTTATTTTGATGATGATTTTAAACGTTCTTTAAAACCAAGACAAATGACAGCATTAGGAAACCACTTACGTTATTCAAATTAAACAATTTCTAACAATTTAGAAGCTAAATACATTTTAAATGTGTTTTCCATTGTCAGTGAGCATGTTTAAAACAAGAAAATAATGTATACGTATGTAAATAAACGAGCTCGGGTTTGAAGGCCGACTTTAGCGTCTCGGAGGTACAATAATATTTTATTCACAATCCAAACGAGATGCTTGTTCGAACGACGAAATTTAAGTTATTTTAAGGAATGAGAATTATTTACTTTGTTGTAATTTTTTAATTATATCAGGCTTTTTACTTGAAAACTTCTTGGTCTTCATGACGCCATTCGTGATTTAAAATAGAAATATAATAGTAAACATTTAATATACAGCTGCTTTTTGTTTTATTTTCTACTAGCACCTGCCCGCGACTTCGTCCGCGTGGAACTCGTTTATATATCGTAGCTCGATACAAACTTTTATCCCCCATTTCACCCCCTCGGGGGATGATTTCCGGGATAAAAACTATCATATGTCCTTCCCCGGGATTCAAACTATCTCCATACCAAATTTCATCTCAATCGGTTCAGCGGTTTAAGCGTGAAGAGGTAACAGACAGACAGACACAGGAAAAAGCTGTCAATTACTGACATTTTGACGAAGGCTACGGAAGCGTAGCTTCGTAGCACCGTAGGCAACGGCGTAGTATGTCAATAATATATCATGTATTTATAGTTTCCCTAAGTAACTACCTACACCTTTGTTGAAAACTGGATTATCCACTTTGCGAGTCAAATGACCTCCTCGATTAGTTAAACGACTAATTTAATTAAACTGGAATGTTTATGGCCGTAGATTGATACAAAATGCGTAGATTTAAGCAGAATAGTAATAAGAAAAAGCCGAAGCAACTGGCAACGTTAATAAATGGTATATCACGGTGCCTGGCACCGATTTGCCGGGAATCAATAGCTTTTGCTGTAAACAAAAACATTTCACCCATTCAACTTCCACAGAAAATCGTTTAACAAAAGAAAAACACGCCGTACAAACGCTGTAGAAAAAAAGAAAGGATACTCTATGAAAAATCGTTCCTAATTTAAATGATACGCTGTAAATGGAAAAAAGGTTATCAATGAACTGACCTACTTTACTCACCTTTATGTTTCGGCGTAAAAACTATTTCACTGGACAAAGGCACTGTTTTTACTAACAATATTATAATTTGTAAACCCACAACACGTATTAACGGGGCGAATGGTAGTTCTGTACAAAATTAAGACACTGTTGCGTTACAAAATCAATAGACGGCCATAGAACAAGCCCGTCCGCTCCTCCATTCAATACTGAGGAGACATGCGTTGCGCAGACTCGGAAGTCGCGGGAAATCTGGCAGTTTGTTTTTTTTCAAGATGACCGCGGATGACATCTCGCGGCAGACGTCAGATAAGTTGATAAAACAAAGCGGCTTGATGTTTTATTTGTTATATTTATCGCAACATTTACTTTGTTTTAAAATTAAATGTGCTATGATAATGTGGTTAGGGCAAATAGATATAAGGAGACATATTTGTCAAAATATGTCGCTTATAAACACAATTTTGACGAAGAAACGTCTATTTACTTATCATCAAATATGAGTGCAGAATAGTACATAAAGCTAATATTTGATGAGGAAAAGTCTGTAAGGTTGTATGTCTGTATGGAGGGGGTATATTTTTAGGCGTACTATAATGGACTTCCCACCCATAACCCATATAACACCATCGATGATTATTCTCGATCTGTAAGACCTAGTGTGTCTGCTAGAAAATGTCTTATGGAATTAAGGTCGCAAGAATTCAAATCGAACTAATATTTAAGCGAAAGTTTGGATGTTTAGATGTTTGGATGTTTGTTACTCAATCGCTCTTACGGCTCAACCGATTTGGATTAAATTTTTAACCGACTTCAAAAAAGTAGGAGGTTTCTCAATTCGACCGTATATATATATAATTTTTTTATGTATGTCCGCGGATAACTTCGTCGTTTATGAACCGATTTTGATTATTCTTTTTTTGTTGGAAAGGGAGTATCCCAAGGGTGGTCCCATGGTAAGGAAACCAGGATCTGATAATGGAATCCTGAAGAAATTGAGGGAAACTCTCGAAAAAATTGTCTTTCCGACTATAGTGTGTTCCTTAATATTATTCAATATAAATAATTTTAAAGCCCTATTATTTTCCCTAATAATCAACGCATTTGCTCTCGGAAATCAGTTCATGTGGTAAATTGGAAAATAAATGTGGAAATGTTCTCGTGGCTTGGCAGGGTACTAAATGAAAAAATAAATAAAAAAATGAAGTTGGTTAAAACTTTGTTTTTAAAGTAAATTATGCACAAATATAGTTTATAGCCCGATAGTTTTAATCCCGGGTCCACGCAGACGAAGTCGGGGGCGGAAGCTAGTTAATAAATAATACTAACATCGGAATAGTGATCAGCCTACTAGAAATTAATGTCAAAATTAATAAATACGGTACCAAAGTGTAAAATCGCAACTTTAACTATTTGTTTTAAATAATAAGAATAATAAAAATAATTTATTAAAAAAACCTTATTGCTAACGTTACATTGTGCTTGCACTGTTAAGTGTTAGGGGAATTGATTAAATGCGCCTGAACTAGGATTATCCTGTATCTCAGGCAAAGAGATACTATACTAATTGGAAAACAATTTTACAAATAAAAATCATACGCATCAAAGACATAAATAGCGAATTATCTTACAACATAAATATTATGTGTGCATATTCTCAGAATATGTAAGAATATGAATTATTCTAAAACAATTGATATTGAATACAATTTGGTCACCCTATACTACACGACGTTTTGCCTTCCCCCGCACAGCGCGTGTGTCAAACAAAAGTGATAGGGTGACCATGATTTAGGTACCTATTCAGTTTTTTTTTCTCTCTCATTTAATGTAAGAACTCACACCCTAGCGTTATCCCCAGTTGTGCCCTAAAGAAACCCGGGGTCCACTTTGACATCTAATCCCAAGATTTGGCGTAGGCACCAGTTTTACGAAAGCTGCCATCTGACCTTTGAAGCCAGACGGAGAACTAGAACTTATTGGGATAATTAGACCGATTCCCTCACGATGATGATTTCCTTCCCCGAAAAACTGGCGTTAAAAAACCCGTAGGTATAGTCACGGAATTTGATTGTTGAGCCATTTCGGGGTCACTTTATATTGGACAATTCATATCATATGTATTGATAAACCGTATAACCTTCATCCCTAAATGGCTCCAATCAAATTCCGTGACTGTACATAAGTTCCGAAAAACTCCAAAACTCCACCCCAGTCCAAGTTGCCTCAGTTCGGGTTGCCCAGGGCGGTTCCTCAACACTCCGGGAGCCATCCGGTTGCCTCTCGGACACTGCAACTACGCGTCATTGCTCTGAATATTACTTATATTATCCAAGTCTTATTTGTAAGCCATGTCTAAATGTATAACCCTTTGTTGTAAACGACTGTTTGTTTCTTAAATAAATAAATAAATATTATTCCTCTATCCGATAGAGGAATCAATCAATCAATCAATCAATTATTTATTCTGCAAATAGGCCACAAGGGCACTTTTACATGTCAAACCGTAATTTACAATAAAATAATAATAATAATCTTACACAATAATAATTTAAAATTATATATAAAAGGTTAACAAACTAAATGTCACTAAGTTAATGTAAACAAAACAAAATTGCAAAATATGACCATTACATTCGATATAAGATCTGTATCAGCATTAACAAGAAGTTAATGGAATGGAATGGAAGGAATAATATTTATTTATTTATAGTCTATCGTATTCGGGGAGAGCGAGACGGTGGTATCCGAACTACGAGATTCGATTTTATTTGCGCGCTACGAAAATAGAATCTCGAAATTCGGATACATATACCTCATTCCGTAAGTAAATATAACAGAACGTATGACGGAAAAATTCATCGACCTCTTCGTTTATCCTATCATATACTAATAAACGAGCAATATTTTTATATAAATATATATATAACCACGCGTTTAATATTTACAAACACGTTCTTGAAAACGGCTCTAACAATTTCGATGTAATTTGGAATATTGCGTTTACGGGGGCGAATTATCGATCTAGCAAGGTCTCATGTCTGGGAAAAATCATTTTCTCCGTACTATCTCCATTTTTACCCGAGCAGAGCTCGGTCGCCCCGGCACTATTGTATATGAATGGGAAATATTGAACTGGTTTTACTTATTTTGACCTTTAAGTGCTTTTTGAATATAACAATACGATTTTTCTGATATTAGATTATAAGGGTATGATGCCTGACATTATATTCGTCGTCAAAAATGAAGATTGACAAAGGTCATAACATAACGATTAGAAGCACTGTATGCGTAAGATATTATCAACCCCGCATTCCGCTACTTATTTCGAGGTTCCGTCCTCTGAACTTTTAATATTGTCCGCAACTTTTTACATCAGCCGGCCATGTTGTTTCATTCCCAAACAAATATGGACTGCGCGAGATGGAAAAATGTTTTTCGAAAAGTTACTCGATCTGTCTAATGGCCGCTCCACACAATGGGCCATCCTGACCGATCTTACAGGACGCAACTATACGTTAAAGAGAGTAAGACATTTATGTCTCGTTCTACCGCATAGCCGCGTCCTGTATGATGGGTCAGGATGGCCCATTGCGTGTAGCGGCCATAATATGCTGGTGTTACATACATACATACATTCACGCCTTTATTCCCAAAAGGGGTAGGCAGAGCAGAGTGGTGAATATATAAGTATATCTGATTCTTGCCGTGAGGATTAATTAATATACTAAAGGGGAACAATTAAGGTAAGCGTCTAGTGCTCATCGTGGCACTAATATTACACATGGCATGGTCATTTATGTCAAAGCAATTTGGGCTATATTCGAACTAAGAGACTTTTTCTTCATTCGAATTTAAGGTCACTTTGACCCTCGGTCCTACGTGCAATAGGAATGTAGACACGAATAAAATAATCACAAAGTTGTAAGTGTCAACATTTTCAAGAGTGGATATATTCTGTCCCTTTTCCGCAAAACGCACCTTCATATGAAACGATTTTAATTTACTTTTACGCTCGTGGAGGTTTTCTCTCTCTAACAAGCAACATTAAAACGGTTGTAGCTTCCGTAGTCGACTAGGAACCCTTATAGTTTCGCTTTGTCTGTCCGTCCATCCGCGGATAATCTCAGTAACCGTTAGCACTAGAAAGCTGAAATTTGGTACTAATATGTATATCAATCACGCCGACAAAGTGGTAAAATATAAAGTGTTTTTTTTTTATTAGGGTACCCCCTATACGTAACGTGGGGAGTGTTTTTTTTTTCATTTCAACCCTAACGTGTGATATATTGTTGGATAGGTATTTAAAAATGAATAGGGGTTTGCTAAAATCATTTTGATAATGTTAATATTTTCGGAAATAATCGCTCCAGAAGTAAAAAAAATGTGTCCCCCCTCTAACTTTCGAACCATAAGTTTTAAAAATATGAAAAAATCTCAAAAGTAGAACTTTATAAAAACTTTCTAGGAAAATGATTTTGAACTTGATAGGTTGAATAGTTTTTGAAAAAAAAACCCAAATTAATTTCTGAACTAAGTTTGTAATTTAACCGTATAAGCAGGTGTTTATTGTACCTGTTATTTCTACAAAATCACAATGAAATGACGTGCTTTCAAATAAAGTAAAAAAACGGTGAAAATCGGTTCACGCAATAAAGAATTATCCCATAAAAATCATCTTCCATACTTTAAGCTCGCGCGCAATAGTTTACTTAATTTGCCGATAGATGTCGCTGTACGCGGAACGCTCACATTGTACATGGCGCTGTTAAGATTTTTCCTGATTTAATGGGGTCGGAGCAGGTGCGCCCATACATTAAATCGAAAATTTGCTGTACCCAAATTGTCGTAGTAGTTGTCTTTGGTCGTTCGTTGTCTAATAATAAAATTGTTCGCTACGTATTGCTTGTATTGTGTCTGTCTATAATACATGGTCGATTTGATTTGAACTCTCTTGCTCATACATTCGGTTCACGGAACGGGCTACGGAAACCTACACTGAGCGTGGCCCGACACGCTCTTGGCCGGTTTTTTGTCTTTAGTCATATTTTTTGCCTTCTTTCTTTTGAAGTATTTAATAAATTTTAAGTTTACACCCCTATTCCCCGCTACGGCCACTTCAGTTAAACAGTATATAAATCTCCGTCGCTACACTCGACCCAGTAATACTACTTAAAACCCGTATTACGTAACACACAATCCATTATTTAGTATTCTTTGCAAGACAGCCCACTGACCTCTTTACCCGGGTTATCAACCCTGTTCGCCCGACCAAATGCAATATCACCAGCCTAATAAAAACACCCAGAAGGGTGAAACGTCTCGATTTGGCCGGGTTATCGCGCCAGACAAGCTATGGTGCCAAAAATATTACTTCCTCGATTTACTGATTTCTATGTCGTAGGTTATTCTCCTATCTACCCCTTTATTAGACCTAAGTGAAGATTCGAGACAGAATGCCGGTTCGCTTGGTGTAACATAACTAAGTTCGTAGATTAACCGTGTTCACATTTGGAAAATAATAGTCTACGTTTAACAGCGAATGAAAAAAACCATAGAAGTCTAAGTACCACCGCAATATGGCCCCACAGAATGGGTGCCATTGCCATTATGCGGGGATGGGGGCGGGGTGTCAAAACGATGCCAGGCAGCCGTTTAGTTCGAACGAGCGCATACCGGGTTTTAGGCACGTGTTTGGGTTTGAAATTTGTAAGGAGAGCGTCAGCTCGCGCATTCTATGGGTTTTTCGTTCGCTGACTTTTAAGCATTAAGTATTGAGCTGTTCGCGGGGACTATCCCTCTCTTTTTAAGTGAAAGAGACGGATATACTGTCTCGCCGCGCCACAGCTGGCAGGCCATGGTGTGATAGCCGTCCAGCTAAACAGCAAGATAGTATACAAATACCTATATTCACCGCTACAAGCCACGCGGTCAATTGTGTAGAAAAAATCAGTTTTGATCAAAGTTCATTTTGTTTAGTTTCTAATTAGCGCAGGGCGAGATATCTAAGCAGCCAGTTGTGCTGACTAACCTAATAAGATATGTGAAAAATTAATAAAGTTAGAGGTGTAAAGTTAATACAGAAGGTAAGGTGCCCTGCCCAGTGCCTGACACAAACCCATAATTGACACTTTCGTCAAAATATTATGTGGTGACCAATACGTGTTTAACTATTAGGCATTAAGGTGTCAAACATTGACAACCCTTAATATTGAACATGTTGAGGAATACAGATTGAGAATTTTTTAAATGAGAAAGGTGGTCTGTGTAGCACTTTTAAACAGTAAAACGCACGAATAACAGATTCGGAAAGTGGTATGACTAATTGCCTGACTGACTGTACATTTTAACGAAGCCTCGAATACCATAATATAACATATAAAATTATTATTATTAGGTCCAGGGCTGTTATTCTTTACGCGCTCATGCGCTTCACCCGGTCATACCTAACGTAACTACACCTCTACCTACGCTAAGTTACTACGAATCGCAGCGTCAGGATATATTTGTGGGTGAGCGTTGAGGTGAGCTTAAACAAGTTACAGAATAGCGGGCAGCAGTGGACGTCTTTCGGTTGATATAATTAATTCGACAAAATTGTTACAGAAATGTGTGTCACTTTATACAAAAATGTATAATATGTAGGTATACAATATATTGTACCTATTAACTATATTAATTACACACTGCACACGGTTTTCATTTTGATTTAATTTTTGTTGTTTCAAAATAAATCTTATTCATTCATTCATTCATATTTCCCTTAAACAAACGTACCATTTAAATTCCTCGTTGTGGGAGCTTAAAACACCCGATTGCCTCCCAAGAGCTCGGTAGCTTTTCAGCCTTGAAAGCTTACAGCTCTTCGTGTAATGGAACCGAAGCGTTTGAATATTTAATTCCTCCTGAAATGCTGTATCTTGTGACATTCAGATTTTCATTGGTGTTTGCTTAGGACGTCGAACTATTACCTAAAGGTACCTAATAAGCACTTAGACTCCTTGGGCGATATGCATTAGTTAAGGGGGTGCATTGGAAATTATCGCGTGCTTTGAAACGCCGTTCTGACTAGATTAAGAGACAATAAGGTCTGATTTTCAGATATATGATTCTTGACTATATGATTGTTTATCTGATTTAATTGATACATGATTGCCTAAAATTTCCTCGATAGAAAAAAATCCAAAGTTGGGTCTTTATTTTTCTTTTTTTTCCCAGCCTACTAACACAATAAATTATTTTACGACACAATCAAGTTAGTACTATCTCATCTAAAATCTCACTTAATGAAATATAAATAAAACTTCACTAAGTTAGGTATTTATCGTTTGTCCAAAAATGCCATTCCCGAAGAGTGTTCCATCTCTTTTTCTCGTGCGCGGAAGGCATCAGCGACCAGCGTGTCTCTGTCAAGGAGGCGTGGTCGACTCGAATCAATAGGCATCCTCTTAACTAGGGTTGCCAACTATTTTTGGGGGAGTTGCTATTTAGTAAAAAATCTCGGCAATTTGAAGCACTTCGTAAGGTCCCTCAAAATATAGTATTTCCGCGTACTATATATTTCTTCAACAGTATATAGTCTTTGTACTAAGTATAACATATAGTACAATATATACTATATAATATAGTACGGTTGGCAACCCTACCCTTAACATAGAATAGCGCATTCTCTGCGTAATCGCTTCGGAAATTAGGCTCTTCGCAGCAGAACTAAGGTAACCGATATAGCCCTCCGAATAGCTAAACTTAAGTGGCAGTGGGCATATTGCACGTAGACGTAGAACCGATGGCCGTTGGGCCGGAAAGGTTCTCGAGTGGCGACCACGTACGCAGGCGCAGCGTAGGTAGACCCCCACAAGGTGGACTGATGGCCTGATAAAGGAGGACTCCTGCGTCTAGATGCGGTGCAGCGCCGATCACTTTTTCACTCTTTGGGAGAGATGGTCAGTGGACGTCTTTCGGCTGATAGGATTAACATAGAATAGTGAGACTGTGCTTATGTGGGCAGGCCAGTGACACTGGCCGCTTCGGTTAAAATGGGCTCTCGCGCACCTCTGAGCAAACAATTGACCTGCAAATAAATAATTTCATTTCATTGCATTTCATTTCATTTCCTGACCGATGATGTACGAGCGAGATAACATTTTGCAAAGCCTAGGTATAAAATAATTTTCTTTGTACCTGTCAGGTTCTGCGTTGCGTATATCATGTTCAACACAATACTTTATGATATGGGGCAATAAAGTTTAAACAATACACAGCCAGCTGCAAATAAGGGCATACAGGGTGGATATCTGCACCATCTGCATCGCCAGAACGATCATATATTATTACTACAAATATGTAGTAACAAAGATAAGTAGATTTTTTCATAAATATACCTATCGTTCAGAACGTACCTACTAATTTTATAACAACGGCTAACCCTAGGATTGAAATAGACGTCGACACCAATATTCTTTTTCGACCTGCGTCGTTATCATTAAACGCGTTTTGTGACTACATTTATTATTTTTATTAGAAATAACCAACTACAAATCAAACCACAACACATTACACTAACCACTAACATAGCTCCTAAGTTAATAATGTACCTAAAACTAACAAATATGGATGTATCTCTAATCCTACATAAATGTATTTATTATTATTACATAGAGCTACTGGCGAAATTTTTTCACTTCGGTCTCTCGGGCTGCTGGTATAGAATTTTAATTATTTAAATAAGGCAACACAGGCCCATATTACAAATACCTTAAAGAAAAAGTTTTGGCGACGCGCTTAATAGAAGCCTCGGGCGACCAGAGGGCTGGCCAGTATTTCGCACAGCGTGTTAGTATCGCTATTCAGCGAGGAAATACGGCCAGCCTTCTGGGCACCTTGCCCGTTGACGGCGATTTATGCCAAATTTTTTACCTATAGTTTAAGTTTTATGTTTGTTTTTTTTAATTGTCGTTCCTTAAAGACTAACATACATATCAATACTATGTATGTTACTATCTGCAATTTCTTAAGTCATAAGTCATAAGTCATAAGTCATTTATTAATAATATTCAAAATATTACATGTCATCATTCTTAAATTAAGTTGTACACGTTTATGGATATTCATTATTATTTTGGTAACTTGTAAAATTCTTTGATGTCATAAAAAGAGTGGGTGAGGAGCCACGATTTTAATCTTCTTAAGAAAGATGAGATACTATCCGCACATTTTATGTTCGCGGGTAGTTTGTTGAATACTTTTGGCCCCACATGAGAGATGATCTTAGTTGATTTGGTCAGTCGAGTGGTGTGTGTGAGGAGTTGATTCATAAACCCGCTTTAACACATTCACTGTCAACATTCGAACGCGCTATGCTTCTAGCCGTGGGTTTCCGGAGCGGACAACGCCTGCGGCGTAGACCCCCGCGAGGCAGGGTCCTGGCAGTGTTTATGATTTCATTTTCCACCCTGTAGGTATAGGCTGTTTCTCCAGGGCATTGACGTGAGTGAAGACATATGTAAATGCAGTCGTTATTTACTTACCGTTTCCCTTTCTGTAGATTACAACTCGGCAAACTTGCCGCGTTTACTTTGCAAATTGAGACCTATGATAGACTGTTGGCAAATGCAACTGATTGCATTTTAAATGCGTAACTAATTAGTAGTTATAATCCCGTTTTATTTATGACTAGCTGCACACGCGGTTTCGCCTGTGTATTGCAAAAGGCGCGGGATATATTCTAGCCTATAAACATCCAGAAAGTTCATTCTACACGCGGTTCCGGAGATTACCCATTACATACAAACTTACAATCTCACAGACTTTTCCTCTTTATAATATTAGTATACTTAGACAATGGTAGCCAGCGTCTATGGACATATTACGTTTTAGCCTAATACGCTCATACATAGTATTTAATTATTCTTCACCTCACTATAGCTCGGAAAGCCCTGTGTAGCAAAACTGCATTTTATCCACAAAAGTGCAAAGAATATTTGAAATCCGAACTATAGTAACTAATATATATTTTTAACATAATAACATGTAAAGACCAGTCCAGACAGGACAATTTTCGCCCATCAGACTTTTTTACGTTTTTTTTAAATATTTTTTTACTTTTTTAAACGTTGTTTTAATGTTTTTTTTTATTATTGTTTTTTAATGTCCTTTTCTCTCTTTAGTGGCATGAAAAGATTTGTGTTACACACGGGTGCAGTTATGGTGACGTCTCGTGTGTTGCAACACTTGCTACGCTCAGGATTCTATTTTTGAACCACTCGTTTCGCTCAGGATTCTATTTTCGAATCGAAGAATCATATAATCCATGCGCTAGCTCGTGGTTTCAACCCTAGAATCCATTCGCTAGCTCGTGTTTCACATCAATCGCGGTTGAAATACAACTTTGCAACTTTGCAACTGTACCCAAAACTATTGCTCCTGATTATATTATTACAGATTCAAGAATACATATATATTAAATACAAAATATAAACTAACCCTAAACACTGAGAGAATAATAAGCAAAACTAAATTAAAGCTAAAACTACAAAATAAGATTTATAAAATGAAATATAAATATATGTTTTATTTGCCGCTCCCATCTGGTCGAATGGCGCCTTAAATACTGGCTGCATTGCCCCCCTGAACTGCCGCCGATATTTGTTGGACCAGGTAACAGCCGGAACGAGGGGCTGCCCTTGTCTTAGATGCCGACACAGCTCCCAAACAAGCCTCCTGCCCTCCGAACACCAAGGACCAGCCGTCTCGATAGCGACGACGGAACAAACTTGTATCCAGGCGTAATTTCCATGTTTTAGTTTAGCCGCATTATCGGCAGCCGCACCTGCTACCCTCATGGTGTGGTAAAGGTGAGTTGAGCAAATGTGCTCACACAAGTTGCATCCCATAACAGGCAGCCGGCTTTTGCCCAGGGATTCAGCGAGCGTAAAGGCCTCCACCCACCGAACGCGTGTCATGCGCGGCGCGTGTCGGGCGCGGTTGAAGCGGTATATTCACACCGCCGCGTCAGCGACGCGTTAGCAACGCGTGTGCAGCGCGTGTGCAGCGCGTGTGCAGCGCGGGCCCGCGCGGCATATCTCTCTCACTATCAACACATTTAATATGTATCTGACTATCTTTATCACAATCAGCAGCGCGGCAGCAGCGCGGGCCCGCGCGTCATATCTCTCTCGCTACCAACACACTTAATATGTATCTCACTATCCCTATCACACTCAGCAGCGCGGCAGCAGCGGGGGCACGCGACGCGCACGAAACGCGGCCGCGCTGCCGAGTTGTAACTTTAGCGCCGCGGGCCCGCGTTCGGACCGCGTCCGATGTGTGTTTGAAGTGTAGTTTCAATGCTTTACAACTTACGCGGGCCCGCGCAGCACACGCGCCGCGCATGACACGCGTTCGGGGTGGAGGACCGTCCGGTCTCTTACCATCGGTACGGCATAGCCCTTGGGGCTCCAGAACGCAAATAACGTTTGTCGAGATGAAACGGTCATTATATTATTCTTACATTACCAATAAACAGAACTCACCAAAACAAAGGAAAACTCGAAAAACCCTACTTACCTACTTATTTTTGCCATATTAAATATTTTAAAACAGTTACTTAAAGATCAGAAAATGGTCGCTATTTGATCATAGTAAAATCCTGACGTCACATTCTTCTATTTCCCTACAAACAAAATTAAATTCTGATTTGACTATTAGTCTCTATCAGACTGACTATATCAGTCAAATTGGCTAGTGCGAAACCTTCTAATTGACTGCTTTCATCAATCATCATCATCGTCACCATTCTCAGTCTGTAATAAATAGCCCATTGCTGTGCATAATAACTTAATAAAAATTGTTGTTTGCAAATGCTTTACAACAATCTGATAGACTGATAAAACAGGCTTCAAACAATAGACTCGCAAACCAACCTTCTACTATGCACGGTAAAATTCAGATTGGAATGATGAAAAATCATAGCTTGCTGATTTCGTTTACTGTAGGTAACTATGACGAATAAAAGTGTCTCTAAAAGTGAAAAAAAAAGTGAAGTGTAAGTAAAGTGTGTGTTAAGAGTGTGTGTTAAATAAAGTAAATATTGTAGTTACATTGCAGTAATACTTGCTGTGTTTAACAATGTTTATATTACATTTATGGAATAGGTTTAAGAAGCGTGCCTGTTTATTTCTGTATTTCACATATCTACTTATTTATTCAGTGCAATTCATCTTTGCATGTGTGTGTGCGCTTAAGAAACTACCTAATATATAGGTAGTTCTTTCACTCGACGGGATTGGAAAAGATAATTTTCTGCAGGTCACACATAATGGAGTTTATAATTTGCCATATTGTTATATTGTGACGTCACATCTTAATATGTCACCCGCGATGACGCAAGGATTAAGTATAACGATAATGTCGATACCCCAGTCATCTAAAGATAGAGCATGGTTCAGAGCGTACGTAAATACCACCCACCCACTGTATAAGGTAAGTAGATGTACTAACTACTTATACAGCAAAGTTTTTGCTAAACGACCTGTGTTTAATCTCTCTTCAATCAAACATGCTGTCAGATGAATTTACCCTAAACTTATCCGTTTGAAACAGTTCAGCGAGTTCCGAATAGTTCTGCCTAAGAGTTACTGAGGGATGAAAGACTTGAAAGAGTTGTAACAACGCCACAATGTAGGTAATTATTAGCGTGCTACTTGAATAGTTTAGTTTTCAGACATCTTTAGTTGGAAAGACTTGACCTTTGATCATTGAACTATACCGTAAAATGGGGTGAGTAGGGTTCGCGGGGAGAGTTGGGTTATGAATGGGGAGAGAAGGTATGAAAGGGGGGTGAGATGGTTTTTTAAGGCTACTGCTACAAAAATAATGTATTCCAATTTAAAATGGAGCTATAGTAATACTCACAATAAAAAAAAATCGATCCAACAATCTTCCAAAATCACCTTTGTATGAAAACCCATCTCACCCCAATTACGAGGGACTACGGGGTGAGGTGGGTTTTCCTGTTTGTCGTCAAAGTTATGAAATGGAACTACCCAAAATAAAATAAAAACTAAAATACAAACGCCCGGAACACTTATTATATACACCATTCAGTTTGTATAAGTAAAAATAAAATGTTATCAAGGTTTGAATGTCAGTTTTCACCCTACTCACTCCATTTTACGATAGTTTGTAAAGCAACCAAAAGCCATCACTAAACCCCATCAAATTATGGCATCCGTATAATGTACGGCTAAATAATTCACGTTCACGCATCATTCTGTTCTGTCTCTCTTTATGAATGGGTTTAAAAAACACAGGTGAATAAAGTGGACCCTTCCCCCCGTCTTCCCGTGGGTGTCGTAAAAGTCGACTAAGGGTGCAGGGTTGAAGTGTGTTGTGGGCGATGGGCTAGCAACCTATCACTGCGATATCACATTTTGTCGATCTCTATACCCACATTGTGAAAGTGCCACTGGAACATTAAAAAAAAATTAAGCTGTTTATTGCATAAAGAAAAGGTTAATTCTATGTTACATCTATAGTTGAAATCTTTTACATTTAAGATTTTATAAACTATGATGTGAAGGGGGAAGCCCCCCATAAGATAAGAATATGTTTTTATATGTTCTATATTTATATACTATATTAAGTTATTTATTATATCTTATGTATATTGTGTTTAGTACTTAAGATGATTCTATGTTTGTATAAGTTTCATGTGCTCTGCCTACCCCTTTTAGGAAAAAAGACGTGAATCTATGAATTAATGAATGAATAAAGTGGACGCGGATTATTGAGTCGTACATTATAGGGATCTAGATAATAAGTGGAAAGGAGGGTCGTGGGCATCGTGGCACATATCCTGTTAATGTCAGGAAGTATTCGTGTCCCGTTGATATCAGAAAATATGACAACTACATTAAATAACAAAAAATAAAAATCCTTTATATTCAAACAATTATAGTCTATTGATTGTTAGTTAACAGTGGAGTGGCAATTACTTTATATTATGACTAGCTTCCGCCCGCGACTTCGTCTGCGTGGACCCGGGATAAAAACTATCCTATATTTTAATCCAGGCTATAAACTGTCTTCGTGCAAACTGACATCCAAATCGGTTGACCCGTTTATGCGTGATTGAGTAACAAACATCCAAACGTCCAAAATATCGCACTATATTTAATACTAGCTTCCGCCCGCGACTTCGTCTACGTGGACTCGGGATAAAAACTATCCTATATTTTAATCCAGGCTATAAACTATCTTCGTGCAAAATTTCATTCAAATCGGTTCAGCCGTTTAAGCGTGATTCAGTAACAAACATCTAAACTTTCGCATTTATAATACTCGTATTACTTAGTAGGATAAGTAGGATAACAATAATTCTAGTGAACACTTATTGTGCAAGTGTGTACAAACGTGTTTTGATCGCGACCAATAAAAAACCTATTCAAACAATAAAGAACTTTTAATGTCAGATATAAGATAACATTTTAGAATGGGCGATATTTTCTTTATTTCATGACAGTGGCAAACGAGCATATACGGCCTGTCGGATGGCAGACAGACCCTACCGTATGGGCGCACACGGCTCCATTCCGTGTGCAGACAGAAAAAATTGCAGATCTTCACTCTCAACTAGAGCTGGGTCGTTTCGACTTTTCCGTGAAACGAAACGTAACCGTTTTTTAAATCACAAAACTGTTTTGAAAAACAGTTTCAAAAATAACTAGTTTCTCCGTGCGTTGCCGCCGTCGCCGGTCGCCAAACGAAGTGAAACGAAACGGTTCGAGTTGCGTTTTCACGTTTTGCATTGCAACCGTTGCGTGCTACTGTCGCCTTCTACTCGTAGCTCCTCGTCATCGTTTTTATAAAAACGGTTTGTGGCCACAAACTGTTTTTCCGTTACTGTACGAGAAACTATTTTTGAAAACGCTTACGGGAAAAAACGCCCAGCTCTACTCTCAACACAGTGCATGCTCGGGAGCTCTAACGACCTCACTCATAACGTGCTTCAAAACATGTACCTATCACCGAATTTGGCGTTTCTCCAAATAATGCGAGTTTACCCTACCTACATAGGGACAGACAGCGGGAAGCGACTGTTTTATACTATGTAGTGGGTATATTGTCTCTCGGACACTGATGCATATCGATTAGAAGTGGGTGTTAATTTTAAGTTTGGTTTTCCTCTGCAGGTGCAGGATACTTAAATGCTGGTACCTAAATATTGTAGTTCCTTGTCTAACTTTAACGGCATCTAACCTAAATGACGCAAGCACTCGGCTTGAATGTCTCTATTGGAATCGCGGTATTCTTAAATTGGAACGTCAGTAGGTATGTCAATAGGAATGTTACCAATTAAAATGCCGTTCCATTCATCAATATAATCAGGGCCGCATTCTTATTTGTCATGGGTAGGTATACAGGGTGTTAATCCATGATTCTGAACAACTTTTACTATGGGACCAACTTTGTGTTATGCAAAAAAAAACTAAGCAAAGTTAATGAAATAGTTGCATTTTTTTGGCATAACACAAAGTTGTTCAGAACCATGGATAGATTCACATTTTTCTATTTTGTATCACCAATTATGTAACACTCTGTATAGTAAGTGCTACCTAAGTAGTAATCGCTTTTGTTTGCGTCTCTGTCAGTAGTGGTTCTCACTTTTTCAATTTCGTAAAACTCGAATCAACTATACAATTCTATATAATTATTTAACTTGTTCACAAAAATTGACGAGAATCATTTAAGAAATGCGACCTGTAGAGGGGAATAGCCGGACAGACGGCGGACATACCTACCTAAGAAATATTTTTTGCCCAATCTGAGCCGGAAAACTTCGTTCGCTTTGGTCGCTCGTTCAATTATGATTTTGAAAAATGGACATGAAAGTCTATGATGTGCCAGGGACATGTCATTTTGATTGTCGAATTGCGGACCAGAGCGCAAGCGACGCGATGTTGCATACTGAGAATCCCCATGCGAACAGAGTGGAGTATATCTCCAAATAGAAACGTGATAAAGAAAAAAAACCATAGGTACATACTGAGAAGTGAATAGTGCGCTCCTTCGACTTTGCGCGCGTAGCGAAAGTAAGGCGCACGCGCCACGACGAGTGCAGATCACTTTCGTAGCTAATAGGTAAGGAGTAGCAATGCAAAATGTTGGTTTTTGAAGCGCCATTAATCTCTTATTAAGTAAGATAATATATATTTTTTTAATCCGATTCCCATTCTGAATGCTCACGGGCTGTAGTGCCATTGATCCCGTGTATTTCAGGCTCACTGCAAGAGGCACTCGGATACCTGAAAATAGGAGTGGCAACATCGGACTCTATAGAAAGCTTCGACATTACCTAGCCTCTAGGACCTAGCTAGAGGAACGGTAGTCGTTGCGGATAGTCGCACGACTGGTGACAACAAACTAATCATATAGCGCGACGTGGGAAGATCGGCTCCGTACGCGCACAGTGGAACGAATGTAACAGTACACAACTTGATAAATTAAATATATCTTATCAACCTAACAAATATCGAATGCATAAACGGACAATCCACATAGCTCTTAATTTTTTTTAAAAACAATACTTGTAAATGACATCACACCTACACCTGCATTTCATCATAGGTACTTACCTTAGCCTTAGACCTGATTTGTACTTACTTAGCTTTGAATAAATTAATTGACCATTGACCTCTCCTTCTCAAAGTTCTGTTACGTTTAAGTTATAATTATAAGTTATGTTTTAAGATCTGTATCTCTCTGCCCTGAAAACCAACGCCTTTAGCATATATTGCTGGTGGCATATGCGGAGTGGCATCCATTTTAGTGCATTTCAATTGTAAAAGCATAAGTATGTCATGTTGTCACACCAAATAAATATATTTATTTCATGTATTTATCTTTCAAAACGTGAATAATAGAGACACCTCCCCTTCTGTTTAACCCTTTCACCGCCACAGTTGGCCATAGCCGACAACGCAAAATCGTGACTACGACGCCAGAGACGGCGCTGGCCGACAAACATTTTTTGATGAATACCTATTGAAAAATATCCCATTTTTATGGTGGCGTTATTTCTTTACCCATTTTAATTTTACCCCCGTGGCGTCAGTGGCACAGCGTATTGCTTCGCCGTCGGGCGGTGAAAAGGTTAATAGAGATGGAATACCGGCCCTGCTGCCACGAGTGTGCGCTGCGGCGGCTATCATTCAATAATCCCGCAGCCGCATGCAATTGCAACCAAGGCTGCGCGGGAGTCTACAAATAGACCGACTACTGCAGCTAAACGTCATAATCATGCACTCAATGCCTCCAGACCCCGTATCATGGTCGGCCTTATCACACGATAGTGCGTCCGTCACTGGCTGACACCGTTCGACAGAACGAGACGGACGCTAACGGTGTCAGCCAGTGACGGACGCACTGTTGTGTCACCTATCGTGTGATAAGGCCGACCATGATACGGGGCCAGAGGTCAATTCGATTTCAAAATGTGACAGTGCGTTTAGATGTCCACCAACACAGCGAACCATCTAATTACCACGGCTATCACATCTGATTACCACAGCTTGCGGACCGTCCGTCCGCGAGCTGTGTCGCGGCAACATAGACTATCGGTCTCTTTCTAAGTGTTCTAATTAGACTATCTCGCCGCGACACAGCTCGCGGGCCGTGCAGTAAAGGGTGTTGGCAACCCGCTTGTGATTATTCTGGAGTCGCTAGCGTCCGTATGTTACGCTGTCTGCTTAGCGTCAGACAGGCCGTATGCTTGTTTGCCACTGTCGTGATTTAAATAACGTGCGTTGAGTGGTCGTTGCGGCGTATAGGCCTTCTGCCTTCATGATCATGGGTATACAGTATCCGTCTCTTTCTGACAAGAACCATCATTGTCATTATATCAGACGAAGGACGTCCACTCCTGGATATAGGCCTCCCCTAAAGAGTGCCACAATGACCGGTCCTGCGCCACCCGCATCCAGCGGACTCCCGTGACCTCCTTTCCGCCCCAACGGCCATCGGTTCTACGTGCAAGTGGCCCGCACTGCCACTTAAGTTTAGCCATTCGGAGGGATATATCGGCAACCTTGGTTCTGATGCGGATAGCCAAGACGGACAAGAATAACAAAACAATCATCTTGAATCATTTATTTGGCAAGATACCGCTAATAAATTAAGTCTATGAAATAAATTACAAACTTATAAACGTATGCATCCTGACCCCGTATCACGGTCGGCCTTATCGCGCGATAAGTGACAAGATAGAGCGTCTGTCTCGTTCTATTGAACGGTGTCAGCCAGTGACGGGCGCTCTATCTTGTCACTTATCGTTATAGTGTGATAAGGCCGTCCATGCTACGGGGTGTCTAAGTTCAAGTCGGTCATAAAAATACTGATAAATAATGATAAAAAATACTGCTAGGTATATTTTCCAGATACTAAATAGTACCTACTACCAATGTGCCTATAATTATATGCTTATTCCATTACTTAAAGTAATAATCATTAATTCACATGATTTCGGCAGATATTATGACTATGTAGAAGCTGCAAAAATATATACACGACTTACACAAATAATACCATTGACTCCCACTCTAATTAAATAAACAGAAGTAATAACGTATTTATACAACCCTAAATTATGTTATATTAAAAAAATACTGAATAAAATAAACTTACCTAAATTAAATAAATAGGTATTTTGTAAATAAAAGTAGATGATTATTCATTAAAATTAGAATAAATTAGAACGAAACACTTTGGATTTAACGTTGCTTTGGCAAGTCGTCGCGTTTTAGAAATTTATAGAATATCGTCTTGTTATTTATAACTTGATTTATATAAACTAAAACTTATGTATAATAATATTAGAGCTACTCTCCTAATTAAATATAGATAGGTGGCTATCGATTTTTAATTCATTTCACATACTTAGTGCAAGATTTAATCCCATTAGTACAATATTCAGCCTCTTTTGAAAAAGTATAAGTAATTCATAGAAAAAACTCTAACCCCCTAATTACTTTCTAAGAACTTTCTGGAAGTTTTTTGTTATTTCCATAAGAATCACAAGCTTTTTCGATCCTGTTAGGACATAAAATTGTCCTTAAGGTATTTTACCAATTGTGTTGCCACTTTCTATATACCTACTTTGTATTTTGTATTGTATAACACCAGAAAGTTAAAAAAATTATGGACACTTTGGGACACTTTTTTTCTCCTACTGGGATCCAGCCAAACAGAAATAACATTAAGGTAGAAGAAAATATCATAAAAAGATTAGCTGCATTTTTTGTTAGAAATGCTCATATAGGTATTATGTGTATTACTTATCACTACAACTTCACATATTCTGTTGCAAAAACTTTCTCTCATTAATACAATTCTCCAATTCATCATGATACTTATCAATCTTAGCATCAAACCCTGGACTCTGTATATCACAATCAAAGCTATTCCCTGTTATTATCTTTTCCTGATTGAGTGTTGAGTCAAAACGGACCTTCTTGCCAGGGGTATTGGTTCTATTATGCGATGTCTCAGCCTCACAATTCCGTTCCCTAAGTGGAGTCACATTCATATTCAACCTAGTGTTCCGAAGAGTCTTTATAGTTTCATATGTATGCTCAACTCCATCTATTTCCTCAATCTCAATATCATCAGAGATGTCTAAATTCAGAGCTGGATTCTCAAAACCAGTGTCTTTAATCACAGATTTACCTTTCGGCGGTTTTCTAGGTACTTCATAAGGATTTAAAGTCATGTTTGGTTCAGGTTTATCACCTTTGAAAGTCCTTTTCAAAGTGTTGAAGACTTTCTTGGACAGTTTATTACTGGCCTTTAAGATTTGATGTTTGAAATCTTTTTTACTTTCATGTGATTCGTTGGAGCTGTTTGCCTGACTGATTTTATTTAGATTCATAATGTCAATGGCACTGAAGTGAGACACATCGCAACCAAGTATTTTGCTCTGTTTATTTAGTATTTCATCTGTATTTTCATAGACGGGGCTCTCTGATCGATATCCATCGATATTTTCGTACTGGTTTTCAGCAGTAGATTCATTTACTGTAGATATTGTGCTGTTAGTGTCACAGTCAAATAATCTTCTTGGCATTATTTCATTAGTTTGTATGTTATTCTGTAAAATATTAGCTTCAGCATTGTATTCAGATTCTGCCTTTGTTTCATTTATATCCAGAAATGGATTCTCTGTAGGTATAATTACGTCGTTACCAATGTTAGGATTCAGAAATGGGTTTGTGCTGTTTTTATCTGGAATCTTTTTCTTTTTAGTTACTATCGTAATTGTTTTTATCTCCATTATGTTGCTTTCATTTAAATCATCATCAAAGTAGAGGGACTGATTTGATGCATTTGGAGAATTTAAAGCTAGTCTGTCTATGAAACTCAGACTGAAGTTACTAGGATTATTTGCAAACAGCTGGTTTGTTATGTTTGTTTGTATATTTGTAATGTTACTGATAGATGACATATCTTGCATTTCACTGTTAAGAGCAGTTAAAGACTTGTGTTCCATGTCTGATACGCCAGAATCAACAACATCATCTTTCATTTCCGACATATCAAAATTTTCATTGGTATCTTTCAAATTTGGTTGGTAATTCAAGAAAGATTCTTTGTTAAATGTTTCTTGTAATATCCGTGGCTTCTTCAATTCATTAGAAAATGTTCCTTCTATATTAGATGTAACATCCGAAAAAGTATCATCATCTTGAGGTATATTTAACATGCCTTTCGTGAATTCTCTTAAATTTGCTGATATATGTGATACCTCTTCAGCCACTGTGACTCCTAGATTTGCTGGCAAATTAGCAGCAACATTAGTAAAAGCACTTCGTACATTTGATGTCACATTCATTAATGTATCATCGTTAAGACTGCCATGTAATTTCTGTGGCACGCTAAACGTCTCACATTGACTTTGTTGAGAATGTGGCATATTCAAATGTATATCTGTTGCATTAGCATAAATAGGCTCTTCAATGGGTCCAGATGGCTTACTAATATCATAATTCCTTGCATTCCTCTTAACATTTTCTAGTTCTCTAGCCAAGAACTCATTTACAGCAGCTTTACTAATGCCTAGGTCTAAAGCCGTGTTCTCAAAAGCGGTGATGTCGCAGCTCTTAGTTCTTTTCCGTTTCTTCGGGACAATCTCCATGGCTGTGTTGCACATGGGATCATCATTGGCGAGGAGGTCTAATGCTGGGTTGAGGTAGACATTGTTGCTCGGTGTGGTGATCTTGCGTTTTGCTTTTGTGTTTGGGATCACTTCAAACTGATTGTTGTTGACGGAGTCCATTGTGCTGAAATATAAATAGGTTCATTAAAAAACATGCTTTCGATCATTTAGTGGCCGCAGTTCATCTCTAATAGTGGCCCAGACCTAGGAAACGGAGAGATGAACTGTCACAATTGGGTAGTTTCCTCGAGTTAAAATGTATAAAATAAGTTTAGTTAATAAAACCCTTTAAATTATTGTACTAAAGCATAAATTACTAAATATTTTTGGAAGTACAGTCTGAGAGTATACTATAGCCGAGCGGTAAGCCACACAACTTTCAATCTGAAGGTTGTGCATTCTAGCTTAGAGGCCATTAATAATTTAAGTCATTTCAAAATAAGGGGGGGGGGGTCTGGCCATTGGATGACGATAGTCATTTAATTAGGCGGGGAGGGTTCATTTCAAGGAATAACAGGATGATGATAGGGGGGGGGGTCAAAAATCGTCAGAAAACGATGACGTAATTTATGAATGACCCCTTGGGCTTTTCAAAAACATGTACAAAATCATTTGATATTTAACAGTGGCTTTTTGGTGAAAGAAAACATCAGGAGGAAACCGGTCTAATCCCAATAAGGTCTAGTTTTCCCTCTGGATTAGAAGGTCGGATGGCAGTCACTTTCGTAAAACTAGTGCCTATCGACAAATCTTGAGATTAGGTGCCAAAGCGGGCCCCGGGCTCCTTTAGGGCACAACCGGGAATAACGCTAGGAGGATGATGAGTTTGAGTTGGTACCATGCAAACCTTTTACACATCTTCAAAAACTGGTTTAAATGGCAATTTTGGAAACTGGCATATTTTGTGTATTGTTTAAAATGTTTAAATAAAGTACTACATGTCATAAAATAAATAAATAAATTATAAAGAGCCTTTTATTCGGACATGAAATTTTACATATGTGTAGCTTAATCATAGATTTCGCTCTTTTTCCATTTCTGTGTGTCCCTTGCCAAGCGGCAAAGGCCTCCTCCAGTCTTCTCCATTCTGGCCTCTCTGCGGCCATTCTGCCCCATGTCTTTCCCGCTACCTGTCTGATGTTGTTGTCCCATTGTTTTAGTGATCTTCCTCTCTTACTTTTCCCTTCTCTTGGGTACCACTGGGTGACAATTTGCTCCATTTCTCTCTGTCCCTTACCATGTGGCCGGCCCAGTTCCATTTTTTCCTTTTTATTTTTAAGGGTACTTCTTGTAATTTGGTCTTATGGCTAATGCTAGAGTTTTTTATTATGTCCCGTCTTTTTGCTCCTATCATACTTCTTTCCATCAAGCGTTGGCATATGGTGAGTTTGTCAGCTGTGCATCTTATTAAGGCCCCTTTTAGAAACATGGGCCTTAACTACACGTCATACAAATGGCTTGAAATACGGAATATCTATGTAACCTAACGAGTTTCGCCTATTCATCTGTTAAGACTTAACCAGATTGGTAGGAATATTGATTGATAACCACTAAAAATTGAGTATCGATTACAAGGTACTTCGTTAAATATACATCTACAAGGATCAGATAAACACAAAGAAGATTTTTTCTGATAAATGTGAACAAAGTTCATTCATCAATTGCGTATTATCATCAGTGAACATACGAATATTTTTTTATCTAAACTTACCTTTATACAAGAGCGTTTCTAGTCCCAATAACTAAACAATCACAATATTACTTATCAGTTACTTCCCATGCGATTTGCATTCACAAATTGTATTAAAATAATGAGTTTCATTCATAACTTTCCGTTTAAAATATGTAAACAAAAAATCGGCAGGTGTTACTTAGTGCGTACATGGCGGTTATTTTTTTGACAGCTGTCTCAGGATGCCAGCGTACAATTTCATATTTCTACCAAATTACTATGCAGTTACTTTCACTACGCAGCAATAGATGGCGCTCATGGTAGGAGTTATTATTAGATGCACTAGTCTGCATTACACAGAAAAATCAATAGGAAACGTTCGAATTAATGCATTTAGGTCTATTCTATTTTCATTTGGAAAAAGGGGATATAGTAAAACGATTTCAAACGCTTCGTAAATTATATATTTCTAATAAATCACGACATTGGTGACGGTAACCAACGAAAATTATCACAAACCATGTCCAATCAATGGAACATCGAAATACAAGCACTAAACTAAACAATATCTAATTAAGTACATAAAACCACCACCTCCTGACGCTTACGGACAAACAACGTTGATATTACAGGTACACAAAGAGAGACAAATTCTGAATTAGAGAGATAGTAGGTAAACAATTAAATAATGACCACAATTATGCAGAAAGTAATCTTTTTTTTCTAAGCGTGTTCACAGACCGTCCCGAGGGTTGAGCGAAGGGAGCAGCCGCTCTATGCGCCAGATGTCAGAGCGCAAAAAGCGGAAAAAAAATCCAGCGAAAAAAGTAATTTGTAGTGAGAGGGGGTGGCGCAGGACCGGTCATTGTGCCACTCTTTGGGTGAGGGATATGTCTGTCCTGTTCTTTCGGCTGATATGATGATGATGATGAAGTGAGAGCGTCAACTAAACGGCGAGAAAGGCGCGAGCTCTCGATTTTTCTCGCACTATACCTCTCTTTCTAAGTGTTCTAATAAGAGAGAGACGGATAGAGCGAGAAAAATCTAGAGCTCGCGCGCCGTCTTGTGATAGCCGTGCTGGTTGACCATCTCGTTCCACCCGGATTGAGGGCTAGGTCCGGCACTGCGAGATCAATCTTATGTTCGGCTAAGTACTTTTTTTACAATTTTCTGACAAACTGTGGATACATATACTTCTCAGACGATTTTATAAGTATGGATTGTTCACCTTATACATTTTGAAACACCAAATTAGCAATTACCCGTTCTAGTTAATCTATTTAACTGATACCCCTTCAAAACCCGGTAGCTACTTAACCCTTTCACCGCCCGACGGCGAAGCAATGCGCTGTGCCACTGACGCCACGGGGGTAAAATTTAAATGGGTAAAGAAATAACGCCACTATAAAAATGGGCTCTTTTTCAATAGGTATTCATCAAAAAATGTTTGTCGGCCAGCGCCGTCTCTGGCGTCGTAGTCACGATTTTGCGTTGTCGGCTATGGCCGACTATGGCGGTGAAAGGGTTAAATGCTTATTTACATTCAATTCATATAAAATGCAGAATTGGAAGTATTCCCGATGCTCTTCCTATTTGAACATAGGTACTTGTTTAACTATAAAAATAGGTAAGGTAAACGTCCGAGTGCTCGACGCCGTACTAGTATATGGCATGTTAAAATGACACGGCTTAAATTCGAATGAAGGAAAATCCTCTTGGTTCGAATTTAGCCCATATTGCTTTGACATAGAGTGGCCATGCCATAGACTAGTACAGCGTCGAGCACTCGGACGTTTACCTTAATTAAAATTATCCAAACATCCCACCGCTAATCTGAAACAAACTATGAATAAAGACATTTTTTTTTCACTATTTAAATATATTTACAAGACGTTTTGGTCGTTTCTTTTAACCAAATTATTAAAAAAAATAGATAGCACAACTTGCTGTGAAATCGGGCGAGAAAATCTACCCTCCTCCATCTTATTTGCGCAGTGCGAATGAGACAGGACGCTGAATCGCGGGCGACGCGACTAAGCAGCATCATAATTTGACGAAGGTTGAATCTTGACGTAGGCAACCGTTTCTGATTGAAGCTATATATAGATTTAGATATTTACATCAAAAATATATTTTTCATTAATAAGTATTTACAGTGTCAGATTCAGTCTACATAACCCAAGCCACTTATTATAATTAGTAGTTCGCAAATTTTTCTTTTGCCGGGAATGGAATAACCTACAACAGAATATGTTACACTACCAAGAACCTGATTTATACAATATTGTTATGGTTGACTGGTAAATGCCTCATGGCATTGAATCGCCTTTTGTACATGTAACTTGTTACTGTGCAATGTATTTTTTTTTATATACTTTTCGATTCATTGGCAAAAATTACCATGTGCGGCAACTTTGCCCACCCGTGTACGAGTAGCATATTTTCCACAAGTGTCACAGTAATCGATTGATATGGACTTGTTGGATACTTTCACACGCCAATTAAGCATTTATTATTAAAAAAATATTTACTTTCAATTCACAGTTGACAGTATCACATTTTATGCCCGTAGTTATATTTGAGATTATTTGAGTTGGCCGAATTGCATCAAAGTTGTCCATTCAAAAAGCAACTCTACAGTCCTAGGCAGAAGATTCCAATTATAATGTCAGTTTTATAAAAAGCCTGCCACATTAACACTTTCGCAACCAAGAACCCTAGTGGTCGCTCCGTAACTTTGCTCAGATGCCGCCGGACAGCCCGCTAAGCGGGATGCGCTGTGTGTCACTATAGATGGCTTCAGTCTATGCCAAAGAGCCGCACTTTTCCGCGACGCACAGGGTTGACGCCACCATAAAAGATTTTTGTTATTTAATATTAGCGGAATATTTTTACCAAATACGGTGCCAGATTTATTAGTTTCACTCGCAAATATAAAAGTTTAGAATATCATTAATCGCAAAACCGAATTGGGAATATATTCGGTAGGTACACCGTACCACAAGGGACAAAACATTGGTATTTTACTGCCTTAGTGTTTGCAAAGTTTGTACGCGAAAAAGTAACGAAATAATAATCTGGTTGCGAAAGTGTAATCTCACCTAGAGTCTGTCGTCAATTCCATTGAACTACAAATGCCAATTCACAAGCAAGCATAAACTTTATATTCATATATATTCCTACAAAGGAAGATGACATTTATTTTTAATTTCATATACAATTTTTTACTTATAGGTTTGAAAAATATATCTATATTTTCTTTGATAATTGATAAACGATTTGTACTGGCGAGATACATTGTACAATATACAGTGTGCTATATAGTTTGAATTCATTTAAACTACCTCGATAAGGAAATCGGGTGACCTCATAATTTTACAGGAAAACTGCAGCATGAATAAAGTTAAAATATTAATTCAATTCACAGGCATCCCAGATTAATATCAGTTTCAAAATTATGTTCTGTATTAGTTTCATGTATTCAGGTGTGCAATAAAATGGATTTGTATTGTACTATTTGAATCATGTTATGTATTTGAGGTATCCCCCATGTGATTTCATCTTGAGGGTACCGCCGTACTTTGCCCTGTATGGCAAATGTCCCCACTAACCATCCGATCAAACACCCACTAAGGCAAAAACTACATGGTTAAAACCATTACTAATTGGTTATCTAACCTTAAATGAGTGAGTACGATCCATTATTTTTCGATGGGCACATTTAAGCTCTAGGGCAAAGCTGGAAGGTTAATGGAAGAATTGACTGCCTGCACCTATAAGTTTTTCTGTTTAGCCCTGTGGTTGACTGGTAGAGAATGCCTTAAGGCATTAAGTCCGCCGTTTATACTTCTTATTTGTGCAATAAAGTTTAAATAAATAAATAAATAAATTGAGGGGCAATCATATGGTAACTGACCATCCATGCACATTATGTGCATTATAATAAGATAAGATAAAAGATAAAAAAGGTTAGGTTCCACAGAATATTGTCTATACTAATAAATATTATAAAGAGGAATTGTCTGTGAGATTGTAGCTTTGTATGTCTTGAGTTATATCCGGAACCACTTATCCGATTTAAAAAAATCTTTCACCTGCGTGTAGAATGGACTTCCTGGAAGGCAAATTTCATCCCGCGGATTTGCCACCGTTCTTTGCAATACGCGGGTGAAGCCGAGTGGGTAACTAATTAAGTAATGGAGATATTGAAGAATTACGTGCATATTTTTAAAACCTGTCAACAGTAATCATGATCCCCGAATCAATATTCAAGATATCCTACTTATACTCAAGCTTGGTGCAAAGGATACATACCTACCTATTGATGGTCTGACCATCGTACTGAGCGAATATTAGGATTTTTTTCATAACTTTCTTTTATATATAAAACCTACCTAGCAAATACAATTGACATACAATTGGAATAAAACACATGTTGTACTACATAACACTACAAAATACCTAGGTAATTGTTGAATATTATAAGTATTCAAACATTTTCATGATATATGATAACAAGTAAAAAAAAACAGGTAAAGTGGACGATATTCCCTACTTATTGGAAGGTAAAGTGTAAAAAGTTTATGGTCAGTCATAAATAACAAAAAAAACCTTGCAAAATGGCTCCACGCGCCATGAAATATAACGTATAAATGCCACTATTATTCGAGTCCCAAAATTATTAAATAGATAAAACTATATTAAAACATGGCAAAAAATCATATACAGCCAATACAAATGGCCAAAATCGTTTGTCTAAAATACTTGCGTTTTCCGGTAAAAAAAACGGCGGGAAATTATTAACATTTTCATTCAGCCACTAAATGTAATCTTTTTCTTTCCATTTTTAAGAAAAGCTCTTTTTTAGCCTCGGCTAGAACAGCTATTGCCGGCTTCTATTAATTAAACAGATTCGCAAGCTCATCTTTTAACCAATAATCAGCCTAGTTCCATGCCTCGACAATAATGTACCATTATACAATCAAGGCATAAACAATGCTTAGAATAGGTTTGTTTAGAATCAGCGCTCACGCCGCATATACCCCTTATATATACTGCTCAAAACAAAATAAGGGCCACCTTCATTTTTCTATTTTATTGTTAATTATTGGACATAAACTGGTTGGAACTGGAATCGTTATTTGTGTCACAAGGGAGTAAAATAGTATATTTACGGCGAGGGCGGTGTATTGAATCCTGAACGAAGCGAGGGATCCTACAATTGAATCCTGAGCGTAGCGAGGGATTCTAACGTAGGATCCTGAGCGTAGTGAGGGTTACAAGTATTAACGCCCGAGGCGAAGATAATTTTGCTACAGTGACACATACTATTTTTCACACCGACTAAGAAGAAAATAAAAAAGATGCAGATAAAATTATTTAACAAGTTTTAACAAATTTTCTTAATATTTATTACAAATTTTTAAATAATACGAAAAATACATAAATTTTCAAATAACGTTGTTAAAGTTAAAACTTGAAACATGATCGTTTTTAACCAATTACGATAAAATTACAGTCGCGTATTTTTTTTTATATCTGTGTTCTATTGGCACATTGCGTAAATTCTGCATGCCAATGAATAAATTAAAAAAGTAGCTTGAACAGAAAAGTAGCATTTTGATCCCTCACGTCGTGGAGCAAAACTTACTTTTCCGAATGAAAGGTGTGAAAAAAAAAACTGTTTAATACAATATTCACGTAACGATCACCATACTTGTGGCCCCTATTTCCCTTTGAGTAGTATACATGTATAGTCACCAGCATCAATATAATATAATAATAACAAATCAGCCTATAAATCCCACTGCTGGGCACACTATCCTCATGGATGGGATAACGGCAGTAGTCCCCACACTGGCCCAGTGCGGGCTGGCGACTAGGTATAACTGCCACAAAAAAGCGAGCATAAATATCTGACACGGCTATTTCTAGGCCCTTAGTCAGATATTGCCAGCCTTGCTATGGCATATATTAATGCTGATTGTACATAAGCCACCACACACATAAAAGAAACCAACCTAGAATCCAAGCTAACCTAATCTATTTCCAACTTCTTGAAATGCTTATTCAGGGCTTTGTCCCTTTTCTTATCAGGGTACGCCCTAGCCCTCTGTTCCTCTTCGGCTATGAAGTAGGGCTCCAGGGCTTGGAGTTGCTGCATGCACTTCTTGTGGAGGGTCTGCACTTCGGGTAAAGTGCCTCCGTAGTCGGGGGGGAGGGCTGACCGCGGGATCACCGTCTCGTAGAACTTTTCTAGGTCCTCGTTCTTGCTGTGGAATTTTATCTGGAATAGAAAGTATTGGGTTATTGTTGGGAGCTATGAAAAATGGAGATGGGCTGGCCATGTCGCAAGGACGGAAGATGGACCTCTGAAGCGACAGCCTGGAAAGGGCCCATCGGTAAGAGGAAAAGAGGACGGCCATTGGCACGCTGGTCAGATGACATAACAAAAGTGACAGGGGGCACCTGGATATGGGAGGCCCAAGACAGAGAGAAATTGAACAATCTGGAAGAGGCCTTTACCTCCTAAAGGTTCTGGTGTGATATCTCACAAAATATTTATGTTAGGTTTAAATCCTAGATTAAGTTATTTTTATATTTTTTCATACTTTCTCCCAGAAACAAACAGACTTTTTAATTTATTTTATTCTTTATGAATTTGTAATGGTCACATAACCGTTCTAGTTCTGTGCTTTTTAGTGGCACTGAAATGATAATAGTACCTACTTTTAGGTAAAGTAAGTTCTATATTGATTTTTGATATGACTTTGTTCGTTTCTTTCGAATCTATCAATCAAGTACTCTTTTACTCGGTGCGTACTTGACTCGAGTTCTCCAATATCTATACAGACAACCTTTCGAAAATATCTATACACAGTCTTTATTGTTAGGGACATAAGACGCATGTGTAGATATTTTTGAAACGTTGTCTGTATAGATATTGGAGAACTCGACTGGACAAGGGTAAGTGTAATGTTGCCCACCAATAGACTTATAAGGGTATAGTGCAATGGGTAAATTAGAAGGTTTCACGGTTAGGTATTAAGTCAAGGATTGATAACAATAACAACGTAATAACAGATTCAACCTTCTTTTTATAACAACTTTTCCGCAAAAATCATGTCGTCTACACAGAAAAAACAACATCTTGAAGGAAGACCGGAATTATCTTTAATGAAACAAACATTTCTAAACAATCTCGAATTAAGATTATTCTTGCGAACCTTAGCTACTAAGGTATAATCTTGGCTTGATTCTTCAGAATCAGGTTTTCTTTTACCCGACTGCAAGACACAACGGAGGGTAATGTGTTTACTAATCTATGTATGTAATGTACAGTACGATTACTGTTAGTTAAGACCTGACAGATGGATTGCCTTCATTTAATTTTCAACTTTAATTTCATAAAGATAAAGCATTTTTCAGAATACTGTTACCCACATCTACCGATTTCGTAATAACTATTTTATTTGTATAAGATGAAAGTTGAAAATTAAATGAAGGCAATCCATCTGTCAGGTCTTAACTAACAGTAATCGTACTGTATGTTTGTTCCGAAATGCGTGGGTCGATTTTAATGAAACAATCGATTCGTTTTAATCTTACGAGTGTCACTGAAGCAAAGACAGTAATCCAAATTCAAAATGGCGGACACCTGACCCCATATTGTATACCTAGTTAATAGAAAAAAAAAAAAGTCGACGAACTATGTCATGTGGGGTATCGTTGAACAGGTATTTTAAAATAATTATTAGGTTGAAAAATCTTTTGTTTTTTTCTGGGTGCTATAGACTATTGGCCGTATTCATAAACGTTCTACAAGCCTATTTTAACTAAAAGGGCATTAATATTCGTTTGTCCTTATCTATCACTTTGACATTTGGGTGCATAAGAAAGGGACAAAGCACATTTTATTTAGCTGAGGCATTTTAAGTTTTATGAATAAGAGGGTATGTATCTATATACACCAGTGACAAACAGACGTTTCGTCAGAAAACTATTATGTGGAAAAAGAAGATTTAAGCTTATGATTGTAATAATGATAATCGATAATTGAGTGGGAACTGGGTACACATTTATTATTAAATCACTAAGCACATCTGCAGTTAATGAATAGACAGTCGTAGATACTGCATTGCATTTGCATTGCATCAACACGTAGTTGTTTAGAATGGTTAGATAACAAAACTTAGCGATTGTGAGATGCACTTTTTTGCATATTTTTGCTTGCAACCAATGCTCCCACCGGCCTCCCCCCGCACGCGCAAACGTGCAAAATTGAGAAATTCACACATATTTCTTGCTAACATCGCAAAATCGAAAACATATAGGTATGTATACCTATATTAAATCGTAAAAATCAGAAATTTATAGAATTACAATAGCATTGATTATTTAGAAATACTGCATCCATATAGGTTTAACAATAAACTTCAACGGGCCATTTTTCTAAATGAAAAGTTACTTTGTGTTAAAATAATTGGCATTCGTTATAAAAACGCCTAATTTGAATAAAATGTCACGAATTACAAACAAAGCATCCCTAAAGGGGCACGAATTCTAATGATATTACCAAGTGACCCTCGAATTATGTACATGTTTGAAATCTTGGCATAAAATTAGTTTTACGTCACACCTGGCCATAATGTGAGTTTTACTCGCAACTCGCATTGTGGCCAGTACGGCTACCATGAGTTTGA
The DNA here is from genome assembly GCA_947049275.1 of Epinotia bilunana. Lineage (NCBI taxonomy): Eukaryota > Metazoa > Arthropoda > Insecta > Lepidoptera > Tortricidae > Epinotia > Epinotia bilunana. The sequence goes on along the minus strand of OX346271.1, from coordinate 2,764,544 downwards.
CATTGTCATTTTTCGTTAACGAGAATCGAGTTTTCTATCTGTGCATCTCTATTGCACTTCGACAGTACGAGCGGGATGCACAGATAGAAAACTGGATACTCGTTAGCGTAAGCCGTCATTGTCAAACTCATGGTAAGCGTACTGGTGAAGACGTAAAATTGTGTACTCACCACTGGCAGTAAAAAAGAAAGCCCGAAACCGCAGGTATTTGTGACCCGAGCCGCAGGCGAGGCTTGTAAATATGCGATAGAGGGCAGCGCTTTACAGCGCTTGGTAAGTAATGTACTATTATTGCACTTACTCTTAAAGGGCTTCATCATATATTACGCCCATCGGCGTAGATATTGGCCATTTCTTAAATGTATGTATCTGTCACTCATACATTAGTTATACCTAGGCCTCTCCCTAAGAGTACCACTATGAACGGTTCTGCGCCACCCGCATCCAGCGGACTACCTATTGTATGTCAGACGTCAGACGTTTGACGACCTTTGTAGCCTAGTTGGTAGTGACCCTGCCTACAAAGCCGGAGGTCCCGGGTTCGAATCCCGGTAAGGGCATTTATTTGTGTGATGAGCATGAATATTTGTTCCCGAGTCATGGATGTTTTCTATGTATTTAAGTATTTATTTTTCTATATACGAGTAAGTATGTATATCGTCGTCTAGTACCCATAGTACAAGCTTTGCTTAGTTTGGGACTAGGTTGATTTGTGTAAGATTGTACCCAAATATTTATTTATTTATTTAGTTATAAAGCAAGATAATTTAAATTGAAATACTATGTCCGAAAACCTATTTATAAGTAAATCTAAATGTAACATAAACCCTTTTCCGAAGAGTAACCGGTACTGCGCCACCCGCATCCAGCGGACTCCCGCGACCTTCACCAGGTCATCAGTCCACCTTGTGTGGGGTCTACCCACGCTGCGCCTCACGGTACGTGGTCGCCACTTGAGAAACTTTCCAAGGAGAGGACTGTTCCCTCTCAACTCAACTTATAACAGAACCTCTTCTCCATAAACGGTCGGATCAGGATCAGGAGTTTGTCCACGACCAGCTCAGAGTTGAGCACACGGATGCCCTTTAACTAGGGGGCATCGCCCCTCGGGTAAGGACTGTGTCCTCCGACCTCACCATGTCATAGAACCTCTTCTCCTTAAACGGCCGGATCAGGAGTTTGTCCACGACCGGCTCAGAGTTGAGCACACGGATGCCCTTTAACTAGGGGGCATCGCCCCTCGGGTAAGGACTGTCTCCTCCGAACTCACCATGTCATAGAACCTCTTCTCCATAAACGGCCGGATCAGGATCAGGAGTTTGTCCACGACCGGCTCTGAATTGAGGACATGGATGCCCTTCATCCGGATTGGCTGCGCCTCCTGGATATACTGGAAAAACTTCCGGAGGGACCTGGAATGGACGTTCAGATGTTTTAGCTTAGCTATTAGCAGCTTTGAGTCGCATGGAATACTACAAATGTGAAATTACTGCTGTATGGTACAGTCATCAGCGATAATATCTGTCAATACTATACAGAAAAAAAAACTTGATGCGAGGTTGATCTACTTGATTCTTGAACCAAGAATTTAATTAGGAAGATGTTAATTTATTTCGAAAGATGCGAAGTTATCATGAGCTAAGATTTTTAGAACAGAGAGAATCATCTTAATTCAGGATATCTGTTTAGTTCAAGATATTGACGGTCTTATGTATATGTTTTCTGTGTTCAAGAGCGCATAAATATCTGACGCGACTCTATTTCTCCCTAGAAAGGACTCGTTAGCGCATGTCAGATATTTTTGCCAACTTAGTTATGGTAGATTTTTATGATGGTTAGGTACTGTACCTTTCCACCAAAATATCAATGCCGATTGAATTTATTATCATTATTCGCCGGCGGAAAAGCACTTTACTCTGAAATACAATTCCCCGTGTAATCTGGTTAAGTCCTTTTATTCAAATAAGTGTTGGAGTAAGCCGAAGCCAATTTTATATATCTATCAGACGTATAGGGCATAACAAAACGTACCTACACACACACACGGAATATAAGTATATAAGTAACCTTTTATTATAATGGTAAAAGAATCAGATCAGTAGTTTCGAATAAAACTCCTCACTCACGTACTAACATCCATACTAATCCATACTAACATTATAAATGTGAAAGTGTGTCTGTCTGTCTGTCTGTTACCTCTTCACGCTTAAACCGCTGAACCGATTGAGATGGGTATGAAGATAGTTTTAATCCCGGAGAAGGACATAGGATAGTATTTATCCCGGAAACCATCCCCGGAGGGGGTGAAATTGGGGATGAAAGTTTGTATGGTGCTACGATATAAACGAGTTCCACGCGGACGGAGTTACGGGCAGAAGCTAGTTCATTAATATAATCCAAAACAAATAAATGCAAAACTGTGTCAGTCTGTCTGTCTGTTACCTCGTCACGCTTAAACCGCTGAACCGATTTAGATGAAATTTGGTACAGAGATAATTTGAGTCCCGGGGAAGGACATAGGATAGTTTTTACCTAAGAAAACATCCCCTAAGGGATTGAAATGAGGGGGTGAAAGTTTGTATGGAGCTACGATATACACGAGTTGCACGCGTACGGAGTCGCGGGCAGAAGCTAGTATTCGTATAAAACAGGGGTCTTCAAACTTTTTGACTCAAGGGCCAAACTGCACTTAATATAAATTCGTGCGGGCCAAGACTTTGGTTTCATGCCCCATCGCTATCGCGGGCCGGACTCTCCGCTTTCTTTCCGCGAACCGGATTAGAAGGGCTAGACGCGGGCCGGACTTAGCCCGCGGGCCGTAGTTTGGCGACCCATGGTATAAAGGATAGTAGATTCATGGTTCTAACACCATATTTTTCGTGAATAAACCAAACTAGTGTGTAGATGCTGTCTTGATTGCTTCTAGGATAAAAGCGTGCGTCATATGTGTGACGTTCGTAATTAAACTGGTTTGATCAAATGGGTTGATTTACGTTAATTAACATTCTGTAACATACATAGGTAATGTAGGTACACGTTAACGCACATTCTTTATACGCAGGCGTAGATAGAACACATGAGATTGAATTTTCAGCAGTTGTAACTAATAAATAAATATTTTTCAGACAATCTTACAAAAGCCTAATAAAGAAGTGAAGTTTATGAGCTTTGTTGAAAACAACCCATTTTCTAGAATCATTTTGTCACGATATCTATAGTGTTCCACTAGAAATAACAAAAATGCAGATGAGCAATGAAATATTAAAGAATCCTACTAATATTATAAATGCGAAAGTTTAGATGTTTGGATGTTTGTTACTCAATCACGCTTAAACGGCTGAACCGATTTGAATGAAATTTTGCAAGAAGATAGTTTCTAGCCTGGATTAAAATATAGGATAGTTTTTATCCCGAGTCCACGCAGACGAAGTCGCGGGCGGAAGCTAGTAAGCATATTTAGCGTTTTAAAAATGTATCTACTCGCAAGAAGCCGTTAAAATGCGGAGCTACGTTACGTTTTTTATCTGTCACATTAAAATATATGTTTGATACACAAGAACCAAACATTCTAGTTAACAGAGACATAAAGTCCTAACAGAAAAAGGGTTTATATATTATATGATAATTAAAAGGATATAATCTTAGCAGTCTATGTTGACTTCTAATATTTATTAAGATTATGGGTTGATACGAGGGTCAAACTGAAAGTTTCGGGAATAGAAAAAAATATGCAGTTAAATTGAATAAAAGTATTTTTATTTTTCAAAGTATTCTCCTTTATATTTTATGCACTTTTCCATGCGGTCAAACCAGTCGTTAAAACACTTATTGAACGCTGAAATAAGGGTCGACAAAATGGCCATTTTAAAAGCCTCCTCTGCTTCTGCCGGTCTCTGAAACCGCTGACCACGCAACTTATCCTTGATTTTGGGGAATGTGAATAAGTCGTTGGGACTTAGGTCGGGGCTGTATGGAGGGTGGTCCAGTAGTTAGACCTTTTCACCCTCCAGATACTCATTTGTTGTCCGAGCGAGCGGTGTGAGGGCTGGCATTGTCGTGGTGAAGGATGATGCGGCGACTAGGGATTTTTTTCCTAAGTTCAGCAAAGACACTCGGCAAACAAATACTTGTATACCAATCGGCATTGACCGTTCTACGATCTTCAAGAGAAATAGTAGCCACGTGACCCGATTTGGAGACGTAGAATATATGTTTGCCGCTACGCAACAACACAAAGTCACAAAGCATTGATAATATATTAAAAAACAAATTAAAATTAAAACTTTTAGAGAGAGCATATTACAATGTTGATGAGTTTTTTTTAGATAGAAGTTTTCTAAATATGTGAAATATGTAATAAAAATATTAGTTTAAGTAAATCTAATGCTCATAAAAAAAAAATATAGAATTAGTTTTAGGTTTTAGTTCTTGTAAGGCTTAACATTTGTACACCTTTTAGGTAGGTCACAGCGTACTGTGTATTTTTATTCTATTTTCACCTATTATGTCACCTGTGTATCACAAATAAATACTTACTTTACTTTACTTTACTTTACTATAAAATATCTACTTACAATGGGAAACAAAGTACACGGAAAATGCCGCCGTTATCAAACGCATTAAAATCTAATCAAAAACGTCAAGGGTTCGAAATAATTCAATAATAGAAATACATAATGGCCGCTATTGTTAGATACCAGGAAAAACGTTGACCACTAATGGCGATACGTTTTAGAGCTAATATTGTCGTATATGTTTTGAATTTTTCGGAACTTATCTTCGGAATATTTACCGTTAGCTTTTCGCTGATGGAAAACATCGTGAGGAAACCGGTCTAAATATCCCAATAAGGTCTTGCTTTCCCTCTGGGTTGGAAGGTCCGATGGCAGTTGCTTTCGTAAAACTAGACACTATGCCAAATCTTGGAATTAGGTGTCAAAGCGGACCCCGGGCTCCTTTAGGGCACAACCGGGAACAACGCTAGAAGGAATCATCTTTAGATTGTCGTATTTGTTTTACACTTCTTCAGGCAAATGAATGAATGTTTAAACTCGTTTATATCGTAGCTATACATACAAATTCTCACCCCCCTAGGGTTGGATGTCTGGAATAATAAGTTTCTGTCAAAAATTTCATTTTTGGTACAAGCTTTTATTGCCGACTGTACTTTTCTGTATACCGTCATCAACTACTCATTGAGAAGATTCTAACGAGCCCAAACTCAACGGGGTTACGTCGGTTAAGTACTGAATTCCCATGGCCACCTTCCGTCTCCATCATCAGATCAGCTCGACGGTACCATAATATAGAATAGTCATCCAAACTATACTTATACCCAAAATTTCAGCTCAATCGGTCACCGGGAAGTGGGTCAAATTTAACTTGCAAGATTTGATTACAGACAGACAGACAGACAGACAAAGGGACAGGTGAAACTAAATAAAAGCTTGTAAAAACTATCCTATCAACATTAAGAGGACGTTGCAATGATAAGGAAACCAAGATGAGTTCGAATGAGATATTTTTTACACTTAAAATTATTATACATAAAAAATCTAAAAAGGTTCACAAATTACGTCCAGTTGCTATGGTACAATATAAATATTATCAACAGTATAATGATTCGAAGGACGAGAATTGGTGTTGTACAACCCGTGTTGGTGTTGTATATGTGTTAGTGTATCAATATCAAGCCAGATGGCTCTGACCCTCTTTTAAATGGCACTTTTAAGCTTTATCCTAATTTAAAAAGAAGGCCTGCGATGTTTGTTTGATTCGTGAGACCAAAATACCAATAAACCTCTCTGGACTGAATGAATAGTGAATATCTTTTATTCAGATGCCACATAGTTCGTATTACGTAAGTATTGAGATTAATAATATTAAGGAATATGATTGAAGGTCGTTCGATGCGTATCGCCTTCAAAGCGTCAGCAATCAATATTTTAATGACAGATTCGATTTAGTATCGCCCGCAACGTGAGCGCAAGTGACTTTACCAATTGTTTTGACAGTACTAACACTTGGTGCCGGTTAATGTATGACCCAATAATCGGCGTCCACTATATCTCTGTTTTCTTTTCAATTTAAAGAGAGAGAAAGATTAATGAATGAATTTATTAACGCGGATTATCGGGCCGTACAGTAACCGGCACACTTATGATTGAGATTATTTAATGTGGCCGACTTTTTATAAAGTTGTCATTGGATTGGGAATCTTCTACCTAGGACTTTAGTCGCTTTTTGAAGGGACTACGTTGATGATATTCGGTCAACTGAAATAAAATCAAGTAGGAAACAATATTTATCGAATTACTTTACTCAATTAAATAAAATAGCTAGCCAATATTATACCTTGCCGTTTGACCATTACAGTTACAAAAGTAGGGTAAGGACATCCGGTATTAACTGTTTTAAAACAAAAAAGGTAAAAAAGGGAACAAACGGATAGTCGCACCATAAGGGTTTTTATGGTGCGACTCTATTTTTTTTTTTTATCTTAGTAAAATTGTCGAAACAGAATAGGGGTTCCCGGTTTTGTCAGTTTTTAGAAACGAACGCAAAACAGCAAGCGACAAGGTACTAAAATGATCCACTACGTACTTTTCTGGCCTTCCGAATTGTGCATATATAAAATGCCAAAGGCACTCTCAATGATTTAAAAAGAATGGTACTCTCTCGAGAGCCGAAGTTTTCCTTCTTGCCAATGTTTATGTAATTGGGCCATTTTACGGAAAGTTGTACACTCGACTTTTTTTTAAATTTTGATATAATCGGGTTTTTTCTACTCAGAATCAAGAGCACTTTCGAACCTAATAGGAGAAAAAAACTGTAAAATGTTACATATAATTTTCGGTTTTCCGTTCCGTTACCTCCATAAAGGCTTAGTATGGAAACGGTAACGGGATGGAATAAAAATTCTTAGGACACTTTTTCTCGTATAACATTCGAAAGTGCTCTGGATTCTGAGTAGAAAAAACTGATTACTTATATCAAAATGGCCCAATTATAGTCTAATAGAACATTGATGATGTTTATAAAATAGTGTATACCCCGTTAGATAATCCAACAGTTATCGTACTTATCTTTGCTCTTCAATACAAATGGATAAAGGTGTAAAATCTTGTGGCGCGTGCCTTACGTCTGTATTGTTGAGATTACTTAATATGGCCGACTTTGTTTATAAAACTGTCATTGGAATTGGAATCATCCACCTTGGACGTAAGAGTTGAGTTTTGAAAGAACTACTTTGATGCAATTCGGCCAACTCAAATAATCTAATTATCTCCCCCTCTCTCGCACTTGCCTTACATACATGCACGATTTGTGACGGGTAATGAGTTTGGAACACTGGGAGATTTACCAGTGATACAACCTTGTCACATCGACTGGTTTATTAACCAGTTAATGTATTCAACCAATATGACTGCCACGTCGTGACAGTTATACATCAGTCATAAATCTCGCAAAGTATCCCTGAGCCGTGATACATTGTAGAAGTTATAGGTAGTTCGCGAGACAACGACTTCACTGACTTCGTACCCAATTGCCAATATACAAGATTTATAACATACTTCATTAAAATCGTAGTGTTTGCTGTACATGTTACGACTTGCGCTATGTTTTGCTCAAACATATTAAAGGTTAGGCACGTATTGCATTAAGTAGTAGTAATAAATTAAAGATAAGTCCCCCTTGTATGTATTTTTGACCAGTTCGCATAGACATTACGTAATGAAAAAGTTGTAACAAATGCCTCCACACAGACTCACACCAAGAACCGAGATACATCCAATGAGTCATGCCACAGATCACTAACACATGCATGAGCAACTAGATGATATGGAAGACCTTTTTCGAATGACACAATGATCTTACCGGCTTTGTGGAATGGCTTTTACCTTTGCTTATCCTTTTGAAAGCTAGAACATTTCAAAAGTTAAAACATAACATAGTATTTTATAGCGCCTCGTGTGACATAAAACAGTGTCCTTCAGATTAATAACCGAATGCCAACATAATGGCAGTTAAAGGCCTACAGTTGTATTCTCTCCAACTCGCGCAGTTCGTGGTGGGTCGATTTGGAACGCTTTCGGAGGTTTGACAGTGATATAATAACCTTGTCATAATATTTTTTTATACCACGTCGCTGTCCTCCGTGGCAAACATGTGTGTAAGCGGTCGCATTACCGAGCGTAAACGAAAACCTACCAGTTGGTGCCAATCAACATGAGACCCACGTCTTCGACCCATCCTCAATTGAGCTAGGTACAGAGCTATTACCACGAACATCGAATCTCGAAGTTCGTATATCGATACCCTAGTTCACAGTCGTACTAATTACATTTTTTTTGTCACTGAAATTGTAACTTTATGATTTGAGCACTATCATACTAATTACATCACTTTCCCCATACTTTTCCCCATAATTAGTACGATTGTGAACTATGGTATCGATATCTCCGTCTCTATCACACTTATGGTTTATGGCACTCGAGCGACAGAGACAGACATATACGAACTTCGAGATTCAATTTTCGTGGTAGCGCCGCAGGTACAGCCGATATAGATAGATAAGAACTTTATTAGCGTATATGCCATGACAAAATCTAAGTATAAAGTGATTTAGAACAGAGATAAGAACTTATAAACAAAAAACTATATCTACTAATAATACAACTATTTAAATTAACTGTCACGACATAGTCCCGAAAAGGCGCTGACTCGGCATGTGCTGTGACGTTGCTGCCGCAGCGCTGGTATTGCCTTGATTCGAGTCGACCACGCCCCCTTGACAGAAACACGCTTATGCCTTCCGCGCACGAGAAAAAGAATTGCAACATTCTTCGGGAATGGCTTTTTTGGACAAATTTAGATAAATACCTAACTTAGTGAAGTTTTATTTATAATTCATTAAGTGAGATTTTAAATGAGATAAAACACTATAGTATACTAACTTGATCGTGTCGTAAAATAATGTATCGTTTGAGTAGGCTGAGTAAGAAAAGGAAAATACTGACCTAACTTTGGAATTTTTTCTATCGCGGAAACTTTAGGCGATCATGTATCGATGAAATCAGATAAACAATCATATATTGAAGAATCATATCATATATCTGAAAATCAGACCTTATTGTTTCTTAATCTAGTCAGAACGGCGTTTCAAAGCACGCGATAATTTCCAATGCACCCCTAAGAGAAAAAACGGGCCCCCGCGCGGTCCACAGTCCACACAAATACTTGAACTTCTTACCGCGATATTCTTTATTTCCTCCGCCAAATTTAAAGATGTGTGTTTTTTTCTCTCATCGATTAACAAAGAGTTTTAATGTGTCCGTACTCATTAATCACAATCAGATATTTTTGAACAGAGTACGTGAAGGAATAACTATTAATAATTCGTATTTTTATGGCCTCTCTTAGCTACATAATGTGTTGTGTACAAAAGTCGATAGTCAATATTAAAAATAACAATAAGAATATTAAAATAGTGTCAAAAATATGCAAACGATGAGTACTTATTGAAGAGGGCGGACTTGCGTCCGCCTTAGTAAGGCGGATGCCTAAGGACATACATAAACTAAATTATATGAAGCTGATTATTCTAGTACCTTGTCACTTTAGCAATTACTACTACTAATATTCTGCATATTCACTATTTGAATGGAGTACTTTGTTACTTATTTCCATTCTAAACATGCTAAACTAATTCCCAGGCGTTTTTCCAAGATAATAGCGTATGTTAATCGTAAGTTACGTTTGTTAAAATCTCTTTGCCATATCCCATAGAAAACGGTCAACCGTTTTCTATGGGATGACCGCTACCGGCACTATATTTAATGTTTACTGGTGTCAGTAAAGTAATGTACCATAGCTACATAGCTGCTCTTTACCACCTACCCCTTAACAGTGGCTTTTGATCTGTCTTAAAAAGAACAAACTTTTTTTTCATATGTAATCTAAATACTCACGACAAACTGACGCGCGTTAGATGGCCGAGCCGAACGCCCCTCATGTCGAAGAGGAAAATGTAGCCGGGCGTCGGCCCCCGCTTGTTCAGACACGCATCTGTGAACAGAGGGCGAGTTAATATACTGGTGTGATATTTATACTGTGTAAAATACAAAAATATGTAGGCGGTGAAAATAAAGAAGACAAAGTTGGAAATATCACGACCGAGAGGGGTTGCACGGTGATATTAGAGATGCGATTTTTTTTAACAAGAAAAAATTCTGTGTCGTTAACATATCACATATCAATCACACATGCTCTTTCCAAATTCCCGGGGGTATTTTTTATACCACACAACACAAACCAAACAAGCATACTGCCTGCCTGATAGTAAACGCATAGCCTCTAGACGCTAGCTACTCCAGAGTATGTTATATATATGGAAATTCTTAGTTTGACAAGCGCGCGGAAATTACGCCTGTGCGTAAACACCTTAAGGCCTGCGCAAACCGGCGGAGCGCAGCGCAGATCACTTTAAAATTATCAATGTGTATTCTTTTGTATTTTAATTACATTAAGGTATAAATTTGAATGCTCTGAGAAATCCCCCGTGATGCACCGAGGTCGGTCTCAGAGCATTCAAATTTATACCTTAATGTAATTAAAATACAAAAGAATATACATTGATAAATTTAGTGATCTGCGCTGCGCTCCGCCGGTTTGCGCAGGCCTTAAGGTGTTTACACAGGCGTAATTTCCGCGCGCTTGTCAAACTGCGCTCCACCGGTTTGCGCAGGCCTTTATTCCTTTGTTATTACAAAGGCAAAATATGTAAACATGTCTGACGCCGTCTGTAGGTCTCATTGCTCTTGAGTGTATTATAAAAAGTGTGAAGCAATATAGTCAAATATTCAGAGCAATGACGCGTAGTTGCACTTGTCCAAGAGGCAACCGGATGTCTCGCTGTATTTGAGCTCCCAAAGCGTTGTGGAACCGCCCCGTGCAACCCGAACTGAGCCAACTTGGACTGGGGCCGTCCGGAGACTGAAACGACGCGTCATTGCTTTAACTTAAATATTTTTAAGAAAATATACAACCAGACGAAATATCTCAATGTCCGATGAAGTATTTTATATACACACTAGCTTATGCCCGCGACTCCGTCCGCGTGGAACTCGTTTGTATCGTAGCACCATACAAACTTTCATCCCCAATTTCACCCCCTCCGGGGATGGTTTCCGGGATAAAAACTATCATATGTCCTTCCCCGGGATTCAAACTATCTTCATACCAAATTTCATCTCAATCGGTTCAGCGGTTTAAGCGTGAAGAGGTAACAGACAGACAGACACACTTTCACATTTATAATATTAGTATGGATCATCGTGTTATTAGGTATATACGTCCCACTGCTGGGCACAGGCCTCGTCTCTAGAATGAGGGTATTGGCAGCAGTCCCCACGCTGGCCCAGAGTGGATAGTGTAGATAGACACACACACATAGTGTATATTTTTATGGAATTTATCATAGTCTCAGATACAGCCGGTTTTCAATCACGTGTCGTTTAATATTCATCGATTCATCACATCGCGTCATTAGTTGCATTAATTTCACGTTCTAATTCGGATACTACATTATTTGAAGGACATATGTTATGAACATGGGTTTATAACATATGCCCTTCAAATAATGCAATAATATAATATAAGTACGTCACTCATTTGATCGTAAAATGTAGAGAAAGTCTGAAACTAGACATATGGGGATGCCTTAATTCAAGGTGTAAAAAAGACATTGTGTTTGAAAAGTTTACAAATAGGCGCGTTACAAACGGTCGCGTTCTTTAATTTAGGACCCTTTTCGCAAAAAAACTCTTTGTGTTTCTATATTTTTTGACAGGATTGTCAACCTTAAGTGGGTCCCAAATTAAAGTTCGCGACTGTACATAAAAAACACACACAATTACAATTAGGTACCTGCATTAAAGTTTTAAAAACACATATGATCCAACATACAATAAAAAAATATTCATGTCAACTAAAGTTATAATAACGAAATCATATAAAATTTTTGAAAACAAGCAAATTGCCCTATAATTTTAACATCATAATACAAATAATAATAATAATATCAGGTATCAGGTGGACTATCATCCACCACAGCAGGTTGCGAGGCGGCAAGCGAGGAAAAACACCACCAATATCGTAGCTGGCTGCGATCTTCTCATCGGTTCCTAATGGCCCATTTTTCCTCGCTTGCCGCCTCGCTGCCTCGCACAGCTCTTGTAAGATACTCGCCCTAAAGGCCCGGCAACAACATTGCGCGAACTGCGGCGTGGCAAGCGTTTTGTCTGTTCATTGCGCGGTCGGGAATGTGGTTAGTTGGGATCACACGCAATGAATTAGAAAAACCGCTGCCGCTGGCGCCGCCGCGCAACGTCGTGGCCGGGCCGTAAAGGCTATCCAATCGTAGCCGCAGGCTAAGCTAAAGCTAGTTTACCTCAATAGCGCATTTAACTGCAACCTGCCCGAGCCGACGGCCTTGGGCACAGATTTGCCGCAGCAGTCTAATAATATGTATACATTTACATACTTATGCGCGGGGAATAAACATCAAATTTGTGTACATATTATTGGGATGTACGGAATATTTCCCGTTAGCTTTCCGGTTAAGGAAAACATCGTGAGGAAACCGGTGTAATCCCAATAATGTCTTAGTTTTCTCTGTGGGTTGGAAGATCAGATGGCAAGTCACTTTCTGAAAGTAGTGCCTATATGCTCAAAGCGGGACCTGCCGGGCTCCTTTGGGACACAACCGGGAATAATGCTAGGGGGTTTATGGAAATTCGTCTACTTACCTTACGTTTCTTCATTTATGTAGGATATCAAAGGAAAATATTGGTCTAGTTTTTCTTATTTCGATCATTAAGTGCGTGTGTAAAGTGTAGTTTTTGCATTCCTAAATTGTTTTTCTTGAAATCGCATGACGACAAACGCACGATTTTTTAAATCTATTATTTTTTCTTTTTTTCAACAAGGTACATAACACATATTCAATTTCGAAACTCACCAAATATATGGAATACAGGACCAATTTAACGTTAAAATAATTATGTACTGTTCGTGTTCATGTGTAGGTAGATACTAACACATTCATTGTTTGCTATGTTTTTGTATTTGTACGTTCATAGAATAGTTTCATACACCGTGGTGTGTTTAAGGTGTCTGACAAATATCACCGAAAGTATGCGGCCAAAAAATTTAAAGCTTTTTTTCCACATTGTTATGTTTCGTCATTAAATGTGGATAATCCACCACAATTTATGGTACCACAGATGTCAACACAAAGAAAAACTTTATCGAATACGGTGTCTTTGGACCATACTCAATATCCAAAGACACCGAATTCATTCTCGGTCTGCTAGTGCTACGTTAGTACTTGGACCAAAATGGTAATTCAGTTTTTGTCATTTTCTGATTTATTTCAGACTTCTGCTTGAAAAGCTTGTGTTTAATTAGCAGAGTTTGTTTCGAAATGAGAACAGGTTTCGCGAGTATCCTTTGCAGTGTTGTCATCGGTTACTAATATCGTCTTGTCTTGGCTACATAGTTGCAACATCGCTCGAAACCGTTAGAGAAAAAATAATATGTACTCAGGATCACGGCGTATAAAAAGCTTACATATTTCCTCCGTTTCAACCCCTTATACAGAATGTATTATTCAAACGGGGCAAGGGCAGATTTGACCGAGTTCGAGTTGAATGGCCAGGAATGAGGGTTTTCTGAAAATCTTTGAATGTAGTTTTATTTTTTCTAAAATCTGTATATATTGTGACTCTTAAGAGCTAATTTCCTTATCTCTTACAGTTTCAGATTTTCCCTCACTAGGCAGGGACTGGGTTTGAATAATCATTCCTGTATAATATTCACAAATATTTTTTCACGACGTCATAAAAATGCTTGTGCCTGAATATAAATCCTTACGAAGACGTAAAATGGGGCTCAAGACGAGGGGGTGCCATGAATTTTAGAAACCTTTTGCATATAATATGGATAACATTCTCGACCAGATGCGGCTGGTGTATTCCCAAAACATACTACTAGAAAGGCTCGCATCTAGAATAATTTGACCTTTACGAGTAGATTCGTAGCACTTCAGGGGCTCCTAGCTCCCAATTACCCTCGATCTGTAAATGTCGGCTTACCGTATTAATGGGCCACCCGAGGTTTTCATCGATTTTTGGCAAGTTTGGAATCGTATCTCCCACTTTTGCACTACAGATAGAATTATAAACCAAACGGCTATGGGTTCTTCAATCTTTTATCTCCATTTTCGTCTACCGGATTTATGAATACTTAATTTTGTACGATTTTTTTAAACATTGTCTAAAAAAAACACTTATTTCGTATTTCTATTGACGTGAAAGATCTAACATATACGAAATCTACATATTTGGGTTCGTCTGTAACGTCTCTAAAAACTGGTCTAAGGTTTTCATTTTAAACCCATTAACACAAAAGTTATGGCCAGAAAACCAGTTTTTTGGCCTTAAATTGTTCAACTTGAATGCCAAATATCTCGAAAACAATGAACTTTGAAGTATATGGTTAAGAGTCCGCAGTAAGCTCGATTCTCCATACAAACGTAGTTACGCTCTCATTTTAAAACTACGTGTTGTATTGTAACGAAACTTTGCATGTCCAATGACATGAGGTATATCATGTCTGTAATTAGTTTATGTAGCTTCATATACCATAGTAAAAAAAATACAGAGAATTTAAGTTTTTCATACAAAACTTGTTTTTCCTGTATTTCGTTTGATTTATAATCTGGAACCATATAAACTAATTACAGACATAGATATACCTCATGTCAATGTATATGCAAAGTTTCGTCACAATCCAACTCGTAGTTTTAAAATGAGAGCGTAACTACGTTTGTATGAGAAGGTGAAATTCGACCGAGCTTACTGCGGACTCTTATTATAATAAGCTACAAAAAACATTAGAAAACTAAGGGATTCAGATCGAAGGTCATCGGCGTATGGGAGCCCCTTAACAACAACGAGGATTGCCGAAATAGTATTCCATATTTACTTCAAAACTCATAGTTTACGGTATATATGGCACCAAACTTTGGCAATTTCAGGCCAAAGAACCAGTTTTTTGGACATAACTTTTATGAAAATAAGTTAAAAATAAAAATCTCTCGTGGATTGTTAGGGAAGTCAATAAGAAACAGTTATATGTAGATTTCATATATAAAACTGCATAAACAACATACTAATATCGAAAACAGACCTTGAGCTAGAGCAGAGCAGAATGTTAATTATTAAAAAAAAAACGCTCGTGCAAATGTAGATAAAGGATTGAAGAACCGATAAGTGTTTGTGCGATAAATATATCTATAGTTTTGACGGAGGAATATCAACTCAAAACTCGTCAAAACTAGCCAAAAAGCGCGTAAGCGTAATTGGAGATCAGATTTACACTGTTTTTAATCAATCAATTCGTCGGAATCTTCTATTTTTTATGTAAGAATAAGAATAAGAAAAATTTATTCACTTAAACAACCCTTGTTTTACAGCATTTTCTTCTGCCAAACTGCAGGACAGTTTGTTGGTATGTTCCCCGATTAGCGATTACTTCGCTTGAACCGATTTGGACAATAGGGGTGTAGACACTAAATAAAGTAATCAATAATACAATATTTTTACGAAAAAGTATTTAAAATGTAGTCAAATGGAGAAACAACCAATCCATTATAAGTTAAATAATCACCAAGTTATAAGTGTGCCAAGTTTTTCTGTCCCTTTTCCGCGAAACGGGCCTTCATATGAAACGATTATCATTAACTATGACGCTCGCAGATTGTGACGTCACTAACTACGAGCTTTTCCTCTCTCTAAACAAGCAATATTAAAACGGTTGTAGCTCCGTAATTCTTTGAGATATCTGAATGGGATTTTCGTCACTAGGCATATTTTTTCCCCTTCTTTCTTTTGGAGTAATAATAAATTTTGAGTCTACACCCGTATTATTTTTATGTATGAAAGGGTATCCTTCCTAGGTGATGCCATGGTCATCAGGTCAGGACCTAACGATGGGATCCCGGAGAACAAGAGGAAACTCTTTAAATAATGCGAAGTACTGAATTCAAGTCGAGTCGGTTTAAACTTTGTTTTTAAAAAGTAAATTATGTCTGTAGGCTTGGTATGCGCTGTGAATAACAGTCTTGAAAAGTAGCTTTTGTTATGTCATGTCGCAATGAGATAACAATACCAAGAAACTGTGTCAACCACCGAACGAAAGTGTCAACATATGTCAACGTGACATTTTTATTTCTAAGTTTCGTTATCTCAAAATCGGCTGAACCGATTTTGTTGAAACGTAGAACCATCTCAATCACATCAGCTTTCGGACACTAAAATCAACATTAAGTAAAATCAGTTTAGAGGTCGATCGACGATACAAACTTAAAAGGGTTTTGCTTTAGAAAAAAACGTCTGGCTGGCACGGATCAATGAGGGGGAAAAAGGTTCAGTACAGTGGAAGGGGTGGGAAACCTACCATACCCACATACTGGAGATTATTTGAGTTGGCCGAATCGCATTAAAGTAGTCCATTCAAAGTAGTGGAACCGCCCTGTGCAACCCAAACTTTCCAATGGACGCCTTCCTCTAAAGGTGGAAAACCACCTTTACGCCATGAACGTTAGAGGAAGGCGTCCATTTTAATAAGTTTCGTTTTGCTCAAACACCGTATGCACGCAAAAGGGCGTAGGTGCTCTAAAATTTTTAATTTATTCTCTCAATAAATGGAGGAACCTTTGCAACTATTAAGTTACTAAAATATGCAGGTATACTCATATTCTGTTTCGAAAACCAATACCCGGTTTTGTTATAAACTTAATTTTGCATAACCCGTTACACTCGATTCTACCTCGGCATTGAGGGAACGACAGATGATATGTTGAAGCGACTGTAGCCTAATAATGCTGTATTAGGTATAGTTTCTTTTAGTTTAGATGAAGAAACGTACTTGAGGTGGTTCGCCGACCATACAAAACGTTTTTTTAACATTCGCAGATCAACGGCGTGATTTTTAAGACATTTTAGGTAACAGTCTTTTATAAATTGGCTTTCCATTTGCGCGAAATTCCACATTTCCTAGAAAAAACTTGTATAAACTAAAGTAATTTGAGAATAATCGTTTTCCCATAATATCACGTGACAAACTTATTTCTTAAATTATTCTAGTTTACACAAGTTTCTTCTAGGAAAGGGGCAATATAGCGCAAATGGATAGCCAATTTATGAAAGTGTGTTACATAAGTTTCTTAAAATATCACGCCGTTAATCTGCGAATGTCAGAAAACGTTTTGTATGGTCGCTGAATCACCTTAAACCAACCATTACGATCTATTGTTTAATTGTTATCTTCAAGTAATTTAAGAATTAAATTAATAGTTTATAAACAGAAACGTTCTTCCCAACATTGCGAGTCACTGCATTACTCGCTACCGCGAGGTTAGGGACTCATTTATAGCAAGAAATGTTAATAGATTAAGATTTAGAATAAATTAAAATGAAGTAAGTCGAATTTAGTTATGTTAAAACTTCTTTGTCTGTGCATGTGGTGATCTTTTGTAAGTGATAAGGCGCTTAACTGTTAAGTGAAAATGTAATTACTATATCATGTATCAGTGTACTTATTGTTGAAGGACCAAATAAATAAAAAGTAGGGTTGTAAAACGAGCTTCATCATCATCAACAACATATCAGCCGAAACACTTCCACTGCTGGACATAGGCCTCCCCCAAATAGTGCAACATGCTTAAGGCGGTGCATTGGAAATTATCGCGTGCTTTGAAACGCCGTTCTGACTAGATTAAGAAACAATAAGGTCTGATTTTTAGATATATGATTGTTTATCTGATTTGATCGATACATGATTGCTTAAAATTTCCCCGATGGCAAAAAAATCCAAAGTTGGGTCTGTATTTTCCTTTTTTTACTCAGCCTACTCAAACGATACATTATTTTGCGACACAATCAAGTTAAAACTATTGTATTTTATCACAACTAAAATCTCACTTGATGAAATTTAAATATAACTTCACTAAGTTAGGTATTTATCGATATTTGTCCAAAAAAGGCATTCCCGAAGAGTATTACATCTCTTTTTCTCGTGCGCGGAAGGCATAAGCGTATCTCTGTCTAGGGGGCGTGTTCGACTCAAATCAAGGCATCCCCTTAAATGAACCGATTTTTATGGTCATATAATTTGCCTTCCGTAAAAACAAAGTATTAATTCAGTACTTCGCCTTATTTGAAGAGTTCCCCCGATCTCTCTAGGATCCCATAATCAGTACCACAAATGATATTTTCAGATCTATCCAGGCGTCTTCTAGTAATCCTATAATAACACCTTTATTCTGGCGGAAAATCAAAAACGGATAGGTTGTAAAAACACGGAGTATACAATCTCAATGAATGGTCGTTAGAGCGCAAGGCTCTATCGACTCAGGCGCATGGCAAGCATTGCAGCACCGTTCGATGGTTGCGTCACTGCCCCGTGCAATATTTGCCAAGATAAATGTTATGACACAGTATGCATAGTCTGGCCTAGACACCCAATTGCAACGAACGGAAATTAATGACATGTTTTTGGGTACCAAGACCGCGGGAAACCGGCATACGCCCTGCCTGATCGTAAACATACCTTACCTTTGGGTGGCCTATAAGGCCCTCAGAAAGGTTTATCCAGAACCATATCTGTAACTGGCCGCTCTGCAGGTCAAACAGGGCAAAAAAAAGAAGAAATAAAAGAAAAAGGCGGTAAACAGACAAAACCTATGGATGCTTGCGACTGGTTTGACGATTCCTTGTGTTGATAAATAGAGACAAAATGTAGATCAGATAAGACTATCCGAGTAGACACTCGGAGGTGCGCTAGAGACGAGTAAAGGAAGGGGCGAGTAGGATAAGCCTGGCCGTTTTCCATGACCATTTGTACACTTAGTTCACTTAATAGTTGTGTTACTGTCTAAACCTATGGATATTGTGTTGTGCCTGTGTACAAACTTGTTGCAACCGCTTGGTAATTGAACTTTAAACGCTAGGAACAGTAGATAAACATATTTGAATAAATTAATGTAATGGAAACGGCGACGTACTAATAATCGCACAAATAGGCGTATTTTCTTAAAGCCGATACTTTGATGTTCACTACAACCTACCAAATAGAACGAATATGGAAAGGCGCATAGTTATCTAGTTTGTATTCATAAACCACTACAGCTAAGTATTCATAGAAACTATTAGGTGTTCTCACGTCAAGGGATTGTATGTATATACAACAAGGTATCGTGTTCTGATCATTTTCTTTTAGTTTATCATAAAACGATACCTTTTATGCCCTTAAAAGGTTTTGCGTTATTTTTGTTACACGTCTTATACAACTCCCCATTTAGTGATGTTCCATTCCTGGGAATATTTCCAACTTGGGAATATGTCACAATGTTCCCCATACAAATTGAGGATTTTTGGGAAAATTCCCGGCAACGTTACCTACATCACTAGGTACTGAAATAAGTAGGTATATACACTACTACAGATACCTATTTTTGTATAAAATTGGTTTATTGGTTATCAATAAAAAGGGGTATAGTCCGTAATTAGTCCACGCTGCCATTTTACAACTGTAAAACGGCAATACAGAGGCGCCTGGCATGACGAATATACTTTTTGACCAGTGTTACCATTATAGACCAGTAAAATCGAAACTAGAAGTTTCGTAAAGGCCACTACTGTAATTTATTTATTTAAGTATAGTAACATTTATACCTTAACAGCAAGGCCAAAGCGGTACAAACTTATAAATATGTAACATTAAACCTGCGTTTCCACCAGAGTTGTGCGAGGATGCGTTGGAAGGTTTCTTCATACATTTGAACGTCGTAAGCTAGGCCTTGCGAAGTTCAAATGTATGAAGAAACCTCGCAACGCATCCTCGCACAGCTCTGGTGGTAACGCAGCCTAAGAAAAAGAAAAACATAAACAAAAACGACTCTTAAGTATGCTAAACTATAGCACTCGCAGGCATCTCGCATTCTGCCACCCTCCTACATCCAATCCAATCATCAGTCGCGCGGTCGAACTCGCAAACAGATCTCACACCGTGCTACGGTGCTGCTCACACGTACTAATTTCAATTCTCGCCCATTCACGCCCCGCCTCGCCTCGCTGGTGGAAAACCACCTTAAGAGTCGTTGTTGTTTATGTTTTTCTTTTTCTTAATGTTACAATTTATAAGTTTGTACCGCTTTGGCCTTGCTGTTAAGGTATAAATGTTACTATAAATAATTAAATAAATAAATTACAGTAGTGGCCTTTACGAAACTTCAAGTGTGGTCTATAATGGTAACACTGGACTGGTCAAAAAGGATATTCGTCATGCCAGGCGCCTCTGTATTGCCGTTTTACAGTTGTAAAATGGCAGCGTGGACTAATTACGGACTGCACCCATTTTTATTGATAACCAATAAACCAATTCTATACAAAAATAGGTATCTGTAGTAGTGTATATACCTACCTATTTGAGTACCTAGTGATGTAGGTAACGTTGCCGGGAATCTTCCCAAAAATCCCCAATTTGTATGGGGAACATTGGGACATATTCCTAAGTTGGAAATATTCCCAGGAATGGAACATCACTAAATGGGGAGTTGTATAAAACGTGTAACAAAAATAACACCGCAGGTGCGCTTGGAGCACGGAGTTGAAGAACGCAATGAGTATGATGGCTTACCAACTGTCATGAAGAGCAGCTTGCAGCCGGGCTCCAGGTGGTATTTCGAGGGCTCCGTGTGGTGCAGCCGGTGGTAGATGATGTCGTAGCCCTCCACAGACTTCTCCGGGAGGAACGAGAATTCTCTGCAAGATGAAAATTAAATTTACTATCCATTAATATTAATCCATACTATCCATACTAATATTATAAACTATTAGCTTCTGCCCGCGACTCCGTCCGCGTGGAACTCGTTTATATCGTAGCTCCATACAAACTTTCACCCCCCACTTCATCCCCTTGGTGGATGATTTCCGGGATAAAAACTATCCTATGTCCTTCCCCAGGACTCAAACTATCTCTATACCAAATTTCATCCAAATCGGTTCAGTGGTTTAAGCGTGAAGAGGTAACAGACAGACAGACACACTTTCGCATTTATAATACTAGCTTCTGCCCGCGACTCCGTCCGCGTGGAACTCGTTTATATCGTAGCTCCATACAAAATTTCACCCCCCACAGAGGTAACAGACAGACAGACAGACACACTTTCGCATCCATACTAATATTATAGGATTCAACAATTCGGATGAAATTTGGTATGGAGATAGTTTGAGTCCCGGGGAAGGACATAGGATAGTTTTTATGCCGGAAATCATCCCCTGAGGGGGTGAAATGGGGGATGAAAGTTTGTATCGAGCTACGATATAAACGAGTTCTACGCGGACGGAGTCGCGGGCAGAAGCTAGTAATAGACATAAATGTGGAAGTAACAGTTTGTCTGTCAGTTCCGATTGCACGCTCTATCAATGTCAAATGGTCAAATTGTGGACTGAGATCAAATTGACATGCGTCGGAACTCACCCTGCCGTTTTCCCCACTTGCCAGTGCCGACGGAACCCCGCTACGGGACTCATATTTCTAGGCGGTTTGCCCTTCGGCCAACTGAAGCTATACCTATAAGAGCCTAACCTTCCTAATTTTTATATATGCGTTCCGTAGGATGCGAATTTGATCTCGGTTCATCATTTGAGGATTTGAAATTCAGCCGTACTAATATTGTAAATGCGAAACTGTGTCTGCCTGTCTGTTACTTTTGATGTTGCGTCTTCACGCTTTTGCTTATGTTACAGTAGAGTTCATAAAATATATATACGTTCCGAAAGGTTCAAAAATATCTATGCAACATTATGCCCTTAACAATAAAGTCGTGTTCACATATTTTTGACCGATTTGTCCGTGCACATGTTTTCGAACTCGACTGTATCTGTTTGTGTAAACATTTTCTTTCTTTCTTTCTTAAACCGCTGAACCGATTTAGATGAAATTTGGTATAGAAATAGCTTGAGTCCCGAGGAGGACATAGAATAGTTTTTATCCCGGAAATCATCCCCTAAGGGGATGAAATGGGGGTAAAAGTTTGTATGGCGCTAAGATATAATATAAATCACGCGCGACTTAGCGTCTCCTGTCTCACTCGCACCGTACAAATTAGAAAAAGGAGGGTAGATTTTTCTCGACTCGCGTCGAGGCGCGGCGTCAGTTGTGCTACTTGTGCTAGCCCCGCTGGTCGATCACGTAACGCATTGTACGCGCGTCAGGTACATCTAAATGTCACTTTTTATACGGAAAAATGACATTTAAATTGTCCTAACACGCGTTCGAAACGTTACGTGATTCCCAGTCTTACCCTCTGTTCCCAATCTTACGGTGACAGATACACAGACACTTTGACGTTTTAAGAGTCCGCAGTAAGCTCGGCTGAATTTCACCTTCCCATACAAACGTAGTTACGCTCTCATTTTAAAACTACGTGTTGGATTGTGACGAAACTTTGCATATACATTAACATGAGGTATATCTATGTCTGTAATTAGTTTATATGGTTCCAGTTTATAAAACAAACGAAATACAGCAAAACCAAGTTTTGTATGAAAAACTTAAATTCGCTGTATTTTTTTTACTATGGTATCTGAAGCTACATAAACTAATTATAGACATAGATATACCTCATGTCATTGTTTATGCAAAGTTTCGTTACAATCCAACACGTAGTTTTAAAATGAGAGCGTAACTACGTTTGTATGGAGAATCGAGCTTGCTGCGGACTCTTAAGTATCTGGTAAAATATCACCTTCAATTCTGTTGCTGCTTCAGTCTCGTTGTATCCGCGGCTAGACAATAACGTCGTCGTAATTAGCCATGATTGCAGTTATAGACGCCATTGTTAAGGCAATATGCATGAACAATCGATGTTTATTCGACGAGCAAGCGAAGCGATGGAACTATAACGTCGTAGTAATTATTAGCTATGATTGATATTATAGACGCCATTGTAAGGACGCCAAAGCACTAAGCGGCCGCGTGCGGCTTGCCGTGCGGTTGGACAAAACATATGAAACCGCAAACGCAAAACCTCTACGCACTAACGCCTTGGCCACGACTTTGGTCTTAAGCGACCTGCGGCAGCGTTTTATCTGTTCATTGCGCGGTCGAGACGCGCAACGCACTGTGGTTAATTGGGATCACGCGCAATGAATTAGAAAAACCGCTGCCGCAGGTCGCTTCAGACCAAAGGCGTAAGCGGTTGGCCGCAACCTCACGCGCCTATGACGTAAGTGATAAGGGTTAAAGGCAATATGCATGAGCAATCGATGTTTATTGGACGAGCGAGCGAAGCGATGGCACTTCTCCGTTTCAGCTTATGGACAAAAATCTTTCGTATGTCCGACGTTTGCCCGGCCGTTCTACTCTACAGGTTGCATTCCTCGAGGCATTCTCGTGAAATTTTGTGAGCGGAATCAATTATAGGCATGATGCCTCTTGTTCAAATTGATAACGTAGTAATGCTAAATGGATAGTAAACCGTCCAATTATCGTATTCATCCAATTATCGTACTAATATTATAAATACGAAAGTTTAGATGTTTGGATGTTTGTTACTCAATCACGCTTAAACGGCTGAACCGATTTGAATGAAATTTTGCACGAAGATAGTTTATAGCCTGGATTAAAATATAGGACAGTTTTACCCCGGGTCCACGCGGACGAAGTCGCGGGCGGAAGCTAGTAAAGTATAAATGATAAAATATAATTAAAATCATGAAAAGATATGAACCTTGAAAGTTTAGAAATAATATGCTTTTTTTATTGTCCAAGAGTAAATTTAAAGCTACCAATAGAATTCTTACGCTTTTATAGAAACAAAATTGTCTGAAAACTATTTACTTAAACGCAAGAATTATCCAATTTATCTACGAAACGTTGATATTTGTAGACGTGGGAAAAATAAATATCATTCTTGATTATATTATCTTTAATAACACAGCTTTCGACACACGATTCATAACACTTCGCTCGATACAATTCATTCGCAAAGTAACCTGAAATTCTAATGTTTACTCCAACTTTACTTGCTTTTTTACTACGTGACACTATGAAAGAAATAAAGGAACATAATCAATCATAACTAAACTAGTAATTTGACAGCTTCCGAATTTCAATCATTTGAGGCAATATTTTTATAATTTAAAAATTCAATCGTATAAAGATATCGACTTACGGCCTGCAATGTCTTTCTCCGTCACTCTTTCGCAATGTGACAGTGATCGCTGAGCGGTCGTGCCAGACGGACCTGTACTACGTTTTCCCAAAAAAATATATTTTAAGATATTATTCGATTACAAAAAACAATGGAACTAACGAAAGTAAAAATTGATATTTACTATACAGTGAAAAGAGTATTTGTTTAGCTTTATGATTACTAAGAATAAACATTACAATCCTCACTATGCATATACTTTAGAATTTCACCCGCTCAAGGTAAGCATTGGCAGCGCAATGGTTTCGGCGATAGGAATAAAGGCGACCTACAAACGTGTCGAGAGTTTCTCAGCACGTCTAAACTTTTTGCTTTTTTTCTTCGGGAAAATGAGAAAATTTAATATTTTCACAGCCGATCAAAATACTAAATCTTCGGACTACATGGAGTGAGTATAATTATTTGACTTATATGCTGTTTTGCCCCTACCTACGTAACACAATACAATTTATCTTTATTTACAGACTGCAAATGGAATCTCCGATTTTATCAACCGCTGACAAAGTAACGAGTAAGTTCTAATAGACTTTATTTATCCTTATAAATATAAAAATACCTACCGACGTCGCGCGTAACTTCGTGCGTTGCGATAAATACCTCCCTACCCATAGCGGCGGCGTACGAAAAGATTGGTTAGATACCTAATGATTTTCCATCGGCGCAGATGCTTATTTCTTTATGCTTCGAATTGAACTTCTCAAATATTTGGACATATTTTGTACCTACTTATTTTCTTAAATTGCTACAAGTACACCTACTTAGTAAATGATCGCCAAAAACTAAATAAAATGTCGTCAATAATATCGTACGGGATACATTATAAGGAATAAAGGCCCCCATCCAGTCATTTGATATTGACCAAGATTATTGAAGAGGTAAATGTACACTGATAAAATGCAATAGGGTTGCCTGAGTAAGTCCCGGAAATAAAATCCCGGGACTTACCTTTTATCCATACTTTCGTTATTTTTTATGAACTGATAGGTGGTTTATATATTATTATACCCTACTAGTATCCATAGGTAGGTATCCATGAGGTAGGTGATTCATGCTAATTATGCTTATTGATAGTATGCAGATATCAATATTATCCTTTGTATTGACTACCTAGCTAGAATAACTTTGTTTTAACTTCGTGTGCTAGAGTTGCGTCGTAAATTGGTTTATCACAGGATTTTTATAGTCTATTCTATTTATCTCGTTGGTTCCTTACCTCCGGTGCTTTATATGTACGAGTATGTACATGACAAATTGTAAACTAACACATCCAATATATTTTCAGTTACAAATATCGTTCGAAGCGGAAGAAGAGGTTCCTGAGAAAACAGTTGGTCGAAGAATTGTCGCAGTTAGTATTTTTTTTACAAAACTACGATCGAGTGATCGTTGTAGAATTAGGTAGGTTGCCCCGGAACCGCGGAAACACGACACCCTTCGGCCAGAAGTCAGAAGTTACGCGCACCATAAATGAGCTGAGGTGCACGTAGTGGCGCGACTGCAGCTGGAAAACCCTCAGCGAGTAGCCAGTCTTCTGGTGAATAAACTCTACCATGTCATCAGCCGTGGCAGAGTAATGCAGACGCGACGAGTACAGCGCCCTACTTAGGTGTGGCAACCCGCAGACCAGAACCAACCGGCTGTCTTTCGCGGCTTGCGCTTTCTTGACACCGACGTGAAACCCACATCCACATCGGTGTGAGGGGCCTTCTCTTTTGGAGGACTCCGATCTTCACGCACTTTTGAAGGTGCGTCTCTCCGGTTGGCTGCGACAGGCTGTCCGGCAACGACGTCAGCATAGCGATGACGTAGTGACTTCGAGGAGGCGGCGGAGGAAGTCGCGCGCGCGCACATAGCACGTAGAACCGATTGCCATTGGGGCGGAAAGGTCCTTGACGACCACGTACCGGAATACGCGGCGCGTGTAGTGTGTTATTAGTGTTTAGGCCACAAGCTGGACTCATGACCTGGTAAAGGTCGCGGGAGTCCGCTGGATGCGGGTGGCGCAGGGCCGGTCACTTTGGTACTCTTTGGGGGAGGGGTCCAGCAGCAAACGTATTTCGGCTGATATGATGATGAAGTTAAACATGCGTATGGTTTTTCCGGTATTTCAATATCAGTATTGTGAAGGACCAATATCGAAATATCGGAATCCCGGGATTTATTATTTGTTGTTAGGTCGAAACATGAGCAGGGCATGCAATAACGGATCTTTATCAATTCCGGGATTGATTTCCGATAATGAGTGCCAATCCCGGGATTTCGATATTAATGCGGATTTTTGGGATTTATGCTTAAAAAAGCTAAAAACTTTGAAAATCATGTTGAATTATGAACAGAATCTTCTTTATAATAAAAATTAAATTAAGTATTCGGAATCTGGGATAAAGAACTCATTTTTATCACATATCAGAATTATTTACATACCAAAACTCAATATTTACGTGATATTGGGTACACTTCGTTGGAAGGGACATAGTAAATAAGTAAAAGATTAACTGTGTAATTTGAACCAACAAATAGACGGACAACAAAGTGATCTTACGATCCTACGGAACCCTAAAAAATACTAGATTTTATTGATGCCCCGACTTTTATAAATATCGATGATATACCTGCAGAGATACACCTAATAATGATATTATATAAAAATTGCCGTTATTTTTTTAAATATAAACTGTATGTACCTACTTACAGAAGTATTATGGTTTGTTATTATTTATTGTACTTACAATATAGGCTGATAAAAATAAAATAAAAAAATTATCGTATCGACAACACTGTTGTAGTTGTAGAACCTTATTACAATGCACTTAAGGTGCACCGATGGTCAGTTAGCTGTGTTGTCGATAGTACTTACCTTTTAATTTTTTTTATGTTTTTGAAATAAGAGTTGACTTTATTAAAATGAATATTTAATTTACTTTGTTTTATTTCATTGTTCCAATTTAACTTTAACGCCATCTATAAGTTCCACTATGCTTTTTTTCGGTCTTTAGTAGTAGTACTACGTTTTACAAATCAGTATCCTGTTAGTTCATTTAAGTCGCCACTTCTTACGTGGCGCTGTTGTATCGCCATTGTATCGAGGGGCGGGACGGGTGGCGTGAGGAGGGGCTCGATTTTAAATTTTATTTGGGTACGGCAGCGGCCTTAACAACAATTTACTTGATTTTCGATACAACGATTAGTACAAATGTCAGTTATGACATCATACCTGTGTGTCTATCAGCAGGAAGCGTTTTGCGCTGCCGCCAGCGAGGTCAATCATTGTCTGAAATTTTTGGGTATTTATGTTCTTAGTAGCTCCTATACAAACATTTGTTCCTCTCCAAAAACTGGTTCGAATGACATCATTAAAAAAATCTTAGTCATCAATCATCATCCCTGTTGAATACAATTTTGTGACGAAGCAGTTTCCCGTTTCAGCCCAGGTAATAATGCTTTCGTATGCCTGTCCGCATTTCTCAGACGATTGTTGTGAAATTTTGTAAGCACGTTCGATAATTAGTAATTACATGGTTTTTTTGTCGATTCTGTTTTTGGAATCACTACAAAGAGGAAACGTCTGCGAGATTGTAGCTTTGTAAGTTTGTATGTCGGTAGTGTTGGCGTGTAGTGTATTGAACAAGGTTTAAAACTGCCTGGAAAATATTGTTTTCACCTCACTAGCTCGGAAAGTCCGTTTTTATTCTTTAAAAACAGATAGCAATTTGCACTTTATCCACAAGAGTGCAAAGAATATTTGAAATCTGAACATGTAATTAGTTACTTTTTTAAACAAAATAACATGTAAAGGCCAGTCCAGACAGGGCACTTTACGCCCATCTCATTAATTTGTCTGATCTAATCAGGCGGTATGGACGCAAAAATAATTTTATATTGAATTGTATTCGACATTTCAGTCGTTTTTCTTATGCAGTATTTTCCTTGCTTTAGTGAGGTGAAAAGAATTGTGTTACACACGGGTGCAGTTATCTTACGTCTCGTGTGTTGCCACACTCGCTACCTACGCTCAGAATTCTATTTTTGAACCAGTCGCTTCGCTCAGGATTCTATTTTCGAACCACTCGCTTCGCTCGAATCCACTAGCTAGATCGTGTTCCAATTCCACACTCGCGGTTAAAATACAACTTTGCACCGTTGTATAAGAAATAACGATGAGATTCTTTTGACGCTGAATGTATGTATAAAGTATGCATAATTTTGGGATTGATATGCGTTAGCTGGCAGACTTTTTATATCTAGGGACTGACTTCGGGCTACCATAGGGGTCACAGGTGACGGAGATGACGGATAGTGAACTTCCATCTGACATAGTGGTTCACTGTGAATATGTCGAGCAAACAGCTTCCCATCAAGAAGCGACTGGACGACAGCACGGCTATCGTAGGCCGGCCCGCGAGCTGTCTCGCGGAGAGGACTATTCGTCTCTTTCTATGTGTTCCAATTAGAAGGAGACAGATAGTCTATCTCCCGGCCCGTCCTGTGATAGCCGTCCACCATGGCTATCACCAGAATGCGCGCGAGCTCTCTCGATTTTTCTCGCACTACATATACCTCTCTTTCTAAGTTTTCTAACAAGAGAGAGACGGATAGTGCGAGAAAAATCGAGAGAGCTCGCGCGCCGTCTTGTGATAGCCGTGCAGGGCGTAAGTAAGTACTTATTACACACTACACGATATCCGATGCCCTTTGCAAAGAATTTCAGTGCTGTAGTGGCCTGAATGGTGGGAGAGGCTTCCCAATTAAAGCTGCTTGCTACACTAGCCTGCACGTCTAGCATGCGACGGCCGCGACATACTCTCGATTTTTATCGCACTATATCTCTTGTTCTAAGTGTTCTAATAAGAAAGAGACGGATAGTTCGAGAAAAATCGAGAGAGCTCGCGCGCCGTCGCACGGTAGCCGTGCTGATCACGACTCTGTGACCAGCCGAGCTAATGCCGCCATCAAACAGGCATTCTCCTGATACAGAGCTGTATCAGTATTGGCAGAAGGCCGAGGAAGCGGGATAAAAGTGGCCAATATAAGACGTAATAGAGTTTTTCGGAAATTATGTACGGAATATTTACCGTTAGCTTTTCGGTGAGGGAAAACATCGTGCGGCAACCGGTCTAATCCCAATGAAGTCTAGTCTAGTTATCCCTCTGGGTTGGAAGGTCAGATGGCAGCCGCTTTCGTATAACCAGTGCCTATGCCAAAACTTGGGATTAGGTACCAAAGCGGACCCCGGGCTCCTTTAGGGGCACAACCGGGAACAACGCTAGGGGGGTGATGATAATGATTGTTTTTCAAGGGTCTAACGCGATATTTAATTACGTTTATTTCTGAAGTTTACAATAACGTCACGTTTATATATATATATATATATATATTTTATACAGCGACGGTGGCAAACAAGCGTACGGCCCGCCTGATGGTAAGCGGACACCGCAGCAGTCTAGACGCATGCAAAGGAGTAACATGGGCGTTACCGACCCTTGATATGTTTGAGGATTCGCCGTGTTGACCGCTGAAGGAACAAATTCCCTCGCTCTCAACACAACGCATCCTCGGGAGCTCTGGCGACCTTGCTCACCTCCAGGAACACAACACTACTACAGAGCAAGTAGTAGTGTTATTGTACAAAGCGCTAGAGTGTAGTCCGCAGTTAAGCTCGGCCGAATTTCACCTTCCAATACAAACGTAGTTACGCTGTCATTTTAAAACTACGTGTTGGATTGTGGCGAAACTTTGCATACACATTGACATGAGGTAGGTTAGTCTATATGGTTCGAGTTTATAAAACAAATGAAATACAGCAAAAACAAATTTTGTATGGAAAACTTAAATTCGCTGAATTTTTTTTACTATGGTATCTGAAGCTACATAAACTAATTACAGACATAGATATACCTCATGTCATTGTATATGCAAAGTTTTGTTACAATCCAACACGTAGTTTTAACGTTAAATATGACACTATAGCAGCTGTCATTACATAGAAACTTGTCGAACTTCCCATAAGTACATTCAGTGTGCAATTGTGCATTTAGCAATGAGGCCAATGAGTGCTCCGCTCTACCAACTGTATTGATCCTCCAATTTATTTAATTCAATTACTTAATTTATTTTTATTTTTTATATATCCGTCCCGGTCCAAGTTGGCTCAGTTCGGGTTGCACAGGGCGGTTCCACAACACTTCGGGAGCTCAAATACCACGAGCCATCCGGTTGCCTCGTGGACACAGCAACTAAGCGTCATTGCTCTGAATGAAGTACAGTGATAAACTTACGTACCTATAACGTTGTGGATAGCAGCCCCCCTAGCACACTAGGTTTTATGTCCGACGTAAAGCATTCGTCCCTCTTTCACTCGCATATTTGCCAGAATGGGACGAATGCTTTATGTCCGACATAAAACTTAGCGTACTAGCCCTACAGATACACAATCTTAAAATGTTCCGCGAATTCATACAATTTTCTGCCAAGGGATGAAATTGGGGATAAAAAACGTGAGTTCCCGCGGACCGATTCCCGGGAAAAAAGGCGCGTACAAAAATTTGATTTGCGTAACGTATTGATTTATGGTCATGTGTGATGTGGTCAGGTCTATGCCTACATACGATTACGTACATGGCAAAGTCAAATAAACGGTGTACTCTTGAGCGTGACCTAGCCAATACGACTCGATATCAAAAGGAGTAAAATTATATTGTCTTATTTTGATACGACGATACATACCTACGGCCTGCCTGTGCCTAATCATAAGCAGGCTTATGGAAGCATCATACGCTGCACGTCTATCATGAGATGGCCGCGAAATCTTCGAATTTTTCACGCACTATCCGTCTCTTTCTTATTAGGACACTTTAGAACAAGAGGTAGAAAAATCGAGAGTATGTCGCGGCCGTCTCATGATAGACGACATAGAGAAGCAGGAGTCTGCGGCGCTACCACGAACTTCGAAAGTAGAAGTTCGTAATACATGCATCCCTGTCGCTCGAGTAAGGGAGTGCGATAGAGATGGAAATACCCGAACTTCGACTTTCGAAGTTCGTGGTAGCGCCGCTGCTGCTGGAAGTGAAGCGTCGTTGCAAAACGTTGATTTGAGAATTCGTTGTATCGACATCTAGATACAAATGCAAGACCCTCACTATTAACAGCGCGTTCTTGAGTTCTGGCGACCTTCCTCACCACAAGGTACACAACACAACACAACATACCTACTCATAACAACAGATCAAGTAGGTAGTGGTGTAAGTATTTTACGGCTGCACTGCAAGGTCTCCTGTATGCCAGAGGTACACATTCGCCTGTGCCGGCTACCTCTAATAATTAGCTAACCTATTATGAGATACAGTTTTTCTGTGTTACACAAGTATGATATTTTAATATGTGTTATTTAATTTATTTATCAACGAATAGGTACTCACAAAGCTTCAGTAGATGGCTTCAACTCGTCAGAAAAAACAATACGGTTATCGAATAGATCCGGCGCATTTTTCTTCTGTGCAAAACATTTCTCGATACAAATCTTAGTTTTCTCCATATTACCGTAGCAAGCGTGGTAAAATAGCACTAACTGTTGATTCGTAAGATCTTTTGGCACATATTTACTACTATCCAAAGTTAAAGTCCATTCCCGCAAATGATCGATATCTGCTTGAGAAAATTTGTCCATTAACGCTGTCGCCGCTTCGTAGTCATACTCCATTTTGAGCGACATAATTAATTAATAACACTGCACTAAAACGTACGTAAAAATCACGATCGAATAATCAAACACAAAACGAACAACCAACCACTAAAACCGTAATTTGACAACTGATTAGTGATTGCGAAAATTTCAAGGTTGTTCTACTGAACTGACGTGCGGCTAGTTGCCAGTTAATATATTTTTCTACTATTTACTACCAGTCTTGGTAGAAATCGTTTAAAAACCATCTCGATTATTTTAGTGACGTGACAGAGGGAGTTAGTTATTTTATTAACAAGTGGTTCTATTCTCTTTGTTAATCAGAAAACTGTATGAAAATGGATTCAGATACCTCGTAAGAACCATTTTACTTATTGTATATAATTGCATAAACAATCTTCACCTACGCATTGTGTTTAAAAGCGATATTTTGTTACAGCGAAATGAACCTCCTAATAATGACAAAGAAACATCGAGTATTTTTGTTTTGCAAGTTGTATTGGAGGACTTTAATAGTTATTTTAACACCTCTTCTCCTACTGCCGATTGCACTTATTGGCGAAGACCAAGTCCGTATAACTTGAGTAAATAACGATAGGTACAACACATAGAATATCCCATCGCCGATGCAAATCATTCATGCCGTTCGCACTTACTCTACGAGAAAGAGTTGAATATTACGTTTGAGATCAGTAGATTTACCCTGATATTAGATCAAAATAAACTGGGTACTACTAGCGACATCTTGTATTGAATATTAAAGATAAATCCAACTGATAGCGTGCTATAGCCGCCGCCAGACGAGCGAAGCCCACCGCGTGATTTCGGCCCGTCTGCACGGCAGCCGGCCAAACCAAGTTAACTTCGTAGGTACTAGATTTTCTTTGACGTTCCTCGGCCGGCCGCCGCACTCGGTCGTCTGGCGTAGGCTATAAACGAAATTGAACTAAAGCTGAATGCGGGATTTTTCTTTGTCATACGTGACCGACGGCACGCTCGACCGATGTCAGCGACCGACATCTGCGTAGGAGGAAATCAAGAATGAAGTACACTAAAAACCATGCAATTTGTCACACCACCAGACAGAGATCATTCAATTCATAGTAAGTTGCATAGTGACAAATTTCATGGTGTGGAATGGCGCTAAGTTGTGCTCAGAAAACTACGTATAAGTTTACATTGCACATCATTTTCAGGCGTATCCCTGTTTGTACGTATTCCTAGTGACGGGAGTGTATTGGCTAGCAGATGCGTTGCACCCTGCTGCTATATCGCTCATTCCACTGGGCTGCTACAGTGTCCTGGGCGGAGCGTACATTCAAGAGGTTATACCTACCTATACCCCTCTCTATCAAACTAGTAAAAATATGTAGCGTAAGAGCAACCAAACCCTATCTTCGTGCTCCTGACGGGAATGTACTGGATAGCGGGTGATCTGCCACTCACAGTTGCACCATCCCGCTACTAAAGCGTCATGGATGTATGGTACACTCAGAACTAAAAAAATGCCTCCTTTTTCTTGTGACACGACTAGCTGGTCAGACTTTTAAGTGTCATGTGTGGGTACACTCAGGAGTAGAAGGTACCCGTCTCTGTCTGCTGATGTGTGTAAGAGTGCAGACAGGCCTTATACTCCTTCGCATTCCTAGACAGGATATACCTGTCTCTACCTGTCCAGGACAAGTGTCAGAGCAAGTGAGCCTATTTATTTAGAAAATTGTAGAATGTAATAGATAAAACCCCTGTCTTTATCTAGCATTTAGTGTGAGAGCAGGCGAGCTCTATTTCTCCATGTACGAGTACCTATGAATTTAGGAGAAGGTAGAACTCTCTCTCTGACACATTAGAACGAGACATCTAGCATACCTACCGTTTCTCAGCTGAATACTAAAGCCACATCGACGAAACGCGCTTTGCGCATGTGAATCCTGTCATGAAGCATGCTGGCGCGACTCCCACATTAAAGGTGAGACGAAAGCTGTGCGAGTTAAGAGTCCGCCTCTTAACTCGCACGGCAGGCCTGCATGTAGTCCTCAAGGACACTCCATACTAAACATTCTGTGAGCTTGCTTGGCAGTCCTGCCGATTTCGCTCGTGTAGCGTCTCCTTATGGCAGCAACGGATGACTTCCAACTAATTATGTAAACAGGTCTACTCTTGCAGCGAAGTTCTGGACTGCCTGGGCATCATGATGTTAATGGCAGCCGTGGAACACAGTCTGGTCCACAAGAGACTGGCCCTGAAACTGCTCATTACTGTCGGGTGCTCTCACTACAGGTTACCACCTATTATCCTTCTAAGGATTTTTCTTGCTAGTCAATCTCTTAGGGTGAGGCCAGACGAGCGTAATTTGCGCGCTGTGAGTCGCGTAATTTCGATCCGCCCGTAGATGGGCAAACCGAAAGGTCCATCTACGGGCGGACCTAACATAAGTTTTAATTATATTTTATAAGTAATCAGAAATGAGGCTATCCGCAGCAGAACCTATAGCTCTCCGAATCGCTAAACTTAAGTGGCAGTGGGCGGGGCACATTGCACGTCGAACCGATGGGCGTTGGGGCGGAAAGGTCCTCGAGTGGCGACCACGTACCGGAAGGCGCGGCGTGGGTAGATCCCCACAAGGTGGCTAAAGGAGGAGGGCGGGAGGGAGTCCGCTGGATGCGGGTGGCGCCAGACCGGTCATTGTAGCACTCTTTGGGGGAGTCCAGCCCCCCTATTCTGTAACTTGTTTTAAGCTCACCTCAACGCTCACCCACAAATATATTTTGACACCGCGATGTGTAGTAACTAAGCGTAGGTAGAGGTCTAGTTTCGCGACGGGTGAGCAGCGGGGTGAGCCGCGTTAGCGCTTAGCGAATAGCAGCCCAGCAGTGGACGTCTTTCGGCTGATATGATGAATCATCAAAGTAATGTATTTTCCTTGTGTGTTTTATCTTAGCTACTAAATTTATATTTAAGAGTCCGCAGTAAGCTCGATTCTCCATACAAATGTAGTTACGCTCTCTTTTCAAAACTATGTGTTAGATTGTAACGAAACTTTGCATGTACAATGACATGAGGTATATCCAGGTCTGTAATTAGTTTATGTAGCTTCAGATACCATAGTAAAAAAATACAGCGAATTTAAGTTTTTCATACAAAACTTATTTTTGCTGTATTTTGTTTGTTTTATAAACTGGAACCATATAAACTAATTACAGACATAGATATACCTCATGTCAATGTATATGCAAAGTTTCGTCAAAACCCAACACGTAGTTTTAAAATGAGAACGAAGTCCGCTTGTATGGGAAGGTGAAATTCGGTCTAGCGTACTGCGGACTCTTAAATAGGTATCTTTGGCAGGTTAAGTTTGGTACTGTTCTCCAGTGCAATGTTCCTGTCGATGTGGATGCCCAACACCGTGGCCTGTGGACTGTTGATGCCACTGGTCAAGGCTCTGCTGCAGGAACTCGAGAAGGTTAAGGAAGGAAGCATTAAGTAACCATCTCTGTGGCACATATCTGCGATAACACGACGAGCACAACATGAGTGTCCCGCTGCCACATGGCATGGCGCCGCCCCGCTAGCGTTTTACTATAGAGTTCTAAACGAGTCCCTTTTTAGGGTTCCGTAGTCAACAAGGTACCCTTATAGTTTCGCCATGTCCGTCTGGCCGTCTGTCGGTTCATCCGTCTTCGGCTTAGCTCGGTAACCATACTAGAACTACCTACTAGAAAACTGTAATTCGGCATGGGTATATAATATAAATCAATCACGGCGACAAAACAGAAGAAGAAAATCTTGAAAATCCTTTTAAAATGAGAAACCTCAATATGTGCTCAGATGTTACATGAAAGGACTATTACTATCCATACTAATATCCATACTAATATTATAAATGCGAAAGTGTGTCTGTCTGTCTGTCTGTCTGTTACCTCTTAACGCTTAAACCGCTGAACCGATTGAGATGAAATTTGGTATGGAGATATTTTGAATCCCGGGGAAGGTCATAGGATAGTTTGTATCCCGGAAATCAACCCCCAATATATAAACGAGTTCCAGGCGGACGGAGTCGCGTTCAGAAGCTAGTATTATAAATGCGAAGGTGTGTCTGTCTGTCTGTTACGTCTTCACGCTTAAACCGCTAAACCGATTTTGTAAAATTTTTGAGTTTCTGGCTACGGAACCCTCACCAAAAATATTGTTGTTTCAGATGGGAATAGTGGATTTATACCAAACTATTGATAAAACCGAGCAAAAGTCTCATAAGCATGAAATGAGGTAAAATGTACCTAAATATTTAATAAAAAATAAAAAACTACGTGTGTGTATTATAAATAAACAACCTACCCGCGTGGGTCCACCCGCGTATTACGTGTGTAAAAACTATGCCCATTCTATGCACTGTTGAAAGATTTTTAGAAATCGTATGATTATTTCTGGAGATTACCCCCTTCATACATAAAGATTTGGAAAATTCAACCCTCACAAACATTCCCTCTTTTTGAAGAAGCGAGGCGAACCAAGTTCTCCATTTCAGCTTGGGCAAAAATTATTTCGTATGTCTGTCCGGCGGTTCTCTCCTACAGGTCGTCTTTCTCAACCGAGTCTTGTGAAAGTTTTTCGAAATATAAAAATATATTTTTTATTTGTTCCAGTAAGCCAAAGCCAACCGATTTCACCGTGTTTTACTTTCTGGGGATCGCGTATTCTTGTTCAATAGGTAAGCATAATAAGTTTTAAGCCCGTTTTTAGGGTTCAACTAGGATCACTTAAAGTTTCGACGTGTCCCTCTGTCCGTCCGTCCGTCTGCGGCTTAACACAGTAACCCTTACTACTGAAAAGCTGAACAAAATAGTACAATCAAATAAAAATTAAAAAACTTGTTACCTCGCTTCCCCTACTTGTAAAGTGGGCATGTATTTTTTCTCGGTAATTCCATGGTGTGGGTTAGCGTTGTATAGCTTGTTCAAAAATATTATGGGTTTTGGTTCCGAAGGCGACCGCAAGCCGAAGCTGCGGAGCGGAGCACGGGCGACCGTGCTTTGTCACGCGAGAGCGAAAGGGCTGCTCTCCCCGCAGCGCCGGAGCTAAGGCGGAGTCCTGTTCCTATCCAAAAAAGTTCTTTGTAAAAAAAAACCATAATGAGCATGAAATATTATACAGATTGATCATTATAGCCTTTTTTTATATATAAATGGAATTTATTAACATTGATGATTGTAATTGATGAAATTATGCAAATAGTTTTTATTCATTTTGATTTTATGCAATTTAACCACTTATACAACCTGAAATTATGCAATTCGTTGTTATATGAAACCTTACACACCCGTGCAGTCGAATTTTCCATAAACAGACAACTATTCAAAAATATCTATACACAGTCTTTATTGTTACTGACATAAGACGCATGTTTAGATATTTTTGAAATGTCTGTGTAGATATTAGAGAACTCGACTGTACTACAATAATACTTAAACAAAAACCATTACTATTTGAACCTTCATGCTCATTTATGCAGATAAGGTGGATTTGATATAAATATTCATGAAAAAAAAGTGTCAACCTACTCGTATCTTGTCCGTTATCGTTTTTTGTCCTCCCCGCCTAATAAAATGACTACCGTCATCCCATGGTCAGACCCCCCCATTTTGAATTGACACGTAATATATGGACAGCCCCCTAGCTGATGTCTATCGACATCATCGTAATAAGCCAACAAGAAAGATAACTTCTAGGAAATGGTCATAAATAATAATGTTTTATTATGCAGCACTAGATCTGATGTAGATCATAGTCATAGTCATAGTCATTTTTATTCAGAGATAGAATTTTACATTATACATTACAATTTTGTAAATAACAATTAAAAATTAAAGTATTACAACTATCTAACATAATAACATTAATAACAAATTTAACTATAGTTGGCTTATAATAAAATATAATAACTAATAATAATTCCTAAGTATATGTCCATTAATCTAAATTAATTATTCGTTACTATTATACATAGTGATCATCTAGTGATGAGTGGGCTAGTGCCCATTAAAAAGAAAATTTATTTTTTTAACAATCGAGCAGAGCGAACGAAGTTCCATGCTCAGCTTGGGTTGAAAATTGTTTGTATGTTCGGATGCAGGTCGCATTTCTCAATAGATTCCGGTGAAATTTTGTGAGCAGCTTCAAATATAGAGTCCGCAGTAAGCTCGGCCTAATTTCACCTTCGCATACAAACGTAGTTACGCTCTCATTTTAAAACTACGTGTTCGATTGTAACGAAACTTTGCATATACAATGACATGAGGTATATATCTATGTCTGTAATTAGTTGATATTATTTGATTGGTACTATATCGATTGACATATACTTCTTTGACATTGTGATTTGATTATACACAGAAATAACATGACAGATTTTTTGTATACGAATTGTATTTGAAATTACGTTTTATTTTATATTCATTTAATTTGAATTGTAGGTATATACATTTATTGTATATACCTTATCATATATATAATTTTCATTATCATTGCATTCCTCGACGATCGCTGTACGATAAGTAATATAATTTAAGTCAAATGTTCTGTATCATGTGAAAATTGTACAACGAAATGAAATAAACTAAACTAAACGAAATACTGCAAAAACAAGTTTTGTATGAAAAACTTAAAATCGCTGTACGTATTTTACTATGGTATCTGAAGCTACATAAACTAATAACAAACATTAATATACCTCATGTCATTGTACATGCAAAGTTTCGTTACAATCCGACACGTAGTTTTAAAATGAGAGCGTAAATTAAGTTTGTATGGAGTAGTGTACTGTAGAGTACTTAATAAATATAGTTAACTTGTCTTGTTTAGGAGGCATGGCGACACTTCACGGGAGCCAGGCAAACCAAATATTCAAAGAATACAGCGAATTGTAAGTACCTACCGACAGAGCGTCCGTCCATGCAATTGCAACCTCGAAAATGATGCCGAGAGAATTGAGGACAAAATAAGGATATACCTACATATTATACCTACGCTAAAGTTAAGCGTTTTAATAAGCACAACAATTATACATTTATCATTGGCGATTTGTTAAAGACAATTTCAAGCAAATGATGCCAATTTAAGTATACCAAGTATTATAAATAATCTTGCCATTATCGCGCAGTGTCTAATGAATATCATTGCATAAGTAGGTACTTATTTTTTCTTGTAATATTAATTTTCACAATAAGCCGCAACATGATAAAAACATCAAAACGTGGCATAGTTCGACCATAAACATAGACAGGAAAACTTTTCTTATATAATTGACTATAAATCGTTTTCGCGTGTGAGATAGTACCTATGAATGTCGGTCTGCACGACTATCATGTGACGGCCGCGACATACCTACCTACTCTCGATTTTTCTCGCACTATACCTCTTGTTCTAAGTGTTCTAATAATAAGAGAGAGACGGATAGTGCGAGAAAAATTGAGAGAGCTCGCGCGCCGTCTTGTGATAGCCGTGCCGTATCGTGTATGTCTCTTAGCTGTATCTAGAAGGACCGCGAATGCGAACCGTAACTACATTATACTTAGAGTTTTTTCCCTTGCAGGCTGTTCCCTAAACTGGGTAAGATCATATTCCCCCAGTACATGCTGCTGACGCTACCGGGAGTGCTGGTGACTGAGACACTGCTCTACATCTGGATGAACTCTTTCTTCTTGAATGTATTCAAGTGAGATCTAAACTTTCTTTTCAAAAAATATCCACTTCATACAAACACAGCTGTGGGCGTAGCATAGTTGCCATTTTATCACTTATCGTTGTGGCTAAGACATCCATAACGTTCTCAAAAGTATGCGAGTCCGAGAGTAACGGATGCCTCATCCACAACGGCATAAGGGGACGCTGAACGGGCCGATATCGGCGGGACTGCATGCAGGCGACCGCGTGATTCGGCCTGTGTGGATGCGAGTCGGAAGCAAAAACAAGGTCACTCCATACCAGCACGTCTAGCACACGACGGCCGCGACATACTCTCGATTTTTATCGCACTACACCTCTTGTTCTAAGTGTTCTAATAAGAAAGAGACGGATAGTGCGAGAAAAATCGAGAGAGCTCGCGCGCCGTCGCGTGCTAGCCGTGCAGGTTTTCTGTGATCTTGCTGGGTATAGTCCTGCCGAGTTTGCCCGTGTAGCGTCTATAGATACTGATAGTAACGATCACGATCCTCAGCCTTGAAGGAACTTAGTGGAGAGAACTTATTAGCTATTCTGATTGTGTGGGTTGGGTGAAAATATTAACGCGCATCTTCTTCACAGGTCCAGCAACGTGGCGATACCCACCGGCCTAACAGAGGAAGAAGCCCGCTACATCAAGACACTGCTGGTCAACCAGTACGATCAGTTCGGGAAGATTAGGTTTCACGATTATGTGAGTAGGTATTCTACATTCAGTTGGTTCAATTGCGTCCAACGTTCATCAAATAGGCACTCCCCGAGTCCAGGC
Source organism: Epinotia bilunana (assembly GCA_947049275.1). Lineage (NCBI taxonomy): Eukaryota > Metazoa > Arthropoda > Insecta > Lepidoptera > Tortricidae > Epinotia > Epinotia bilunana. Next base: position 2,724,041 of record OX346271.1, on the reverse strand, counting down.
GCTTCGCCCTGCTTCACTTGGTGATCGTAGGAACTTTTGTGGTACTTCAATGGTAGGCCTGGCCCTGCAAGCCTCTCCTCGTGTCCTATTAACTCTGTTATAAATGCGCAAGTGTGTTTCTCTGTTACCTTATCACGCTGAGACCGCTGAATTGATTTAGATTAAATTTAGTATAGAGATAGTTTAAGTCCCGGGAGGACATAGAATAGTTTTTATCCGGGATACCACCCCTAAGGTGGTGAAATGGGGGGTGGAAGTTTGTAAGGAGCTACGATATAAACGAGTTCCACGTGGCTGGAGTCGCGGGCAGAAGCTATAGTTCACAATATTCGCAGCTAACCACCATATCTGGTGGCCGTCTCACCATCCACCCTATGACCCCCTTGATAGTTTGCAGCTCAGCCCAAACCGCCAATAACTAGCCACCCTGCAATAACTGGCCCCCTCAATTTAGGATGAGGTGGCCAGTTATTGTAGGGTGGCCAGTAATTAACACCTTAGGAATGGTAACAATGAATTCTATTATAGGTGAATAGAGTTAATTTTTAGTATGAGGTGGCAATTATTGAACGGTGGCCAGTTATTGGCGATTTACTCTACCTACTGTTTGCCTACCTATGAGTAATTATGAAATTCCATGCACTGCTAGTAACAGGCGTCCTCCCTATATACAACGTGTAACAAAAATAACGCAAAACCCTTTTAAGGGCATTTAACAGGTATCGTGTTCTGATAGGAAAAACTAAGAGATTTTTTCCGCGTAACTTAAGGTTGTGTTAAATAGGTTGTGGCAGCAGCAGTACTGCTGACAATGGCCCTGCAAGTGGCCACAAGTTCCTCGAGAATCGACAGTGGACCGCTCAGCAAAGTTGCTAATATGTAAATATTCGTTTACTACTTACCTCAAATCTCCTATGATGAAGACGTTTTTCTATAGAATACACACAGGTATACCTGGATGGGGCTAAGACGGATCTGGTTTCTTTGTGATTTTCAAAAAAACACACTGATTTCAGAGATTTTGAAAACCCACCGTGCCAAACCTTTTTGACTAGTGTTGCCGTTTTAGACTCGTGAAATAGTAACTTAATTGTAGTTTCGTTACGTCGTGTGGCCCAGTGCCCACAGGAGACTAGGTGGGGTTGGTGTTCCTTGATACCAGTGAAAAAAAACTCCAATCACACAAAGCAACCTTATCTTGGCTCTGTAGGAAAACTCCACCTTTACCTTAGCTCTATCCAAGGGTACAGCCAGGATTTATGAAGGGAATTAGGAAAAGACTCTTTATCTTCTCTCTTTCTCTTTATCTGTCTTTTCGGGTCGGGAGCGCTTCGACCGTCCGCTTGTCCAAGCTTCTCCTGCTAGGGAGGGGCAGTTGCCCCTTCTGCCAACATCTGGCTTCGACCTAGGCTCCATCTCGAAACGCCGTAGCCTTTGATATTATTTGCTGATGCGATTACCTTTTGCACGCGCTGTTGGACGAACTTCGTACTTCAGAAATTAACCAGTTATATTACCTTATTTCCAGGCATATCAGAGTATCGGCTCCATCCGTCTTTGTTGTGTTACTCCTGTTTGTTATCCCATCAGATTTGGAGTTCCTGAACTTTTTCAAGAAACGTAATAGTAAGTAAAGCAATGAGCTTGTGATCTTTACTTTTACACGTGGCAACGCTGCAGTCGATGCTTTTAAAACGTCCTATTTTATCTAGGTGCATCACGCTCCCCTTTGCCAAAGACGTCCAGCAAAGCTTGCCTCAACTGGACAATTCTACGAGACAACGTGATGTGGAGCGTTCTCTTCACAATCGGTTAGATTTACTTTCATACCATTTTTCACTTTTCTATTTCAACACAAAACATCTCCATTTTGAACATACCTACCGCTACACGGGCCGGTATCGGCAGGACTGCATACACGCCGCCACGTGATTCGGCCCGTGTGGATACGTGTCGGAAGCACGGCGGCCAGCCAAATCAAGGTCAATCAATACTAGATTTTCTGTGACCTTGATTGGCAGTCCTGCCGATTTCGCTCAGCTAGCGTCTCCTTATGTTGATAGATAAACGTCCCCTCTGTACCTACTTGTCCCATTGTGGTAACTTCGCTCTTAATTTATAAGTGCTATATATGAAGGGAACAACAGGGTGTCTTATATTGGAATGGAAGAATTTTAATCGCTGGCCAAAAATACTGACTTGCATTGCACATCAAAATTTTACAATTGCACATTAAAACCGAATTTTGATGAACGATTAGTATTTTAGGTGTGCAAAATGCAAATCAGTATTTTTTAGGTGGAATGATCCTATTCATTAAGGAGATTAGAGTAGCTACTACCCCAAAGAGAATTTAAATATCACGACAGAGAATACTCGTATGCTCCAGCAATAACAGTTAGCGAACCCTAACAACATTTTTCCAAACGCAAGGAGGCAGCTGCATGGCCTTCGACGCCCTGAAACAATCCGGAATGACAGCTGAATTCGGGAAGTTCCTACAGCTGATGCAAAACTGGCCTGCTCCTATATTGGCGCTGGTGGTCATCCTGTTCTGCAAGCTGCTTACGGAATTCGCTAGTAACTCCTGTGTGGTGTATGCTTTGCTGCCAGAAATTGCTGCGCTGGTTAGTTTAGCGAATTACAAATACAAGTACTCCTTATTGCACACCTCACACATATATAGCAGGTAAAAAAGAATACACAGAGATACAGGGAGACAGAGGTAAAACAACAAGCGGTCTTATCGCAAAAGAGCAACCTCTTCCAGACAATTACGAAGCTAGCCTTTCGTGGTTCGACTTGGCGATAACGGAAATATAAGTATCAAAATACAGCTTAGATGCCGAGAGGATGCCTTGAGGCCTTCTGAAGGAATTCGACAAGTTGCTTCAATAGGTCCAACTGGTTGAGTCCCATATGGATTCCATTTCACGAAGAGCCTACTTCAAATTACAAGATAAATTTTTACAAATCTCTATGTGAACGACATCCCGCCGCTTGCCGCCCACATCTTGCTCGGAGTCGGAGTTGGATCCATGTCTGCCGGCGCGGGCGCCGGGCGCTGGGAGCCGGTCCGCTACCGCGCCGCCTCGCGCGTCTCGCCTGCCCAGCGGCGTAGGGATGGGGAAGTAGGTAGTGCGCTAGTGATGCGCCACATACATATTTCAGACCGCGCTACTGTGTCTTTACTTCAGTTCCGTTCACGGCTGATAGAATACGACGATTACTTGATCCGAACCAGTTCCGTACAAGTAATTTAAAATCCTTGTATGGAACCAGTCCTGAAACTCCGGTTCTGTAAACGGCCGAAGGGGTGCGGCGCGCGGTATATAAATAGTGCACGGAACCACACACCGCACCGCACTTGAATTTATCTTCGAGCCGAGGTACTTACACTCAACGAGAAAACCATCGCTGCTCTCACCGCGGCGCGATGCGGTGGCAATCTGAAGACCGCCTATATTAAGGTTGAATATTAATTTCTGATGTATAGGTATGAAGTTATTTTCAGAGCATCAAAGCACAAATGCACCCGCACTACCTGATGCTCGCTGCGACCCTGGCCAGCTCGATGGCCGCCCATCTGGTGCCTTCAACACCGTGCCTGGCAATGGTTGGCCAGTACGTCCACATTTCCCCGTGGAGAATGGTAACTAACCGTCCACTTCTGAGCTCCTGGTGATCATTCTTCAAATACAACTTACTTACTTTAACATCGCACGACTACCAAGTTACAATTTTAGAACACTGAATTGGCAATATTGAGTCGCTTGACCAAAAACGAATGACCTGGATTGCCCTGATCCTTCCGAAGCCGCAAGGGTTCATGGCTACATATACAGTATAGGCATGCTATGATTGTTTGCCATTGTCTTAGTATAAAAATCATCCACGCTGCATCTGCTATTCAGGTTCTTGTAAAGAATTACAATTCCCTCTGTAGACATAGACTGACTGAGACTTACTTACTCCGTTGGCTAAGTGGATCTTCATACCTACTAAACGATGTCCTCCCAGGTTTCCGTGCAGAGTACGCAGAAGTAAAGTTATTCTAATTAATTGCTTGGTTCCTCCAGATGTCTGCTGGCGTCGGGCCGACGACCATCGCCGTGGTGGTCACCTGGTTCACGGTGACCCTCTGGTCCAAGGTCATCATACTGGAGTAGATGTCGATTAAATAAAGCATATTTGTACATCTGGCAAAGATCCGACTTCATATTCGTTGTTTACGTTTGTCTAAATAAATTCAAATTGAAACATTTATTCGTGACAAACAAAAATAAACAGAACGAATAAAAATCAATAAACCACTAAGTTTTGTCACGAAGTGGACCGAGCTCAGCATGTTGCTAGCTTTGCAGCCAGCGCTGGGCTGTTATTCACTACGCGGTAATGCGGCTCACTCCGCCGGTCGCCCGTCACGAAACTAGACCGGGGGCCGTAGACAAGGTTACAATCGACAAGCGCTAACGCCAATAGTAAATAATAAAATGTAGGGGAATGACAGATGCCGACGAAACACTTTCGTTAACATCTGTCATTCCCATACATTTTATTATTTTTCTAATGGCGTTAGCGCTTGTCAATTGTAACCTTGTCTAGGCCCCCTGTACCTACGCTTAGTTACTAGGCTTCGCGGTCTCAAGATATATTTGTGGTTGAGCGTTGAGGTGAGCTTAAAACAAGTTATAGAACAGGGCTGGTCTTCCGCTGGTCCATTCGGTGAAGGCACGGTAGGCGGAACGACACTTGCACTAAATGAAAAAAGCCAGTGACAGTAACATATACCTATCTAAACACAGAAGAAAATCAAAAAACTTAACTACTATTTAACTGCCATACAAGCGAACACACAATAACTAAATAAAATAATTAAATAAATAGTTAAAAAGTATTTCCCTGTGTGTGTCGGGGTTAGAATAGCACCAACCCCTTTCTTCCTGTGGGTGTCGTAAGAGTCGACTAAGGAAACAGGGTTGAAGTGTGTTGCGGGCGATGGGCTAGCAACCTGTCACTGCGATGTCAACCATATAAGTTCTGGTATCATAACCAAATCAACGTGGTGGGATGGGGGAACACATGTTCCGAACCATACAGGTTGGAGTGCGGGGTGAGGCAGGGGGGGAACACCTCACCCAAGCTATTTAACCTCTATGTCAACACATTGATTGAGGAGCTAAGCAGTACCCATGTCGGCTGCCATATTGATGACGTGTGCCTTAATAACATAAGCTACGCGGACGACATGGCGCTGCTTAGCGCCTCACCATGTGGCCTGAAAAAACTGTTAAGCATATGCCAAAATTTCGCGCACAGTCATGGAGTGCTATACAATGTAAAAAAAAGAGAATGCATTGTCTTCCAGGTTAAGGGAAAAGAATTACCACCTGTGCCACCTATCCGTTTATATGGCACGCCGCTAAATAGGGTTAGCACATTTAAATATCTCGGTCATGTAATAACCTCGACTTGAAAGACGATGCGGACATCGTACGAGAACTCTCTTGTGCGTCAGAGCGAACATGGTGGCTCGCAGGTATGCTCGTTGCTCCGCAGAGGTTAAGTTAACGCTCTTTAGAGCCTTCTGTACCACCTTCTACACGAGCAGCCTGTGCGTCGACTATACGCAGAAGCAGTACAACGCCCTTCGTGTACAGTACAACAATGCTTTCAGGGTGCTGATGGTGCTGCCCCGTTCCTGTGGTGCGTCGGGGATGTTTGCCGAAGCGAGGGTGGACTGTTTTTACACCATAATGCGGAAACGGTGCACATCTCTGGCGCACAGGGTGCGGGATAGCGCTAACGGCATCCTGAGGGCATTGTCGGATAGGTTTGATTGCCAGTATCTGAACCACTGCCACATGATTCATGTACTGGCAAACAAACCTGGCAGACCAATGTACAATCTCTACATATAATAAATGTGAAAGTTCGTTGAGGTTGTCGATCTTTTATACCCACATCTATGCTAAAAGTGGTACTGGACACAACACAAAGTAACACAAATACAAGTTTCATGTGCTCTGCCTACCCCTTTTAGGGATAAAGGCGTGAATGTATGTATGTATGTAAAAAGTATTTATTCTTAGGTACTAGTATCTACCTATCTCACTTGAATACTTTCAAGAAGTAGGAGTTCATCCAGATGTACGTAGAGCGTATCTCAGTCACCACTCACCAGCACTCCCGGCAGAAAAATGTAACTGATGCAAAATAATAATATCCTAAAATTATTTGTAAGGAAGCTGCGTAGTTTTCAAGGTCTTATAGAAGTGGTGAGCTAGACTGGTAGAGAAAACTTACGGCATTAAATCCACGTTTTGTGCGATAAGTCTTCTTATGTGCAATAATGATAAAATAAATAAATAAAATCTATTTAAATACAAAGTGCACCAAAACGTAGGTAGAGTCTGGCTAGCTTGAGTTTTTTTGTCAAATAATTTACTGACAATATGAACTAATTTGTGGGGGCCATTCAGAAGGCTGGCAGCATTGCCACGTTGTATGGCAATACTGATCCTCTGGGCGAGGTAAAAGCCAGCCTTCTGGTCACGTAAACACTCGACCAAGCGCTTGCAACTTCCATTGAAGATTCGGTGCGAACCTGGTTCCCAGGGGCAGAGGGTCTCTACGCCGAACGGCTCAAATATGAAGCCACTATCGATGGCTCCATACTTGCGCCGTTTGAGACCCTCGGCTGAGTCAGCAGCGGAACCAGCCCTGCAGGAAGTCCCCGGAAGATGTCACGATTCTAGGGAGTCGACGCACGTGGCATCCCACGCTAGGGGTCAACCCATCTTTCAGGGAATGAGCGTCATTACGTCGGGCCTTCTTCATGTTAAACCGGTAGGTTCAGGGAGTGCAGGGACACGGCGCTAACGAAGGCCCGTCGGATGATATCGTTAAGGTTGGCATGACGCGGAATGCGTCCCGCTCTCTTGCAGCATGACAGCACGAGAGACCATGGCGGGCGCGACGATCGACAGTGTCTCTGCAGTGGCAGCGATGAGGGGCGGCGCACTTCGCTCCCAGGCGGAGAGATATCTACGGAGAGCCTGAGAGTATTGTTGTCCAATGATGTGCCTAGGTTTTTAGAGGGTACAGCATGCAGCCACGTACCAGATTCCCACTCCGCAACCGCAAGGAAATTAATGAAAAAGAATAAAAAGAAAGAAAAAAGAATGCCTGACTTGGCTCTACGTAATATCTCACAACTGTTTACGGTGGCAGAGTTTCGAGACTTGGCTTATTTTTTAGATGGATTTAAAACTTCCTTCTGCTTGATGAGTTGCATTCTGTGAATAGAAGAAATGATGATGAAATAAGAATTGTTCAAGTATCATTATTAGTTACAGCAACACGAGTGGAGGAATGAGGCGGGCTTAAGGCACTCTAAGCTCTTCATAGAAGGAGTGGACTCGGGCTGGACTAACAAGCTCTGGAAATCCAGCAGGAAGCAACTCAGAATCATATCTGGGGTGTTCACAGGTCACTTCGGAGTCAAGGATCTCTTGGCCAAGATGGGACTGTCGGACAGCTTAGTCTGTAGAATGTGTGGCGAGGAGGATGAGACCATGGAACACTTACTGTGTGAATGTCATGCCCTTGCCAGACAAAGAATGAATTACTTTGGTAGCGACTATCCGCAACCAAGGGAGTTCAAGGTGCTCCCGCTGAGCTGCATCATCCGCTTTGTGGAAACGATGGAGCGAGCTTGGGAGTAGGCATAAAGGAGAGGGCAAATGCACAAAAGATCCCGCTGGGTCGAAGTGCATCCGAAAGGGCCCTCATCTAGATAAGATAAGATAAGATAAGATCATTATTAGTTTGTTGCAACAATCTGTAATTTTAAATTTACCGCTCTTTCATTTACAAGACTAGACCTCCGTGGAAACCAGAGCTATAGTAATAACCACGAAAATCGAATCTTGAAGTTCGTATATCTCCGTCTCTATCGCACTTACCTTTTATGGTACTCGAGCGACAGAGACAGAGATATACGAACTACGAGATTCGATTTTCGTGGTAGCGCCACAGGCCTAAATTGTAAATAGCGATATCGGCGCCATAAATAGATTGCGGGCGCTTTGAAGCGCTCTATACACCGTTCAAAAAGGCACGCTCGTCGAACGTTTCATAGACAACCGATATCTAATTCTAATCTATTCTCGGTTAAGTCCCGCTTCCTTCATTGACTTTATTTTGTCGGAGTCACTGCAAAGAGGACTTACTTTGCAATTCGCTGTATTCTTTGAATATTTGTTTTTTCTAGCTCCTGTGAAGTGTCGACATGCCTCCTAAACAAGAGCAGGTAAGTTTTAAACCGTTTTGTCCTCTCCGCCCACCATATAAGAAAATTTTATTACGTATGATATTTTGATATTAGAATCAACTATAATAGGAAATTCAGTAGTTGATTTTGCTGAAATGATATCGAAGGTCATTATAAAACCACCAAGGAAAAGAACTTCTAGAAAATGTTTTTTTTTAAGTGTATACACTTCTAACAAGGAATCCGTTCAGATATCCACCTTCAGTCTAAGCACAAAGGTTCAAACAGTATTAATTGTATTGTATTATTATAGTAGTCATTGTTCTCCATTCCAATAATTTAAAACAAGCAAAGTTTCGTGGCTACTTACCTACTAGTCCTTATAGAAGAGAAGATTATTTGTTACGCAGTATTTTGCTACCTACTAGGGGAGAGTGAGGCAAGATGGTGTAGTTAAAGGTTCAAGTCTAATAAAACTAAAAATACTTACTATTGTTTTTAAGGTGTTTACTCGTATTTTATTTTATTAGCTATATCTGGTAACCAGTCATTCAAAATCAATGCCTATTAGGAACTCTATAGTTTGATAACTAAATTTAAAAATCACGAAATCCCGAAATGGTACCATCTCTCCATCTTTCCCCGTAGATAGGGAAAGAGGACCCCCTCTTACCCTACCCATATGGGATAAGATCCCTTTGGGGTATGATGTGGTACTGAGACATGGTGCATATTTTAAGAATTTTACAAAAAGCCACAGGCGAAAATCTACCTGTCAACTTATTGCTACTTGACGTCGATTTAGCTTTAGTAACCCTAGTCTTTTTGTATCGTTTTACCCAAGACCCTACATTGCCCCCGCGTACCTTATTAAAAAATAACATGTCGTATTTGACACCAGACAAGTCCTTATCTGTTGGCGTGATAGTTGATCCATAGGAATAAATGAACACCAAAACTGTGCTGGTTATATTAAGGCAACCAACGCGAACCAAATGCAACGCAAAAATATTTAAAAGATTGTGGCAAAAACCTGTCTTTTGAAATTAAAATAGTTATTTGTGTCACAAGGGAGCAAAATAGTATATTTACGGCGAGGGCGTTGTATTGAATCCTGAACGTAGCGAGGGATCCTACAATAGAATCCTGAGAGCAGCGAGGGATCCTACAATAGAATCCTGAGAGTAGCGAGGGATTCTAACGTAGGATCCTTAGCGTAGTGAGGGATACAAGTTTTAACGCCCGAGACGAAAATAATTTTGCTACAGAGTGACACATATTATTTTTCACACCGAGTATGAAGAATTTAAAAAAAGATACTGTTAAAGTAAGTTAGTTTTTACAATTTTTCTTAATTTTTATTACTAGCTTTTAAATATTACACTGTTGCACTCCGGGAGTGCCAGCAGAAGTGAAAACTTGCGAATTGCTGTAATATTTAGTATTTAAAAAAACCTCCCCCTCTAAAGCCCCCCCTACCCTCTCCCGCCCCCTCCCTTGAGATTCTTCTGGAATAGCGAGCGTCCATAGGCTAAGGTGTCTACTTAACATCAGGCTATTAGTACGCTTGTTTGCCACCGCTGTAGTATAGAATAAACACTTGAAATATGTTCGTTTTGAATCGATTACGATGAAATTACAATCGATAATTTTATTAAAATCTGTTTTCAATTGGCACATTGCGTAAATGCTACATGCCAATGTATAAATTAAAAAAGTAGCTTGAACAGAAAAGTAGCGTTTTGATCCCTCTCGTCGTGGAGCAAAACTTACTTTTCTGAATGAAAGGTGTGAAAAAATAATTACTGGTTTGTCCAGCCGGTCACTGTGCGAACTGATTAATTAACATCATGAAGCATCATCAGGCACTAGCGGGATTCTGATTATTCAGTTGTGTCGCCATTATAAGGCCGCTATCCAGTCTTACCCGTAACCCCGCCTTGCCCCACTCTCCCCTACTTAATTTTAACTTCTAGTACTGGAAAGTAACAAGTAGCGGTATTTTCCTATAAGAAAATAAGTATTCAAATTTCAGGCCCTTGAAAGGTGCAAGGTGCAAAATATCCTTTCGTTCGTGACTGGGCGTTCTGTACGTCGAGGCAAAAAAAAATACAGTAGTTGATCGCAGTGAAATAAATAATTCTTACATTAACATAACTCACGAAAATTCTTAGGAACTTCAATCACACTTCAACTCATTTTTTTTTTAAATCAACTAGGTATTGATAGCACATGCAAATCGTAAGCTACAAGGTCGACATAATAAGTACCAGTCAGCAACAAAAGTAGCTAGGCGGGTCAAGTGCTCAAAATGACCTACACACGACACTAATGTCAAGAGGATAAGGACTGTCTAGATCAGTTTGAGCTTGTTATTTTGCGTAGCTACTTCTGCTGCTGGCTGTACCTAATAATGGTTTGTGTGTTGATTTAACCCCCCATTCTTTAAGCTAACTTAGTTCCATGAGGGTTGCCGGATACTATGAGAAGTACCTTTTTTATCGTTTTATCGTTTTATAAAGGGGACCCTATCTGTAGCAGTCCTATCATAAATATACAAAATACCCATTTATAATGATTTATTTAGACAGTGATTACTTAATTACTTGTTGACTCAGGCTACGGTCATCTACTCGTATGTGTTGATTGAGCGTGTTGGTTCTCTACCGTTTACTTATAGAGGAACCTATCTATTTTAGCCTCTAGCTGTAGGTGTAGGATTAGTCCACTGCCGGACATAGGCCTCCCCAAGAGTGCCAAAGTGACCGGTCCATGCGCGACCCGCATCCAGCGGACTCCTGTGACCTTCACCAGGTCATCAGACCGATGCGGGGATCAGGCGAAACCAAAAATTATTTAAATGATTGGTCAAGACAAGGCCTGAGCCTGAGTTGACGTACAATACTAGTTTTATTTTTTTGCCATTTGGTTTTGTTTTTTCTTGCTCCTTATTTTAATGTGATCTTGTTTAAATTGTCATGTGTTAAATTGAAACTTTTGGTTTTACTTTTATTTTTAGTTTAATTTTTATTTTCAGTCCTTTGTGTGTTACGTACCAGTATCCTCACTGGAAGACCAGCGCTGGCTGCAAAGCCTGTGCATCATGCTGAGTTGGGCCCAGTTCGTGACACGGCACAGATTTTGTTTCTTTCGCCTTTGTTCTGTAAATCTGTGTGTTGTGTCACGAATAAATGTTTGATTCTTGACTCTTAAATCAAAGTTCAGTTATACGTGGTCATCAGAGCAAGTTATACCTAGGGGTCGCCGACATCGGATATAGCAAGATATGTTATAATCATGTCCACGTGTTTTTCCAGGGCAAGACGCCATACCAGGGCAAAAGACGTTGCTTCGGCGAGTACAGGTGCCCCAAATGTAGTCGCATGTGGATGTCGGCGAACTCCTGGGCCAACTACGGCCAGGAGTGTACCACGTGCCTTATCAACGTGTTTCCCCATAAACAGGTACCTAAATAAGTTTACAGCAGTAGCTCATTCCACAACCGGAGCGTTCGACAAAAAGGACGCGAGAAATTCTTCTCAATCCGCGACCATTTTGGTTTGGTGGTGGTTGGTGTTTTTTTTTTGGTCGATTCATTTTTTCGAAAGGTTTTTTAAAAGTCAGTCCCCAGAGTTCGACAGCTCACAGAGGCCCTAGTTGGACAATATCTCACCGGGACACCATGGCGGCGCAACCAGCTGCATACAATTTGTTGGTGGCGGCGACCGGTTGCGCCGCCATGGTGTCCCGGTGAGATATTGCCCCAAATGTTAAGTTTTAATGTGTTCATTTCAGTCGCCGCTTCAGGAGCCCGACGGGCTTGACAAGAGCGACATTAACAAGGCCCACCCTCGGGAGCTCTGCGAGAAGTGCAAGGCGCTCGGCCGCTACTGCCGCGGGCAGCGCTTCTAAACCATGGGGGCAATGTCGGGCCACGGACACTAGGCTAAGAGGGTCCTCAAAGCTGAGTTCTTAATTCATCCCTCAACCAAAGTCCTGGATCTGCCAATGGCCAGTAGGCTACGTTGTCCTAAAGCCTTATCTTACCATGTATTAAGCCACAGACTGGCGCGGCTTGCGGCGGCGGTCAATGGTAATTTTGACAGCTGTTGTCAAATTTAGGTAGGTATACTATTGACCGCCACAGCCAGGCTGCGCCCGTCTATGATGGGCTTTATAGTGCTAGTGTGATTCAGGCCTTTTAACCCTCTCACAGACTGGACACGTGACCTGCTGGCCTGGCCTTAGGCCTGAATCACACTGGCGCGGTCTGCGGTGGCGAACAATAGTAAATTTGACAGCTATTTATGACAAGGCTTTAAGCCTCTCACAGACTGGCGCGGCCTGGCCGCGTCGGTCAATGGTAAACTTTTCATTAGCTGTCAAATTTACTATTGACCGCCACCGCAGGCCGCGCCCGTGTGTTGCAGGCTTTTATATAGTGTAACTAGTGCCAACCATATTCAACGTTCAGACACGATCCACGACACGATCAAACATTTGTATTTTTTAAAGCGGTATTTCTATTATGCAAAATCATTGTTAGGAATAGTTAGTTCAACATAAAATTAATATCAATGTGATAATCATACGTAAAATCATAAATAAGAGCACAATGGACCATTATTAAATAGTTAGCCAGTACCTAGTTTACAGCTTTAACTTTTCAAGTATAGTGTTTAAGTAATTATTCACCTTAGAATCTGATTAACTCTGACCAGCGAGTCGTCAGTCGTGTCATAAGAAAAAAGGAATTTAAAAAAAACCCATTGTAGTAACACGAAATGTATGGTAGAGGTGGGAACTTATAACCGACGGCTTATTTCATAGGTAAAATTGTAGCCTTATAAAGCCTGCATCACACTGGCCTGGCCTGCGGTGGCGGTTATTAGTAAACTTGATAGCTACTGACTAGTTTGCTAAGTATTGACCGCCGCGGGGCCATGCCGCGCCACGCGCCAGTCTGTGAGAGGCTTAAAGAATTTGTTAAAAATGTGCCTTTGTCACTGACCAGACTGTTTTATTCCGTGGGCTATGGTTTTTAATGTCAGAATATATACCATTTGTACTCTTCTTCCTCTTGGTCGAGACGTTCTTGTCAGAACGGTCGTGGTCGTTATGAGTGGCGAGGATGTCACTCGCCTCACGATTTCTTGCCATTTCGATTCTCGGCCTTCCATGAGTGTACCATACTTACCATATTATATTTGTACAGTAGGGATAAATCTTGCCAAATACTATTTAGTGAAGAATAAGTATACGTCTTATAAAGTACCTACAAACGGATAAAAAAGTCAGTAATTATATACCATCCTAGGTAGTACGATAGTGTTTATGTGGGAGCATTCGGTACTTACTAGCAAGTATGTAAGTGTGAGAGGGACGAATGCTTTATGCCTGACATGAACGTGATCATGCTAGCTAGGCATGTAGTATTTCTTTGAAATTTTATTGTTTTTGTATGTGGCACATAAAAAAAATACAAAATTATATCAATCTTTAACACAAAGTACAGTACTAGTACTTTGTGATAAAGATTGAACAATTTTTTTTATACTAGGCAAGGTTAAGTTTTATTTCAATTAATATTGCAGCTAAGCCGCGTCCGCTGCAACATGTTTTCGTGGAATTTACATACATACATACATACCTACATACATACATACATACATACATACATACATACATACTTTCACGCCTTTATACCTAAAAGGGGTAGGCAGAGCACATGAAACTTGTGTTCCAGTACCACTTTTAGCATAAATGTGGGTATAAACGAATTCGATTCGATTCGATTTCGTGGAATTTAAACGTCAAAAATTTTTATCGAATAAAATCAATACCCTATTTGTTACCAAAACATCGAAACCAATGGCGCCGCGGACGCGGCTTTACTCGTTGATTAATTTGTATATTTTATACGTCATTTTTAATAAATAAAATAATCAATATTTCTAATTTTATTATTATTTTATTGATTTGATCGAGGCCTCTAACATACCAATCCGAAAGCATACAAGAGCTAATTTGGACTACTTTTTTAAGGTTCCATAGTCAGCAAGGAACCCTTATAGTTTCGCCATGTCCGTCCGTCCGATTTTTTTAGGGTAGGTACCTCCCCTACACCTAATGTGGGGATGTATTTTTTTTTCTCGTTAAACCCAAGGGTGTGGTGGTCGTTGGATATAATAGTACATTTACTCCAGGCAAAATACGGTTTTGAAAAACATTAATTTATAATAGCGTTTTTTTTGTTGATTTCGTTTTAAAATGTTGTTCTAAGATTCAAGAATCCGGCAAACTAACCACCCGGAAGTAATTATGTAGATTTAAATGAAGCATGCATTGTCTTTTTTTGTACGATTTATCTTGAATATTATAGAGCAAATATAAATGAACCAAAATGAAGACAAAAATATTGATTAATATTTTTTCTGACTTTTCAGTAGCTAGTTAATTTATCATTTTTTTTATGTCTGAAATTTTGACGGATTTTGTCGCTGGGTAACTATTTAATTGATAATATATCAGTTACACATAAAAAATGAGCTATTATAAATTATTTCCAAAATTGTCATTTTTTCCAAACAAGTTGTCAGTTCATTGACTGGACTAATTATTGCAGAGGCCGGGAAATCACAATTCGTGGATAAGTTGATTTTGACAATAGATACGAATCCACGAATTGTCATTCCCGCCGAGGCAGATATAGTGCTTTTCTCCAAAAATGCGAGGAAATCAAATAATATTTTCAATCAACAATAATGTTTTCAAACAGCGTGTATGTCTTACTGTACCTAGCAAAGTCCCGCCCAACTTATTTTTTAAAGTAGGTACATGGAATGACTCATGGTGCCAGTTTCAATTGACATAAATAAAAATAAATAAAACATCACAATTTTAAATGTGTTGTGTTTTTAAATTATTAAAGAGTAAGAACGGGATTGAAATTTAATTCGTTATGAATTTTATTTCGTTAATATTTTAATTTAGTAATTTAAAACTATTTGAGCCATTTTTAAAAACGTCACTTCGATCACTTACAAAAGTAAGCGTTTTGTCTATGACAATTAAAAAAAAGAAAACGCGGGAAAACTTTATGCTCACTACAAACGCGCGCAATTTGTCACACCAACTTGCAATAGTTCGAAAGAGACAGCCATACATTACTAACCAGTCTAACTAAAGCAAGTTGTTGTGACAAATTGTTAGTCCCTTAAAGGTACGAGCAGTTGGCTGTTTGTAGTAATTTTCTTAGACAAAACATATGGTTAAAAGGTAAAAAAGTATACAGTAATGGAATTTCATACATTTTCCTGGCCGCTAAAACTGTACAGTAATGACTTTTAACTTTTTAAATTTCCGCTTGTCAGTAACAAGGAACTTCACGTACTATTTTTGCTACAGTAAGGCGCACATTTCCGAGCATACTAGAGAAAAAAATATTATGGGTTTCTTAACCATTTTTCAACTCAGTGATTCGTTTGCAATATATTGGACTAATTTTTGTTCGAGTCATGTCCCCCCAAGATGGCTAAATGGCTACTACTGGTGATGTGAAAGTATAAATTCGGCCGACGCAACCGCACTGGACGTGGATGTAACTAAGACAGAGAGGCAACTACGGAACCCTACCGATAGTCTATCTCGCCGCGGCACAGCTCGCAGCGCCGACTTGTGCATGAGGTGGAGAATAAAATCGGGGAACCCTTCATTTTATCAACAAGGAAAACTAATTCAACGGCCGATGACGTAACTAGTTGAGAAGTTATTCCCCTTTTTATGCTAATATTATTCAGCTCCGTACGCGTTCGCATTGACACATTTATGAAACAACAACTGAGCATTTCTGATAAAGTTTGTAGGAATTGTAGGTACAAATTGAGTTTCAGCTTTATTGATCAAAAATGCTTTCGTATAGGTAGGTATGTCTGTCCGGCTGATGTCCGGTTGTTCTCCTCTACAGGTCGAATTTCTCAACGGATTCTTGTGAAAATTTGTGAGCAAGTTAAATAAATTACCTAACTATATTGATTTTATTTGTCGATTCCGTATATATGGAATTAAAAAAAGTGTATTAAGTTCGCAAACTAGAATGCGTCAGAAAAGTTATCGCCGTAATAAAGGAAATTGAAAATGGATTCCTAATAACAAAGTTTTTGTTTTAAAATATCTAGTAGATAAGTATGTAATGATAATGATACATAACTAATAACGCGAAATGTATGCCGCCAGCATCCTCGGTATACCTCGAGAGCCTTTTTAGGGTTCCTTACCTCAAAAGGAAAAACGGAACCCTTACAGGGTCATCACTTTGTTGTCCATCTGTCTGTCTGCCAAGACCCTTTATCTCGGGAACGCTCGGAAGTATCAAGTTGAAATTAAAACTATTTACTCATGTCTAAGCTGTGAAAAAATCAAACTTCTAAGTTAACGTAAGAAAAATATAACGGCCGTTTATGCCGCAAAAAAACGCATATTTCGACATTCTCAAGGGAAAAAAAATTAAAGGGTACTTTCCGTTGACCGAGCTAGAACTATGAAATTTGGCAAGCACCTACCTATACTACAAGCATTGGGAAAAATGTGAAAACTATACATTTGTACCCGGAACCGGAACCCTCGGTGGGCGAGTCCAGCTCGAACTTGTCTTAATTTAATTTAGTTAATGTTCATTTTGTTTTTTATTATTATTACTACTAAACAATGGGATATATAAATAGGTAACTGAATCTTTAACATTTCCCTGCAAAACTGTTTTATCAGTTTGTCTGCAGGTACGAGTCTCTCTATAAAAACTATATATCTATCACAATATTTAACACTACTACTAAGATTTCAACTATGTATTTATATTGCGTCTTGTGTACCTATGGGTACTTTAGAAAATAAATGCTTTTATACGTGTCCTATATTGAATAACGAATGAAACACATAAATATCGGATTGAACCTAACAATGGACACCGACTCAGAGAGTAATTAAACAAACTATAAAACTCGCTTGTTTCGCACATGACTGACATTCTGAGTTAACGACAGTCAGGCAACAACTAGACAACATGAAGTACATCTGCGACATCTGCGTGGCCGTGTGTGCTCTCGTGGCTGTTGTCTGCATCAACGGACAGGGGATACCGACCAGTGAGTTATTAGTAATAACTTATTACTCTTGAATTCGTATTAGGAGTCCGCAGTAAGCTCGATTCTCCATACAAACGCAATTACGCTCTCATTTTAAAACTACGTGTTGGAGTGTAACGAAACATTGCATGTACAATGACATGAGGTATATCTATGTCTGTAATTAGTAGCTTCAGATACCAAAGTAAAAAAAATACAGCGAATTTAAGTTTTTCATACAAAACCTGTTTTTGCTGTATTTCGTTTGTTTTATAAACTGGAACCATAAAAACTAATTACAGACATAGATATACCTCATGTATATATATGCAAAGTTTCGTCACAATCCAACACGTAGTTTTAAAATGAGAGCGTAACTACGTTTGTATGGGAAGGTGAAATTCGGCCGAGCTTACTGCGGACTCTTAAGTGCCGTCAGGGGGGCTCACTCCGTGATTTGGTCGCGCCGCTACAAACATGCTGCCGGCCCCAGGCCCCCAGGGGGTACGGCAATCGGCAACCACGCGTTCTATCGCAGCACGTTGCATGCGCTAGAAAGGGATGGCCACGTTTAGGGTCGTTCGGCATACCTAAACAGGGGATTTGTTAACGAGAACCTTTGTACGTAGTACTATTATTTATAATGTGGTAGCGTCTGCTAACTCAATTATAAATTCAGTCCCCCCTAAGGAAATACCAACAGAGATGTGCGAAGACGTGTTTTGACACCTTTGACATCGATCTGTATAAGATCGTCCCATAATATTTATTTATTTGTCTGTCCCGATGGTTGTTATCGGTTTGTGGGTGTTTAAATATGCACTTTATTTTTAGAAAAATGCCCTCCCGGCGAGCACTCCGTGCTCTACTGCCCTCGCAAGGCGGAGCCCGACTGCGACATCCCCCGCGTGCACGACAGCGGACGCCCCGGCGCGTGCGACATCCCCGACTGCTTCTGCGACCCGCCGACTGTGCGCGACTTGCGCACGGGCAAGTGCGTGCCGCTGAGTCAGTGCCCTAAGAACGTGCCAAAGTGATCTATAATGTACCTCTCCTGTACCAAAAATGTCGTCATATAAGTTGTGTCTGAGGGAGACATATAAGGAAGTCAGATATCATTGCCTTTTTTGTAACCCCGATTCTTTAATTTTAAAGTGTCTGCTACACGGTTGCCAACACTCCCGTCCGACCGAGAGACCTTGGTCGGCACCGACCGCTGTAGTATGAAATTTTGTTGCAAACTACTGTCTACACGGTGGGTGCGGACCAAGGTCGCTCGGTCGGAGGAGCGTGTTGGCAACCGTGTGGCACATGCTTAAACGTAAGTAGGTAAGTTGTAAGGTAGAACGGGGCTACTCCTAACTCTCGGACACTTTTCTTTCAATAGTGACTCCGTCGCGAAGGTACAATATTGTTCTCAAAATCTTGACTAAGTATATCCTGGCTCCGTTCTATACTGCCCCTCGCAAGGTGGAGCCCGACTGCGACATCCTCAACTGCTTCTGCGACCGCCCGACTGTGCGATACGCTGAGTGCCCTAAGAACGTACCCGAGTAGTATAAAGGTCACAGCTCATTAGAGCCACTCGGCACCCGACCCGCACCGCCTCGCCTCGAGTATTCTTCATATGGATATGTTGGCATGCGCTCACTACATAGTTAGTAGAATTCCGAGGCGAGGCGGTGTGGATCAGGTGCCGAGTGGCTCTAATGAGCTGTGACCTTTATAGTTGAATACCAAGAATCTCTTAATACTTTGATGGACACTACTCCAGACACAATAGAATTACGCCTATAGGCGTCTACTGTCCATCAATGTAATAATGTAGTTTGAAGGAGAAATATAAGGAAATTTCATATTTATACCTACATATTTTTTTTAACCTTAATTTGTTCTCCTCTACAGGTCGCATTTCTCAACCGATACTCGTGAATTTTTTGTGAGCAGGTTCGTTAATTAAATGGTTGTACCTTGTTTAACCAATCATTTTTCCATGTATGTTTCGCAGAATTTTCATTTCATCGAAAAAAAATTTTTTTCAGAATCCGTAAACTTTTCCGGAATGTTATAAAACAAACCTAACCTAAACTAATGGCTGTACCTAAAAAGTTAACGGTTTCTTAGTAACAGAAATTCCATGAAACGAAAATTCGGCGAAACCATGCATTCGGTGAAACGTTTGTCGGTGAAACTAGGGGACACCTTAATTATATAGATATTTTTTGTCGCGTCAATTTTGTGAAATATATACAGGGTGTCCCGGAACCCAACGATAACCTGGTACCGGTTGAGAGGCCAAGGTATACCAGTTATGAAAAAATTAAGAAAAAAAATCCATGACAATTTTTTTTTCATTAGTGGTATACCTACCTGGTACCGGGTGAGAGGCCAAGGTATACCAGTTATCAAAAAAAAATTGACATGGATTTTTTTTCTTAATTTTTTCATAACTGGTATACCTTGGCCTCTCACCCGGTACCAGGTTATCGTTGAGTTCCGGGACACACTGTATATATATTTTTTAAAGACAGGTTCGCTAGTTTTTCAGCTCACAGAGCCTCTAGTAATATTAGTACAGAAATACAGATAAACAGCACTCTTGGAATCGGAATGAAATGCATAAAACACGACTAAACATTTCAACCATTTATTTCCTAAATAACAACAATACAAATCAGCTCTACTATTTACACAATGATTTTACACTTGAAATCATTTGTCATGGTTCAATCCCAATAAAACTTCAAATAGAGACTTTACGGCTTATGCCACAAAGTCCACTTTGCAAACGCAGTTTTAAAAATTTGGTCACCTCAAATAATTTCAACTATAAGCTTACACATATCTGAGACAGCAAATAAGGCGGATTCATACTTGTCTTATCTGACGTGATACTCTCTGATGCGCTCTGTCACGTCAGAGTGCATCAGACGAGTGTTAATCTAACCGTACTAAAGGTATGAGACCGATATCGTCAAGACGTCAGGACGGCCCGCGAGCTGTGTCGCGGCGAGATATACTATGCGTCTTTTTCTAATCAGAAAGCTTAGAAGGAGACGAATAGCCTATATCGCCGCGACAAAGCTCGCGGGCCGTCCTAGGATAGCCATGCTGATAAGTATGAATACGGATTCTTATGAGCTGTTAAGGGGGCACGGAAGTGGCGTCGCCAAGTTCTACCCAAAACCATTCCCGACTTTTAAATAATTCTGCGCTTTTACCCACATCTTAATTGGGTAGATTATTGTCACAAAAAGCATTTTTGTACATTTTTTTTACAAAAACGATATATATTTTATTTATAGTCTCATTTACTCTAGGTTAATTTTGAGACTTCTCGTCTCCAAAATACATCCGATAATACACGTCAGTCGTTCAACTAAATTAGTTTAAAAAATAAATTCACTGTCAAATGAAAATGCAGTCGTCATCGATTAATAAAGTACGTGTTAACGGAAGGCAAATATCATCCGTCACTACATGAATGGAAAAAATGTTATAGCATATATCTTGAACATACATATAGTTATAGACGATTTTTCTTTATCCTCATAAGTCCCCGCGTACTTATACAAGTTCAAATTCAAATAGAGTTTCGAACTAACAAAGAATAGAATTAATAAAGTTTCCAAATTTAACATCGCAATAATCTATCTGGGACTTACGTGCCTATATTACTTCGCTAGTATAATCCGGTTCGAGGGACCATATTTGCAGCTACAAACTGGTGATTATTGTAATGAATTGAATTGAATTACATTATATCTCATCCATAATTTAACGAGTTAAAATATTTTTCGTTCGTTGTATTCCATAGTACGGCTATGAAAATGGAAACTAGTTGATATAAATAATATGGGACAATCTAAATTACACAAATCAAATTAGTACGACGCGACAGTAAGCTCAATAAGGCTTTTTCTACTAGTGCCAGTATTCTACAATATTTGACAGAAGGGTACACATCCCCATTTTGATATCTGTCATTCTGGGCCGATAACCAACCGCAGTATTTGACAGACGTTTATCCACCCGACCACTTTTATCTGTCTTTCAAAATCAGAATGACCGAGACATTTAACCCTGTCACACACTGGCGCGGCTTGGCCGCGGCGGTCAATATTAAACTTGCCATTAGCTGTCAAATTTACTATTGACCGCCACCGCAGGCCGCTCCAGTGTGATTCAGGCCTGTGGAAAAACGTCCGTTTCTGTCAAATCATGCGGTTAGAGTACAAACGACAACACTGTTAACTGACCATCCTGTGTTTATATAGAACCTTATTACAATGCACTTAAGGTGCACCGATGGTCAGTTAGCTGTGTTGTCGATAGTACCAACCCACGCTTAAAAATTACAGTACAAGCAGTGAAAAATACTGAGTAATATCTTGACCTACAATTTTAAATGTTTATTTATTTTTATGGCAATTTGGTATGGCAGCATATATCTAGCATGATCGCATTTTAACCTCCTAAGGCCCACCATACAACACAAAATGGCATTGGAATTGGAATCGTACTGTGTCGGAAATAGAGTCGATTTTCGTTTGCTTTAACAAGTGCCCGAAACAAAACAAATGCAACTCCTTTCCAGTTGAATATAATTTAAATTCCTTCGACAGAATAAGTCCTATAAGTAGGCCCATGGGCCTTAGGAGGATGAGTTGGACATAAAGCATTCATCTCGCTCGCACTTATATACTTGCTAGTAAGGGACGAATACTTTGTGCTCGATCATGCTAGGACAAAGTTTTTACTGAGAATTTAGATGGACTGACAACAATAAGATTTATACTTCTATTATTTCTGAAGTTTCAGGATTATTTTATATAATGATGACTGATATAGATATCCACTGGTTTTCAAAATAAACAGTTTTGGCTAAAAAAAATAGTATTTACTTAAAATTTAAAGTTACTATACAGAACAGCATTTAGGTATCACAATTATGCTACCATACTATAACATTCACTTTATATGACTTAATTTGGGTTTCATTCTTTCAGAAATTATAAAATATAGTTTTTAAATACTTAATCTAACAGCTTTTTGAAACACTATTATGTTTCGTCATTTGAAAGTGGAAAATACACCACAATTGTACCATTGATTAATACAAATATCAAAAGATAAAGAAAACAGCACACTGAGCACACTAGCGTAGCAGATCGAGAGTCGAACCCGGCACCTATGGATAAGCGGTCCACAGCGTATACCTGGGTGGATCAACTGTTTTGTCTCCCTAGTTGCCATGGTTACGTATCCGGGGTCACTTTTTAAAACAGCGATTTTATGGGACCAAATGTCGGGTTTTCTTGTCAAGTTCGACCCCTTTCTGTATGGACCATCTTTTAGACACGTAAGAGGTCCGTATTATGACATTTTTTCTTAGAAACTCTGAAATCTTGTCTCCTGGCCAAAGGGACAGAATAACAACCAGAAATAGTTGATTGACCCACCTACCTATCCTCCAATTAGCGTGCGCATTTTTTTATGTTGGGATTTGTATTAAATATATATAATTTGTATTAAATATAAATGTATATAATAAAGCATTTCAAGTAAATAACAACATTTGAGCATACCCTTGCGGCACCGATAAACCAATAAAATGAATACGATACAGTTCCAACCACCAACTCCATTCATAAAATCCAATTTAAAACATCCCTTTCAGCGTCGAACGTAACCGCAGCTTCGTAACCAGTTGCGATAGGAAAAAGTTGCGGTTACGCGTCCGAATTTAAAGCATTCATAGATCATTGAAACACTCTCTTTTCAGTTTTCTGTCCACCCATGTCAACCGCGGAACAAATAGATCGATCTTTAGATTTCTTGAATAACATTTAAAGCATTTGCAGATATATAAATGTGGTAATTTAATGATCCATCACAGCGAGGCCAAAATATATAATATAAATAGTTTTCGCATAGTATAAAAATATCATAATATTTTGTTTTTACACTTATGTATGTATAAAATGCTGAACATCAAACTAGATGTATAATGTTGCAGGTGTGCTTGAGATAATTTTATGGGGGCAGACTTTTTAAAAAACTGTCTTTGAAATTGGAATCTTCTACCATGGACAGTAGAGTTGCCTTTTCAATGGACTACTTTGATCCAAGTCGGTCAACTATATATTTAGTTTCTGAGTGTAATAAGAGAGGCTACCGCGAAGTTCGTTCGTATAACTCTATCTCTATCACACTCACATATGTGAGAGAGGGAGATACACGACAGGAGTGAAGTGGAGTTTCTGGGTAGCCGCTCTGACCTTAACCAGCATTGTCGGTGGGTCTGGTATTTAAATGCTGCACTTTACATAAGTTTATTTCGTAGTCATCTTACTAATATTATAAATGCGAAAGTTTGGATGTGTGGATGATTGTTACTCAATCAAGCTTCAACGGCTCAACAGATTTGGATGAAATTTTGCACGAGCATAGTTTATAGCGTGGATTAAAATATAGGATAGTTTTTATTTTATCCCGGGTCCACGCAGACGAAGTCGCGGGCGGAAGCTAGTTATACAATAATTTTCTCACAGGCTAACTAGAAGAGATTCAATTTTACATTCGCACATAAATAACATGATTGAAGATTATGTTCATACCCCATTTTTGTTACACCTTGTAACAAAAATGGGGTATGAACCGATCAAGGGCTTAACAGGTATCGTGTTCTGATTAGAAAAAACAAAAAAATATTTTGACGCGTTTTTTTTTTTACCTTAGTATGGATAGAAATGTAAAAATAAAATCGCGTCATTACCTGTTAAGCCCTTGATCGGTTCATACCCCATTTTTGTTACACCCTGTATGATGCCTGTACAATAAAGTTTCACATAGTTACATACTTATATAAAAATAGCAAATATACATACTTAAAAAAATAGATACAATTCTGAGAATCTACTGTTACGTTACCAATCGATCAATCATGATCGAAGATTTCTATTTATAGGTATAAAAAAATAAATTGCGAGTTTTCCTACCAGTATAAAATGCTTGTTCAATAATGCGTTTATCTATAACTCTGTTTATAAAAATATAGGTAATTGAAAAAGCATACTGGGTCAGTATCTTTGTCAGAATAAGGGTGAATGGCCACGAGAGATGTGCGTAGCTGCGCTAGCGTTCATATATTTGACACTTGGCATGCTTGACAGCTAGTTGTCAAAAATATGAAAGCACAACGCCTCTGGTGGATTTTTACCCTTAAACATGCATTTGCTATGGATTCCTAGTGTCCTTCATCTTGAAGAACTTCTAGCTATAGTGTAGTTTGGTGGTATAGTAAAGACAACTTTGGTATTTGCGGTTGCCATTTAAATTCTTACATACTGTCTAACTATGGCGGTTTTAAATATCGAAACTAGGGCACGTTCCAAATTGATCTGTTTAAGAAGTCATTGAAATTAAATCAAGTACAGTCGGCGAATGAAAATGATAAGCCCTTTAGTAATTTGTCAAATTAAATAACTATAAGGCAGAGTGCCGCGCGCGCGTGATGGTTAAATTGTCAATTCAATTTAGAATACATTTTTATGAAATTTATGCAAAAGAGTGTGGACGTGTCTTAACTTGTCATTGCATATCTCTTTCTTTGTTCTTCCTGTGTTACAAACAGTTTAAGAACATATTTCGAAAATATATAATTGAAGCTGGTGAGCATTTAAAATGGCATTTGGGTTTATTGTTCTGTCTCGCTAGCTCATACACTTTCTTATGCGAAAATAAACTATTTCACCCAAAGCCGAATACTTTTCTAAAAACTCTTGAACTGTACGTATTTATATATTATTTTCATTGCGACTCGTTCTGACAAATCAAGTTACAAAAATGACATGCATCTAATCAACATTGAAGTTTTAACCGTAATACCAAATTATTAAAGTTCACTGTTCTACAGCGACCAGCCGTGCCGATGTACCTCCAAAAATTAGCTCAACAACCTCAAAATCAAACCAATTTGCAACCGACTTGAATAAACTATCTCTTAGCGACATATTCGCACTTAATCAGCCCCGCCAGCGTCGAGTTGGTCAGCGACGCAGGTAGACTGCAGCCAAACCTGTTGGTACCCCCAAGGATGGCGGCCGCCGTGGTGTTGCAGGCGAGGCTGAAGGGGGCCTCCGCGGGGACGGCGGCGGGGAGAGGGGCGGGGCTCTCGTCGAAGAGGTGGAGCTCCTGGATGTCGTCGCGGTTGAAGATGAGCGTGTCCCCGTAGAGGGGGTAGGCGCCCCAGACGATGAGGGTCGTGATGATTTTGGGGCCGATGCCGCCGATCGCCTGAAATAAATGAGTAAATATTATACACAAATCAAACTAGACATAGTAAGCTCAAAACGGCTTGTGTTATGGGTAGTAGAAGACGAGATATAAATACTTAAACACTTACATGAAAATAATGCAAGACCCTGAGACATTCATCGTTATCTAATGATAACGATGAATGTCTCAGATGATAAGTCATCAAAGGTTGATGTGATGTGGTCATTGAGCCGAGTGATGGTCTTTTTAAGCTTCCATTTCTGTTTTATTTTATGTTGAACTGACATATATTTACACATATTTTTTCAATGTCAAAGCCGTAAGTATATACGTATCGACGACGTGATTGACCCAATAACATTAGAGGCGAGTAACATGTACATCTTACCATCAGTGTTTCATGTATATTCGTCGTCAACATTATGTCTGTTCTTAATGTTTACTATAGCCGCTGTATACGCAACGCATATATCCGTGATCGACGTGTATAGTGGTCCTTACCATCTTGGAGGTGGGTATGTGCGCGACGCCGGCCACGATGGCGTTGGGCGGCGTGCCCACGGGCATGTGGAAGGCCATGGAGCACGCCAGCGTGGCCGGGATCATCAGGTAGCGAGGGTCCATCTTCAGCGTGCGCGCCTGGACAAACAAACACAACATTTTTACAGATTATTCTCCTTATACATAACGTACATGAAATGTGTCTTGGTTAAATTGCCGTTGGATTCGTTTGTCTTTATCTGTAACTGACGGGGTCCTGTCTCTTGACCAAACAACTTTTAGCCAAATGTATCATTTGACAAATGTTTCATTTGACCTAATGCATTTTTCGTCAAAACTGTGGTATTTTCGGGTATTCTTTGAATATCATCAAATAGAAGTCATTAGGTTAGGTTAGGTTTGTTTTATAATAATCCTATAAAGCTTTCTATTTAAGAAAAAAATGCATTAGGTCAAATGAAACTTTTGTCAAACGAAACATTTGGCCAAAAGTTGTTTGGTCTAACATTAGTGAACCTTAACTGACATTTGTATTTATGGGAATTAAAAAAACAATTGTATGAATAACGGGAACCGATCAACTGCATGTTCGGTAGCGTATTGCGATTACAAAAATGCTTTGTTTATTTTTTTATTTGTTATTGTTTACATCGAAATGTTTGTTTTTGTTTACATTACAGTCTTTGGTTTTGTTGACATTGCTTGTGTATGACAACAAAAACGTAAAAGTTGTCACCTGTGTGTCAAAAAACATACACAAAACATTTGTTTTCATAACACAGCTGTGCGGGCAACGGTTGAAAATGAAATAAACCCTCCCACCCTTCACCCTCGCGGGGGAAGTTAGTAATCACAAAGTTATAAGTGTCCAAAGTTTTAAGAAGGGATATATTCTGTCCCTTTTCCGCAAAACGCGCCTTCATATGAAACGATTGTCATTTGTCATTTACAATGACGCTCGCCGATTATGACTAGAGATGCGCAAAACGTGTCACTGAAGTGAAAGGAGCGATTCATATCTTCATGTCGTAAAGATTTGTATCACTCTTTTCGTTCATTTCGTTCAATTCGCTCAGTTCATCGATAGACTCCTAACAGCTCTCGCTCAGTTGATCTGTGGACTCCTAACAGCTCTAAATCACTCCCACACACAAGTATAAATGAGTGACTCACACATTGACATGTTTTTCTATCAGTAACGTAAGCGTGCACGCGTGAGTGTGAGATAGGTTTATAGCTTCGACTCGTAAGTGCGAAGAGCGCAACCCACTCGTAAATCAGTTGCTCGGTTGAGTTGAGAGCGGTAGAGCGGGGGAAGGACGCATACTGAACTGACATAGTGAGTTAGTGAGTTGTTTCATCCTTCAGTGAACGAGTGAGCGAGTGACATAAACGAAAAGATGCAGTTCATTTGAATCTCTCACTCCTGAGTTACACACCTCTAATTGTGACGTCACTAACTGCAAGCGTTTTCTCTCTCTAACAAGCAATATTAAAACGGTTGTAGCTTCGTAATTCTTTGATATATTAGAATGGGATTTTCGCCGCTAGCCTCATATTTTTTTGAATTCTTTCTTTTGGAGTAATAATCAATTTTGAGTCCACACCCGTATTATCTCGTGGCCGCCTTAATGGAATACAGCTTGGCTCACTCCACTCACCATGTTGGCCAGCACGGGCAGGATGAGGTTCGCGATGGCCACGTTGCTGGTGAACTCGGTGATGAACTGCGTGACCAGCACCACCACCAGCAGCACCACGTAGGGCGGCAGGCCTTGTAGACCGCTCAGCGAGGAGCCGATCATGGAAGAGAGCCCGGTCGCCTTCGAGCCCTCGGCTAGGGCGAAGCCGCCACCTGGAGCACATTATATGAAACATTGAGGTTACGTTCCTTGAAGTAGGCTACGAAACATCACGTTTCAGATGCGGCGAGACGAGAGGCCCATAGTGATTCGCAAAACGATGCGAATGCGAATATCTATGGCAATGTTTAAAATTATTCGAACCATTCGCATTATACGAATGCGAATATACGTAACATCCCTCCGCAAACACGCAAATAACCCCAATTGGGAGCTGAACGTCTTGGCATTTTGTGAAAGAAGTATCTTACCCAACAAGAAGAGCAGGCCCCACGGGGTTTTGTCCTTGAGGATGTTCCATGTGACCACGCTGGGAGAGGGCTTGCTCGCCGCCAGATCTTCGTCTGAAAACCAACAATATTGTTATACGAGCACATGGACTTACTTCCTATCGTCGAGTGACAACTTAAACTTACTGATTAGACGTTATTACGCGCCCAATGTTTGTATAAGCACTTTTTTTTACAAGCTTTTATTTGATTTCACCTCATCATCATCATATCAGCCGAAAGACGTCCACTGCTGGACACAGGCCTCCCCCAAAGAGTGCCACAATGACCGGTCCTGCGCCACCCGCATCCAGCGGACTCCCGCGACCTTTACCAGGTCATCAGTCCACCTTGTGGGGGGCCTTTCACCTGTTTGTCATCAAATCTTGAAAGTTAAATTTTACCCACTTCCGGTGACCGATTGAGCTGAAATTTTGGGTATCCAATTCAATATTATGGTACAGTCAAGTGTAAACACATGGGTATATATAACTTACTCATAAATATGTCCCATAGCTCTTATGTCAGTGGACTATGGTTTTGGTACATGTTTATGAGAGGATGAAATCGATACATATTTTTGCACTTGACTGTACCATTGAGCTGATATGATGACGGACAAAGAAGGTGGCCATGGGAATTCAGCACTTAACCGACGTAGCCCCGTTGAGTTTGGACTCGTTAGAATCGTCTCAATGAGTAGTTGATGATGGTATACAGAAGTACAAAATATTTTTTTGACAGAAACTTGTTTATTAGTTGCTATAAGTCCGTTTTAATCATAGTTTTAAAGAATTTCCCAGAAGACGTAACCACAGCAACGAGGAAGAAAAAGTTGACTGGCCCTGAATGGAGGTGACTTACATGACGAAGAAGCGGAGAAGAACTTGAGGAACTCCGTAGACATGGGCAGGATGAACATCAGGACCACGATGAACATGGACGTCACACCGTCCTTCACCTTCCTGCAAGAACATGGTATTGGACAAAAGGAAAAATATTCAATAATTACAACTTAGAAAAGTTGAAAATCCCCCGACCGTTTCATTTCAAAGTTCAATATCTGAAAACCGGCTGAACCGATTTTGTTGTAACGCAGCTAGAACTATCTCGATCACGTCAGCTTTCGGACAAAACTACCCCGCTTTAATAGGTCCATTCGTTTAGGAGCTACCATGCCACACACAGATACGTCAAACTCGTAACACCGTTTTGCGTCAGTGGTAAAAATTAAGAGAGGTACACTTCGCCAGTTCGGCTGTGTAAGTACAGAACATAATACTTACAAGGTGGTGACAGCGTCAGCCCAGCCGGGCATGAACCCAGGCTTCCTGAAGATGTACATGAACACAGCCAGGATAAACAGACCGCCGGACACCTGGAAAACAAACAACATTATTGAAAATCTCTGTTTGGCCCTATGGTTGACTGGTAGAGAATGCCTTGTTTTGCGCAATAATAATAATAATAAATAATAAATAAATATTAGTGGACAATCTTACACAAATCGACCTAGTCCCATAGTAAGCTCAGTAAGGCTTGTGTTATGGGTACTAGACGACGATATATATAATAGATATAAATACTTAAATACATAGAAAAACATCCATGACTCAGAAACAAATATTCATGCTCATCACACAAATATTTGCCCGTACCGGGATTCGAACCCAGGACCTTGAGCTTCGTAGGCAGCGTCACTACCCACTGGGCTAACCGGTCGTCAAACAAATTGCAATAATAATAATTGCAATAGAGTTTAAAAATAAACATTAGCAGGCACTCCTAACTTCTCGATAGGTTTTATGGTCAAGTTTTAACGACCAAATCTAACAAAACATCACGAAAAACGTGAACATAAAAACTATCAGACTAACGCTCTCTTATTAGAAAACATAGAAAGAGACGGATAGCGCGAGATAGCTCGAGAGAGCTCGCGTGCCGTCTTGTGCTGACTGTGCTGGAAACAATAATATGAGACGTATGGCGGTGAGAGG
Organism: Epinotia bilunana; assembly: GCA_947049275.1. NCBI lineage: Eukaryota > Metazoa > Arthropoda > Insecta > Lepidoptera > Tortricidae > Epinotia > Epinotia bilunana. Next base: position 2,693,735 of record OX346271.1, on the reverse strand, counting down.
TGACTTCCGCCTTTGGTGGTTTGACGTCTTAAAACGATCAATTCGGAACCGCACAGAAAGCTGTTCTTGTTTCACATATCATTATAAATACGAATATGTAGCCGATAATCATAAGTCATAAGTAAAAACTCTTGTCAGTGATTTATAAATTACTAGCTTCCACCCGCGACTTCGTCTGCGTGGACCCGGGATAAAAACTATCCTATATTTGAATCCAGGTTATAAACTATCTTCAAGCAAAATTTCATCTAAATCGGTTGAGCCGTTTAAGCGTTTTTGAGTAACAAACATCCAAACATCTAAACATCCAAAGTTTCGCATTTATAATATTAGTAGGACTAGTCTAGAACCAAAGAGTAAACCAATTTATATGACTTGGTATTGAGTTGCAGTTTTAAATGCAGCGATCACTTCATCGGCATCAGTTACACGTTATAGGTTAATATACAAAATTATCTACAGTCAAGGGCACCAATATGTATTCACTCATAGTATCACAAATATGTATACTACAACCTTATTGTTGCAGAAATAAGGTCTGCCTACATATTTTTGAGACTTTGTGGTGTATACATATTGGTGCCCTTGACTGTACTTAGGGCGGGCTGCATCAAACCGTCTGTAATCGGAAGTGGTGTTCGTTAAAATCTGAATGTGTAAGTTGGAGCAACCCGCCCTTAGCTAAACTATTGTAAGCAAATATACCTTTTCATGGAAGGTAGTGGGACCAAGGCCCTTGTACTTCTCATTGATGACCTTCATGGTGGTGGTGGAGCCGGAGGCCCTCTGCACCTTCTTCGCTGCCTCGCTGTTAGGCCTAAAACATATAACATCTTGATAATACATACATACATACATTCACGCCTTTATTCCCAAAAGGGGCAGAGTACATGAAACTTATGTTCCAGCGCCAATTTAAGCATAAATGTGGGTATAAAAGATCGACAAAATGTGATATTGCAGTGATAGGTCGCTATCCCATCGCCCACAGCACACTTCAACCCTGCTCCCTTAGTCGACTTTTACGACACCCACGGGAAGAAAGGGGGTGGTGAAATAATGTTTATTTTAAACAACTTATAAACATTGTACCATTCAGGAGGCTCCGTAAACCGAAAGTCTTGTCTGCAGAACGTCGTTTCTGCAGTAGAAAAGTACGTGAAGCCGTTGAAATCGAAGAACATCGTAATTTTAACCAGGGTGACGGTTTTAAGATTCCACAGTAGTAATGTTATTGTCAGCTATAAAATTTTAATGTGTATTTGTCAGCTATAAAATTTTAATGTGTATTTTAAATTTTCCGTGCAGTCAATTTTAACTTTCTTTTGTTGCGTTGTGTATATACGTATATCATTTGTGACATTTCTCAAGCACTCTTTGAGTCTATTTGAAATAAAATAACTTGATTTGATTTGATTTGATTTGTTAGTGTTGTGTGTCGGCTAAGTGACAACCATAGTGTACAAGGGAATAAATAAACACCAAATGCGAGTTAATTATACCACAAAATAAATAAAAGTACTACGTACAGAAGGCTCTCTGCTAACCAATCCCCTGTTTAGGTACGCCGAACGAACCTAAACGTGGCCATCCCTTTCTGAAGAACGCGTGCGTGCCGTAGCAGCGCTAACATACCGGCCGGGGCCTTGTAGCGACGCGACGAAGTCACGAAGTGAGCCGCCCCTGCTTATACCAAGGTGTACAGACCTGAACATGCCCATGAAGGTGACCTGCAGGGAGACCCACACGAGAAGCTGCATCAGCAGCATGGGCGGGGTGCTGTACGCCATGAAGTAGAAGAAGTTCACCGCGTGGGCCACCTCTGGGAATTCACTGGAAATAAGAAAAAGGCCTGTTAACATTTCGCTTTACAAAGATTTTTAAGGGGTCATATATCATCAGATGTTGACAGATAAATGCCTACATTGATAGGTGTAATTGTACTTTCTCCTGAACTCTTTAATTCTCTGGGCTTATCATGCATTCTAAGGAAGGAGTCCGCTTGCAGCCGGCGTGTAGTTCTGACGACTGCATTAGTACTGAAATAGAACTGCATTCAAAGTGCACATTTGCAGCCAGAAAGCAGTCGAAATGCAGCCCGTCTGTAACGAGCTTAACCAGCACGGCGCCGAAAGCAGAATCTTACTGGCCGGTTCCATGCATAGAACAGCTCACATGGCTCTTGACTGCGTCGTATGAAAGGTATTAGTCATGGCCACAACCCTGAAGAAAGACTATATCCTGGAAATGTCCAGGTTTGCAAAGGGTTCTTATCGTATTTTGGGGACCATTCTAGATGCACTTGGGATACATCCTAGTGCAGAGTTACAGGCACGAAGCAATGTGCAGCGCGATGCACAGACAGGTACTGAACTAGACGATTTAAAAGATCAAACTACTTCTGTCGAACGATGAAAACTATCAAAAACCGATAAAATGTTCGAAAACAAACTTAAAACTATGTTCACCGACAGCATGCTACTGCGTTGACGAATTTGTCGAGACGTGCACTGGCCGCAAGTATCAGGAAGCACCTTAAGTATAGATAAATTAACGAGAGCATGGAATTGCATATGTAGTAGTATTGTATGTTTACAGGCATTCTATATTTGAATTTTCTATTTTCTCGTACAACCACCACAAATGCAATTCCATGTTCTCGATAATTCATCTATCTATATCAGAAATTAGTAAATAATATTTTTAAATTGAAATCTCCTGAAAGACTCAGACATGTCAAGCTATACGCGACCTTATTGACATACTGTTTTGATTAATAAATAATACTACTTATTATGTGCCTATCGAATGACTTGTAAAACATTGACTTTTATAAATGAATATCTTGTATCTTGATGACCGGAGCGCTACAACCAAAGATCGATCAGACACAAGCTCGATCCTCACCTGTCAAATATTCCCTTGAAGGCGGAGTTGGTGGCCGTGCCGACGAGCGTACCGCAGCCTCCGAGGGTGGACGCGTAGGCTATGCTCAGGTAGTAGCAGATTGTGATGTCGCTCGGGATGGGGGTCCTGAGAAATAAATCCAATGAAGGTTTCGGAGATTCACTGTTGCTGCCCTGCTGCCCGCCCACGTATTGTAAAGAACAAGCGTCGTCTCCATAACTACTCATCTGATTTCAAAAATACTCGCGCCAGCGTTTAGAGTGGATTCTTCGGGATTTACAAAGGGTATATCTCTTCGGACGGAGCCACGGGGGCAACTAGTAGTATTTGAACCAGGGACAATACAAATACTCTTTATTGCACACCTCACACAAACAAAGCAGTTAGAAAGAGAAACAATACAATAAGGGACTTATTTAAAAAATTAAATTATAAAAATCTTCATCACACCTCGAGTTTTTTTCTGTATTTCTAAATTGGACTTAGGTAATAACAATTAATTATTAAGTAAGTCGGTTAGAATGCGAAAATATCCTAATCCTACTATCCTACTTATATTATAAATGCGAAAGTTTGGATGTTTTGATGTTTGGATGTTCAGATGTTTGGATGTTTGTTACTCAATCTAGCTTTAACGGCTCAGCCGAATTGGATGAAATTTTGCACGAAGATAGTTTATAGCCTGAATTAAAATATAGGATAGTTTTTATCTCGGGTCCACGCAGACGAAGTCACGGGCGGAAGCTAGTAATGTTATAAATGCTAAAGTTTGGATGTTTGGATGTTTCTTAGGGTGGTATTCCACTTGTTTAAGATCTTCGTCCAATAATAATTGCGTCTCACGTTTTTTAAACAAAATTTGAGAGGCAAATACATTGGACGAAGATCCGTCGTCCAATGTATTCGCATCTCACATTTTGCTTAAAAAAATGTGAGATGCAATGATTATTGGACGAAGATATTGGACAAGTGGAATACTACCTTTGAGTAAGGGTTAAACGGCTCTACCGATTTGGATGAAATATTGCACGAAGATAGTTCATAGCGTGGATTAAAATATGTAATAGTTTTTTTATCCCTGGTCCACGCAGACGAAAAAAACCTTGTGAAAAATTAAGCATGAAAACCAAAATGAAATATCAGTATTTTCGCTCGACTACGGTAAAGCCAAAAGGATCGATATGATAACAAAATTCCAAAAAATGTACAAGGTTTGTCATTCAATATGTTTAAGTCGTTTATAAAAAGCCATTTAGTTCGCAAGGCCTACTACACGATAAACGATTTTATAAATGACAAAGACGCCTTTAAATGATAACATTTTTTTTCCCTCTCTGTACTGACATAATCTGGTTTTGAATTTTTTTTATATGTATAATCCTGACATATATGTATTTTTCTCCTAGCTCTAATAATATTTATCTTTTGACATTGTGAAAACAGCATTTATATTTGTAAGTTAACATGTACGTAATTGTAAACTTTAAATGAACTTTGACCTTCAATAAGTGTTCTGTATGAATCTATATTGAATAAAAATATTATGAAATGAAATATGAAATATGATTTCAGCAGCATGTGTTCCACCGTAGCGTCTAATATACTGAACTGATATAGTTTTTTTAACTTTTCATCCTTTGTTCCTGCCTCTTTGATACCCCTGGGAACAAATGGGAATAAACATTCCCATTTGTTATCACTGGGTACAGTCAGCATCAGAAGTAGCTAAGCAAAATAACACCCTCTAAATGACATACACAGATCCTTATTCCCTTGACATTAGAGTTCGTGTGTCAGATCATTTTGAGCACTAGAACTGCTTTGCAACTTCTGCTGCTGACTGTACAGCTGGGAAAGAATCATCAGCAGTGGTCACAAATGGGAATGAACATTCCCAGTTGTTACCGCCCATTTTGACCAAGAAATAGTTATTTGTGTCACACGGGAACAAAATAGTATATTTACGGCGAGCGCGGTGTATTGAATCCTGAACGTAGCGAGAGATCCTACAATTGAAACCTGAGCGTAGCTAGGGATTCTAACGTAGGATCCTGAGCGTAGTGAGGGATACAAGTGGTAACGCCCAAGACGAAGATAATTTTGCTACCGAGTGACACATACTATTTTCACACCAACTATGAAGAAATTGTAAAAAGATCCTGTTAAAGTTAGTTAATTTTTATTACAATTTTTTAAATATTACGAAAAATACATAAATTTTCAAATAACGTTGTTAAAGTTAAACATGATCGTTTTTAACCGATTACGATAAAATTGCAGTCGATTATATTATTAAGATCTGTGTTCTATTGGCACATTGCGTAAATTCTACGTGCCAATGTATAAATTAAAAAAGTAGCTTGAACAGAAAAGTAGCATTTTGATCCCTCTCGTTGTGGATCAAAACTTACTTTTCCGAATGAAAGGTGTGAAAATGGTTAAAGCCCCGGTCCTTGATGAGAACTGAACATTACACTCACTCTTCCTCAGTCTTGTCGTTCGGCGGTGCCTTCACCTCCTTTCCGTTCTCCGGCTGCTTTTTCCTGTTGATGTACACTTCCCCGAGACCCTGGGACTCCAGGACCTCAAGGATAGCCTCCACGATGGGCACCATCATGGTCGTGGCGGCCGCGTTGGACACCCACATCGATATGAACATGGTGACGAAGGTCAGACCGAAGTTTAGCCTGCAAATAAACATAGCAAAATTACCAATAATTAAAATACAACTATATGTATATATACTTCATATTCTTAGTAATATTATAAATGTTAAAGTGTGTGTGTTTGTTTGTCCTTCTTTCACGTCGCAACGGAGCGTCGTATTGATGTGATTTTTTGTATGGATATAGTTTAGAAGCTGGAGAGTGACCTAGGCTACTTTTTCCAGCGGGAAAACATCTAATTCCCATGGGAAAATTCAATATGTTACATTTTCCTATAACCACGCGGGCGAAGCCGCGGGCATCAGATAGTATATACATATTCATTAATTTATGTCCTTTAGCCGGATGGTTACGGATAGTAACCAAACCGACAGTAAATGTCAAATTTTGCGCAAAATGAAAACTTAAACTTTTTAAATATTTTATATAGAGATTGATATAGTAAAATGATTAGATGTGATTTTAAAATGATTATTAATATGATTTATTTAGTTGAATTATGATGTATTACATAAATTTAAATGAATAAGTAATTAAGTAGCAATACGTTAGTAAATAAAATAACATTGTACGGGATTTGGTGACTGCACCATACATTTAGTAACAAAACGGTCAGTTTAGACGTGAATTAAGCATCACTTTACTACGTGCATAGTTGTCATACAATTCATCTTTTATTTGTGTAAGGATCATATTGGCCGTATTAAATTTACTATTGGCCGATAAAAATACACATATTTTTTTAAAACTTTCAATATCCATATCTTTTTTATGATTTTGTTTAATTTTTGCAATTTACACTTCATAGCAACAATAAGATGGTTCACTATCCATATAGCAACTAACGTTATGAACTTCAACACGATGAAACTACCCTATTCCTCAAATAAGCTTAGTATATAACTGTCTCCTTTTAAAGTGTCCTGTTCAGTAATATTTGAAAGATTGATGTGTTAGTATGCTCTTCTTGATGAATGAATATTTCCTGCTACACAAAGGTTGCCTGGAAGAGATCGCTTTAAAGCGATAAGACCGCCTGTTGTTGCCATTATTTATTAAGCAATTTTTTGTAAGATGTTTATCTCTTGTCGTGGTGACATAATAATTAGTATTTCATGCAATCGTTATATAATGTATGCTTTTTCAGTCGAGTAACACGTTTAGGCCACGAAGCTTGCTGAGTGGCCTAATTAAGGTACAAGACTCAAAAAGCTAATTATATAACTATTGTATAAAATACTTATTCTACGAGTCAACTGAACTAATTAAACAAACTTGGTATCTATTGAAAATCTAAGCCCTGCTGAAACGAAGCGCAGCCAACGGCTTTTTCTTTTTTGTCGATGATGGCTCTTCTTTTCTCCTATTGGTCAAATTCATTATAGTTCAGTAAAGGCGCCACGTGATTGGTCGAATTTATTTTAGTTATCAAAACAGTTATAAAATGTTGAGTCGGGAGCTCTATAGTAAAAAGTACGTAATTTTAGTTCGGTGTGCGAACTCGTAACTCATCCATTAAAGTCTTGGAGTATAAAAATAGTATTTATTATTATTATTACCTCCTGTGAGAGCAGCCGACGACCTGAACAGTCCACAGCGCCACCCTCCGCGGCAGCCGCGAGTGCTGCACCCCGGCGGCTATCATCAGCCCGCCCATGAACATCATGTTGGTTTCCTTCATGTAGGCGGCGCAGGTCTTGTCCGAGTCCAGGATGCCCATGGTAGGGAACAGCACTATGGGCAGCATGGACGTGACGGGCAGGGGGAGGAGCTCTAGCACCCAGTAGGTGGCCATTATGAGCACCACGTACATGCATTTGTAGGCCTGGAATGGAGATGAGTTTGAGCACAGATCCTCATCTAGGGAAATGTTTTTGCACCTATGTTTGCTTTAACTTAGACCCATTCACTGGCTCGCTACCAGTTTTTACAATTTCAAATTTAAAATTGAAGGAAGCATTTCAAAATGTAATGCTCCGACCCGGATTCGAACCGGCAACCACAGGCATGTTTTTAAATATTGCTATTTTCGTATAACATTACCATACATAGCATTATTAAGAGTCCGCATTAAGCTCGGCCGAATTTCACCTTCCCATACAAACGGAGTTTCGTTCTCATTTTAGAACTATGTGTTGGATTGTGATGAAACATTGCATATACAATGACATGAGGTATATCTATGTCTGTAATTAGTTTATATGGTTCCAGTTTGTAAAACAAACGAAATACAGCAAAAACAAGTTTTGTATGAAAAGCTTAAATTCGCTGTATTTGTTTTTTACTTTGGTATCTGAAGCTAGGTACATAAACTAATTACAGACATAGATATACCTTATGTCATTGTACATGCAAAGTATCGTTACAATCCAACATGTAGTTTTAAAATGAGAGCGTAACTACGTTTGTATGGAGAATCGAGCTTACTGCGGACTCTTAATATTATTGTACAAAAAAAATTACTCAAAACGATACAATAATATATAAAGGTATCTTCTTTCTGGCCAGAGGGAGATGTTGAATGTTGTACTCACCACGGACGGTAAAAAACATTGAAACTACACTTCAAACACACATCGAACGCGGTGCGAACGCGGGCCCGCGGCGTGCCGCGCACGACCCGCGTTCGATGCGTGGAGGCATTCACTTACCGGTGTATTATTAATAATAGGTATCGGCAACAGCAGGATCGGCGTGAGCACGATCAACAGCGACTTCCAATAAATAGACAAGAACAGCTGTATCCTCTGTCCCAACGTCGCACTAGACCTTGGTCTGGAAAAGAAGTATGTGGTACCACTGGAAAAGAAAACAAATATTGTGAACCGCCGCATGCTGTTAATACTGAAAGAAGAACATGCATGAAAAGGTTGAGATGGGCTGTGGGTATTCAATACATAATATAAGTGATAGAATCGGTTTCAATTGTTTTACTAAGAGCGGCCGCACACTGCGACTTACGTGGTGACTCTGTCGCACAGTAAGTTACTTAGTGGCTCAATCTGCGGCCGCTTTTAAAGTGTGAAAAAAAAAATTGGTGAGCTGATCAACTTTTTATTTTGTGGTTTTATTCTGTAAGCCCGGATTGTTCAATAGTTGTAAACTAAGTAACTTCAAGTAGGAATAGAATATACAATATATGGGCGCCTGACCACTGTCAAAGAGTAACTAAGATGCCATCAGATTAAAACGAAAAGTTGATCAACTCAGGTATTTCATTCTTGAGAATTAAATACAGTACAGTGTTATCCTTTTGAGCACCATAAGTACTTTTCGCCATATTTAAAAAAAAAAATTCAAAAAAAATATTTGTAAGAATACAGTTACATACATGGTCTAAGGTTATAAGTGTAAAAGTCCTCGTATTCAGCATGCAAGCAAGCATACTTACAAACATTATATTTAAATAAACTAAAATAACATGTCAATTAGGTATTAATTCAATATTGTAATAATTTCGTATGTCAAACATTCTTATAATTGAAGTCAAGAGGAGATCGGTTTCAAACACATAGTTTATGATTTAAGAATAATACTCAAAAGGATAACAGTGTAACTTTTAATCATTTTCAACACAATTGCTCGTAACGTACCTCTTATTGTGTCGGTTTTAGGCTCATAATCCTGGATATTAAACACGCGTGTTTTATAACATTACGACACTTGTGTGTTATGGTTATATCCCGATTAAGTCACGTTGGCACCTTGCAGCAAGATGTATGCATGCACACGGTGCATTCTTAAATTAACCGGGTTGTACAGAATGTACAGCTTTTTTTTTAATTTTCGGCAAATGGATTCTTACTCGACTAAACAACTTAAATCCTTTTTGTTAATTAATTGCCTATTTCTCTTTGGATATGATATAGAAATGTTTAATTTAGTAAAACTATTCACTTTTGATAACATTTTACATGAATTAATAAAGATAACATTTCGAAACGAAAATATTTATTTTAGTTTGCATTGGCTGTTTAGAGAACTGCGCAAACTTCACATAAAAAATCTGTTTCGCGCCATTATAAGTTATTTCACAGCACGTTTCACAGATATTTGTAAACATTGCTAATGCGTGTTTGGTTATTAAAAAAAATATTGACTGGTGGCGACTAGAAAAGTGATAAAAAGAATGGACGCCACTGGAAATTCTTGGCGATGTATACAAAATGTGAGTAAAAAGCTGTTGCCATAAATAAGTAAAGAAAATAACTTGGCAGGCCTATAAAATTTTCATCTCAAGAAAAGGATTTGTTCCTCGCAAAATGTGTTGAAAAACGTCGTATGAAACGCGTGAGCTTTGATAATTAAATCCTTGGCTCTCTTATCACGCTCACCTGCGGCTCGCGTGATAATTCCGCCTCCGATGTAAGTATCAACATACCACAATGTACTATTATGTAATCTCCAAAGTTGTCAAATAATAGCAGTTCAAACTTCTTGGATGAAGTTACAATGTAAATAAATGCCTATGATTTTGGTCTTGTATTATGATGAGTGCACATTGACAAACTAATGCATGTGCATAGTCAAAGTCAGATAAAATTGTTTAAAATGAAATATGTTGTACATGCAATTGTGCATAATATATAAACAGATTTTTCATGAAATATTTATATAGTAAAAAAGAAGATAGATTTATTAATCAGCACTGAAAACATTTTAAATAAATCATGCAGTGCATTTAACAATATTTCAATGATGGCTAAATTACTTTTTTAAATAAAAATGTCTGTTAGTTCTTGGCAGTTTGTCAATATTTGTCATAAATTGCATATATCCTTAAAGGCCTATACACATCTTGCAATTTGTCAGAACAATCGACAGAGACACAACTATAGTTGGCATAAGACAGCATTACATACCTTTCATTCTAACTATAGTTACATCCTTGTCAGGTGTTGTGACAAATTGCATCATTTATATGTAGTGTGCTTTACAATTTATGGTATAATAAAATTTATTGAAAGGTAGTTTTACTTTTTTATTGCCTTGCATTTTGAGCAAGTCAATCAAATAGTAATATAGGCTATTTTAATTCTAAACCTAATTAACTTATTACTGTACTATGCTAGATATTTCCACACTGAAACGAAACATATCCTTTAAATAAATGATTAAATTGACAGGGATTCATATGTGGGGCCTGTTTCATAAAGCTACTACTATAATTTCAATAGCTAGACAATTGATTTTTTATAAATGTTAACATTTTAAGAAGTTGCATACACTTATTTTAAAAATGTAAGTAGGTAGGTACTTATATTTTGACGCACTAAAGGACATTGGACTATGTGCCTCCGGAATCCTTATCCCTTTAGACCTGTGGCCTGCGAGGGAGTGGCAGGTATTTACAAGCCTTTCCCTAAATGTCTAAATGTCTTACTCTTATGAGTATTTCTCTCAACTTCTCAAGTTTCTATGCAAATTTTATAACGTTTAAGAGTCCTCACACAGACAAGCATATTTTACAAAATGTTTCCTTTTCATTCATGATTACGACGTAACTATTAGTATTTGTTCAAAAATTGATAACATACAAAAATAATCATATCTTAAACGTACTGTAACATAAAGTTACAGTTTGCTATACTTAATGTAATTTTTGGTGCAAAATATAAGTAGGTACGATTTGCGGTAAAAAAATATAATGTAATCCTGTTTTCACCAAAAAAATGAAGAAAACTCGGATAATATTTTATATTGTTTTTTAATGAATCTGATGTTCAATCATGTCAGCCCCACGTACAAGATATGGTGAATTTAATTGTAATCATTCATGTACCTAATGATTCTTGTTTACTGCAAAATTGAGAATCAAAATGACGAAAAAGAAAACTCATTATTTTAGGTTTCAAAGAGAAAACATTTGAACATTTTAACCCCTAGTTTAAGAAATGATTATTTAAGTATGTTATCCGCTTTTGAATGACTAACGTTTTTGGAATATTTACCGTTAGCTTTCCTGTGAAGAAGACATTGTGAGGAAACCGGTCTATTCCCAATAAGGTCTAGTTTCCCTCTGGGTAGGAAAGTCAGATGGCAGTCGCTTTTGTAAAACTAGTACCATGCCAAATCTTGGGATTAGGTGTCAAAGCGGACCCCCGGACTCCTTTAGGGGCATTACCGGGAATAACGCTAGGAGGATGATGATCTGCTTTTGAATAAATACTAATAATAACGTCGCAATCTTGAATGAAAAAGGAAACTTTTTGCAAAATACGCTAGTCTGTAAGAGTAATGACTCTTTTACCGGTTTTCATCATTGAGGCCGTTCTCTACGCGGTTTGTGACGTCTCCTGCGTTGCCGTTCGACATTTTAGCGGCTTCAGTATTCCGATGCGAAGTATTAATTCAGAAAACACGTAGAATTAACTTCGGTTATATTCCCACTGACATCTGAAAATAAGAAAGGCAATGTTAAACTAAAAAAATACAATGTAAAATAACACAAACAAGTCGTAAATTTTATAACATCTCACTTTCAAAAAAGTTGAATTACATTTGCGGATTAGAATTCGTGCGAACAAGCTAATACTTGTCGCGAAAATTCAAACAAAACGTGATCAAATACAAACAAATACAAACGTCAACGTCATATTGATAAATCCATAATAATATTCGCATCGCAATGTTGGCTATAGTCAACGTGTTTCGTGGTACTAATGTTGAGATGTAAATAACACATTTACAAATGAACACAAATATAAATAATAGGTATTGAAAATAATTTATTGAGTTATGATTCATTAAAATTCCGTTTTGACATAAATGTAAAAAAATATAAAACTCGACGCTTTTGTATTTCACAATATAAACTAAACGCAACCAGTAAAGCTGTCTGTAAAGTAAGCTACGAATGAAAATTATAAACGAGTTATACACGTCATTGTAATGTTCTTTAGAAAAAGTTTTGTTTAACGTAACGTGTATGGGCACTACTTGTTGATATAAACATTTTTTTACTGTTGACATGCCTTTTCTCTTATCTATACAACGTAACTTTCAAATAATATATAAGTAATAATAGCACTCCTCACCAACACATGCGTACAGCACTTTTGCCAACATTGTGCAGAAAAACGTCACTGTCAGTGTCGTTTGAGAATTGAGATATTGAGATAGCTGAAAATTGATAATGAAAACAATACATGTATTTCTATTGTTTTAACGATATTTATGGATTTATTCGTTTAGTGGAATATTGATAAATAGTGTCTTAGTACGCGTGGATGCCATGGGAAAACAAACTAAGTCAGACGCGGACGGTAAGTCCACATACAATGTAGTTTTAGCACCGTTAACTTTTTTACAGGAACGTCTTATCTCAGTTAACCGAGCACTTCGAACAGATATCCTGACCATCGGAGGTAATCATATCTGATTTTTTAGGCCGCATTTCTTGAATGTTAAAGCGTCTAAGTAATCGTATTTGTAGGTTACGTTTTTATAACCGGTACTAAACAGTACACAGCCATGTCTCACGGGCAACGCTCTCATCTAGAGTATGTTCTAAAACAGTCACCAACTCTTTTTATACAATTCAATCATTTACTAAATACAATTGGTATATAGATGATTTATAACATGGGATTCTTTATAATTCTTCATATCATAATTTCTAAAGGTAATTAAACAATTAGTCTGAGCTCCTAGAACAATGTTTTGGTTTGGAAGAAATAACATATTTTAGCATAAGAATCTGTAAGAGTAAACAAGAGAGAAATACCATCCAATTGTTTTACTACTTATGGCCGTACACTACATATTACAAAAAAAGTTCAAACATCATTTATCCTCGAACTACCCACCAAACAGGGAAAATTGGAATCAACTGAGATAGGAAATAGAGTAATTTTTTTTAATTGAACAAAACAAAACAAATGCTACTCTGTTCCAATTATGAATGATAATTATGCACACCATCAAAGTGGAGGATGCCTTTTAACCCGTCAAATGTCTTGTAGACCAGTGTTTTTCAACCTGTGGGTAGGTAGCCTCTTGAAAGAGGTTGCAGCTACTTGTATTTCTAAAGTTAAAATTAGGATTCAACAACCGAAAAAATATCAGTTCTGAAGAGCGGTGGAGGGGCCACAGAGCAGAGCATAGAGCACACAAGTCACTGCACCCCTGCAACTACATCTGCTCGGCCATACTTAAAGCGGATGATAGGTGCCTCTGGAGAAGTCTGGTCAACAAGAATAGGACATGATGTCACAATTCTCAGCGTTGAGGGAGCAACTGATGATGACAATGCTGGCAGTGAATGCCTTAATTAGGCTGCTTGGCTGTCAGAACTCAATGAAACATTTTGTATATAGCTTGTGTTAGGGGTGATAGTTTATTTTTCATTGCATAATATTATCAAATGCTTGAACATAACATACCATTCATAAATGCCCTCTGAATCACAACTGGCTACATATATTGTTCTATGTGGAAGCCATACATAGCAATGAGTTAAGACAAGAATTACATATCTGTGCTATAGTTATATCACTACTGTTGTTTGATGAAGAGCTTAAGTGTGTTACTGCTTTATAGATATTTATGCCATTTCGTAATGCATTAGGGCACATTGTACTTTAGCCTTATCTAATGTGTGTTTTGGAACTTAACTTTAAATGTCACACCTGTGTTTCCAATAGGAGCCAGTGGTGCGCATGAAATCGAATGTTCAGTGCCACAGTGCCAGTTATAGAAATACAGTGTAGTGTAGACAACAGTATAAAAAAACTTTTTCTACCTTACCAACAGAAAAAACATACGAAAAACTCGAAAAATATAGCAAACATAAGCTACAACTTATTTTTGCTTTTTTTTTTTTTTTTAATTTAAAGAACAAAATGTGCGAAACAATTATGATTTGAATACAAAAAGACCAAAAATAAGATGCTCTTTGACCAAAAAAAACTGTGACGCCAATAGATGCTTCCTACAAATTTCAAATCTCAAAATTCAATTCTGAAACATTTTTTTTTTCCCGAGCCTCTGACGTTTCATAAAAGCTTATTCACAACAATCCGTAACCTTCGCTGCCGGATCCAGTAACGATATCGGAGGGCAAGTAAATGTATGGAAAACATGCTTAATGTTCACACTGCCCAGTCCGATATCGGAGCATGCTCCAAACAAAAACTGTCGTCGGATCCGACACCGACTGTCACGGATCGGTCTAAATGTGCTCTAATAAGTTGCTGAGTTGACATCAGTCAAAAATCGTATTCTAGATTTAAAGATGGAGAAAATGTGATCTCGCAGTGACAGGTTGCTAGCTCACCCCCCACTCCTATTCCCATCGACACAGTTCGAATCAATCCTATTCCCATCGACCCTTACGACATCCTTAGGAAGAAATCGGCCAAGTGCGTGTCGGTCCACGCTCAGTGTAGGGTTCCGTAGTTGCCTGTCTTTCTTAGTTACATCGACACGCGTGCGCCAACTAAATGGTTGCGTCGGCCGAATTTGTACGAAAGTTGGCATTTCTAAGTACATTTTTAGTTGGTCGACTATTACTCGGTAACTATAGTTATGCATGCCTACTTAGCCGTGATAGTTTTTCTTTTAAATTCATTATATGTACTACAGCCACGATTTTTTTCACATTCCCAGTAGCAGCCATTTAGCCGGCAGGGCCCAATTGAAGCCCAATATCTCGCAAAAGAATCACTAATTTGAAGATACCCATAATATTTTTGAACAAGCTATGCAACGAAACCCCACACTATGGGTTTAACGAGAAAAAAAATTACATCCCCCTTTAGGTGTAGGGGAGCTCTACGGAATCCTAAAAAGGTCTGGTGCTATTCTAACTTGACACCACACAGGGATTGTACACTCAGGGGCAGGGGTAATATACGTACATAAATAACGACATAAATATCTGTACAGGACTCTATTTTCAATGTTATAAAGGCGTGTACAGATATTTATGCCCTTGTTATACCGAACATTCTCCTCGTGTGTAAATATGTCAACAACCCTAAACTGATATTGGCAAATCCACCTTGCTAAAACAGCAAGGAGTAAAAGCCATGACTTAATAAAATAAAATAAAAATAATATATGTAAATACCCTCGACTGTAAGTGAATTTAAATTAAAGGAAAAATTTAAAAAAAATGCTCCTACCGACGACCATAGGCATTCATGACCCGTCGGTACTAACCAACTGAGCTATCGGAACAATCTGTCTCGGCCACTAAATCTTTCAATCAGTTCCTTCTTACAACGCCTTAGGGAGGCATGTACCCATTACGTTTGTAAAAGTCTCACTCTCAACACAGCACATCCTCGGGAGCACCATCAGGAACACAACACCACATAAGCTACAGAGCAAACTATTAGACACCTTCCAATCTCATCATATCAGCCCAAAGACATCCATTGCTAGACAAAGAGTGCCAACGTTATCGGTCCTGCGGACTCCGGCAAACATTACCAGGTCATCAGTTCATCTTGTGGGGGTCTATCCAGGCTGCGTCTTCCCGCACGTGCAATTCTCTTTGCAATAGAGCAAAGTGCCACGTACATTTCCACACGCATTTTCCCTTGCGTACTCTCCTAACATACACATACCTACACATAACCAAAGGCCATGCACGCCTGTTGCTATTCAAGAACGTTAGTTTATACGGGTTTTATATAGTTTATGTCGTTATTGCAAGCAAGCCAATCAGAACCGGCTAGTTTGCATACAATGGTATGAATGACGTCCGTTGTAGACTAGGAACTTGTCATGAGAAATGTTTGGAAACATAAAGGAAGTTCCTTTGTATATAGTTTATATATAGCTTCCTAGATTCTCAAAATTGGATAAAATAGATTTTAATTAAATATGGGCATGGACGTTTATGAAGGTCATACAATTTTTCGCTGCTTTTCAACTAGCGGAACTTGTCAAAATGCCTATTACGTCACTACTTTACAAAGTGGCGATATATCGTCATTTTACGAGGTGTCAATTATGCATGTCGATTTAAGTAACATCCTCAACTTTAGATTGCTTAAATAATTGACCAAGGGAGCGAAGCGAACGAATAATGAAATTGTTCCAACAATATTCCTTGTTGGTAGGAACGATGCTCGTCGCGATATGTTTGTGCACAATATTGTGAAAAGCGTTAAATCTTTCAACATCCGCATAGTTTTTGATGGGATACGAAGGTAGGCGCTAAGAATAAATTAACACTTTTACTCACACCGTAGTCGCTTTCCGCTACATACGGAGACAATCACGGGATCGGCTACGTAGCGATTCTTGGCAGTGAACGTGTGAACCCATTCGTAGCGCGTAGCAGCATTTTTCCGCTTTGAAACGGAAATAATACTCAATCACAATAGATTCATATGTGAGCCATAGCCTTGCAATGCCTTAAATGGATTAACTGTTCATATTTCTTATGCCTTCTTTCTATCAATTATTTACTAATTGCCCAGCCGTGTTTAAATTACGATAATTTATACATACTCATACTTATAGCCTAGTCGTTCGAAAGGTGATTTTAGTAGCTACATACATAAATTATATATAAGTAAAGGCAGTTTTATATTTGTGTACCGTAAATCTGAAAAAAAAACCTTGACAGAAATTGAATAAAAAAGTGTTACCTAAGTGATAACTTATTAACGCCTGTTGTCTACTATTGTTTATTTTTAATTAACATCTGTAGTATATCCGTGTCCAGCCGTTTTCCTCTACAGGTCGCATTTCTCAATCGATTCTCGTGAAATATAGTGAGCAAGTTTTATAATATAATTATATAGTTCTTACTTTATAAAAATAAAACCTCTTTCTATAATCCCATTACTAGAATGTGTCGTTTGTATAACGAAACTGTTGCCGAGAATCCATCGTTGGACATTTACAAAATGCAGCTTTTAAAAATAAAATAAAAAAGTTGCATGTAAATAAAACCACATCTCCCAGAATATATATTGATGTCTTTGTTTGTTTAATGTCTCGACTTGTTTTTCGTTTTTTGGTTTTCATTTTAGCAAGTTATTGCATCTTCCGCTTATAAAAAGC
Source organism: Epinotia bilunana (assembly GCA_947049275.1). NCBI lineage: Eukaryota > Metazoa > Arthropoda > Insecta > Lepidoptera > Tortricidae > Epinotia > Epinotia bilunana. The sequence goes on along the minus strand of OX346271.1, from coordinate 2,676,138 downwards.
AACCTATTTCAATACCTTGTTACCTCCTTAGCACCTCATATGTTCTTGATGTTTGAAATCTTTCTGTGCCATAGATACCTATATTACTTCGATATCATTGGTTTTCTCTCTCTCTAACAGGCAATATTAAAACGGTTGTAGCTTCGTAATTCTTTGAGATATCTGAATGGGATTTTCGTCACTAGGCATATTTTTTTGCCTTCTTTCGCTTGGAGTAACAATAAATTTTGAGTCTACACCCGTATTGCGTGTGTTCCTTACTCAACGAATATATATTAAAATCGTGGCTCCTCACCCACTCTTTTTATGACATCAAAGAATTTTACAATTTACCACAATAATAATGAATATCCATAAACGTGTACTACTTAATTTAAGAATGATGACATGTAATATTTTGAATATTATTAATAAATGACTTATGACTTATGACTTATGCTACATGTGCGCTGGAGGGAGTACTACAGGCCCATCGTCGCGGGGTCAGGGTGATCAGCGACGTTACACAAGCCTGGCACCCATTTTTTTTATAATGCTTTAATGTTTTAATCCATCCCCATGGGGATGGATAGGCCATACGATTCGAAGAGGGAAACTTAAAAATGCAAACATCGCTTTTGAGTGGAAGCCGCCGGACGGAAGGCGAATTCGTGGTCGTCCTATCTTGCGTAGGTACACATGGCGGCGAACAGTCGAGACTGAGCTGGAGCGAGGCCAGGGTCGTCGCTCAGGAAGTCAGGAGGGGAAGGCGTGGCGCGAGCGTATGAAGGCCCTATGGGGTGTCCAAGGACAACATAAATGTTTTAATAATTCAGTGTGATGCCATCATCATAATTTAATTTATATACAGCTTTAATTTCCGACCATACATAGCAATGGAAAACGATCCTCGATGACAAGAAGTCAAAATGCCCGTGTACGTGTCCGCGTCCTGTCAAAGAGAAAAAAAAGTCGTTGGCACCTCAGCACCGCGGAAACACGTCGGCCAAAGTCCAAGGTGACTTCAAGAAAATTTTCGTTACGTAACTCTGGTGCGTAAATAGCCGGGGGGGGGGCGTGGTTTAACGTCACTGAAAGTTTTGGAAACGCGTGAATGCATGACGTCACAGGACGATAAACAACGGCTTTGGCGGATCGGGGAGTCGTGAAAGATATGGGGTAATAAATAGCCGGCAGTAGATTCGGGTCAGTTTTACGGCGAAGATAGGGATGTGTTTGCCGGTTGGGCAATATGATTAAGGGAAGCTAGATTGGATCGTTTGCGTGTTCATTGGGTATATTGTTTGAGCTTCGCTCCCTTTACTTTTTTTTACTTGCGAGAAGGAAAAGGCGATATATATTTTAAAAGTTTAAAACATGCTTTGATATTGTATGTACTGGCAGCTATAGTGATACAGTAAAGTGTAAAAATATAAGCGCATACAGCTTACTCATAAATATATCTGTCGCTCTTATATCAGCGGATTAATTAAATTTATACAAAACAATACAAATACTCTTTATTGCACACCTCACACAAAACAAAGCAGTTAGAAAGATAATTATGAGAGGATTAGATCGATACATATTTTTGCACTTGACTGCCTATGACGAAGGCAATAACCGCTAAACACACGTTAAACTTAATAGTATTTTCAACTTTTTTATGGAAAAATGCCACTGTTCTGAACTCATATTTTTTTATTATAGAAATATAAACTCCTCACATGACTTCATCGGTTAAAGAAAAGTGCCGTATTTTTCCATGACACGTATGTAGGAAAGACAGAAAGTTAGCAATATCACATAATAGAAACATATTATGTGTACGTCGTGGAGTGAACACGAGCCCAAGATAGTCCGCGCAATGACGCACGCACCCCACATATACAGCTTTGTTATGTTATGGCATTTACTGATTTAAAGCTTGTTGAAGCAGAAGCTTCAGAGTCCAGAGTATTATATATTTAGCCACGGATCATTTGAACAATCAGCTTTAACCTCAGGATAAACCTTTACATCAATCCTAATCCTATTAAACGAGCAATAACTATTTGTATATATATATAATACTAGCTTCCGCCCGCGACTTCGTCTGCGTGGACTCGGGATAAAAACTATCCTATATTTTAATCCAGGCTATAAACTATCTTCGTGCAAAATTTCATTCAAATCAGTTCAGCCGTTTAAGCGTGATTGAGTAACAAACATCCAAACATCTAAACTTTCGCATTTATAATATTAGTAGGATATTTGCAATCACGTTCTCGAAAACGGCTCCAACGATTTCAATGAGTTTATGGGGGCGAAAAATCTATCTAGCTGGGTCTCGGGTATGGGAGAATTCGTTTTCTCCGTATTTCCTTTATTTTCGCCCGAGCAGAGCTCGGTCGCCCAGGGACTGTCCATAAAGTGGCAATCACCGACCGCTACGCGTACGGAAAATGCCACTTCCAGTACATAATAATGAAAGGCTCCGTCAACATAATTTTGACGTAATTTATTTTCTAAATATGACTTAGTATCTAAGACAAATGCAAATACCCTTACAGGGTTATAATATTAACACCTATTGTACCTGTTATGAACATGATCGATCGCAATAAATAAATATGTGATATTTATCAAATACCTGCGATCAAAGACATTTTTGTTTAACCGCCCTAGGAGAATAATGTACTATTCATTGTCATGATATAAACCTGAAGTTATGTAAAATTAAAAATACAGGAGATTGGTTTTATGTGTCAGAAAATATATATTAAAGAATGTAGATGAGTTGGGAATACGAATGAGTGACTTAAGAATATTGACGGTTTGGACCCCAAACGTCCAAAGTAGGACGCAATGTCTATACCTACATAATTATCAATACTCGTAAGATTTATGTTGTTGAATGATCCAAACATGTTAATAGACATAAGCGTACCAGTATCCAAGGTTATGGTTAACTTAACATTGTTTAAGAAAGAAATGGCTACTGCGCAGACGGCCACATCAGCTGATATCGTCGTAAAACAAACTTATCAGTTGCAGTTACGAAACTATCAAACTACTATTATTTTTCCCGAAACGTCGGTAAACGTAAATTTGTAAGATTTGGTAGCTCATTTAGCACGCTTCGTTTGTTCCGTATTGTTATAAAATTGTAAAAGATACAGTTTAATCAAGCAATTTTAGGCCTTATGTTAGTTACGATAGAGCTGAGACAGGTTATTTTATCGTAGTTTTACAGTACTATGTTGTTTATTGTACGATTTGTAAGGAGTTGTGAATGAGTGAACCGGCTTTTGTGAGGTTTGTTACGGAATTGATGAAGAGATTTACTTTAAAAGTTATTAAAATACTTGAAGATTTTATCGACTTTAAAAGTAATGTTACTTTTAGATTTCACGCAGTACTTGGCGCGAAAGGAGAAGAGAGACGCCTTATATAAACTAAGCAAAGAGAAACATAAAACGACAACTAGGCAGAGGTAGACAGCAGGCGGTCTTATCGCTATATAGCCATCTTTTCCTGGCAACCTTTGGGTAGCGGAGAAAAAAAGATAAAATTTGATTAGTAGTTTAAGTTTTCTTTTTTTGTTTTTCAGCATTGTTTATATCGTTGTTTCCAACCAGCTTAATAACAGTCGGCCAACCAGCAGCAAGATTATTTTAATTACCCTACTAGATGTTGATTACAATTTAAATACGACTTGCAACGTCCTTAACATGCATAAGAATTGACTCAACGCACATAACAAAGCAGATACGTAAATAACTCCTTTCATGGCAAATTTTTGCATAATTTAAATCTTCTTGTCGTTCAGGTTTTGAAATACCTAAAGTCTACTGATTGCTCGTGACCGACTCGTTTTTGAATACATATATAATATACAATATAATATAAGATAAAGTGCAACGAAACTGAGGTGTTAAGCAGTCTGTCGTGCTCTTTGGTTTAAGCCTGGTTATGAGGTATTAAGATGCCAAATCCTACTACTGCGAAAGTTTGGATGTTTAGATGTTTGTTAATCAATCACGATTAAACGGCTCAACCGATTTAGATGAAATTTTGCACGAAGATAGTGTATAACCTGGATTCAAATATAGGATAGTTTTAATCCCGGGTCCACGCAGACGAGTCGCGGGCGGAAGCTGTTAATATTTTGAACCGATCATATTGACCCCACCTTCCTCAAAAATTTCACGATCTTTTCCTTCGCCGAAATACGGTTCGAATCCACGGCCGTTTGCCAGCCCTATGCTTGAACCACTAGGCTACCGTAGCTCCTATGAAACTATAAAAGTTCATCGTCAACATCATATCAGCCGAATGACGACCTAGTGCCACAATGACCGGTCCTGCGCCACAAGCATCCAGCGGACTCCCGCGTCTTACCAAGTCATCAGTTTACCTTATGGGACACGCTGCGCCTGCCGTTACGTGGTCGCCACTCGAGAACTTTCCCGCCCCAACGGCCGTCGGTTCTACGTGCAATGTCTTTCCACTGCCACTTAAGATTAGCTATGAAAGTTAAACGAAAGAAATTGGCCAGGGTCATAGCAATGTAGCAATATCCGTGATCTCTGCCTATCTTCGCGGGTAATAGTAGTAAAGATAATGTAGAATATAGAGATAATAAGTCATTATATGTCGTAGCAAGAGCCAAGCCCCCAGGTCAACTAGGTCTCAAACGTTCCATTGCCCACAAACAATGTTCTATTAATGCGTTTGCGTCACTGTAATTATGTTCCCCTGTGTGATCTGTGTTTCCCGTTATCATTCCAATGTCATTAATGATACACGCCCGGAACTGACGGCCAATTAAATGCTATTGCTTTTCTGGAAAAGCGTGGTGAATTTATCTTCGTCGTCTAGTACAGTCGGCATTGTATAGTTAGTAGCAGCCAAAGTAGCAAAATATATCGTGACAGTGTCACATGTGTCACGGTGACACATCCTTACTCTTACATTAATAGAGAAGTGTAGATTTAAGTTTGGCTTTGGGTACTGCTGTACCCATAATACAAGCTTTGCTCAGTTTGGGATAAGGTCGATTTATGTATTGTATTTATCAAGTAGACACTAACTCTTTTCGATACAGATTAACAAAATAGATCCTGCCAAATTGTTTTTTTTTCTATATCAATTCATATTTGTTTTGGTATCCATGGGACAGCAAAACCTCAAACTATATATATAGTTTAATATAAAATTATCAATATGAACTATCAAAAAGTCAGAGATTCTTCAATGTAAAATCAAATTCATTCAAACCTCTGCCACAAGAAGAAATGGCAAAAATAACTCGGCAAGGTATATTTTTTTCAAAACAAGGAATACAACTATAGAAAAGCCAGTATCTTTAAAGATGGATTTAGCATGAGCTAAAACCGTAGAAACGTATAAGTAAACAAGAAGTTGTATATACACGAAAATACAATTTTTCTCTCTAAAAATTCAAACATTGGCAAAAGTACAACGTGGAAGTCAAATATTTCTTTATTTATAGAAATGTCGCCCTTGTGACAGGTTGTGGTGGCCAAGATCACCCATTGGGCTCTATTTTTAAAAGAAAAAAAGTGAGTGACGATTAACATGGCGTCTTTTTGCGGCGCTCTGGGTTTTTTTTCAAGTTTTTTTTTACAATATGCGCAAGAGTTGTTTACGAAATGTGATACCTAAATATTGTTGGAATTAAGGCCCTGAAATAAATGAATGAAATAATTATTGTGAAGAGATTGAAGACTAATGCAAATCTTCCTTTAGAGATAAAGAGTTAAGGAATGAAAATACGAATTGGGATTTGTAATTTATACGGAATAAAAGCCGTATGGCATCTAGGAAAAGTACGTTGGAAATACATTTTGATATTTTATCTAAGTACCTATATGATACTTATCAAATCTATAAGTAAGTATTCTGGCAAATAAAATCATTCTAATTCTAATTCTAATTCTTATATAAACCTATCGCAGAATAAAATCAGAGACAAGTAATAATTTCATAATCATCGTCATCATATCAGCCAAAAGACGTCCACTGGTGGACACAGGCCTCCCCCAGAGAGTGCCACAATGACCGGTCCTGCGCCACCCGCATCCAGCGGACTCCCGCGACCTTGGCCAGGTCATCAGGGCCTACCCACGCTGCGCCTTCCGGTACGTGGTCGCCACTCGACAACCTTTCCGCCCCAACGGCCATCGGTTCTACGTCCAATGTGCAAATATAAGTACATATTTATTATGATCAAAACAAAACATGCTGATTATTGATCTTGCAAAGTTCATTACCTAAAGGAAGTAATTTGTAGGTCACCAATAGGAAATACGATACGAGTCGGTACACGAACGGGTTATCTGAGTAGGAAAACGCGCCATTGAATAACTTTACACGCAGTAAACATAAATTCTTCACATCGCACCAAACTCGGTATGCCTATTTTTATTAGTTGTACTAAGTTTTCGGAAATATTAAGATTTTATGCAAAGTTTGATGTTCCAAGTTATGAAAACTTCATCATAAATATCATAATACAGTAGTTCACAACATAAATTATTCTTACACTATCAAATAAAACTCACGAAAATACTCGGAACACATCACATGACACTTATTTTTGTTATTTCAAAGATTAAATCCTACTAATATTATAAATGCGAAAGTTTAGATGTTTGTTGCTCAATCACGCTTAAACGGCTAACCGATTTGAATGAAATTTTGCACGAAGATAGTTTATAGCCTGGATTAAAATATAGGATAGTTTTTATCCCGGGTCCACGCGGACGAAGTCGCGGGCGGGAGCTAGTATATAAATATGAGAAACAGGAGGAAAAGCTACGGTAGCCTAGTGGTTCAGTTGCGGCTGTCAAGCGGCGGTCCTGGATTCGGAATGTTCGAATCCCAGCTCGTATACCATAGTTATTTACGATACAAGTGCCAAAAATAGGAAATTCGCAACGAGTGGTGATAAATTAAAACACGACCGAAGGGAGTGTTTTAAATCGACACGAGTTGCGAATTACACCTATTCGCACGTGTATCGTACAACGTTTTACTGTACATATGGCTCTTTAAAGTTTCGACATATGCACGAATAGTGCTCTTTTCCGCACTAGTGCGGGAATATTTACCGTTAGCTTTTCGGTGAAGGAAAACATCGTGAGGAAACCGGTCTAATCCCAATAAAGTCTACTTTCCTTCAGGGTTGGAAGGCCAGATGGCAGTAGCTTTCGTAAAACTAGTGCCTATCCCAAATCTTGGGATTAGGTGTCAAAGACGACCCCGGGCTCCTTTAGGGCACAACCGGGAATAACGCTTGGAGGATAATTTTCATAATGCTAATAATTACACGGTTCAACTCTCGTATACGAGTTCGAAATATGTCGCCCGTAGTGACATTTAATACGTGTGTTTTAATGTGAATTATTAGCATAATGGTGATATCACTTGTTCCTATTTTCGTACATACTTTATAGTAACAGCGTTATTGGCGTTTCATAAAAAATGTACTGATTTACCTATCAGACAACATACCATATTCTCGATAGCATAATTTAACTTACGGCAACATATAGGTATATGTTGTTTTATTCCCGACTTTACTATTTTATAAGCATTAAACCCGGCAGAATAATCCGCATTCTATATGCAATAAAGATAAAAATATAATCCGTCATACACCAGTGATATTCATCATCTAACTTGTTTATGCCACGTTCCCGCTATAATTTTATGTTAGAGGCGTCTCCACGGAATGCGGACATTTTTCCCATTTCTATTAATATGGCATTGCTGGGCAACGGGCATGCGTTTTGATGTCATAATTGCATCCCAAATCAAATTTCTATTACTGAACATATAGGAGATGAATATTGACGATTTGCGAAATTCAGTTTATTATTTCGCGTATGAATTCCGCGCCAGAAGACGCCAAGGATATAGCACTGGTCATCACGGGAGGAGGCCTTTGCCTTCGCAGCAGGGGTTCTTGCAGAACATTCAGGATAATATTCTCGCTTGGCGCAATTGACAATCAGCCCCCTACTCACTTCACTTCACCTTCCATTGCTTTTTCTAGAAGTTAAGGTGGTCGCTAGGTTACTTGTGGAACCAGCAATGTACGGAGAATTGTCGTTATCAGGTGACAATTGTCATGTTGGTGAAATAGGGGCCAGAAAGAATGTTAATAATTGATCAGATAAACTACGGAAACAATAGGAAGATAGGCTTAAAAGAAACTTGCAAGAACCATGCATAGTATTAACGCATACTGGTAGTAATACCTACATCCTGTAAGTCCTGTGATCATATATAGATTTTTTTATTACTCTTCGTCCCACTTCTGACGTGTTTCCATCAATGTGTTCTTGCGCCCTGTTTCCCCTTTTGGGAAAGCTCGCGTAAGTTTATATGCGTATGTGTTTGTTTGCTTAAAGTCACCCCTGAACGGATGTTTTCCTTCGCTGTAATCGGAAATCTTAAATAGGTCGCCGATCTAATAGCGCAGCGAAATTTTCCTTCGTCCTTTTCCATTCGAGTACTTATACAAGATCGTGTCTATACGTGTGGTCAATTGGTACCAGCAATTGGCAGACGCTTTCTACTCATCCAATTGATATCATTTACTCTCATCAATTAGACACACGTTGATTTAATTTGTTTGCTCTTAGGGTTGCCTTTTCAGAAGTTAAGTTGTTTCTTGGTAAGTTCCTTGAAAAATCGAACATAAAGTCTAAAACGAGTTAAAACCACGACAAACGAGTTGGCCACTCATTTGAGGACGCTTAATCCTCCTTCGGGTTGGAAGGCCAGATGGTAGTCCAGATACCACAATAAACACTGGGGGCGAATCCATACTAATATTATAAATGCGAAAGTGTGTCTGTATCATGCTCCAGAAGCAGATTAAATTTCGAGAGCGCCCTAGGCAAGTAACTCATCGGCGCCCCTCTAGCGGCCATAGATTAAAAATTATGACGAAAAAAATAAAAAACGCATCGCCCGCTTCATTGGAACTTGCCTAGTTTTATGCTCGCCCTCACACCGAAGCGGCAAAAGGAACAGGCCTGGCAATAGCTGCCATTCTTCCACGATAATTTCTCTGATTTCCAAAGCTCTAATGCCACCCGTGTTATTGGTATTCATTGGCGTCTACCGTGCTCCCGAAATAAACGCACTGAATCAAGGTTCTCATATTCACGGCGAAAAGTTCCGATATTTATACTTGCTCCCAACACTTTCCAATGATTTATTTTATAATGTACTGTCTTATTAATTGCTGACGTCAGTTGCATCATGTTTTTGAAACGTTCGAAGTAGGTGTAGCTTGGCATGCATGCGTCATGTATAGATATACTAAAATAAAGTTAAACTTTAAATCTATAGTCTTGTCTATTATGACTCAATCATTGTCATCAGTAGGCTTAATAAGAACTCTATATCATATTTTAATACCCTATTTGAAGAGATGATCAAAGACTTTTCAGGACGTAGTGTGGATGTGTTGTGTGTTGAAGTCTAAAGGAGTTTTATTCGTATGACGCACTTTCGATACCCTATTCCATTTACTAATAAAAGTTTAAATGTGCCAAGGGCAGTTAAAATACTACAGATACAATTCGTGTGACATACCCCACACTTCCGACGTAAAAAAGTTAATTATATCTGTCCGCAATTAAGAACTAGGTTACTCAATAGTAGCTGTTATTTTTTGTTAAACACCTATTAATATATGAGCCAATGTCGTCTCCTTGACTGCCAATGACGGCCAGTTACAGGTCAGATAAATAAACATAAGCATCTATTTTCTTAATGATCTTCGTCAATCTTAGTTTGTGACTATAAATTGGTAGATTCGGAATCTGTTCCTGACGACGAATAGCGTTGGCATGCTTTTACTCTGTAGAGAAGAGGGGAAAAGACAAGCGGTTGACCCAACCGCTGGTGTGACCAAGTAACCGACCCCACGGGGCGTACTATATCAGCCCGTAAAACCCTTTAATTCGCAAAAAACAGCGAAGGTCCTTAGTTCAAGTCTAGGAGACGCTGAATAGTCCAAACGATTTGGTCAGGAATAAAATACAAAAAGACGGTCTACCAGTGAGTTAAGCCAGGTGGACGTTGCGAATGAAAGAGTTAAAGAAGGCGCAAACCAAAGAAGGGGGAAGAAACTCGTTCACAAAGCTATGAAACCTTTCATAGATCATTAAAGCACTAATGAATACGATTCAGAAGAGTGACTGTTATATGTCAACCGCTTAATTCGGTCCTAGCCTGCGCGGCGCGCGGTTGTAGGGGTATACTACGATAACGGAGCGTGCGCTGCGCAGGCGAGGACTGACTTAAGCGGTCTACCTATAGATCCAAAAGCGAGTATGGTAGCAATAGACAACCAATAGCTACACGTTTTGACACGTTTGACCAAAAACGACAGGCTATTTGACCTGTGTTTTCTTGCCTCGTAAAACGGTGCAATGGCACTACCACACTGTATGCTAAAATATCTACGTGGAGATGAAAATAGCGTCACGCGAGTCTGTTTTCCGCGTTCTGTGGCAATAAAGATTGATGATGAAATCTTGGTTTGGATAAGGCATTCATTTAAATTGCAAGCAACGTGAGTTAGCGGTGACCAGTAACGATGTTCCTTTGTTTTGTTATTTTCAACGATCATAATCAAAACAAAACAGATGTAGGGACATATAGTAGACAATATATTCCTAATATACGCGCATAGTTCTTTACCTAATACACTGAAGAAGTAGATATCTAAGTCATAAATGTCAGAATACATTTTGCCTCCTTAGGATAGGGACGCTTTTCCAGTTACTATGTAAGATTAACTTGATTTCTTAACCATTAAAAGTAGAAGAACTCCTGAATAGTTTTTGAATGAAAAGTACTTATGACGTGTTTTTTAATGCTACACGTGAGGGTTCAACAACTTTCCTTTTTTATATTCCTCGTAAAGTGACGTTCAATATATTAATTACATTAAAATTAAATGCAACTTGTATGTTAATTATTGGACTTTGTGCTACGGTAATGCTTGTATCGAGTTCTTTGTGTGACTTGTAGCCTAGATTCTTTAAGGAAATGTAGATAAATACAACATATTAAGCATAAGCAATTGACATATATATACCTCGTAGGTCTTGTCATTTATTTTTAGCGGAATAACTAGCAAAGGAATATTGTTCTCGTAACACCATGGACTTCCAGTTATTAACCCCTGATTCAATCAATTATTTAATCTATTGAAACCTACCCTTATTGACGACGGAACCGCTTTCAATCTCTCAAATAATTATTAAGATAATGACAATTATTTATTTCTTACAATGAAAGTGTTGTGTGGTGAGACTGGTGAGCTACCAAAATTAAAACATTAATGAATCCTCTGAAATTCATTGTTCTAAATGAAACCTGTTATTCACCTGCTCGCGCGGCTCCGCCCGTGTATTAAGGCTCTTCTACACTATCGGCCATCATGACCCACAACACAGGACGCAACCGTGCGTTAGCGGGAGAAAGACGTACCTCCATACTTTCCATATCACCACCACATAACGGCGTCCCTGTCCTACGCCATGATAGCCCACAATGTGTAGGGAGCCTATGCCGGTGAAAGTTTTTTTTTTTCGTACAACCTCACGGTTTTCATCTTTATAATATTAATAGAATAGATAGAATAGACCATCAATATTCCGTTTTATATATGGACATCGTCATGCCTTCGCTAACACAAGCTCCGAAATAAGTGATTTCATTATTGCTTGTTCTGCTAAATATCTTGTAGTAGTTTCTATAGGCATTGTAACGCAAGCCTGACGCGAGTATGACGCGCGTCTTTTAGCGAGACCTTGGAAATATTTACATTCGATATGCGAGTCCAAAGGTACAAGTACCTACAAGGGTCGGAGAGAAATACTCCTCTATTCACCGATTTAAGAAAACTTGTGATGAACACGCTCTACGTTGCCTTTTCACTTCTTTAACTGCCATTGCACAGTCAGCTACGCGGGGATGCTCATGACAAATGATAGAAACAAAGGGAGCCAATAATGCACGGCCCAATAATGTACAGCCCAATAATCCGCGTCCACTATTTTGGACGCGGATTATGGGCCGTGCATTATCAGCTCGTACAAAATTGGTTTTCAATTATTGCCCCGGACCAAGTGCTCAGGGTGATAATGCACGGCCACTGTTGTGGACGCGGATTATTGGGTCGTGCATTATCAGGGCGGACAAAAATGGCTTGTTATAAAGCGAACTCTGTCTTAGGTCGGTTAGGTTAGGGTTCACTTGTGTCCCTCAGACCAGAAATAGACACCCCGCCCAGCGAGGTGGCGTCGACTTGCTGGAGATTATTATTGCGCACAAATAATGTACAGCCCGTTAATCCGAAGCCACAGGGACTCGGATTATTGGGCCGTGCATTATCAGCTCAAAATTGGCTTTCAATTATTGCCCCGGACCAAGTTTGCTCAGAGTGATAATGCACGGCCCGATAATCATGTACAATGGACGCGGATTATTGTGGGCTGTTACATTATTTTGGCCGTGCATTATCATGGCTGTACATTAACCGGCACCGAAACAAACTCTTCTTTTTTAACCTCTCCGTACGCGTAGCTTGTGCTACTGGCTGTACTAATATTAGGTATAAGTAAAAATGAGACTAGCCACATTTCGGACCAGTTAGCGGATTTACCAGCTTTTCCTGCTTTGTCTATAGCGATCAAAGTAGGTATAAGATGTTTCACTCCACGAACACTCGCCCCGCCCCCCCCCCCCCCCCCACACTATAGACTAAAGAACAAAACATTAAACTCCTTTTCGTTGGACAGTCGTGTAAAAACGTAAACTATTACGCAGTGAGATATTGAAGTTTATTGCGCCTGCGCTTTATTAATCAAAACTTTTGATCCTTACACGCGCAGGCAAAGAAAGCGGAAACTGTCCTCGATAGCAAGGACCACTCTAGCCTGATTATCTAGTATTCTAGACAAGCCTTATCAGACTTCCTTATCAATCTTTTGTCGTGATGCATAATTGTACAGTAATGACATTTAATTTGCGGAAGGCCTTGAGTAAGCGAACTTTTCTTCCGTGTGGCGATTTATTGGTTTTCTTGTTTTGTGGAGTGGATACTTTGAGTTTATAGGCTGCTAAGGGAGGTTAGCTTTTTACTGGACTGTCGTAGAAGCGAGGGTTACATTTTTAACCGACTTTGGAAAAGGAGGAGGTTCTCAATTCGTCGGAATGTTTTATTTCTTACTAGCTTCCAGCCGCGTCTTCGTCTGCGCGGAACCGGTATAAAAACTATCCTATATTTTTTATACCGGTTTATTTAATCCAGGCTATAAAATATCTTCGTGCAAAATTTCAACCAAATCGGTTGAGCCGTTTAAGCGTGATTGAGTAACAAGCATCTAAACATTCAAACATCCAAACTTTCGCATTTATACTAGGTATTAGTAGGATGTATGTTCCCAGATTACTCGAAGACGCCTGGGCCAATATCGAGTTTTTTTTGGTTTGAAAGGGTATCCTTCCCAGGTGGTGCCATGGTCATCAGGTCAGGGTCTGATGATGGGAACCTGGAGAAATTGAAGGAACTCTTCAGATTTTTTAGGCGCGTTTAAAGCGATTTGGGTACTGATTTGAAGTCGTTTAAATCTTTATTTTTAACCCCCGACGCAAAGAGTTTTATAAGTTTAACGTGTCTGTCTGTGCATCTGTGTATCTGTCTGTGGTATCGTAGCTCCCAAACGGATAAACCGGTTTTCGATTAGTTTTTTGTGTCATAGATAATTTTATCACTTTTCTTAGCCATGTTTCATGAAAATCTGTTCAGCCGTTTTTGAGATATTGGACTTTGAAATGAAAATGTCGGGGGTTTTTCAACTTTTCTAATAAAGTAAATTATCTCATCTTATTCGTATCAATGGTTGACAGATTTGAGGGCCTTATCCAGAAGCAGTGGAACGATACTCATTGTCTGTTCTAATAGTAATGTTTTAATGTTTATATCATACGAGGGCTGTTTGATAAGTCATTTTAAAAAGTAAAAAATATATATATTTTTAAACATTTTACATTTATTTCTCAACATAGTCTCCTTTAAGGGCTAGACACTTGTTCCAGCGAGTTTCCAATTTTTTGATCCCCTCCAAAAAATACGTTTTGTCGAGGTCTTCAAAATAGCCGTTTACACCTGCGATGCAGTCCTCATTTGTCAAAAATGTTTGCCCTCCAAGGCATTTTTTCAGATTTGGGAATAGGTAATAATCGCACGGAGCTAGGTCCGGCGAATACGGAGCATGCGGAACCAGCTCGAAGCCCAACTCGTGGATTTTGGCCATTGCAATAGCTGACGTGTGCACTGGGGCATTATCTTGATGAAAGAGGACTTTCTTGGGGGACAATTTTGGTCGTTTTTCTAACAATTCCGCATAAAAACGGTCCAATAACTCTGCGTAATAACGGCCAGTAATAGTCTTTCCCTTTTCTAAGTAATCAATCATAATGATTCCTTCGCCATCCCAGAAGACTGTCGCCATCACCTTCCCAGCCGACAAAACAGTCTTGGCCTTCTTTGGGGCACGTTCACCAGTCGCCATCCATTGTTTTGATTGCTGTTTAGATTCAGGTGTATAATGATGGACCCAAGTTTCGTCCACAGTGACAAATCGACTCAAAAAATTCCGAGGATTACGCTTCATCTTATCCAAACATAGTTTTAAAATTCGCTTTCGTTCGCGTTTTTGTTCGATTGTCAACAAACGTGGCAACCATCGTGCAGGCAGCTTTGTCATACCCAAATCTTCATGCAGGATTTTATGTACTCGCTCACTGGAGATGCCCGTGTTCTCAGCTATTTCACGCACCTTCACTCGGCGGTCGTCGAGTACAATATTATAGACTTCTTCAACAACATCCTCAGTAGTGACCTCGATTGGGCGACCAGAGCGTGGAGCATCAGATGTGCTTGACCGACCACGTTTAAAATCATTTATCCAGTTATAAACAGTCTGCAACGTTGGTGCGTTAGTGCCATGAACAGAATCAAGTTCAGATTTTATTGTGGTAGCACTGCAACCCTTCATATAAAAATGTTTTGTAACGGCACGAAATTCAGATTTTGCCATAAATAGTTGTTGAAAATTTACGAGTTTACAAAAACTTGGTCTTTTTTGCTGAATTTTTGACAGTCTTCATTTGAAAGATTGTGCCTGCCAGTGTTAATGCCATTTACCAGAAAAAAGGTTTTATAAATAGTTTTTAAAAGGACTTATCATTATCAAACAGCCCTCGTATGTTATCTATTACCTACTAACACTAGAATTAAGTTTTTCGAATGTATTTTTTTACTACTTTTTTATGGATATGTTCGGAAATAAATTATTTGAATTTGAATGGTTAAATGATTGAATAAATGCCCGTCTAGAGTGTCATCTGCCTGTAATAGAAACGTATTACGATTATACTGGGAACAATGCAATCTCACAGGACACACGCGAGTTCTGAGAACTTCTGCCGTTCGCTTTGTATTACGTTTTCAGACTGAAATTATCTTACAACAAGTCTTTCTTTTGATGTCTTGTAACTTGAGGCTATTATGCCACGTACAGTCAAGTGTAAAAATATGGGTGCATACAAATTAACTCCCAGCGCTATTTATATGTCAGCGAATCATGGTTATATTTAATGAGAAACTGAAATGATACATATTTTTGCACTTGATTGTACTCACCTAGGCCGGTAAAAGAAAGACTACCTTAGTTCGCAGGTAATTAACGCCCGCGCCGAAGACGAGAGCGATAAACATGTGATCTGAAGCTTCCTCCATTAGGCCCCTTGTGCGTATACGAGGGCCACACTGAAAGTTTTGCGTAACTTTTAAATAAAACAATTTAAAACAAAACTAATACATTTACTGCTTCTCAAAATATTCTCCCTTGCATTTTATACATTTATTCATCCGCTCGAACCATTTTTCAAAGCATGATACCCAGTCGCTTGACTGCATGTTTTCGACGTGTTGGTTAAATGTCCCCACTGCATCTTCGGGCGTCTTAAATGTTAAACCTCTCATCAAATCCTTGATTTTCGGGAAAAGGTAAAAGTCACAGGGTGCAAGATCTGGACTATAAGGCGGATGAGCCACGGTCTCCACATTTTCGGAACTCAAAAACGCTTTTGTTTTTTTTGCAGTGTGGGGGGACGCATTATCATGATGCAGGAGTATGCGGCTTCGTGGTCGTGTCTCGCGAACTTTTTCAAAGACTGTGGGCAAACAAGTTGTGGTGTACCACTCGGCATTTACAGTTCTTTTATTATTTAGAAGGACTGTGCAGACATAGCCACTTTTTGAAAAAAAACAAGCGATCATTTGTTTGGCAACGCTTTTGGCTTGTTGAATTTTTGTTGGCCTACTGTCACCTTCAAAGACCCATTCACTAGACTGTTGTTTCTTTTCTGGATCGTAACAATAAATCCATGTTTCATCTCCTGTTACGATGTTATATACACCATTTGAACATCCGTTCTTATATTTCCGCAGCATTTCTTGGCACCAGCCAGTCGTGGCACACGTGCCCGTTTTTGGCCTGAAGTTAGTTCATGAGGAATCCACCGACAACAAAGTTTCCTGACTTTTAAATTTTCGTGTAAAATCTTTTGTATTTGACTCATACCAATCCCTAATTGTCCTCGAATTTCGTCGTAAGTGATTCGTCGGTTTTCTTCTATCAGTCGTCTCACAGCAGCAACGTTTTCTTCAGTGACCGCGGTTGACGGTCGACCTTCACGAAACTCGTCATCGAGACTAACACGGCCCCTATTAAATTCAGCGTACCAACGTCTCACGGTGCTCAGATGTGGTGCTTCAACACCAAATGCATTTTGAAGGCGAGTACTACACTCATGCGGAGAAAGAGAACTTTTAAAATCATAAAAAATCATTGCTCTAAAATCTTTACGCGTCAAATCCATTTTGAATGCAATCGGTTTATTTCGAACTGACAAAAAAAACAAATGACTATCGATTTCCCGCCAATATTTAGTACATTCCATAAACAAATGTCTATATTTTTTAAAAATAATCAATTCGAAATTGGAATGAGTGCGAATAGCCAGGAGTGCAAAACTTTCAGTGTGGCCTATGTACAATTTTACGTTTCCCCCTGACTGGGACTTGAGATATTCCGCACGCGTAGCCACTTTATGGTCAGGTGTGACGTAATATCTGTTATAATTCAAATTAACGAAACCGTCCAGTGTTGTAAATGTATAAACACAGCAACAATATTCCGATGCACTTTGCTTTGCGCCGACTAGCACTAGCTAGCACATAAGTGGTTGTGCAATCCGCTCGCGCGCAATAGGTCTTCGCAAATTGTTGCCATGCCACTATGCAATTAGATGCATTAGAGCCGCTGCACGTGAAGGAAAAACTGTATTTTCTCGGCGGTCAGGTTAAATTGCGTGAAATCATGATTATTTATTGACCTCTAGTCTAGGTCATTTAAGTATAAGCTTCGGCTGGTTTTTATACAAGACATTATTAACTTTTCTCAAACATGCAACGAAATATTGACGTTGTGTTCTTCATAATGGGCTTCGAAGTGTCACGTTTCGGGCGCAGCGAGACGAGAGACCCGTAATGGCATTTCATACAAAATTGGAGGCCTAGGCCTGCAAGATGGCCTTTTTTAATTTCCATTCCACAATTTGTGGCACAGGATCACGGCGTTCAGCCATGAAAATTAGAGTTTGATTTTTTGGAATATTTTTAATTTATTTCATTGCGTGTTTGAGAAAAGCACTGTACATACCTCGGCGTGAAACTTCCCGGCCTCTGTAATAATGTACTGTTATTGTTTATCTGCCACAACAAAGAGTGCATCTCGGAATACTTAACTCTTCCTCTAAGGCGCGCATTAAATACTTCAGACTTGCCTCTATTTGGTCAATTCTCCGAGCGTTTCACCGCCCTCCCCGTAGATCAGATATTCGTTTCAACATCATCATCACAGGCCTCCCCCAAAGGGTGCCACAATGACCGGTACCGCGCCCGCATCTAGCCGACTCCCGCGACCTTTACCTGCTCATCAGTCCACCTTGTGGCGGATCCACGCAGCGCCTTCCGGTACGTGGTCTCGCGAACCTGCCCGAACATCCAATCGGTTCTGTTTTCGTTCTTTCGCGCAATGTGTTTTTGCTAGTTGTTTATTTGAAGAAGGCTCAAAAATTCTAACATGAATATTACTCGTCTCTGTCTTGACCTTGGCATGTGCCAGATATTTAAGCCCGTCTTTGTTATGTCAGATATTAATGCTGGCGACTGTACAGACAACTAGACAGTAATTATATTACATTCTAGAAGATCTACGCATTTGTAATTAATTCCTTAGTGTTTTAATCGGCTGGACTTTGCTTGACCTTGCTAGCATAGTTATACTAGTAGGTATATGGGAATAATTACAGTGGGTTTTAAATAAGATGATATATTTTTCCCGTAGAGGACTTAAATGACGCTTTCACTGTATAGGTACTTCCTGTCACTTCCTACCTGCATTAGCACTACTGAATGTTCTTCATGCGAATATTGTTTCTCAAGATACCTCGTATTATTACCGTGTCGCGTTTTTTACTTTGTGTTTTTTTATCCCATCTACTTTAAAATATTTTACCATTTATTTTATTAATTATTTTTTTATGTGTATACGTTTTATCTGTAGTATGTTGTGTTGCGTTCCGTGGGTCACGTACGGCGCTGTCTGAAAATCAGCGCGGTAGGTGTCTGTCTGACACCTCGGCATAATGCTGAGACAGCGACCGATTCACTGCCGTGAAGACACACACAATATGTGTCATTTGTATTGTATGTCTACTCCCCAAAGGGAGTAGACATACAATACACAGAGACAAATACACACACGATACGCACACAATACACAAAGACACACAGAGACAAATCTCTGTGTGTCTTTTTAACCCCCGACGCATGAGAGGGTTGTTATGATAAGTTTAATGTCTCTGTGTATACGACGAGTTTTTTTATTGAACGTTGGCCGACTGGGGCAACCTGCTCCATACAAATGTAAAAAAACGCGTTAAAAAAACCCATTTTTTTCACATTCTACTATCGATTCTGAACAAACAGTTTTCAGGTTTTGCGTTATTTTATTAACACGTTGTATGTGTATCTGTGTATCTGTCTGTGGTATCGTAGCCCCAAACGGATGAACCGATTTGAATGTGTTTTTTTTAATTCGAAAGCTGATGTGATCCCGAGTGTTCTTAGCAATTTCATTTCATGAAAATCTGTTCATCCGCTTTTGAGATATTGGACTTTGAAATGAAAATGTCGGGGGTTATTCAACTTTTCTAAGTTGTTACTTAATTATGTGTAGTGAATAAATGTCTTATTTCTTTCAATCTTCCTTATATTACCTACTCGCTCTCGCTAAAGCTCGGCCGCCAAAAACACACTCGGCAGGTAATATCAAACGCCCCTGACCGTAGTTATCCTAGTGGCCCTGTGAGCTGTAGAACTCGCAAGCCTGCCTTTTTTTTTATATTTTTTATTTTGAAAACCTTAATCGACAAAAAAAAATATTATTGAACCTGCTCACAAACTTTCACGAGAACCGGTTGAGAAATGCGACCTGTAGAGGAGAACAGCCGGACATACGAAAGTTTTTTCGAATCTGAAATGGGGAACTCTGTTCGCTTCGCTCGCTCGTTCAAGTGTTTAATATTTAATCTCTATTGAAAAATCGTGAATAACACGGCCGTGTCCATGTCAACAAGTTTACTGTAACCTACTTTAAACGACCCTTTTTCTCACGATTAGACATGCGCGGTCATTTTTCCGATAACATTGCAGTTTTATGCAGTGTTACAAAATAACAGCTTATTTGTATGGTACTGACAACTGCAAAAATCTTCAATTCCCTTCACTTAAATTGTACACACAATTTAATATATTGTAATAAAAATGCTTGTTAAGTAAATAAAACGTGGGGAGGGCGGAAGCGGGTGGCGCAGGACCCCTCATTGTGGCACTCTTTGGGGGAGGCCTATGTCCAGCAGTGGACGTCTTTCGCCTAATATGATGATATTGATGATAGACGCCTTAAGAAAGTTTAAACAGATATACAGAGAGGACATTATGACCTCGATCGTCAATTTCTATGCGGTTACTATAGTCGCGAGTATTTTTTTTTTATATTTATCTCAACACATTTATTTTCGTTGTCTCTTGGCCGAGGTTAAACGAAAATAAAAATAAAACCGTTTCTTCCACGTGTACTTTGTGTTGCCGGTTATCTAATCGCTGCGCGCGCGCATAGCTGGTAGAATTTTGAAAATCGGACGAGTTGTTCCGGTGATTACCCCTACATACAAACTTACAAAGCTACAACCTTACAAACTTTTTCTCTTCATTATACATATTAGTATAAGTACCTACATGTCTCTTCACGCAGGTTATTTAAAAAATATGTTTTTTTTTACGGCAATCTCATAAATCCGTAGTATCCTACATGCAACGGGTACTCAAAAATATATCTGACAACTAGAACTCAATAAAAGTTAAGTAAGTGTCCTATTCATAAAATTTGGAACGACCTGAGTCGGACTTTATTGTATTTTTTTATGACAAACTGGAGGCAAGATATGATTTATGTAACTGGTACATTATGGGTACAAATTATAGGTTTTACAGCACCTCTTGCCATCGCCATCACATAAACTCGTACATTATACCTACTATGTCCCCTCATAATACTATTGTGCAAGTTTATGTGCAGGTAATAAAATAAATATTATCAGATATATACTTGACAATGTTAAACGCTTTTAGTTTCATTTGTCACTAACATAACGATATGACTTATTGGGTGTGATTTTTTACAATGTCAATGATTATTATTTGGTTCGTGAAATCCAGCCAGATGGTGCGGATCTAGATTTTATGCCATCGGAGCTTGCAGATTCGGACGGCTATTTTATTTTTACGAGTTCATAACTTTTTGTGCGAGTTTTTAACGGTAATCGAAAGTTGGAGCAACCCGCCCTACTAATACTATATTACGAGTACATACTTCTTTCAAAATATCTCCTGAATTCGTGATGCTACTCTCCTCGCGAAATGCTTTCATTCTTAACTGGGACATACCAGGATTATTTTTAAAATACATTGTTTCATTTGCATTATGCACATGTAACGATTTCAGGTCGTTCTTTGTCCCTTTATTTTAGTGATTCAGGGTTTGGAGGCCTTCCAATCTTTGTGGGGCGTTTAACTTGGTACAAAATAGAGTTAAAACCGAATTGGAGTCACTTCATTTTGATATTAAAACGGACTACTTTAAGGATCAATTTAGAATGACTGGAGGTTAAGAATTATATCCTTTGATTAAGTATAATTAATGTTTTGAGTAGTCTTTGTTGATGGTTTTATATCCATGAATGAATCAAAAGCTAGTTCTATTATTATCACTTACCAGTAAAGTATGTATCAGATATCTTTCACAAATACGGTCAGGCGGTGTACACTCAACTGCAGAAAGGTGTATTAATTTTTCACCTTACCTCAATGCAGTAACCTAAGGTGAAAAATGTATACATCTCTTATAGCCGACTGTACAGAATATGCATAAGTCATCGATCATCATAGTTAGTAGGCATTTCATTAGTAATGAAAACCTTTGTTTATATTATTGATACTAATACTGATGAAGTGATGAATCAGGTAGGTATAATGTTGGTATATACCTAAGCGATTCCATTACCTGTGGGATGATTTCGATGACACAGAAACAATTGTTTATTTCAGAATTTGCGACTGTCTCATCATTATAATTTCCTGAACCTTAACCATGTTTAATTTAGTTTTCTATGTATTTTCTCTCTATGGAGGTGTTAAATTCGTCGGCGTGTGCAATAAGTTGTGAATCTATGACGCAAATACTGAAGCTTGAAAAGCTTTGTCGATCTTCCTTTGAATATGTATCTTCGGAGGGTTTAAGAGTCCGCAGTAAGCTCGGCCGAATTTCACCTTCCCATACAAACGTAGTTACGCTCTCATTTTAAAACTACGTGTTGGATTGTCACGAAACTTTGCATATACAATGACATGAGGTATACCTAATATCTATGTCTTAAATTAGTTTATATAGTTCCAGTGTATAAAACAAACGAAATACAGCAAAACAAGTGTTGTATGAAAAACTTAAATTCGCTGTATTTATTTTACTATGGTATCTGAAGCTACATAAACTAATTACAGACATAGATATACCTCATGTCATTGTTCATGCAAAGTTTTGTTACAACCAACGCGTCGTTTTAAAATGAGAGCGTAACTACGTTTGTATTTGGTTTGTATGGAGAATCGAGCTTACTGCGGACTCTTAAGACTTATTTATTTATTTATACTTAAGGAGTACCAACAGCTGCTAAAACATGATATAAGTCTTACATAGTAATACAAAGCCAATTAGAAAAAAGAAAAATGTTTGACACACTTGGCACACAATATCGCACTAGGCATATGTACACTGCTAATACAGAATAGTGCACCATAAAAAAAGAAAAAAAATACATTATACTACTTAGCAACTAATTAACAAAGAAGGAACATGTGAGCAAAGTCACACGTACCCGAACAAATCACCAATTCCAATGTATCTATCTTCAAATTTACATTGGAGAATTGTTATCATGAAAGATAAAACGACATGCTAGTTTTCGCCTCACAGAAGGAACCTGAAGGAAGACTTGTCTGATCTGACAAAATTTGGTAGTATTTCCATTTCATAAGCACCTCACCAGGGAGCCACCAGGCATCGAAAGCTTAACAGAGAACGTTAACTCAATAAGATACCGCCCTAAGCCTTTTATTGCGTATAAAAGCAGCATGACCTTGAGGTGCCTAGACACCGACTCATGAAAACGGGCACCGGAATGTATGTCTTGGGTCCGCGGATATACAACCAAATACCGACAGCTATCAAAGACTGTCGGACGTGCCTTGGTTTTACCCTCAAACTTAAATCCCTGCTGATGCAGAAGGCCTATTATTCGGTAGCTGAATTTCTTGACGAATCATTTTAATAATAATTTTGAGCGTCCTGTATTTGATTGTCCTGTATTTGATGTGCCTGTTGACATTGTTTTTAATTCTTAGTGATTATTTCGACATTTTTAATGTAATGAAAGACAATGTATGATTATTACGAAATAAATGAATATGAATATGAATATATACTACCTGCTGGCCGCGACTCCGTCCGCGTGGAACTCGTTAGTATCGTAGCTCCATACAAACTTTCACCCCCTTAGGGGATGATTTCCGGGACAAAAACTAACATGTGGCCTTCCCCGGGGCTCAAACTATTTCTATACCAAAGTTCATCTAAATCGGTTCAGCGGTTTAAGCGTGAAGAGGTTACAGGCAGACAGACACACTTTCGCATTTATAGTATTAGTATGGATTGCCACTAGCATGGCTAAGAGTGATGCTTTTTTTCGTGCATTTAACGATGTAAACAGCCAAATCCCATTTCAAGTTTCTTCTGCATCTTGCATGTAAAATTGTTAATTAGTATTCAAATATTGTGGTCAATACGAGTTAACCTATTTGTTTTAATGGCCAGAAATTGGTTGAATAAATAGCTTAATTTTTAAACGCGTTCGCCTTCTATAAACGATCCAATTGGACGAACAATTGACACACCCTCACAGCCGCGCAATTCATTCAGCCTCGTACAATGTATCTTTATGTACACAATTGCTTGTCATTTTAACTAAATGGCATGATGTTGCATACAATATGTTTTGTAGTAGTTTATTAATAACTGTCTTTTGTTTAATGGTGTAGGTTGAAAGGGCAGCGCGGAATGTCATCTCGCTTTTCGCCCAACTACGTCAGAGCCGAAAGGGAGGGATGTGTTTTAGCAGTCCATGTTTGTATTTATATGTGCTTTCCACAATAGCGTTTAAGATATTGAACCGATGTTGATAAAATAGTTATCAATCGATTCGAAATTATAATCCGGGTGACAGGCCTTTTGCATGAAACACCGGGTTTTTTTCAGTTACTTTTCCGTAGCCTGGTCACAGTTTTTTGAACTTATATGCGTGTTCAAGATTACCCTCGGTATATGTATCTGAGACACTTCAAGATAAAACCAAGGTTAAGGTACAAGTTGGAACCCGACCGCAGACAGCAGCAGCAGACGACGTGTCGCAACGACACTATCGGTTTCTATGAATGTCTATGACGGCGACGTGTCGCTGTCCACGGAAGGTATTTCATAGAAATACATAGAAACCAGTAGTGTCGCTGCGTCACGTCGTCTGCTGCTGCTGTCTGCGGTCGGGTTCCAACTTGTACCTTTATGCGTCATGTCACGCACTTTGTATCAAATCTTAGGATCGCCAAAGACGCAGGAAGTCTTCACATAGTGCGTACTCACCGCCAAAAACGTCTAGCTGATGTGAAAACAGTTTCCAAACAACATTCGTGCTCCCAAGTAATCTAAGACAGGACACAGAATAAATAATAGTACTACGTACAGAAGGTTCTCTGTTAACAAACCCCCTGTTTAGGTACGCCGAACGAGCCTTAACGTGGCCGTCCCTTTCTATCGCATGCAACGTGCTGTAGAAATTGTAGAATGCGTGCCTGCATTGCAAATTAAACAAGCACCTGTTTCAAATGGGTATGAAACAGGACGCAACTTGAAGGTTCTGCCAGGAGACAGAGGAAACAGCAATGCATATTCTCTGCTCCTGCGGAACACTCATGCACAAAAGAGATACTTCTTTTGTGCATGAGTGTTCCGCAGGAGCAGAGAATATGCATTGCTGTTGAACCTAGGGCGGCACATCGTGCACCCAGAATAGGTACAACATATCACCGCCCAAAGAATCTGGAATTTCTTAGAGGCAACGGGTCTTAACGGTGAAATCTAAAACAAAGGGCTGCCACAAAAGATCACTTGCCGGTCGAAGCGGCATATAAAGGCCCACAATACCACACAATAATAATAGTGCGTGCGTGCCGTAGCAGCGCTATTATCATACCGGCCGGTTGGCATGTACTTTTAGCGGCGCGACGAAACCACGAAGTGAGGCACCCCTGGGTCCAGTCCAGTCAATGAACTGACAACTTGAATGGAATAAAAAACAATTTTGGATATAATTTATATTATAATAGCTTATTTTTTATGTGTAACGGATAAATTATCAATTAAATAGTTAACCAGCGACAAAATCCGACAAAATTTCAGCCATCATAAAAATGATAAATTATCTAGCTTCTGAAGTCAGAAAAAATATTAATTGATATTTTTGTCTTTATTTTGGTTCATATACATTTGCTGTATAATATTCAAGATAAATCGTACAAAAAAGACAATGTAAGCTTCATTTAAATCTACTTAATTACTTCCGGGTGGAAAGTTTGTCGGATTCTTGAATAAATCATCTTAGAATAACATTTTAAAATGAAATCAATAAAAAAACGCTATTATAAATTAATGTTTTTCAAAACTGTATTTTGCCTGGAGTATCAGGTGAATCGTTCTGAGCTCGTATTAGCCCTCTTGCTACAGTTTGGTTGGTGACAAGTTTGTAACGATTGGCGGTCAGATGAGTCGTACCAACAGCAACACACTCGACTGAACCTTAGTAGACCTTATCCCGATGAATTAGGGTTCAAGAATGGTCAAACTGTCTACGGTACTCAAGTAGCAGTCGGCTTTCAAGGACAAAGAAATCTTAAAGTTCGATGCATATATACTTGAGATTATTTGAGTTAGCCGAGAGTATCATAGTATCTTAGTCCATTAAAAAACCGACTCTTCCGTCCAAGGTAGAAGGTTCATATTCCAGTGCCAGTTTTTTATAATGTCGACCTTAAATAATCTCAGCCACTGTGGCGCATTGATTCGTTTTTATCAACTACAGTACAAAGAATAACTTGATTGTTTTAATGGGCAGAAATTAGTTAAATAAATAACTTAATTGCCTTTTATACGATACGAATTTAATTGCGAGTTTATCTAAACGTAAACACAAGAACAAATCACAACAAAGAACCCTCGACTTGTCTTGGCATCTTAAGAAGACTGTTATGGTGCTTATACCTTAAGTAGACATTACACACAAGTTGATACGCTTCAAAAAGATTTTTTTAAGTGAAATGTTTTTTTTATACTGATAATTAAAGCAATTCGTGCAAAATTATTCCCTAACCATTCAAAAATATCAAAAATGCACAACGTTAATATTCAAGTTTTCACTTCTGCCGGCACTCCCGGAGGGCAACCCGGTCTTTTTTTTATTTAATTAGTCAGTGAGCTTGTAAGCTTGTCCCAGATACAGGGGAAACTCCGGAACCACTAATTACTTCAAAAGTTATTTCGTCTGTGAGTAACAGTTATTATATGATTAAACGAACTTACCTTAAGTGAAGTTCTATCATAATTATACGATGCTCCTTGTCCGAGACGTTATAACTGTAGTAGCGCTGGCAGTCCAGCGCCAAATCACTGTTTCAAAGCTAAAATTTAAAAGAAAAAAACACCTCTCGTTTGACAGCTGTTTGACAATCATTAAGTTTGAAGGTATCGTTACGAGCAACCCTTTCAGGGAATAAATACTTCAGCATTTATGGGGCGGGAAAGGGACCGACGTCTCGGACAAGGAGCATCGTATAATTATGA
Organism: Epinotia bilunana; assembly: GCA_947049275.1. Classification (NCBI taxonomy): domain Eukaryota; kingdom Metazoa; phylum Arthropoda; class Insecta; order Lepidoptera; family Tortricidae; genus Epinotia; species Epinotia bilunana. Next base: position 2,649,421 of record OX346271.1, on the reverse strand, counting down.
TAGAACTTCACTTAAGGTAAGTTCGTTTAATCATATAATTATACTCCTCTCCTTGTCCGAGACGCTATAACTGTAGATGTTTAAAGTTAGGGTTGCGAGTAAAGCCATTGTACATAAAAAAATAAACTTTTATTTTCTTTCAATAGAGGATAACACAGAAAATAAAAAACAACTCTACTTATAACAAGTGAAAAAACAACAAATTTTCTTAAACATATTAACTTTCACAACAACATATATATATTTTGTAATTATTTTTAATCAATGAAATCACATAATAGGAGTCTGCAGCTCCTTACTGAGTAGATGTATCTACATTATGTGAAGAGTCCAAAACTGCCTGACCAAAATGTAAAGACTGAGTCACAGGTCTATTATAATGTCTAGCGAAGGTGGCTGAACTTTCAGACCATCCTGCGGTTTTTTGGATTTGGTCAATATTTAACCCAGATCTAAGGGCAGCAGACGTTGAAGAATGTCTAGTTGAATGTGCTGTAAATATATTGACGTCAATACCCGCTTCATTTAAGGTTTTCTTAATCCAACGGCTTATGCTTTGGGTGGACGCAGGGACATATGGCCTTTTAAAAGTGAGAATTAGCTTTTCGTGATCACCCCTAAAGGCTTCTGTAGCTTTAATATATGCTTTCAGAGTATTCACAGGACAAATTTCTATTTTAGATTCATAAACTGGTAGCTGTAATAATGGCTGCGGTGTACCTTTTTTGGATGTTTTTATTATATCTGGTATGAAAATTTTTATTTGGTCGTCTAATAAAACTATATTTTTTAGAGAAATTAGTGACAGAGTTTGTACTCTGTGTCCGGTGGTTAAAGCCAGTAGCGTTACTAATTTTCTAGTCAATATTTCCAGGGGTGTATTTATCATAGGTAAAGTGGCCAGGTAATTTAACACTACTCCTGGGTCCCAAGTGGAATCATATTTAGGTTTAGGTGGTTTTGATCGGTATATACCTTTTATTAACCTTTTTATTCTGTCGTCGATTCCTATTTTCGGTCCCAATAATAACGATAATGCAGATCTAGTAGAATTTAATGTGCCGTAAGATGCTCCCGTTTCAAAACATTGACTTAAAAATTTAAGTATATAAGGTATTGATACCTGGTAGGGATCTAGATTATGTTGTTTACAATACTGCCACCACAGCTTAAGGGGAGAGTTATACTGTCGCATGGTATTTTGTGACAGGGAGTTCAGCATAATGTGTAAAGCTGAAGCTGGAGTACCTCTCCTCACGTATGCCTCGCTGATAGCAGCCCTGCAGCCAGGGTAAGCTGATGGTGAAGTGGGTGTACATCTCTGTAAGGGGATGATAATAGATTTTCGTTAGGACTAAAAATTATGAGATCTCCAATAACTAGTTTTTTAACAAGTGGGAACCATGGTTGCGATGGCCATAATGGAAACACCAAGATACCGGTGGCTTTATCAATCGTGATTTTCTGAACACATTTTAGAACCAGGGAGAAAGGTGGGAAGGCATAAAAGAACAAGTTCTTCCAACTGAGGGTAAAAGCGTCAATGGCAAAGGCATCAGGGTCACGTTTCCAAGAAACAAACTTACGACATTTATTGTTTATTCTAGAGGCGAACAAATCAATTTCAGGTTTTCCAAATTTATCTGTTATTTTCCTGTATGCATTGTAACAAAGCTCCCATTCAATGTTTACTCTCCTAGATTCCCTGTCTGCTTCGAAATTATCTTTTGTATTTATGTAAGAACTGAAAATCCATAAGTTTCTTTCTTCACAAAATTGCCAAATTTCCCTAGCAATACTGTTAAGATGTGGAAATTGAATTCCGCCGTATTTATTGATGTAAGCCACAGCTGTAGTATTATCTATTCGTAACAGAATTTCACGATTATTTAAATATTTGGCAAAACATTTGAGACCTAATAAAGCTGCTTTTAGTTCTAAATAATTTATATGATTTTCTTTCTCTAAACGCGACCACGATCCTGACGCCTTTTTACCCTCACACACAGCGCCCCATCCGTTCAGGCATGAGTCCGTGTGAATCTCTAGAGTAAAGTTATGTTGTTTTATGGAATTGGGTTTATCCAAATTCATACACCACCAATCAAATTCTGGAATTATGTTCCGTGGGAGTGTCATTACTGCATCATAATTATCATTATTTTTTAATAATGCTAAATACTTTTCCCTTTCCAGAATTTTTGTGTATACCCAGCCATAGGGGACGGCTGGAGCACACGCAGTAAGTGACCCTAGCAATTGCGAAAAATCTCTTATACTACAATGAGCCCTTTGCTGAAACCACTTAATTTTTTCTAATAATAAAATCTGTTTTTGTTTAGGAACCCCTAGTGTCATATTTGCAGAATTTAAAATGAACCCCAGAAACTTACATATTTTGTTAGGTGTAAGGACACATTTATCAACATTAATTACGAATCCTAGATCTTGCAAAATACTACAAGCTATGGTAAGATTGTTCTTACAAATTGTTTCGGAGTGTCCAAAAATGAGTATATCGTCTAAATAAGTTGTTAATATCACATTATTTTCTCTGAGGTAAGTACTTATCGGTCTAATTATTTTTGTAAATACAAACGGAGCTGTGCAAAGACCATAAGCAAGGACATTAAACTGATACAGTTGTCCATTAAACATAAATCTTAAATATTTTTTAGAGTTTTCTGAAATTGGTACAGAGAAATATGCTTCTCTTAAATCAATAGTTGCCATGTAACAGTCTTTTATCATTAATCTACAGGCTGTTCTTATGTCCTCTAGCTTAAAATGTTCAGTAGATATGTATTGGTTAAGGTATTTCAAATTTAAAATAAACCTGTAAGAGCCATTAGGTTTTTGCACCAAAAATATTGGGGAAGTAAATTGGTCTTTCGAGCAAGCGCATGCGGATATTGCACCCAAAGACTTGAGTTTATCTATTCCCTGACCAATCAGTATAATTTCCTTTGGAGACCACTGTTGGGTTGGTGCTTGATATGGTGGGGGAGTGTGAGTAAATGGAATCTCATACCCCTGGACCCAATCTAATATGGTCCGATCATTAGTAAGTTCCAACCAATTGTTAAGAAATTGACTGATCCTACCAGCATGTACCTGGTTTAGCGACGGTAATTGTGACGGCCCCGGTGTTGGTACCGTTTCTGGTCCCGCTGATGTGGTTGGTACTTCCGTGTCATTGGTGCTTGACGATGCCCGCCACGTGTTCGTTGATGCTGTTGATGTTGCGGCGGGCCCCTCCAGTTTCCCTGCCTTTTGATATTAATCTGTTTTGTCACGGGATTTTTATTGGTTGAGGGTTCAGAAATCTTTATTTGTGTGCCAGTTTTCTTGATAGCTTGAGCAGCCTTAATTTTTTCGGCACATTCTTTGCCAAATAGGAATTCATCTGGCTTTGCATCACGGACTGCTTCCTTAATAGTTTGATTTGCTCCTGCCATAGCAAAAAATTTTCTTGACGATGAGTCCTCGTGAAATATTGCACAGCATAACTTGGCGGCATCATTTACATGTTCGATAATCGAGCTAGAGTTTATATTCCCTTTAAGAACGCTAGTTAAGGTTTGACCCAAAGCACACATCACTTTGAGAGTCAAATTCTGTCGATGAATGATGCGTTTATCTCTTTTCAGTGATATCTCTGAAAGAGAAGCCAGTATTTCGGGATTTATTTTAGGAGCCTCTGTACCAAAGTTTGCTGGGGCTGGGTACTTCTTTATAATTTGTTCTTGGCTTCCTTTATCCAATCCCACACTCATTAGATTCCTCCATCGAGTAGCAAGTTCCGGGCGAATTTCTGGACCTTTTTCTTCATTATCTTCACCTTCGGTGCCCAGTGCCAGCAGAAACTCCTCTGGTAACACATCATCATCCTCTGAAAGAATTTTAACAACCATATTTCACTTTGGTAAAAATAAATAATATCAGATTGCATAGTCTATCCGCTGAGTGATAGCGCTTGCTTTTGAAAAAGGGTCCATGGATTTATAAAAACCTTATTTACGGAATGTGTTTGATGGTCAGTCTATCCACTAAGTGATAGCGCAAGGTGTCATAAATTATATGTTGTAATCAAGGCCAAAATGTAATGCTATAATATTTCAAGGTCTACCCGCTGTGTGGTAGCACTAACTTGTTGAATGTACTTTTGAATCGTGGAAATATCCACTAAAAACATAATGATAGGTATCAAAATGTCATCTTTGATATTGGCGAGATCAGTGGTAGCCATTTATTAGGTAAAATTTTGTATAAACATACCTAGGACCAAGTCCTCGGCGTTAGTCGTGTTCTTTGTTTCGGGGTTTTCATCAGCTGTTGTCCTCCTGTTCTGAGCTGGTGGTTGAGTCTCTGGTGTACATGAAGTCCGTTGTGGTGATTGCGGCGATGTCGCTATTTCCTTTGGATCTGGTGGTAACTTCTTCAATTTCTTCTCAAGGCGACGAAGCTTTCTTCGAATATAGTCGGTTTCACTTTCATCTGCTCTTCTTTTAGTCATTTTAATTTATTTCCAATGCACAATTCGCAATAACACCAGAATTTTACGATGCAAAGAGAAAATGGTCACTTGGTTTGCGCGGTTATTCGGTCACCATAGATAAGACGTAAAACAAAATATTGTCATAATGTCAACACAAAAGAGTTGACCGGAAGTTGGACAAAAAACCGATAACGAAACAAATCGGAAAGGTCAGTGTGTAATACACTTAATCCGAACTCATTATTTATTTGTCTATGACCTATAACCTAATTTTTTCCTATAATCTAGAACTGTATGGCCCAGCTCGATCACCTCTTATTCAATAAAAAACCGCCAATAAGATCACCGCAACGGATAAATATATATTTGTCATTACATACCTCAAGTAATACGTATTTGATCATTAGATATCAAACCTTCGGTATGCGTTCGTTCCCAGATGTATTTGTGCCAGCTAAAAACGCACAAATTATAGCAGCACGCATATTCTTCTTTTAACCACATTGTATACTTCTATTATGCACTTATTTACACAACAAAATACGTAATAAAACTAAATTTTATTAAAAAGAACGAGAGAGAACAGTGTTCGGCGCGTTCACTGACAACGTAATGGTTGTCAAACAGCTGTCAAACGAGAGGTGTTTTTTTCTTTTAAATTTTAGCTTTGAAACAGTGATTTGGCGCTGGACTGCCAGCGCTACTACAGTTATAACGTCTCGGACAAGGAGAGGAGTATAATTCTATAATCCTTACTAATATTATAAATGCGAAAGTGTGTGTGTTTGTTTGTCCTTGTCGCAACGGAGCGTTGTATCAATGTGATTTTTGTATGAAGATAGTTTAGAGGCTGGAGAGTGACATAGGCTACTTTTTCCAGCGGGAAAATTTCAATATGTTACATCTTCCTATAAAACTACGCGGGCGAAGCCGCGGGCATCAGCTAGTAATTTATAAAAAGGAAAAGTCTGTGAGATTGTTTGCTTTGTAAGTTTATAAGTTTGTATGATTTAGGTAATCTCCAGAACCGCCTATCCGATATCAAACATTCACGGTTCCACCATTCTAACGTTCCGATTCCCACGGACCGAAATAGGGTAAATGCAGCTATATTCACCATTGTTTTGTGACCAAAATGTTGAAAAAACATAAAATCATAGTTACTGAAAAGTTTTTTCTTTAGTTTATACTAATTTCAAACAATAATTACGATTGAAGTAAGTAATGTGAAACGGAACATGTTTTTATCCAACAACCAGCGTCTGGTGACGTCACTCCTATCAAAAGTCAAAACTTAGGCAACTCTATGACATCTAGGGACCAAACCACGGACAAACAATTAATGGCGAGTGAAGTGACACACATGAGTGACGTCACAGGAACTGTTGATCCGTTTAGGGGCGAAAGTTTAAATTGACAGTTTGTAACAGGAATTTTGGACTATAAAATAAATCATAGTATTTTAATTTCTAATACTTTCGTGGTCTACATGCGAATCTTTCAAATGAAAGCAAAATTGCAAATATTGCATCTTCCCTATTCTATTAACAATCGAGTCATGCTTACGCCATGCACAAAACGATTGCAAAATGATTGAATCTCCGGAAACCGGTATCTAATCTCACCCATGTACTATCGACAAAATTGAATCCTGACCCACCATGGAACCTTGTTACAATTAACTGACATATTAACGTCATATGATCGTACGTATGTTCGTTAATTATGACAAGGTTCTATGGTGGGTCATGATTCAGTTGGTTCGATAGTACATGCAGCGACGCAATTAACGAACAATTTGAACCTTAGGGCAACAAGATAATATATAATGTCTGCAATGACCAGAGGGTGTCGGTGTCGCTTTGTTCGCGTGTAGCCATAACACGCGTATTTGTTCAAACATTGCCTGTCCGATAGTACGTTTACTTTTACGTACTTTGTTAATTCCCCAACAACTTTTCTTTTTATTATCTTTTCTCAAGGTGTGCTGGCTGGACCAACAATAGTACATTATTGCAGAGGCCGGGAAGTAGCAATTCGTGGATGAGTTCAGTTAGGACAGGTAGTTATTGTGTTCGCGAATTAATACATAAGCAAATTCTTTCTCACGACTCCTCTTTCTGCACTTGACGTCGGCTGCACTTACACATCGGCGTACTGTATGTCACCTCGAAAACCTCATAAAGTCAGAAATCTCTTTATTCTCATCTGCTTATTAACCCTTTCGTTCCGGCAAAGTCGTACACAAAATCTACCCAGTTTTCCAGATCCAGTGAAATGATACCTGCTCCTCAGTCCTGTAGGCGAGTTAACACGTTAACTCGAAATAATACTCTTACGTCCGAAAGACGACTTAACTCGGCCACGTAAAACGCTTTTCAGAGCCGGTAGACGAGATAACTCGTTAGCCAATATTGTCAAAATGAGGGTAATGTTGCCAGAGGCTTAGAGTACAGGACGCAATGTGTCCGGTTGTGACAGTGACTGTCGAATGTCGATTGCCCTAATCCAGGATGTAATGTCAATTTTTTTTAAAACGAGTATTCTCGTCTACCGGATCTGAGAGCACATTGCACAAGACGAGTTAACTCGTCATCCGGAACAAAAGGGTTAAGAGCTAAGCTCTTGTCGGTGTAGCTCAAAGTAGGCCCTCCATCTACTCCGATCCCAGGCAACCTCTTTGACATCTCGATATTCTCGATACGACCTAACATCAACTCTTTTTTCAGCTGCTCTACGTTATGTAGTTTATTCTAGGTCTTCCTCTTCCTCGCTCTATCTTTCAGAAATCTCAGCATACCTAAATACATTTTGCAATTTTAGTAGGTATTATACAACCTTATTAGTGATAAAAAGGCAATATTGTTGTAACAGTGTTAGTTTGGTATGTCGTGTCAGGAAACCAGCCACCCTGTAAAAAGACACGTTTATGTCTTCCGCTCATGAGAAAATATGTCCGCCGGTGTTTTTGCTAGGTGCAGCAAAATTTATATTATTTATCTTCATGCGGCGTTGAAATGGTAACAGAAACGGTGTCAAGATTTGCGTGCGACAGATAGTTGTATTAGATAGTTTTGCATTCAACAGTACAGTCGACGTCAAAGATACAGGCACGTGTGCACATTTTTCACCATATTAATAATAAATAAATATTCAGGGACAATCTAACACAAATCGAAATAGCACCATAGCAAGCTCAATAAGGCTTATATTACACTAGCTTCTCCCCGCGACTCCGTCCGCGTGGAACTCGTTTATTTCGTAGCACCATACAAACTTTCATCCCCAATTTCACCCCCTCCGGGGATGGTTTCCGGGATAAAAACTATCCTATGTCCTTCCCCGGGATCCAAACTATCTTCATACTAAATTTCGTCTCAATCGGTGCAGCGGTTTAAGCGTGAAGAGGTAACAGACAGACACACTTTCACGTTTATAATATTAGTATGGATTAGAAGGTGTAAACATGTCTTTGACGCGGACTGTACCAGCGTGTAAATACTTGAAAGGTTTACATTACCAGCGTCAATAACCAGGAAACGACGACGCAAGTGCCAATTGACGTACAAAACAATCGAAAGTCATCGTCCGTGTCAACCCGTTAATTGTATGGTAAACGATTCGGTTACAAACGATCAATAGCGTCTTATTTACTCGTACGTGCGTGTAGATTAGTATAGACAACGAAGAGTCGAGACCGAAAGGCAGAAGTACGGTCCGATATAAATGTATGTAAATGTCGGACGGTAAAATTCATTGTAATGCACAAACTACTGTGAATGAATTTTACTGTCCGGCAAAAAATCGGAATGCCGGACAGTAAAATTCATTGCAGTGCACAATCGCCCTATCTATTTTCCTTCTGACTTCAGATAGTGTCCATAACCCCGTGTGTCCAGTATATATTTGTATCTTATAAGCATGTTTATACTACGAGTATAATATAATGTAAGTATATCGTTTTAGAATATTGTGACATTTAATAGTTTCTGGTTGATAGTACCGGTTTTTTCTGCACTAACTTTGTGTCTTTCACTTTGGACCGATTGGTAGAGTACCTATACCTTTTGGAATTGTACACCATTTGTAGATTATTCATATTCAGTGCAATAAAGAGTGAATTAAATACCACTTCTGATTCGATTGCAAACGGGTAACATTTCATTTGTTAATTTCAACATTTAATTTTATTACATTCACGAATAGGCTGGGCTGTTATTCGCTACGAGCTAATGCGGCTCACCCCGCCGGTCACCCGTCACGAAACTAGACCTCTGCCTACTCTTGGTTACTACGCATCGCGGTGTCAAGATATATTTGTGGGTGAGCGTTGAGGTGAGCTTAGAACAAGTTACAGAATAAGCGGCTGTTTTCCATGGCTTGACTCTTACATAATCGGAGCGTGTTCAGCTTATTTGGACTGGAACATTTAGAGATGTTAGACATATTAACACTGCCTAAAGGTGGTATTCCACCGGCGAGGCGAGGCGGGAGTCTCAAACTGGAAATAGGTAGTAGGTGGATGGGCGAGAATTGAAATTAGTATGGGACTTACTACCTATTTGCACTGAGCGCGCGCGCGGTGGAAATAGGTAGTAAGTCCGCCCACGCCCCGCCTCGCCTCGCCGGTGGAAAACCACCTTAAAGGGTCGAACACACAGCACCGTCGCGGTCACGCAGCGCAATATTTCCCTACAAACCGCTAGCGTGGTCAAACAGGCTGCGCCCCACTTCTGTCGCGCCCCGCCAGCCTCCCGCCGTGCGCCCGCGATGGGCGCGCCGCGCGACCGCGACGGGTGCGCGGCGCGTCAGTGTGACGCCAGACAGTGGAGCGCGCGGTGCGTACGTGATGCTGGCGGGTCGATGGCGTGAGGCCAGCGCGAGGCGCGCGTTGCTGGCTGGTTGATGGCGCGATGCGCGCGTGGTCTGTGTGACCGGCCGTCCCGCGCGCATCACGCGCTCGTCAAGCCCCGCTACCGTCCCGCTGGCAGTCTGTTCGACCCTTTATAATGGAATTGCGGCAGTGTATACTTGTGATTATCTGAGTTGGCCGAATTGCATGAAAGTATTCCATTGAAAAAGCTACCCTATAGTCGAAGGCAGATGATTCAAATTCCAATGACAGTTTTAAAAAAAGTCGGCCACGTGAAATAATCTCAACCTTACCAAAGATGGCCGGACGCTTAATTGTAAGAGAGCCTAAATATGAGCGTTATTAAACTTACTCAGTTAAAAAAGCAAAATAATCGCATTTGGTTTTGACGTGGCATGTAAATGTTGAAGTTTATTATATCTACTTTATAATTATAAATATCGAAGTATTCAACATTTGGTTATGCTGTTGTATTCACAAGCAGTAACCAAAGTTGCGTTACAAAGGTTTTTTTTTTAACCCCCGACGCAAAGAGAGGGGTGTTATGAGTTTAACGTGTCTGTGTGTCTGTGTATCTGTCTGTGGTATCGTAGCTCCCGAACGAATGGACCGATTTGACTGCGGTTTTTTTTATTCGAAAGCTGATATGATCCCGAGTGTTCTTAGCCCTAAATCTGTTCAGCCGTTTTTGAGATATTGGACTTTGAAATGAAAATGTCGGGGGTATTTCAACTTTTCAAAGTTGTAGTTATTTAATATACCTAGTCAAAAAGATAAAGGTACTAACTGAATTAAAAACATCGGGTAATTTAAAAACCAAATTACACCCTATGTTTTCGCGTAGTGACTTATAAACTATTTCATGTATATTCTGCATAGGATCATCATATTTCTAAAACGTAAAAGAATTTTAAAACCAAATATCGCCATCGCTGTGGAACGGAATCAGCCTAATGTATTCCAGTTGTGTTTCGAAACATTCAAGACACTTGTCTTGGCTAGTTTAGCTCGGCTGAGTATACTTACTTTATCTTTTTAATATTTCGTCCAGACTATGCATCATCATGAGACGGGAAACGGGAAAAAATATCATAGTATTTGGACCCAGCGAATCGGATTAAAGTTTTGAATTTTACATAGACCTCCCCCGAAGAGTGCCACAATGACCAGTGCTGCACTGTGCCACCCGCATCCAGCGGACACCCGCGACCTTTACCAGGTTATCAGTCCAACTTGTGGGGGGTCTACCCGCAAGATCATCATAGGTCAACAAATATTCACCATAGGTTTTCATTATCCACGATTTATAATCTGTTGAGTGAATCTGATCTAACTGATCATAAGTTCATTTCCTGCATTCACACATTATACCAAACGATTACCTTTTACGACTATAGGTAAGTCGTCTAGTTTCATATGCAACCGTGTCGCGTTAGTGCATTCCGACACTTATTGGCCTATTGTCCATATGATAAGATGTTTATGGTAAGAAGCTCTGTAGAAATGCATCGATAGGTCTCAGATTTATCTATGTGTATTTTATTAATTATTATGTGATACATTGTTGCCTTTATGTTTACCAATAGGTATATAGATTCAGATATCATTTATTGTCAAAACTGTGTACATAAGATCTCATGTCATACATTAAAAGGTATCAACAGTTTGCCCATTTCGGACGTACAATATTTGAACTTAAAATTAAACTTAATCGTTTGTAGACCTATACGAAATATTCATTGAGATTGTAAAAGCTTTTAATTGCCAGCCATTCCTTCAGTTCGTTTTTGAACTTAGCACTCTCGACTGACTTAATCGATTCAGGCAAGTTATTAAAGATTTTGATTCCAGTAGCATAGGTACTCTTTCTAATTAAGTAACTAGAAGGCCTAATTGTACACACATCATATTTATATTGGGATATATTACACAACATTACAAACTAGAGCCAAATAATGACTGACGGTTGAGCATTCGAGATTTCTTCTTAAATGTGATCTCCGTTTGCAGTAAACGAAGGTTCGTTACGTTAAAAAAATTGCAATTTTATTTTTCATTCGAACTATTATCCTACCTAAATATGGGCTTAGCTATACGATGTCTATACTTTCTTTTCGTAGTATAATGAGGAACTTTGCAAACGGTTTTGCGGGACCCTGTACTTGTTTATGTTGTATTATCGTTTCTTTCTTAATAAAAAAAGAAGTGAGATTGTAGCATTGTAATTTTGTATGTAATGGGTAATCTCCGCAACGGAAAAAATCTTTCAACTGTGTATACAATGGACTTTCTGGATGGACATAAGGCTGTTTTATCCCGCGGGTTTGCCAGCGTTCTTACCTCTAGAAATACGGGGACGCGCGGGCAGCTAGTGTAAGAATAATTGTATTATTACTGGTGTCAACTACCGTATTGACTTTATTTTGATGTTTTTAGATCCGATTACGATTAATTGCGTTTGCCATAGTAAGTAGACACCACTCGCATTTTCCCACATTACAAGAATGCAGAAAATTTACTGAAAGCTACGTTTTTCAGTAGGAAATTTAAATTGTATATTTGTTCTTAGTACTTACTTCTAGCAACGTGCACGTCGATTGCGTACCTAACTCGTATGTAAAATATTTTTTGGGGGAAATGACAGTTGATTTGTTCTAACGCTAGTTCGCATCAGTTACGCAAGTAACCCCCTGGTCAACAGTGTTCCGAAACAAATGTTTTCTAGTGACTTAGTATTATCTTATCAGAGATTACGTCAGTTTGTCAGAAGCTTTGCAAATAGGTCAAATTCGAGGTGTCTCCTTAGAAGAGCTTATCTTGTCTTCTTGTTTCGTGTCCGAGGGACGGGATTGGGTTGAAACTCTAATTAATTTATATATAATTCTACGGTAGACTATATTCGGAATACGCTCGTATTCCGAATATGGTCTACCGTAGATATCTTTACTAATTTTATAAAGAGGAAGTCTGCGACATTGTAGCTTTTATGTGAGTTTATGTTAAGTTTTATGTATCTCCGGACCGTTTATCCGATTAAAAAAAAAATTACACCTGCGAGAATGGACTTTCTATGCTATATACCCGCGGGTATGCCTGCGTTCTTTGCGATACACGGGCGAAGCTGCTCGGGCAGCTAGGATGATTAAATGATTATAACCCAAGACATGTTAACCTAATATTGTAGTTATTTATTTAAATGCTTTAATTAATTTTGTACTGCCCAGCGTGGCAACCTGACTTCTGTAGGTACATAAGTAGTGTAGAAAAGTATTTGGATTGTGTTTGACATATCTATATCGTTTTTTTCTCCTTCATTATCGTGATTGTAATTATTTCAACTTGTTATATTTTTGGTTTAATTCCATATTATTATAATTATGACTATGTGTGGCAATGTTTTGTAAATTTTATTATTATAATGACTTTAATCTACGTCGCCCCGATGAAATGTTTGCACGCTTACAATGAGGTTGAATGCACTGGACATGGTTTATTTTTAACAACTTTAAAATGTAAAATCACAGACATTTTATTACTAGTATACACTGGTTTTTAATTTAGTTAAAACTGGAAAAATGCAAAATTTTCCCTATAATAGGGATCTGTTACAGCAAACCTTCGTACAGCATTCAATTGTAGCATTAAGTACTTCTAATCTGTACTTAGGTATAATAAATGCCCTATTCAAGGTATTTTTCTTACAATTACTGCAAAACCCAAGTGTCAAGCCCTTGAAATGCTAAACTGGGTAGGTAGTTGCATACAGGTTTTACGACAGATAGGTACCTACTAAGTATTACAAGTATCATTTTCTGCACCTTAAATGATTAATGTTTATAAAGCGGCCAACACCTGTTTAAATTTAATTCGGTTTGATAACAAATAATGTAGTTTCATCTCGGTTAAGTTATTTCCCGCGCAATAAAATCTCCATGAAAATGTACGATATTCGATTTGATACGTTATCTTCATCAAAATGCGGGAACATTTGGTGTACGCGGTCAATTCCTAAAGCTAGTATATTTATAAATGCAACCAAAACTGTAACATCAATAAACGCATTCGTCGTATTTCCGTTCACAATTCAAAAAATAAACTCACCTATATTCTCGAATATCCCTTTGTTGTTTATTCAAAAGTCACAAAACACAGCACAGAGAAAATAAAGTTTCAAAATTCGAACACTGGATGGCGGGAAATTTAGCACGCGCGTACTGCGCGCGCCGCGGCCGTCGACTGACCTGCCAGTTCTTCCTCTAGTTGCCGCATAGGCGCGTTGTCTCTGGCGCTTTTTTATTTTTAATTTTATTTAGTGAAGTGAACCAACACGTGATGGCAACAGGTTTGTTTTTATTATAATCGTGTGCATTCGGCGTGAATATTATCGGTCAACTGTGATATAAGTGTGGTAATGTGATGATGAGGTTTACAGGTTATGTTTATAATTAACTAGGTATCAATAATGGCAGTTGAGCGTTTGTGATAAAATTATTAGAGCAAAGTCGCGGAAGATTGTGGGTTCAAACCCGGTGTGATCAGACGATTATGGTCAATAGGTCGTCGATTGTATACAAATGTACCAGACATTGTTATTGTAATACTGCCCAGAAGCGGTTTATCAATTTAAAAAAAAAACCTAAACCCAAATGTGTATAATTTAAGAAGGAAAACACGATTAACGTGTTTCCTGCATGATGTGGTCGACTGGTCGTGTTGCCGTTTTGTGTAATAAATTTGTAACATAAAATGCTGGGGCTGCGCTACAGGCTACCAGTAGGATTCACAAGAGTTGGATAGAGGAATGCTCATCAGCTAAGATGATTAGCTCTGATGATTTTGAATAAGGATTTCCCAACCATGCAGCGACGGATCCTGCTATGATCTAGTGGAAATATTTGCTAGTGAAATTTCTCTAGGACAAGCTACTTAGATCCAAAGACGACTCTGTGACATGGCGAATAAATGCTGTTACTCTATAACCTCTGCACCGCTCAAAGCCTTGTCAGTTGTTGAAAATTCAAATGTATTTCATTTGAATGTGACTCAAATTTCACGTTTGTTTTTGCGGGCTCGGCGGCTAGACGATATAAGCATTACCTATGCTGGGCAGCAGCAGTGTCAGAATTGGCAAAAGGTCGAAGACTGGTAGAGCTTTTGACTACTTATACGTATCGCGGCGACTCTTGCTCCCTATGAAAGCAGTCATCTCAGTACAGATTGAGTAGCAAGCCTTGAGTAGCGCTTAAACTGCGGTGTAGAGACTGAACCTTTCCTAATGGACTTACTGCTTACTGCAAAATCCTTAATCTTGTTGCTGATAAGATAGAATGCATCGACAAGAACTAACTCTTCAATGTATGGTGGTGAACTTATAACATATATAGTGACTAGCCGGTGGTGAACTTATAACATACTAGCTTCTGCCCGCGACTCCGTCCGCGTGGAACTCGTTTATATCGTAGCACCCTACAAACTTTCATCCCCACCGGGGATGGTTTCCGGGATAAAAACTATCCTCTGTCCTTCCCCAGGACTCAAAATATCTCTATACCAAATTTCATCCACGTCGGTTCAGCGGTTTTAGCGTGAAGAGGTAACAGACAGATAGGCAGACAGACAGACACACTTATAATATTAGTATGGATTTAGTACAGTGTAGTTGGGTAAAATGTTAATATTAATGCAGTTAATGTCCTATTCTGTAAAACATATTGGATTTGAAATTGTCCCGAGCTTCAAATTCGGAGAATCTTCTCTGGAAGGACATGGAGGGAAAATCTTACATGTAGATGCCTCTTCATGAAGCTACGGTAGCCTAGTGGTTAAGGTATGCGGCTGTCAAGCGGCGGTCGTGGGTTCCAACCCCGGCTCGTACCAATGAGTTTTTCGGAACCTATGTACGGAATATTTGCCGTTAGCTTTTCGGTGCAGGAAAACATCGTGAGGAAACCGGTCTAATCCCAATAAGGTCTAGCTTTCCCTCTGGCTTGGAAGGTCAGATGGCAGTCGCTTACGTAAAACTAGTGCCTATATCAAATCTTGGGATTAGGTGTCAAAGCGGACCCTGGGCTCGTTTAGGGCACAACCGGGAATAACGCTAGACACGTTTTTTCGTCACGATTGTGTACTACAGGCTTGTGCAATATTTGTTCAGCTTTAATATTGCTCTACGCCATATTTTCATAGAGTACCTTCGACCGGGGTTACTTTAAGAAAAAATGGGGCTACTTTGATCATTTAGAATGTAGTATAAAAGCAGAACTATTTGAAATTACGAAGATTTAATCGAGTAAACAGCAAGATAGAACACTCATACGAGGGGTGATCCAAAAGTTTTGATAATCATTTTTAATTATTAAATACACTATTCATTTACTTACCTATATAAAATATCAAAAATGTTTTAATTTTGCTACATATAAAAAAAAACTTTGGATAGACGAAATGAAACTTAGTTTTTACATCGACGCAATTGCACCGATTTTATTGAGGAGTTTTCCATATCTAAGAATAAGAAGTAATAGTAAAAGCGTTGGTCTAGATTACAAGGTAGGTAACTAGATTTATAGAATTCACAAGCCTGAAAAACAACCCTGGTAATCGGCAAGCTCAGCCAAAAAAAAAACTCATAGAATTGTTTTTTTATTTCTTTGGTTATTTTTCTGAGACGGCCTCGATTAATTGCTATAGAATTATGATGTATCACTCTCCCTTCGTATTTATATTCGGCATCAAATATAATGACCACCAAAAATACTTTGATACCATAAGCTCTACCAAAAAAATATACTGAACACCAAATATAATAAATCTACCATTACAATAGTACTTGCTGTTTTAGTAACGAATGCACATTAAATTGTATTCGAAGACTAAAATTAGTAAATGATCACCAAATCTTAGCGAGCAAATTAATACAATATTTCTACCTAAATAACCCACTATAATGGCCATAAAGTGTATGCTATTACCAAATAAAGTATAATTTTACCAAATTTACAGTGCTTACAGTAGTACCGCAAATATAAGTTACGACGATGTACCTGCGCATTTGCCCGTTTGCATCAAATGATTGATTAAACGCTTCTGTTTTTTGGTAGAAGTTAATTATATTAGAGAAATTGAATTTCAGGTTAGTAATAGCGATCAAAGGTAAAAATAGCTACTAAAACCCAAATCAGTTCACCCCACTTCCACGTGGTCTCGTCTGTCCTACCCCTAGAGTGTATATAAAAGCCCGCGGAGACAGAAGCTCGCGAAGGAGGTCCTGAGATGAACGGGCGCATGAGGCCGAAGCGAAGCGAGTGGGGGGAGGTGGCGAGCGTAGCGAGCCGGCGACCTCCCGAGCGGAGCGTACGTGAAACGAAGGGCCGACGAAGCGAGTTTCTGGCGGGAGCCCGGGCGGAGGGCGGGAGACTGAGTCCCAGAAACCAAAGCGGGGCTCCGTCGAATTTAGGAAATTATTTTACTATTTTTGGGTTAGCAGTGATTTATTAGGATAGCATTTTCTTTAATAGGATAGTAAGATGTTATAATTTGGGTTATTATTTCACATTAATAGGAGATAAAATTTTGGTGATAATTTACTATTTTTGGGGTAGCAATGATTTATTAGGATAGCATTTTCTTTTATAGGATAGTAAGATGTTATAATTTGGGTTATTATTTCACATTAATAGGAGATACAATTTTGGTGATCATTAACTATTTTTGGATTAACAATGATTTATTGGGATAGCATTTTCTATAATAAGATAGTAAGATGTTATAATTTGGGTTACTATTTCACATTAAAATGGAGATAACATTTTGGTGATCATTTACTATTTTTAAAGTATTTTTTTGGCGTTATATTTTACTATATCTGGTGGTCCGTTAACATATGCCTTTATATTCATACTTTTGTCACCTACGTCCACCCTATTTAAATAAATTAAAAAATATGTATTGATGGCCAGAAAAACCTACCTTGAATTTTGTTACGTGAGCCGTGCCTTGAAAAAATGATGACGAGTTTGATTTATTAATTTCGTGGCATCCAAATGAATAAACTTCTAATTTTATTATAAACTTTTTTTTATCACCGCACCAGAATTTTGCCAACACCGCCCCTAACATGTACAAAATATCCTCCCATTTTACAGACGTCAGAATATATTCTATACCATCATATTTATGTAGCTATTAAAGAAAAACAAATGAAGGAAATCTTTTTTTTAAGTTTTTAGTTTATTATTGAATAGTGGCACAGTAGGAATGACAATCACAAATTATCATCACGACACCAAATCATGCTAATTATCAAAACTTTTGGATCACCCCTCGTATATTCACTGCCACAGTCCACCGTCGTGTAGAAACAATAATTTCGGAGAAAAACCTATTTGATCAAAGTCGCTCCCCGAATCAACCCAGCCCCACCAAATCTCGTTAGGCGTTTGTAGGAAGGAACAGATTGAGAGATTTGGTGGCCGAACCGGATGGTTCCGATAGCTCAGTTGGTTAGTATAGCGACGGGCCACGAATGCCTGTGGTCGCCGCGGGTCGAATCCGGCTCGGAGCCATTAAATTTTTCAATTTTTACTTTAATTTAAAATTTATATTTTCTTTAGCAGCGTTACTGCTTAATACAAAAATTAATTTCATTTTTGTTAAGTAACAAGTACCTACACATTGACGATATAAATCTGTTTTTATTCCTAAAAGCGAACTTGTGCGCTAAATTTTCTCAAGAAACTCATGTTTTGATATTATATAAACATGAAATTCTATTGCGAAAAGCTATTAAATTCGTGCATATATACCATCGCCAACACAGTTACCTGACCATTTGTGCACTGTATGTGCACTGTTAATAAGGTTCAATATAAATACAGGATGGTCAGTTAACAGTGTTGGCGTTTGTACTTACGTTATCAAAAGCAATAATAACCACCCGATAACATTTCTGTGGCAATTAAAAATAACTATATATGTATCTTTTGTTCATTTTTATGGTCAGTAGGTCAGTAGGTACAGAAAGTCATAGGTAGGTATAGGTAATGTTACTAACATGACACGAATATTTGTATAGATAGCAACACTAAGCTAACCATCGTTATCATCATCATATCGGCCGGAAGACGTCCACTGCTGGAGATAGACCTTCCCCCAAAGAGTGCCACAATTGCCACTACGACTGGCCCTGCGCCACCCGCATCCAGCAGACTCTCGGGACCTTTATCAGACCCCGTAGTATGGACGGCCTTATAACACTATAAGTGACAAGATAGATCATCTGTCTGGCTGACACCGCTGAATAGAACGAGACGGACGCTCTATCTTGTCACTTATTTCAATTTCAATTTATTTATTTACAACCTTGTACAATTGACACGTGCAACTTAAAGCTAGGCAATCACAGGACCCCGTTAGGGCATAGCAATCGTTACAGTTAATTATTATAAATTATAATACAACAAATATTTAAAATATAAAATAAGTTTAAATTCATTTGACTAGTAAAAAAGTTAAAGTATACGAAATATAATAAAATAATAATCACTTTCTAAAATATTAAAATAATTCGTAAAAATAATTTGTAATAATAATTTGTAAAATATTTTGTAAAAATAATTTGCAAAATAATTTTTAAAAATAATTTGTAAAATAATTTGTAATAAAAAATAGTACACTTATCGCGTGATAAGGCCGACCATGATACGGGGTCTGGTCATCAGTCCACCTAGTGGGGGTCCTACCACGCTGCTCCCTCCGCTGCGTGATCGCCATTTGAGAACCTTTCCGCCAAACGTTACTAAGTTAATTTTGTAATTAACATTAACTAACTATTTTTTTTATTATTATTAGTTGGTGTTTCTCTAGTGGAACTTGTGGATGATTACATATATCTTGGACAGTGTTTATCTTTTGGCCAAGAGACCCAGGGGAAAGAGGTCGCTAGACGAATCCAGTTAGGATGGGCTGTGCGTTTAGTAACCTAGCGGATGTCCTAAAGTCCAAAATCCCACAGTGCCTTAAGACAAAGGTATTTAACCAATGTGTCTTGCCTACCCTTACTTATGGGACGGAATCTTGGGCACTCACCAAGGGAGTACTGCACAAAATGAATGTGGCGCAGAGAGCCATGGAGCGAGCCATGTTAGGCATCTCCCTTGTAGACCGTGTCCGAAACACTGAAATCTGGCGCCGAACGAAAGAAGCGGACGTCGGCAAACGAATAACACAGTTAAAGTGGAGGTGGGCGGGACACTTGGCGAGGATGAACGATGGGAGATGGACAAAACTGGTTACTGTATGGTGGCCAAGTTCATCGAAACGGTCAGCGGGCAGACCACCAGCTCGATGGACCGATGATATCTGCCGAACAGGAGGAAAACATTGGATGAGATTAGCACAGGACCGAGGAGAGTGGCGTAATAAAGAAGAGGCCAATACTCAACAGTGGGTGGATACGGGCTGAATAGATAGATAGATAGAACTATTTATCAGCTTATATAACCCTGGCGTTTCCGCTGGTGAATAATATATACCATAATGTTGTGCCTACATAATATATTGGCTATAAATAAAATTTGAAAAGTTGAAAAACCCCCGACATTTTCATTTCAAAGTCAAATATCTCAAAAACGGCTGAACAGATTTTCATGAAACATGGCTAAGAACACTCGGGATCACATCAGCTTTCGAATAAAAAAAACCGCATTCAGATCAGTCCATCCGTTTTGGAGCTACGATACCACAGACAGATACACACGTTAAACTTAGAACACCCCTCTCTGCGTCGGGGGTTAAAAATACCTAAGCAATGGAATCAGTAAAACGTTTGAAAGTCACAATATACGTTTATCCTTTAAACATTATCATGAAGGTCATATTCGCATAACTTTGCTACATAGTCCAGCATCCGAACACCCATATTGTAATGTCTGTTGATTACCACACATGCCGTACATTAAAGTATAAAGTGACACTTAGTATGCGCGATAACGTGCGGCCGCGGTCACGGTCAAGGTGCAAGCGGAGAACTGACCAGAATGGGCTCAAGTCACGTAAGAATAATCCCACACTTAACAACGTTATCACATTCGCTGCTAACAATTTCGTAGCGCTACTCTCGTAGCCGATAACATGGGAAACCCGTTTGTAGAGGAAAGCGCCTATGATCAGAGCCAGCTAGCAGGTTCCTTTCACTGAATCGTTAATATTTTGTACAAATCTGTAGTCAACAATATGCCACTCCGCCGACTGTTATAAGACTCTCTATATAATCGAGTGTACAGATATTAACCCATTCGCCACCACAGAAAAAAATGCGAGGTTGCACCCCCACATCACGCAAATCGTAAGTCTATTGTTTTGGCCTTCGTATTACGTCGGTGGCAGGTGGGTGGCAACAGTGACGAACTTTCAAGACAGTGGCGGCGGGTTAATGTTGTTGACTGTAAAAGCAGAATTTTCGTCGCCATTACTAAATTCAGCATAAATTAATAAAAAAACTTGCCAAGGACTGTTAGATTAGATTTGTTGCGTCGGCGTCTGCGCAGATCTCAATGCCGATCTACAGTCAATCAAGACCGGTTTTCGTATGGTGTTATCGGGGTGTTGCTTCCGTGTTTTGTTAAACATTGAGTTCGAGGAGATTTTGCAAGGTGGAACTTGAGTTAAAATGAGTAACTTATATTATGGCCTGTATTCACATTGATTAGTGATTCTGATTAGTGCGAGTCCATACAAAAGCTACTCGCACTCGCAGCAAATGTATGAACTCGCACTAACCACTAATCAATGTGAATACAGGCCATTAGTTAAAGCAATGGCGCGTAGTTGCAGTATCCCAGAGGCAACCCGATGGCTCGCGGTGTTTTAGCTCCCGAAGTGTTGTGGAACCGCCCTGTGCAACCCGAATTGAGCCAACTTGGCCTGCGGCGGCAACAGGGCGGGAGTGAAAAAAATATTGCTCTGAATAGTATATATGGTTTTCGGCGCATAGGAAAGAAATCAGTTTTCAGTCAATTCATTTTACAACAGTAGACAACAACCGGGCTCTGCGGCGTAACGTGCCTTCTAAAGGCTGGAAACAGTGCTCGACCGACGGTCAGCGCTGACCGTCGGTCGGCGTAGCTATATCTATGCAAGTCTATATGAATGCGATCACAGCTACGCTGACGGTACGCGCTTGATTTGGTTCTCGCGTACGGTCGGTCGAGCCGTCGGTCCGGCTCGTCGGTCGCGCGTACGACAGTCGACCGACGAGCTATGAGATTGTATGGATGCGTTCAGTGCTTCGCTGACGGAGCGACCGACCGTACGCGCGTACGTACGTAGCATATATATAAAAAATATATATTCATTTTTGCTTTGAGTATAGGTAGCTACACTCAAAGCAAAAATGAATATCGTTACAGAGCGCGTTATGACTGAAGTGCGGCTTCGTCCGGTAATATGATGGGATTTACAGCAAAAGGATTAATTTTTCTTGTGAACTGTACACACGCGTCGCAGTTCGCCGTCAGCGTAGCACTGAATGCGTTTTCGCAACCGACGGTCAGCGCTGACGGTCAGGACGTACCGTCGGTCAAGCACTGTTTCCAGCCTTAAGCATGGAAACGCGCAGTTAACCCTTTCGCTCTTCACCTACGAAAGTGACCTATATATACGCCAAGCAATTTTGCATAAGACTTTAAAGACCTGGATAAACGCAGTGCACTAATTGCAGAGAGATGGTTTATCTGCCCTCCCCCAGTTAGTGCACTCCATTTACCCAGCGAACGAAAAAACCATAGAAGTCTAAGTAGCGCCGCAAAATAGCCCCACAGAATGGGTGCCATTGCCATAATGCGGGGATGGGGGTGGGGTGTCAAAACGATGCCAGGCAGCCGTTCAGTTCGAACATGCGCATACCGGGTTTTGGGCACGTGTTTGGATAGAAATTTGTAAGGATCTCGCAATATGTGGTTTTTTCGTTCGCTGCATTTAGCCGGGTCTAAAAGCTTCTTTAGTTGAAATCATGAAGGTGACTTAGACAGCGCACGCCATAACATCTAAAGTTGTGCTGTGGCGCCGTGAACACGACAACCCGCTATTGTTTTAGGTGTTCTTTGCGTCCAAAGGGTTACTGACCACTCAAAGCGGTCAACCATCCAAATCGAACGCTATCAGCGTTCGATTTGGATTTTGCAAATAAAAGTCTATGACTTCTTATAAATATGTCGTGTAGGTATAAAGTCTTTCATTGCAAACAGGGTCAAGTCACATTGACAGACCGTGTCAATTGAGTCTCAAGAATTTCAAACGAAGAGAATCCGATAACTGTGTATTTATAGCAATAGGAAATTCCAATAGGATGGCGCCGTGTATGATGCAATGCAATGCACGGTGCATCTGCAGTCATCACTCATACGAGTAAGAGAAGGTTCAGAAAGTTCAAACTATCCTAATTTCACGCAGAATTTCATTTTTCCGAAAATCATGTACATACTGCGGATTTTTTTTTAATTTTTCCGTGTGTATATAATACCAATTAAGCTAACCTAACTTAACCTATTTATATATAGGATAGTTTTTATCCCGAGTCCACGCAGACGAAGTCGCGGGCGGAAGCTAGTTTATAATATAGCTACGCGTCAAACACAAAACAGACCAAAATTCAGAAGACTCATTTGTCCGAACGTATTACTATTCCGATATTTTAAAGATTATTTGGAAGCAGATAGCTACATAAACGAATTACAGACACAGATATACCTCATGTTATTGTATATGCAAAGTTTCGTTACAATCCAACACGTAGTTTTAAAATGAGAGCGTAACTACGTTTGTATGGAGAATCGAGCTTACTGCGGACTCTAAAATCTATAATCGCATTTCCGGAAAACGCACCTTTATATGAAACGTTTTCCATTTACTAAGACTCGAGCGTTTTTTTCCTGCATGAGATTTTGGTTTAACATAAGGCATGTTTAGTTCGAGCATGCGCATACCGGGTTTAAGGCTCATGCTTGGGTAGAAATTTGTAAGGAGCTTGCGTTCGCTGGTTTGTGCAGATTTATTATACTACTCTAACTGCACACATGCTAGTTATATACAAGGTGGAACGGAACGATGGACTTTCCCGCAAGAGGGGGATTATTGAGCGCTAGTACGTCACATTTTCCAGATAAACTATTTTTTTTTACCCGATTTTTTTTTACCTTTGTATGGAGCGTTCGCCGACTGGAGCGACGAGCTCCATACAAATGTAAAAAAAAAATCGCATCAAAAAAAATAGTTTATCTGGAAAATGTGACGTACTAGCGCTCAATAATCCCCCTCTTGCGGGAAAGTCCATCGTTCCGTTCCACGCAGTATATCTACTATGTCCACGCGCACCGTAGACTATACTTTATTTACCTTAGATAAAGTAACACTATAATAAAACAGCTTAAATTCGTATTTAGAAATTGTTACACTGAATTGCTTAATCCACGTCAAACAATGGTATTATATCCTCTTTATAGTAATGCTATTTGTCTCGCTTGTGACCACAAGCGAGACAAATATTGTTAACCTATATTGCTGTTATGGTAATTTTCCATAATTCAATAAGTTTTTCTATATTATAACTAGAAAACAACATTTTTTAAGCGTGATAAATAAGCATAGACGCTATTTAAATTTGTGGTTCGATAGCTTGGCATGCTCATATTCACAAATGTCATGTCTAAAGCCTCAGACCAAGAAAAAAGACAGACGGATCGTTACGAACAGTCTAGTGAAGCCAACCGGTTTTCAACCAAGCCCCATAAGTTTAGCACACGCTAAACAAATTAAATCGAACAAAACTCGAAATAAATGATCTTGACAGCATTGCGACACGTGCTGAAGAGTTTTGTGCAATTTTGTTTGTATATGTGTGCGTGAGCGTGTGCTAAACTTGATGTAGCTTGGTTTTGTTTGTATGTGGTTTGGTTTCACTTGACTGTTTGTAACGCTCCGTCTGTCTTTTTTTCTTGATCTGAGGTCTAAAGCATGCCGAATAGGACCTCAGTTTAACATCAAAATAATTATGAAATTTATGATTCTCGGTAATTACGTAATGCAGCACCGGTACAGTACAGTCAACGCCAAACTTATGTATACATTTTTCGCGTTGTTATGAAGGAATAAGTTGCAAAAGTGTGAACATATCAGTGACCCCAACCGTACCCAGATTCATGTAAATAACCCCCCTTATTCATAAAACATAAAGTGCATCTGCTAAATAAAATGTGCTTTGTCCCTTTCTGACGAACACAAATGTCAAAGTGAGACAAACGAATTTTAACGCCATTTTAGTTAAAATAGGCTTGTAGAACTAACGACGGCTATGGTCACCAGCACGTCTATCATGCGACGGCCGCGACATACTCTCGATTTTTCTCGCACTATACCTCTTGTTCTAAGTGTTCTAATAAGAGAGAGACGGATAGTGCGAGAAAAATCGAGAGAGCTCGCGCGCCGTCGCGTGATAGCGTGCAGTACCTTCTATAGTCACAGACCAGTAAATATATGGTTTGTGAGTATAGTAGAAGTAAATGGGCCGCGATTCGATTCGTCTTAAATCGACATATGGGGGGATGTCCTAGGATTTATTATAGGTATGTATTGCTTATGTTTCACGATCTGTCATTTTGATTTTAAAAGAGACATGAAAGTCGGGATATCCTTGTGGCATGTTGAAACTTAATCCTAAACCTAATCTATACTAATATTACGAGTACAGTGAAGAGATAACATTTGTGGGTATGTAGCTTTATGAGGCTTGGGTATATCGTATAAGTGTGTCTGTCAGTCTCTCTGTTACCTCTTCACACTTAAACCGCTGAACCGATTTAGATGAATTAATTTGGTATGAAGATAGTTTAAATCCCGGAATTCATCCCTTGAGGGCTTGAAGTGGGTAATGAAAGTTTGTATGGCTACGATATATACTATGTCCACGCGGACAGAGTCACGGGCAAAAGCTAGTAGGTACGTTATAAAATTACTTCAATCAATTCAAGTGAAGGACGATTCCTTTTTAATATCGCGCAAAATTCTTAGACAAATACTAAGCCTATAGTAACCAACTTAGCTAAGTTGAAAACTGGCTTTAGACATGTAAATTACATTTACACACAAATACGTAATGCGTGACGTCACGGAAATTTGTACATAGGATAGGAGTCAAATCGACCGATGCCTTAAAGTTCATACAACTGTAGGCCGTGTGTTCCTAGCAACAGGCTGTGTAATCGTATGATAGCTAATGGATTTGCGTCATCTTGTTATGTTTGGAATATGCTCTGTGGCTGTACCGCTGTAAATGGTTAGTGTTGGGTACTTGGAATCCGTAATATGCAATATCTGGCTGTGTTGTACTAATTCCGCTTTGGTTATATGGAAGCTTGCAGATTTTTTAATGCCAATTACCAATGAAGGTCCCTGTTATTGGGAACTATCACCGATGCTAACCAGATTCGAAGATAAATCTAATCTTCACTAAAATGTACTGTCGATTTATTCCGCCGAATTATAATAATTACAGGGTTCACGCCACTGCACGGAAATGTGGCAAAAAATGGTCAGAGTTCAGGCTTCCAACCTGTGGTTAGCTGGACGCCACACGACCAAGCCCTCTGTGAATTCAAACAGTCCAACAATGTTTTTGCGCGTGCGGGAAAACCCACTCCCTGGCCACTTGGGCAGGGAGACGTAGAACTTTGTACTTAACACGGGCGGTAATAAAGAATGCCTCAGATCGCATATTTATCGCCCTTGCCTTCGGCTCGGATGACAAAACCTGCGACCTGAGACATTCTTTGTTTCACCGCCCTAGATAAGGGTGGTATACCTCTTGTCAAAGATCTTTGTCCAATGTGTATTTGCGTCTCACATTTTGCTTAAAGAGTTAATGAGGCGCAATGCACATTGGTAAGTAATGTACTAATTTCACGCCACTGCTCGGAAATGTGGCAAAAAATGTTCAGATTCAGGCTTCAAAGCTGTGGTTAGTTGGACCTCCCACGAACAGGCCAACTATGAGTTCAAACTGTCCAACAATAACATTGTTGGACAGTTTGAACAGCGATTCCCTCAATCTCAGGGCCCGCACCGGCGCGGTGCCCCCCGCGCGCGAGTGGGGCTGACGAGCTAAAGTCTTTAATATTATAATTTTTAATTAGGTACTTAATTTTGACTTTAAATTATAATTATTTGCAATTTCCTCGCAGTAGGAGTGACAAGCTCTATGTAATGTCTTGGCCAAAAGTGCAACAGCCATCTATTGCACTCTATAAGCCCTCGTACTCGTACCCACTCGTCCGTCTATTTCCTACTTTCTAGCCTCTACAACAATGTACTAATTATAGTATATATAGTACTTACCTTGTCTAGTTCCATATTTAGATCTGTCACGGCTCGACCCCGGTAAAGTCTATCAATATAAATGTACAGTCATAAAGTCTTCCGAAGGTTTCAGACCACACCACCTTCACACCTGACCTACAATTTTCCCTTATCACCTAACATCATATATCTTAACAACTGTGTCATTCGATACGACTATGTGACACCCGTTGTACATATCTTCAAACACGAAAAGACTTTAACGGAGTGCTTTTTGTATGATGTTTAGTCATTTTGATCTGGGGTGATTGTAGCATACTAGAAGTAATGAGTGGCACCTTGTATCCGATATAGATGGGCTGTATCAAGTACCCATTATTATAATGAATTAAATATTATGTTAGACAAGAGTATAGAGTTATAAATAGCACATATACAACATACAACATGTTAAAATATGCAGGATGCGCATTGAGCAGTCCAAATAGAAAGAAAGAAAGAAAAGCATTTATTTGAAAATGATTTGCAAATAGAGAATCCATGGCCGCATTCATAAACGTTGAACAAACCTATTTTAAGTAAAATGCCGTTAATATTCGTTAGTCTTTATCTGTCACTTTGACATTTAAATCCACAGTAAGAAAGGGACAAAACACGTTTTATTTATCGGAGGTATTTTATGTTTTATGAATAAGGCAAATCTTTAAGAGATATGTGAAATTGAATTAGGCTGTTGTCGTATTTATTTGTAGATTAGCTTCTGCCCGCGACTCCGTCCGCGTGGAACTCGTTCATATCGTAGCGTAGCTCTATACCAAATTTCATCCAAATCGGTTCAGCGGTTTAAGCGTGAAGAGGTAACAGACAGACAGACAGATACACTTTCACATTTATAATATTAGTATGGATAATCAAGGTAGGTACAGTATGTTTTTGAATTTGCCAATTGCTCTACATTACCTTCATTTTCCTCGTAGGTACAGTGGACGCCAAAGATATGTATATATTTTTTGCCTTATTACAAAGGGCGAATAAGGTGCAAAAGTGTGAACACATCTTTGACGTCGACTGTGCACTGCTTCGGCTACCGATTGCATTGCATTCTTCATATTGACGTTTCTCTACACAATTTCATCTAAAAGGATTTTGAATACCCCTGGAATATATGCGACATGGTTCATGGACTCTGGACATGTGTAAACTAGTTTTACGGAAGCGACTGCCATCTGACCTTCCAACCCAGAGGGAAAGGTAGACCTTATTCTTCCTGTAGGAACCGTGTTGCAGTATTAGAATTACAAACATAAATATGTCTTGCATTCTTCACACTATGTTTGAGCTGCATATAATTATGATGGTATGCAGTGCAGTGACGTGTCCAGGATAGGGTCGGGAGTCAAGTGACCACACGAGTGGAAATTGAGACCAATTTACGCGTCTGTTTACGTAGCAGAGACAAAGTTCAAGTTTCATTCTACGCGTTAATTGCATGCATTCAGCGAGAGGGATCATATGATTTTCAGTCATCTGAAGCACTCCAGTGAAACAATGTTTTTACAACCTTTAATTTAAGTTGTCATCAAAATTTAAAATCTTTTGAGCTTGAGCTGAAATTTGGCAGACCTACTAAATTCGGTGACATGGAATGGGAATGAATACTTGTATTATAGCAACCCCAAGCTGATGATGATAGAGGTCATTGCAACTCCTTAACTAAATTACACGAGATAATTC
Organism: Epinotia bilunana; assembly: GCA_947049275.1. Lineage (NCBI taxonomy): Eukaryota > Metazoa > Arthropoda > Insecta > Lepidoptera > Tortricidae > Epinotia > Epinotia bilunana. Next base: position 2,620,970 of record OX346271.1, on the reverse strand, counting down.
CGTCGTGTTTGGGTCATTATACCCTCTCAGCGAATGGTTGGTTATTTATTTATATAAACTTTATTGCCCAAAAGAAAACTTATCGTACAAAAGGCGTACTTAATGCCAAATGGCATTCTCTACCAGTCAAACCTTAAGGCAAAGCGGAAAAGATTGTGGGCAGTGCAAATAACAACTAAAAACAATAATAACATTACGGTAGTCCTATATACAACATATTTACACAAACACATATACATAAATAAATTCAATACTTACATACACAAATAAATATATACTACATGCATACTTACAAGCGAAATTTCAAATATGTAATCTTCAGTCTAGTCTACTCGGATCTGCCAGCAAAGAAATTACGCACAGATTTCTTAAAAACGAATTTGCTCGGGGCTTTCCTGATCGCGGGGAAAGGCCGTTCCAAAGACGAACCACCTGCACACTGAAAGAATTGGACATAAAGCCAGTACGGTGAAGAGGGATAGATAGAGAAAGATTGCCAGAAGAGCGAAATTGACGGTCACGAGAAGCACCATGAAAGTGAAAGAAAGATTTGAGATATTCAGGGGAATGTGGATCATTGAGAATAGAAAATAAAGTGCAAAGCATGCGAGTATTTCGCCGTTGACGGATAGGAAGCCAGCCGAGCCGAGCCCGAAAAGAGGAGACGTGGTCGTATTTCCGCAGACAGAAAATGAAACGGATACATTTATTGAGAAGTCGATCCAGCTTATCGAGAAGTTATTATGTTATTGAAGTTATTATGCAAAATAAATATTTTTTGTCAGAAACTTATTATATCTGCATCTTTTTTAACCGGCTTCCAAAACAAGGAGGAGGTTATCAATTCGGTTGTATTCTTTTTTTCAACGTTTGTTACCTCAGAACTCCGTCATTGATGAGCGGATTCGTAATTTTTTTGTTTGTAATGATGAATGATGGTCCATGAGGAATTGAGGGAACTCCTTAATTATTTTAGGCTCGCGTGTAGTGATTTAGGTATTTTCTATTATATCTCGTGTATTTACACCCGGAAATCATAAATTTGATGGAGTGGAATTGATGATGAACACCACAGATGACTTATGGAATTCCTCAATTATGTACTTAAAAGTACAAAAGTACGTCACAGATTCTGACAAGATTTTGAAATTGCAACTAATGAAGTGTCGAAGGTGATCCTTGTGGAATCGACGGAAGTCCTCAAATATTATCGGCCCACATACAGTGGTTGGGTTTTTTTCTCTAATAATCAACGCATTTGCTCTCGGAAATCAGTTCATGTGGTAAATTGGAAAAGAAATGTGGAAATGTTCTCGTGGCTTGGCGGAGTACTAAATTGAAGTCGGTTAAAACTTTTTTTTGAAGTAAATTATTTGTATTTTTGAAAGCGATGCCCTTTCACAAAATTGTATCGCAATTACATCCCAGACTTGGTTTGCATTCACTGAAAGTATGCTATAAATATGTTACAGACCATGTACTTACAGCAAACAATGAGCTTGCACGTATAGTATGTGATCTGTAAACATTCTTTGTATCCGTTTTTAACTTTGTATGCAATAACAGCCGAGTTCCATGGAATGAATCAACTGGTTTCGCTGCATATATATACTATCGACAACAGAGCTAACTGACCATCGGTGCACCTTAAATGCATTGTAATAAGGTTCCATATAAACACAGGATGGTCAGTTAACAGTGTTGTCGTTTGTACGTCTATACGTGAAGACAGACCTTTACTCACACCACACTCATAAGATATATTTTCTAGTAGGTTCCAATCACACACACAACATAGTAGCAATTAAGTTTCTATATGTAAAATCTGTCGTAATAATCGCCATGTTCTGACCAGTATCATTTGGACCCGTCCCATTTATTATCCAACATTTTCGTTAGGTAGACACTTTATACCAACCGGTCATCTGTTTTTTTTTTTCTTTGGTCTTTTGGGCGATGGGATTAAAAAGCGAAAGACGGACACCGAGAGTACCTTTAAATGTTTATGTGCGATTTATCCGCTTTATGTATTTAATGGGGGTATTCAACTAAAGGTAACCCCTTAATTGGTAAGGCATTTTGTAAATGGAATATTTTGCGAAAGGGGTGAGACGATTTGCGAACAGGGCTTTTTTCTAATGGAACATTTTGCAGAATTGACGTTTTGCCAAAAGAGTAATTTCAATAATGGCTCGTTTTGCGTACAGGAGTTTATGCGCCTTTACCTACCAAAGTCACAAATTCTGTGTATTACCTAGACCGCATAAGAGATGTGCATTAAGTATCTACTATTTCCTCTGTCTCCAGGCTTGTTCGCTTAATTGTTGTATGATCGCGGCTGTACAGCGAAGTCGGAAATTTACTGTATTAACTCCTAGTCCTAGCCTAGGCATCGCGCGCGTATTGCTAAGAACGCAAGCAAACCCGCGGCATAAAAAATAACCTAAGACCGTCCCGAAAGTCCATTCTATACACAAGTGAAAGATTTTTTGAAATCGGATAAGCGGGAGTTGACCCATTAGGTACATATAAACAAACAAACTTACAAAGCTAAAATCTCCCAGCCACTTCCTCTGTATAATATTAGTATAGATTAGTGGTTATCTGTGGCATGAGCGTAAGATATCTATGGCTCCCTCTCTTATCAAAACCTGAATACGGTACCAGCGGCGCTACCACGAAAATCGAAACTCGTAGTTAGTATACATGCATCCCTGTCACTCGAGTAATAAACTCGTAAACGCGATAGAGATGGAGATACCCGAACCTCGAGTTTGGAAGTTCGTGGTTATAGCTCACTGTCGGAGCGCCCATAGAAGCTGATTCCCATCGAATTGCCTAAAACTTATTTATAGGCAATCTTATATAGTTATATATTATAATATTATAAACTCTTTCATAACTCTTTTTTTCGGGGTTGCCCATCGAACATTTTCACGCGCCGCATCTGATAGGTACAGTCGCCATTAGATATGCGCGTGCCGCGATCGCTGCAGGAGACCATCGCATGTGCGGACTTCTGGCCGAAGGGTGTCGTGTTTCGACGGTTCCGGGGCAATCTGCCGAATCCTAGACCGGAGATGACGATGCAACGGGGCCACGCCGTTTCGTCGCCTAAATAGTATAATTTATTGTTTTCAGTTTCCTGACGCATTGGTTATTACTGTAATGTCACGTAAATGTATTTGTCAATAAATAAAATAAAAATAAAATATCTGAACACGTCTCGTGTCGAGGCATTAGACACGTGTTCAGATATTTGTGAGAACCTTGGCCTCTCCGATATATCTGATGGCGACTGTACAGGCCTCGTGTTTTAACTGGTTAACGCCATCAATGAGTATATCCAATTGCAGAGTCCAGCCGGATGTGGGCGAGCGCGTCCTTCGTGGGCGTGCTGATCGTCATCGGCCTCCCGCTCTGGTGGAAGACCACGGAGGTCTACAGGTATTTACAGCACATTCGACACCTACAGGTTTAAGGTCACAGGTCATTAGAGCCACCCGGCGCCCGACCCGCACCGCCTCGCCTCGAGCTTCTTCTTCTTGGTCGGATGTCGTATATGGGTGACTCTCTCGAATACATAAAAACCGGCCAAGTGCGAGTCGGACTCGCGCACGAAGGGTTCCGTACCATTATTTATAAAAACAGTAAAAAAAAGTTTGTTGTATAGGAGGCCTCCTTAAATATTTATTTTATTTTGTTTTTAGTATTTGTTGTTATAGCGGCAACAGAAATACATAATCTGTGAAAATTTCAACTGACAGACGGACGGACGGACAGCGAAGTCTTAGTAATCCCTATTACTAAGACTTCGCTGTCCGTCCGTCCGTCCCGTTTTTACCCTTTGGGTACGGAACCCTAAAACTTTGGCACGAACTATGGCCCAAAGACATTTTTGAGCAATAATCTGTGAGACATTTATTTGAATACAGCAAAGACACTGTCGTCAAAGTTGATTTAAGTACCTGACCCCGTATCATGGTCGGCCTTATCACGCGATAAGTGCCCGTCAGCCCGGGCTGCTGGCCGTGCCGCGCGGGCGCACCAAGCTGCTGCGCGAGGCGCCGATGACGCGCGCCGTGCGTACCCTGAACCTCATAGCCACGCATGTAGACCTATTCTCATGTACGATGAGTGAATTCACAAAAATAGCATTATTAACTCTTTGTTATATTGAATAGATACCTAAGTAGTTATTTTATTATAATAGATAATTTGTTGCTACATTATCGCATTGGGCCCAGCCTGTAATGATAATTGTATGTGTAAAAATAAATAAATAAATAAAGTGACAAGATAAGAGCGTGGTTTCGTTCTATCGAACGGTGTCAGCCAGTGACGGACGCCCTATCCTGTCATGCACTTATCGTGTGATAAGGCCGACCATGATACGGGGTCTGGTCTATTAGGTATCATCAACTCATCACATGGTAACTAAAAGATTATCTACTCAAGTGATACGGGTCATGAACTTAAGCCACGAAATCTGCTCACTTCATTACATTCATCACAGTAAGCAGCAAGGTTTCTGATAATTCAGTCGGGTTGTATGTACCATCGACCACACAGTTAACTATGCATGAAAGAACCTTAAAGCTACGGGATAAGGTCTACTTTGTAGTCAGTGCGTGTTGCTGGTTGTACTGTATGCGAAGCGATACCATACCATGACCGATAAGGCATTTTGTGCAAAAACATGGGGTTTTCAATCCTATAGCTTTTGATATCGGTGTTTTGAGGGTGATGTTATAAAAATGATTGCTTGTAAGTGTTGCTACGTGAAATAAATCGGCTGTTTGAAACATGATTATTAACATCAATGTAAGTACTATCGTGGATCATGACCATTCACGACAGCGATCGATATCCGTCTCTTTCTAATTAGAACGCTTAGACGACGGATAGTCTATGTCGCCGCGACAAAGCTCGCGGGCCGTCCTGCACGTCTATCATGAGACGGTCGCGACATACTCTCGATTTTTCTCGCACTAGGTATACCTCTTGTTCTAAGTGTTCTAATAAGAAAGAGGCGGATAGTGCGAGAAAAATCGAGAGAGCTCGCGCGCCGTCGCATGATAGCCGTGCTGTGATAGCCAGGCTGCCCTGAAATGTACATCGAATTGTTTGTGTAGGCGATAGTTGTCAAATTGTGAATGGAATCTTCTGGGGCAATATTAAAAATTAATATACTATGGCCCCGTGTACGAAGTTACAAGTCCAAAGTTCCAAACTGGCGACATTGGCCAAATAGTTGAACCGCCTGTGTTGGCAGTTCGAACTTGTAAAATCGTAACATCATGTAGTTTTCTGAAATGGGCCTCAGCACGGCTATTACGCGACGGCGCGCGAGCTCTCTCGAATTTTCTCGCACTATCCGTCTCTTTCTTATTAGAACACTTAGAACAAGAGGTATAGAGCGAGAAAAATCGAGAGTATGTCGCGGCTCTCCCATGATAAACGTGCTGGTAGACACTGTGTTACACTTTATAACCAAACTAACCTAATGCCAAACTATATAATAAGCTGCCGAGAAACATTAAAGAATGTAAATCCCTGGCGAGTTTTAAAAAATACCTAAAATTTTACGTTTGCAATAATATAACTCCATTTTCTTAATCATTATAAAAATATATAAATAAAAGTATATATAAATACATATAATATAAAAGAAATCGAAATATATATATTAAATATCTATAATTAAAATAAGTATAACCCCTTAACCTTTACCTAAATAACCCTATATATATATATATAAATAAATATTATTGGACAATCTTACACAAACCCATCACCATATGATATAACTACAACTTAAATACTGTCTAACATTACTTTTGAACACAAAAGTCCATAATAATAACCGTTAAACCTATTTAGACGACAAGCATTAATATAAACGATCAAATGTAATGGTGGTACTCACAAAAAATAAAAAACATATAAATAAATATGACCAAACAATATGAGCACACCTCTCAACTTACCTAATATACCGCATCCATCCAACCAAGCGCATCATCGTATTTCTGTTCGTACATCGCAGTGTGTAGTGCAGTTAGCAACGCGGAGATACGACGGTCCGAGCGCTTAGCGCAATAATTATTGTAATAATTTTCTACCCACATTGATTTTTAATATTTATACTTACTTACCTTATTTTTAAACACTGTATGCTTAGTTTTAGTTTTAAATTGTATAATTTCTCATGTAAGTGAATTCTTGTAATTCTTATGGGAAATAAATTTCTTTAAACCTATATTCTCTCTTTATATACACATAGTGGTCATACTGTAGTGTAGGAAATTGGCTGTTTTATCCTTATTTTTACCATATACTTATACGTAGAGCCTTGTCGTGCTCAGGAACTGAGTAGGTTCTTACATCGTTTCTGTAGATGCCGCTGATTGTTATATTCCTAAATTGTTATGATAACAAATTAAAACAATCAAGATTGACCACGCGTTTATTTGACATTACACACAGTTACATAATCTCCTATTCATAGATTATTATCTAAAGGGCTGAGATCACACTATAAACATCCCACCGCACCGCTACCGGTTCACTACAACCAAATATCATAATATCAAGTTTCTACTACGTCGTAATGTCAATACAAATTAGTTTCAAAATGACAAAAATCTCAAATAGAATTTATTTTCAATACCTATAATAAAATGTCGTATTATAGGTATTGAAAACTACTTAACTAAAATGTATAGTTGGGAAAAGAACAATTCCTTCAATTCAAATACCGAATTATTATTGAGACTGAAGGTGAAAATGCATTCGTTTCATAATTACCAAAATTCTAAAATACCTTTTAGATCAAAATGACTGTCTCATAATACCTAAATTGTTTACTAGGTAGATACATTAAATATAAGCTGTTTCTTTCCACGAAACAAAATAAAACTTTTAGCACAACAGTTTTTGTTTGTTGTTATTTTCTCTACTACCCAAAAAAACATGTATTTTTATTTACAAATAAAACACAATGGTAATTAGTTTTTTCACGGTTCGCTATTTAGTCATATCAAGAGTATTTTAAGAAGTAGGCGTAAGACATTTCAAGTTTTAGACATTTAAAATGGTATTTATGATATTTGGTTGTAGTGAACCGATAGCAACCTACCAAACATTACGAGTATTACGTAACCTTCAATTGTGTATTAATTACTTGACTTTAAATATTTATATTAAGATATATTACGAATTGCATTTTAAATTGGGGCCGGGGGGTTATCGCGGACGCGCGATGGTTCGTGTCCTCACCCGATAGTGACTCTCGCCGATTTGGAGATGCCCCTCTAGGGGTCAATGCAGGCGTGATGTGTGATAGATAAGACACGTGATATTTGGTTCTGGTGTAAAGCCAGGTGACAGGCCTCAAGATATTATTAAATTATTGTTATAATATATTATGTATTGACTATTGACGATCATTTCAGAGGCTCTAGTATAAGTTTTACCGAAACAAAACTTTACGATCGCGTTTGCGTTTTACCCTCAATTTGTATGGGATTTGACAGCTAAACGCGAACGCGGTCGTAACGTTTTGTTTCGGTAAAACTTATACTAGAGCCTCTGGTGAACTTTGATAACTATGACTATTACGTTATAAAATTGAATTAGTAAAGTGGACTGTTATATTTAAATTGTTATTTATTATTCTTCTTATTTTATTATTTATTTTATGCACAGCATTTATTATTTTTTATTGAATATTATTGGCGATCACAACAGGGATTTTTGTAAATGGACATGTAATTTATAATGTAATCTTGTATTGTAAATAAATTAATCTGAATCTTGGAAAAAAAACAAGGAATGTCATTCCCGACGATGTGATTGTGCAAAGTTGTCACACAAATCTTGCCATTGAATGACATCTTCCACACAAGCAAGGAGTTTTGTTGATGCCTGATTAGTATTTCAAAAAATCTTAGATAGTGTAACTATTTATTTGGGGTGAAAAGATAACTGTATACAATTAGAAGCGTAAATATTGATTGAAAGCACGTAAATGAAGTAATGCCATTTACTTTCACACAGTAGCAACACTGACAGTCCGCCATTTAAAAAAAGTCAGATGAGGTACAGTAGGCGTCAAACAACTTGCGCAAATGACCTTGGCTGCGCAAAAGCGAATTTTAGGTGTCGGTTTGCCGGCTACTGTAGGCAGGTGACGCTGACGTCACGGGCAGTCACGGTAATGGCTTTAAAAAAAAAAGGATTAAGAATGTAGTCAAATCTAGAAAAAAAGCAACGCAAGTGGTTAAATAATCACAAAGTTATAAGTGTCCAAAGTTTTAAGAGGGGTTATGTTCTGTCCCTTTACCGCAAAACGCACCTTCATATGTAACGATTGTCATTTACTATGACGCTCGAGGAGGAGGACGTGACGTCACGATCTTCTAGCGTTTTCTTTCTCTCAAGCAACATCAAATCAAAACGGTTGTAGCATCGTAATTTTTGAGATATTTGAATGGGATTTTCGTCATAAGGCATATTTTTTTGCTTTCTTTCTTTTGAAGTAATAATTATTTTTGAGTCTACATTTGGTTTGTAGTTCTTGGCTCTTGAATTAAAAGATTTGTACCGATTAAAATATAAATTTTCATGTGTCACTCTTATTTAGCTTCTATCTTAAATTATTTATATACAATCTGATTGTTATTGGTACTTTATGACTCAGTAGGTCGCCCCGCCCTCCTATATCATAATGATATAATCGAATACGCTTTTTTTCCAGGGTGTCTCTGCCGTACGACAAGATCGCGTCTTTCGATTCGCTGTCTCACACCATCGCTACAGAAGTGATTGTGATGGCTAATGATGAAGCCACCGCGTCCGAAATAGCGGGGCTCATTGAGAAGTCCTTTGAGGAATCACGTTAGTATCGTCTATATCATTTCATGCAAAAATTTAACTTCCTTCCATTTGTCATCGTTGACTTCTCTTCTACCCTTCACATATTTCACAAATCCTGAAAAACGACATAATCTGATAGAGATTGTAGTGAGCACCGGTCCCCCACAGCAGTATGCCGTACCAGTGACAGGTGCGTTCATATGCGTAATACGCGCTTATTTCGCTTCCGCCAATTCCAAAATATCACTGCGACGCACAGTGAATCGAGTAGAACAAGCATATGGGACAAAATTATTTTAGTAGTTTTTTGAGCTTATACGAGCTTATTATGTATGAATATACATATACGTATAGTTTATGTACTTTGGTTCGTGACTTAGAGGGGTAGGGTGGGGGTTCAGAAAAAACAATATTATAAAAGTGAATGTACAATAATGAATTATATATTTTATTACATGTACACAAAATACTAAATCTACTGTTGCAGTAATCTTTTAATCAACATCATTTTTAACATTATCATGCCATTACAAGGAAAAGCAAAACTAATTAGGAACTACATTTACATAGGATTCTTAAGTAGGTACATATAAATCAATTAGAGTTAATTACAGCGGTCATTTTATTAATTACTTTCACCGTCATCATCTTCATCCTGCGAATCATTAATTGACGTGTCATGATCATCTACACTAAACAAACTAGACACTACATCTACATTAGTTTCATTAACTCTAGGGGGTTTCAACAATGCTAAAACATCAGAAGACAACGAGTTTACTCTTTGCCTTGGTACATTTCTAAAACTATTAATTAAAGGGTCAGATGTAATCAACAGCATATTCATTAAATCTCTATTCGTGGCTTGACGAGATCGTTTTTGTGTGTGATGTTCCCTAAATCGTCTGCAATCTTTGTTTCGAGCTTCTTGTGCTTCCTCGGATAACTGTCCAATCGGCAATAGTGCTGATCGGATAATGTCGCTACTGTGAATCAATAATTTGTGTACTGTAACAGGCATGTAATACCACGAATAGAGATTTAAATAATGTTTTCTTATATCCCGTGTCAAATTTTCAAACGCTTCTAAATTTATTTCATAGCCCGATGATAGAACTCGAAGTATTATATCAAATTTTTTAATGAGTGATACATCTAACCCTGTAATTGCAGCACTAAGCTCCGGGTTTTCAAAAAATCTTCTAGCTGTATTTCCATCATTAGTATTACCAAAGCCTGGTTTTGGTTTATCAACGATCAGTCCCATTTCCGTTTTAAATCTAGTTTGAATTTCTAGTGAGCGTTTCTTTACATTCGCTTTATCGGCTTCTCCTCTAAGTTGCCACTTTTTTACTTCAAGGCGATAGCTTATGTGAAGTAAACACTCAAAACATCTAATCCAAGCATGGAGAGTTGATAAACCAAAACCAAGATTATCATTATTTGCAATATATTCCCTAGATTCATCATTCATAACTTTTGGAGTAGCTCCACAAATGAAACATTTTTGAGCAGAAGAAGTTTCGGTCATAGTATTGCAAATTTTTCCGTCAACCATGGTAAAAAGCATAATGTGTTCAACAGAAACTTCCCTTCCCATCACCTTGCATAATGTTGGCAATAAAGCGTTTATCTCTTCCAAGACTCGATTTGTTTCGGCAATAGTCAATTCTTTTGTTTCCTTGGAAAAAATAAACTTTATTGGACGACAATATGCAGTAGATGACGGGCGTGGATTCTGCCAAACGACATTATCAGCATCATCCCGTAATTGAAGCGGAACGAACGAATATACAAACAAAAATTCATCAGTGTCATTACTATTCGTAAACTTTTGTTTGTATGTACTATGACCGGAACTTCCATCGCAACCCCATTTACTAATTAGTTTGAATGATGAACAAGGGGACACTAAATTATCTAAAACATCTTCCAGTGATAAAACCAAACGTTCAGCGGTTTTATCTAAAACTGCCTGAACGTTGATTTCAGCACGCGTTTCATTAATCAAAAAGCTATCTTCAGGAGGATAACATGCAACTTTAGCCTTTTTTAAACAATACAATGATGGAAATACGGTATGCCCTACCTTACTAGTCGACTGCCTTATGATGTTGTATGTGCATGTAGTCAATTTGCTATCTATATAGCACGCCAAAGCTTCTTCATTCGTCAAACATCTAGCGTTTTCTTTGCATGACTTGGTGTTTTCTTTGTTGCCTGAGGTGTCGCCGCTCTTGTTATCTTCAATTATGTTCTTCATTCTTCTAGTCACTTCCTTGGAGCCCGATTGACGTGACGAAATTTCTGCTGCAAACAATAACTCCTCGGAACTTGTAGATTGAACTAAATTCTCTACTCGTCGTCGTTTAGTCTTCAGGCTAGAGTCCGAGAATTCCTTCTGGGGCCTTCCAGGGCCTGCTACAGCTTCAGAGGATGATGATGGCATCGTCGTACGTCTATGAACTTCAAACTTGATAGGTTCACCATGAAGCCAGTCAGAGTTCTTCTCGAGAAATCGCTGTCTACATTTACCAGCAGCATCCCACTTCTGAGCTATCCTGGATGAAAATTGGGATATCTTTACCTTAATTTGTCTCTGGGAGTCCTCGGTTATTCCACTTAAATCATGCTCAGATGATATAAATGTATATATTTCGTTGTTTCTCGCTTCCTTCAAATGTCTCTGCCATACATCGAAGAAATTGACTTTTGAAATGCAAAAATCGAATTCTGAAAGAAAAAATAAAAAAAATAGTTGTACTCAAAAGTTGGATAGGGAGTTTATTAAATATGACGGTTTATAGTTATAAGTATATTATATATAAATTTCACAGAGTAGACAGATGCCGACATGTAATTTCTTGACCATGAAAGTCAAAGTTAGGGTAAAATTCCAATGATTATTCGGAAACATGTTGATGTTTTACAAAATACAATGAATATTTTTATAATCAATATATGTCTAAAAATACTACTTACCCTCCAAATTGGAATCCATAATAATGAAATAAACACAAATAACTTGGAAATGCACACAATTATTTTTAAGCCAAGAGCAATTACGCAAATGAATGCATAGTAAATTTGCACTCATCCTATATAGTCACCTTAATTACTCATGTAAGGGGGGGTTGCAGGAAAAAATAACACGTGGGACTCTTAATGTATACTCATTAGTAATGACCTACCATAATGAGTTTTTGGATATTTGATAAGGGTTTTTGTCCCATTTGCATGTTCTACTCGATTCACAGTGCGACGCCTTTCGTCTCTCTAACAAGTAATGAAAAGAAGTTTAACTGGCCAATCCAATGTTGTGTAGAGAATGATAGAGCGCGCTGAAATCGACCAATCACATCCAATTGACGTGGTGAAGAGACGCAATGCACTGTGATTGGTCGGTTCTTACCTGCACGGCTCCCTCAATGGCCTGTTTTATGAAACTGCAATTACAATTTTACAATTCTAAGCAGGCAGCACGAAACAGGTCACAAGCAGCCTGAATGGTTTATATTTTATAAAATACCTACTAGCTTCCGCACGCGACTTCGTCTGCGTGGACCCGGTATAAAAACTATCCTATATTTTAATCCAGGCCATAAACTACCTTCGTGCAAAATTTCAGTCAAATCGGTCGAGCCGTTTAAGCGTGATTGAATAACAAACATCCAAACTTTCGCATTTAAATATAACTAGCTTCCGCTCGCGACTTCGTCCGCGTGGACCCGGGATAAAAACTATCCTATATTTTAATCCAAGCTATAAACTATCTTCGTGCAAAATTTCATTCAAATCGTTTCAGCCGTTTAAGCGTGATTGAGTAACAAACATCTAAACATCCAAACATCTAAACTTTCGCATTTATAATATTAGTAGGATATGAGTAGGATTTAATGAAAACTTATTTAACGACAACCTCTTTTTCCAGCGATGCTTAAGCTCAAAGTGACCAAGACAGTCTTCTCCGACTCCCTCCGCAAAACCCTCGAGTCAGTAGCTGACGAGACAGACGCGGTGGAAGAAATGGCCGCCAGCGTATCTCTGACGCGTCCGAACACGCTCCACGTAGTGCAGAGGACACCGCTGTACCAACACGTCTGGCTCAGCGGGGAGCGGGTCATGTTCTTCAGGGGCTCTGAGGGTACGGAACCGTAGACTAACAATACCGTACTGACTGGTTCAGAACAGATAAAAGCGCATCATGCTCTTCAGGCACCTTAAAGATCGTTATCCGCTTGCTGGAATAATTAGCGTAAGCACTTTTTTGACGGTAGTGACTATCATGACCTTCCAAGGGGAACTAGACTAAAACCAGAATATACGGTACTACTACCGGTACATACAGACGGTGTCTGAATATGGAGGCGGTGGTAACACTTCATTCAGTAATTGTCTGCTCTAAATGTCACACAGCTAATAAAGAGCAATTATTTTACACCGCATCATTGTGTTAGCCGTCCGGAAAGTGAAACGACCAAAACAAGAGTAGTCTTTGATGCGTCATCTGTGTGTCATTCGTTAAGTAACCAAGACAGACTGATTCTCTGCGCCACTCATAGCCGAGACGACGGGTCAGACGCGGTGGAAGAGATGGCCGTGCCGCTGTCGCGTTTTGCGTAGGCCAACTTGGTGACTGCCATTTGACTTTCCAACCCATCGGGGAAAATAGAACAAAGGTACAAGACTAGTATTTGCTCCCTAATTCAGTTGATAAACAGCTATTTTATCAAAACCTTTCGTTCCAGCGAGATCCACCGTAGTCCAAGCCCTCAAGCACTGGATCTACCAGACGGAGGTCCTGCGAGGCGCGGTGTCCGAGGCGGACGAGGCGCGGCGCGCGCGCTTCCCGCCGCGCGGCGGCTACCACGTCACGCTCTCCGTCGCCGCGCCCGCGCCGGGCACGAAGCTTCGCTTCCCGGCCAGGGAGGCTATGGAAGGTACCGTAGTGCCTTAGTATGTTATTATTGTGACTGTGACATCGTCCGAATCTGCGCATCCCGGTGAGAGAAGCTATAGAAGGTAACGTAGTACTTTAAAGCAGCACCACGGCGTGCGGCAGAACGCGCTCAGCCCCCCCCCCCCCCCCCCTATTCTGTAACTTGTTTTAAGCTCACCTCAACGCTCACCCACAAATATATCTTGACTCCGCAATGCGTAGTAACTAAGCGTAGGTACAGGTCTAGTTTCGTGACGGGTGACCGGCGGGGTGAGCCGTATTAGCGCGTAGCGAATAACAGCCCAGACCCCGTACCATAGTCGGCCTTATCACGCGATAAGTGACAAGATAAAAGCGTCGTCTCGTTCTATCGAACGATGTCAGCCGGATACCGACGCTCTATCTTGTCACTTGTCGCGTGATAAGGCCGACCATGATACGGGGTCTGGGCTCAGCCACAACTTGGAGCGGCGGCGGCAGCGGTACAACATACGTGAGAGCGAGAGATCGGAGCCATCAGATGTACGGCAACGTCGCGTGGCGAACACGTGTGACGGAGCACCGTAAGTAATGGGTTATTTCACTTTAGTAGTTACAGGCTGTGGTTATATTTTCCCAATTGACAAGCAGTGGTAACAAATTATATAATAATAATATTTGCGGACAATCTTACACATATCGACCTAGTCTCAAACTAAGCAATGCTTGTACTATGGGTACTAGACGACGATAAACATACTTATACAGCGTGGAACGGAACGATGGACTTTCCCGCAAGAGGGGGATTATTGAGCGCTAGTACGTCACATTTTCCAGATAAACTATTTTTTTTGACGCGATTTTTTTTTTACATTTGTATGGAGCTCGTCGCTCCAGTCGGCCAACGCTCCATACAAAGGTAACAAAAAAAATCGTACTAGCGCTCAATAATCCCCCTCTTGCGGGAAAGTCCATCGTTCCGTTCCACGCAGTATAGATAAATAAATACTTAAATACATAGAAAACATCCATGACTCAGGAACAAATATTCGTGCTCATCACACAAATAAATGCCCTTACCGGTAACTAAATTCGAACCCAGGACCTCTTGCTTCGTAAGCAGGGTCACTACCAACTAGGCTAAAGCGGTCGTCAAATTGATGGTAATAACCCGTGGCTGCTATGTGGCGATGGCAAAGTTATGTGTTGTCAAGGAGGTTTTGCAACACATTTTCACGTAGTCTGCAACTGTGCTTTTTGTGATATGTGGACTGAATATTACCAGGGTGTATGAACGTTTACATATTTTTGCAATGGATGGTGATGTCAATTATTTGTTTCAGATTATATCGGCACGTTTGTGGACGAGCTCAGCGTGCTACACAACTTCACGCTCAAATCTCAGTGGCTGTATCTTCTGGACTTCGATTTTCAAGCTAAAGAGGTATTCTCATCAAACCTACGAGTATTAAGATTCAATTGCGGAAAATCTCCATTAGGGTACTTTTCCAGTGTAGGTGAAATGGAGGGAGTCTAGAGAAACCAGCCCACTAGCCAACCAACCAGCTTTTATTAGTTTAACATGTGTATCTATGGCAGCGTAGCTCCTGATCGGATAAAATGTTTTGAGTAAGTTTTTTTTAATCGAAATGTTGGATTATAGCAGAGCCTAGGCAAGATCTGATGTGATTAAATAAAAATGATTTATTTCAGACCTTCGTCCATATATATATTGTTAGTAGTACATTTCAAAACTTATACGCTATGTTAGTTCGTAGGTAAATTCCAAGTTGAGAGACAACAGTGTTTGCCGTCAGGATTACTTGACGTAAATCAAAGTAGTCATGACCATCTTAGTCCAATGCCACCTAATCGGATAGTTAAATCTACCAGCAATCACCTTCAGAATGCCGTTTTGAGTTTCCCTGACACGACCCATCAGTGACGTGATATTCTTTCGCATGACCGCTTGGAAACCGTCGGTGTGTGTATTGGCGAACATTGCTGACGTACTGCCCCATTTTGGGAGTCTTTATAAATGGACCCTTGTCTGCTTTACTGTTACCCTCGTGGAACCACAACCATAAACTATTTAGTGTACTGTTTTGTTTCTGAAATTTGTAACTGACGTAACCATTCAATAGCAAAAGTAGGCTTCTCATATACTGTGTATTATTTAAACTAGCTGCGTTCGCGAAGAGAATTGGAGGCGACAGTTTTCCCATACAAATACGGCAAAGTTTATATGAACTGACAACTATTCCACTTATCGCGGTCTGATATTGATAATACAACCCCGTACAATACGTATTCTATTTAAATCCAGGTGAAGGACACAAGCGAATATGGCCGTCATTTCGCCGTCCGCAAAGACCGTCTACACTTACTGCTGACTCGACTGGAGGAGCGCGCGGCGACCCACGTCTCCGAGTTACCCACCATCAACCTAGTGTTGTACGCCGTGCCGTGCGAGAGGGCGCCACTAGTCATATATGATGATGGTAAGATGCTAATATTGATACACACCAGAAAAGCCAAACCAGGTGAAAGACACTAGCGAGTATGGCCGTCATTTCGCCGTCCGCAGACTGTCTACACTTGCTGCTGACTCGACTGGAGGAGCGCGCGGCGACCCACGTCTCCGAGTTACCCACCATCAACCTAGTGTTGTACGCCGTGCCGTGCGAGAGGGCGCCACTAGTCATATATGATGATGGTAAGATGCTAATATTGATACACACCAGAAAAGCCAAACCAGGTGAAAGACACTAGCGAGTATGGCCGTCATTTCGCCGTCCGCAGACTGTCTACACTTGCTGCTGACTCGACTGGAGGAGCGCGCGGCGACCCACGTCTCCGAGTTACCCACCATCAACCTAGTGTTGTACGCCGTGCCGTGCGAGAGGGCGCCACTAGTCATATATGATGATGGTAAGATGCTAATATTGATACACACCAGAAAAGTCAAACCAGGTGAAAGACACTAGCGAGTATGGCCGTCATTTCGCCGTCCGCAGACTGTCTACACTTGCTGCTGACTCGACTGGAGGAGCGCGCGGCGACCCACGTCTCCGAGTTACCCACCATCAACCTAGTGTTGTACGCCGTGCCGTGCGAGAGGGCGCCACTAGTCATATATGATGATGGTAAGATGCTAATATTGATACACACCAGAAAAGCCAAACCAGGTGAAAGACACTAGCGAGTATGGCCGTCATTTCGCCGTCCGCAGACTGTCTACACTTGCTGCTGACTCGACTGGAGGAGCGCGCGGCGACCCACGTCTCCGAGTTACCCACCATCAACCTAGTGTTGTACGCCGTGCCGTGCGAGAGGGCGCCACTAGTCATATATGATGATGGTAAGATGCTAATATTGATACACACCAGAAAAGCCAAACCAGGTGAAAGACACTAGCGAGTATGGCCGTCATTTCGCCGTCCGCAGACTGTCTACACTTGCTGCTGACTCGACTGGAGGAGCGCGCGGCGACCCACGTCTCCGAGTTACCCACCATCAACCTAGTGTTGTACGCCGTGCCGTGCGAGAGGGCTCCACTAGTCATATATGATGATGGTAAGATGCTAATATTGATACACACCAGAAAAGCCAAACCAGGTGAAAGACACTAGCGAGTATGGCCGTCATTTCGCCGTCCGCAGACTGTCTACACTTGCTGCTGAATCGACTGGAGGAGCGCGCGGCGACCCACGTCTCCGAGTTACCCACCATCAACCTAGTGTTGTACGCCGTGCCGTGCGAGAGGGCGCCACTAGTCATATATGATGATGGTAAGATGCTAATATTGATACACACCAGAAAAGCCAAACCAGGTGAAAGACACTAGCGAGTATGGCCGTCATTTCGCCGTCCGCAGACTGTCTACACTTGCTGCTGACTCGACTGGAGGAGCGCGCGGCGACCCACGTCTCCGAGTTACCCACCATCAACCTAGTGTTGTACGCCGTGCCGTGCGAGAGGGCGCCACTAGTCATATATGATGATGGTAAGATGCTAATATTGATACACACCAGAAAAGTCAAACCAGGTGAAAGACACTAGCGAGTATGGCCGTCATTTCGCCGTCCGCAGACTGTCTACACTTGCTGCTGACTCGACTGGAGGAGCGCGCGGCGACCCACGTCTCCGAGTTACCCACCATCAACCTAGTGTTGTACGCCGTGCCGTGCGAGAGGGCGCCACTAGTCATATATGATGATGGTAAGATGCTAATATTGATACACACCAGAAAAGCCAAACCAGGTGAAAGACACTAGCGAGTATGGCCGTCATTTCGCCGTCCGCAGACTGTCTACACTTGCTGCTGACTCGACTGGAGGAGCGCGCGGCGACCCACGTCTCCGAGTTACCCACCATCAACCTAGTGTTGTACGCCGTGCCGTGCGAGAGGGCGCCACTAGTCATATATGATGATGGTAAGATGCTAATATTGATACACACCAGAAAAGCCAAACCAGGTGAAAGACACTAGCGAGTATGGCCGTCATTTCGCCGTCCGCAGACTGTCTACACTTGCTGCTGACTCGACTGGAGGAGCGCGCGGCGACCCACGTCTCCGAGTTACCCACCATCAACCTAGTGTTGTACGCCGTGCCGTGCGAGAGGGCTCCACTAGTCATATATGATGATGGTAAGATGCTAATATTGATACACACCAGAAAAGCCAAACCAGGTGAAAGACACTAGCGAGTATGGCCGTCATTTCGCCGTCCGCAGACTGTCTACACTTGCTGCTGAATCGACTGGAGGAGCGCGCGGCGACCCACGTCTCCGAGTTACCCACCATCAACCTAGTGTTGTACGCCGTGCCGTGCGAGAGGGCGCCACTAGTCATATATGATGATGGTAAGATGCTAATATTGATACACACCAGAAAAGCCAAACCAGGTGAAAGACACTAGCGAGTATGGCCGTCATTTCGCCGTCCGCAGACTGTCTACACTTGCTGCTGACTCGACTGGAGGAGCGCGCGGCGACCCACGTCTCCGAGTTACCCACCATCAACCTAGTGTTGTACGCCGTGCCGTGCGAGAGGGCGCCACTAGTCATATATGATGATGGTAAGATGCTAATATTGATACACACCAGAAAAGCCAAACCAGGTGAAAGACACTAGCGAGTATGGCCGTCATTTCGCCGTCCGCAGACTGTCTACACTTGCTGCTGACTCGACTGGAGGAGCGCGCGGCGACCCACGTCTCCGAGTTACCCACCATCAACCTAGTGTTGTACGCCGTGCCGTGCGAGAGGGCGCCACTAGTCATATATGATGATGGTAAGATGCTAATATTGATACACACCAGAAAAGCCAAACCAGGTGAAAGACACTAGCGAGTATGGCCGTCATTTCGCCGTCCGCAGACTGTCTACACTTGCTGCTGACTCGACTGGAGGAGCGCGCGGCGACGCACGTCTCCGAGTTACCCACCATCAACCTAGTGTTGTACGCCGTGCCGTGCGAGAGGGCTCCACTAGTCATATATGATGATGGTAAGATGCTAATATTGATACACACCAGAAAAGCCAAACCAGGTGAAAGACACTAGCGAGTATGGCCGTCATTTCGCCGTCCGCAGACTGTCTACACTTGCTGCTGACTCGACTGGAGGAGCGCGCGGCGACCCACGTCTCCGAGTTACCCACCATCAACCTAGTGTTGTACGCCGTGCCGTGCGAGAGGGCGCCACTAGTCATATATGATGATGGTAAGATGCTAATATTGATACACACCAGAAAAGCCAAACCAGGTAAAAGACACTAGCGAGTATGGCCGTCATTTCGCCGTCCGCAGACTGTCTACACTTGCTGCTGACTCGACTGGAGGAGCGCGCGGCGACCCACGTCTCCGAGTTACCCACCATCAACCTAGTGTTGTACGCCGTGCCGTGCGAGAGGGCGCCACTAGTCATATATGATGATGGTAAGATGCTAATATTGATACACACCAGAAAAGTCAAACCAGGTGAAAGACACTAGCGAGTATGGCCGTCATTTCGCCGTCCGCAGACTGTCTACACTTGCTGCTGACTCGACTGGAGGAGCGCGCGGCGACCCACGTCTCCGAGTTACCCACCATCAACCTAGTGTTGTACGCCGTGCCGTGCGAGAGGGCGCCACTAGTCATATATGATGATGGTAAGATGCTAATATTGATACACACCAGAAAAGCCAAACCAGGTGAAAGACACTAGTGAGTATGGCCGTCATTTCGCCGTCCGCAGACTGTCTACACTTGCTGCTGACTCGACTGGAGGAGCGCGCGGCGACCCACGTCTCCGAGTTACCCACCATCAACCTAGTGTTGTACGCCGTGCCGTGCGAGAGGGCGCCACTAGTCATATATGATGATGGTAAGATGCTAATATTGATACACACCAGAAAAGCCAAACCAGGTGAAAGACACTAGCGAGTATGGCCGTCATTTCGCCGTCCGCAGACTGTCTACACTTGCTGCTGACTCGACTGGAGGAGCGCGCGGCGACCCACGTCTCCGAGTTACCCACCATCAACCTAGTGTTGTACGCCGTGCCGTGCGAGAGGGCGCCACTAGTCATATATGATGATGGTAAGATGCTAATATTGATACACACCAGAAAAGCCAAACCAGGTGAAAGACACTAGCGAGTATGGCCGTCATTTCGCCGTCCGCAGACTGTCTACACTTGCTGCTGACTCGACTGGAGGAGCGCGCGGCGACCCACGTCTCCGAGTTACCCACCATCAACCTAGTGTTGTACGCCGTGCCGTGCGAGAGGGCTCCACTAGTCATATATGATGATGGTAAGATGCTAATATTGATACACACCAGAAAAGCCAAACCAGGTGAAAGACACTAGCGAGTATGGCCGTCATTTCACCGTCCGCAGACTGTCTACACTTGCTGCTGACTCGACTGGAGGAGCGCGCGGCGACCCACGTCTCCGAGTTACCCACCATCAACCTAGTGTTGTACGCCGTGCCGTGCGAGAGGGCGCCACTAGTCATATATGATGATGGTAAGATGCTAATATTGATACACACCAGAAAAGCCAAACCAGGTAAAAGACACTAGCGAGTATGGCCGTCATTTCGCCGTCCGCAGACTGTCTACACTTGCTGCTGACTCGACTGGAGGAGCGCGCGGCGACCCACGTCTCCGAGTTACCCACCATCAACCTAGTGTTGTACGCCGTGCCGTGCGAGAGGGCGCCACTAGTCATATATGATGATGGTAAGATGCTAATATTGATACACACCAGAAAAGCCAAACCAGGTGAAAGACACTAGCGAGTATGGCCGTCATTTCGCCGTCCGCAGACTGTCTACACTTGCTGCTGACTCGACTGGAGGAGCGCGCGGCGACCCACGTCTCCGAGTTACCCACCATCAACCTAGTGTTGTACGCCGTGCCGTGCGAGAGGGCGCCACTAGTCATATATGATGATGGTAAGATGCTAATATTGATACACACCAGAAAAGCCAAACCAGGTGAAAGACACTAGCGAGTATGGCCGTCATTTCGCCGTCCGCAGACTGTCTACACTTGCTGCTGACTCGACTGGAGGAGCGCGCGGCGACCCACGTCTCCGAGTTACCCACCATCAACCTAGTGTTGTACGCCGTGCCGTGCGAGAGGGCTCCACTAGTCATATATGATGATGGTAAGATGCTAATATTGATACACACCAGAAAAGCCAAACCAGGTGAAAGACACTAGCGAGTATGGCCGTCATTTCGCCGTCCGCAGACTGTCTACACTTGCTGCTGAATCGACTGGAGGAGCGCGCGGCGACCCACGTCTCCGAGTTACCCACCATCAACCTAGTGTTGTACGCCGTGCCGTGCGAGAGGGCGCCACTAGTCATATATGATGATGGTAAGATGCTAATATTGATACACACCAGAAAAGCCAAACCAGGTGAAAGACACTAGCGAGTATGGCCGTCATTTCGCCGTCCGCAGACTGTCTACACTTGCTGCTGACTCGACTGGAGGAGCGCGCGGCGACCCACGTCTCCGAGTTACCCACCATCAACCTAGTGTTGTACGCCGTGCCGTGCGAGAGGGCGCCACTAGTCATATATGATGATGGTAAGATGCTAATATTGATACACACCAGAAAAGCCAAACCAGGTGAAAGACACTAGCGAGTATGGCCGTCATTTCGCCGTCCGCAGACTGTCTACACTTGCTGCTGACTCGACTGGAGGAGCGCGCGGCGACCCACGTCTCCGAGTTACCCACCATCAACCTAGTGTTGTACGCCGTGCCGTGCGAGAGGGCGCCACTAGTCATATATGATGATGGTAAGATGCTAATATTGATACACACCAGAAAAGCCAAACCAGGTGAAAGACACTAGCGAGTATGGCCGTCATTTCGCCGTCCGCAGACTGTCTACACTTGCTGCTGACTCGACTGGAGGAGCGCGCGGCGACGCACGTCTCCGAGTTACCCACCATCAACCTAGTGTTGTACGCCGTGCCGTGCGAGAGGGCTCCACTAGTCATATATGATGATGGTAAGATGCTAATATTGATACACACCAGAAAAGCCAAACCAGGTGAAAGACACTAGCGAGTATGGCCGTCATTTCGCCGTCCGCAGACTGTCTACACTTGCTGCTGACTCGACTGGAGGAGCGCGCGGCGACCCACGTCTCCGAGTTACCCACCATCAACCTAGTGTTGTACGCCGTGCCGTGCGAGAGGGCGCCACTAGTCATATATGATGATGGTAAGATGCTAATATTGATACACACCAGAAAAGCCAAACCAGGTAAAAGACACTAGCGAGTATGGCCGTCATTTCGCCGTCCGCAGACTGTCTACACTTGCTGCTGACTCGACTGGAGGAGCGCGCGGCGACCCACGTCTCCGAGTTACCCACCATCAACCTAGTGTTGTACGCCGTGCCGTGCGAGAGGGCGCCACTAGTCATATATGATGATGGTAAGATGCTAATATTGATACACACCAGAAAAGTCAAACCAGGTGAAAGACACTAGCGAGTATGGCCGTCATTTCGCCGTCCGCAGACTGTCTACACTTGCTGCTGACTCGACTGGAGGAGCGCGCGGCGACCCACGTCTCCGAGTTACCCACCATCAACCTAGTGTTGTACGCCGTGCCGTGCGAGAGGGCGCCACTAGTCATATATGATGATGGTAAGATGCTAATATTGATACACACCAGAAAAGCCAAACCAGGTGAAAGACACTAGCGAGTATGGCCGTCATTTCGCCGTCCGCAGACTGTCTACACTTGCTGCTGACTCGACTGGAGGAGCGCGCGGCGACCCACGTCTCCGAGTTACCCACCATCAACCTAGTGTTGTACGCCGTGCCGTGCGAGAGGGCGCCACTAGTCATATATGATGATGGTAAGATGCTAATATTGATACACACCAGAAAAGCCAAACCAGGTGAAAGACACTAGCGAGTATGGCCGTCATTTCGCCGTCCGCAGACTGTCTACACTTGCTGCTGACTCGACTGGAGGAGCGCGCGGCGACCCACGTCTCCGAGTTACCCACCATCAACCTAGTGTTGTACGCCGTGCCGTGCGAGAGGGCGCCACTAGTCATATATGATGATGGTAAGATGCTAATATTGATACACACCAGAAAAGCCAAACCAGGTGAAAGACACTAGCGAGTATGGCCGTCATTTCGCCGTCCGCAGACTGTCTACACTTGCTGCTGACTCGACTGGAGGAGCGCGCGGCGACGCACGTCTCCGAGTTACCCACCATCAACCTAGTGTTGTACGCCGTGCCGTGCGAGAGGGCTCCACTAGTCATATATGATGATGGTAAGATGCTAATATTGATACACACCAGAAAAGCCAAACCAGGTGAAAGACACTAGCGAGTATGGCCGTCATTTCACCGTCCGCAGACTGTCTACACTTGCTGCTGACTCGACTGGAGGAGCGCGCGGCGACCCACGTCTCCGAGTTACCCACCATCAACCTAGTGTTGTACGCCGTGCCGTGCGAGAGGGCGCCACTAGTCATATATGATGATGGTAAGATGCTAATATTGATACACACCAGAAAAGCCAAACCAGGTAAAAGACACTAGCGAGTATGGCCGTCATTTCGCCGTCCGCAGACTGTCTACACTTGCTGCTGACTCGACTGGAGGAGCGCGCGGCGACCCACGTCTCCGAGTTACCCACCATCAACCTAGTGTTGTACGCCGTGCCGTGCGAGAGGGCGCCACTAGTCATATATGATGATGGTAAGATGCTAATATTGATACACACCAGAAAAGTCAAACCAGGTGAAAGACACTAGCGAGTATGGCCGTCATTTCGCCGTCCGCAGACTGTCTACACTTGCTGCTGACTCGACTGGAGGAGCGCGCGGCGACCCACGTCTCCGAGTTACCCACCATCAACCTAGTGTTGTACGCCGTGCCGTGCGAGAGGGCGCCACTAGTCATATATGATGATGGTAAGATGCTAATATTGATACACACCAGAAAAGCCAAACCAGGTGAAAGACACTAGCGAGTATGGCCGTCATTTCGCCGTCCGCAGACTGTCTACACTTGCTGCTGACTCGACTGGAGGAGCGCGCGGCGACCCACGTCTCCGAGTTACCCACCATCAACCTAGTGTTGTACGCCGTGCCGTGCGAGAGGGCGCCACTAGTCATATATGATGATGGTAAGATGCTAATATTGATACACACCAGAAAAGCCAAACCAGGTGAAAGACACTAGCGAGTATGGCCGTCATTTCGCCGTCCGCAGACTGTCTACACTTGCTGCTGACTCGACTGGAGGAGCGCGCGGCGACCCACGTCTCCGAGTTACCCACCATCAACCTAGTGTTGTACGCCGTGCCGTGCGAGAGGGCGCCACTAGTCATATATGATGATGGTAAGATGCTAATATTGATACACACCAGAAAAGTCAAACCAGATGAAAGACACTAGCGAGTATGGCCGTCATTTCGCCGTCCGCAGACTGTCTACACTTGCTGCTGACTCGACTGGAGGAGCGCGCGGCGACCCACGTCTCCGAGTTACCCACCATCAACCTAGTGTTGTACGCCGTGCCGTGCGAGAGGGCGCCACTAGTCATATATGATGATGGTAAGATGCTAATATTGATACACACCAGAAAAGCCAAACCAGGTGAAAGACACTAGCGAGTATGGCCGTCATTTCGCCGTCCGCAGACTGTCTACACTTGCTGCTGACTCGACTGGAGGAGCGCGCGGCGACCCACGTCTCCGAGTTACCCACCATCAACCTAGTGTTGTACGCCGTGCCGTGCGAGAGGGCGCCACTAGTCATATATGATGATGGTAAGATGCTAATATTGATACACACCAGAAAAGCCAAACCAGGTGAAAGACACTAGCGAGTATGGCCGTCATTTCGCCGTCCGCAGACTGTCTACACTTGCTGCTGACTCGACTGGAGGAGCGCGCGGCGACCCACGTCTCCGAGTTACCCACCATCAACCTAGTGTTGTACGCCGTGCCGTGCGAGAGGGCGCCACTAGTCATATATGATGATGGTAAGATGCTAATATTGATACACACCAGAAAAGTCAAACCAGGTGAAAGACACTAGCGAGTATGGCCGTCATTTCGCCGTCCGCAGACTGTCTACACTTGCTGCTGACTCGACTGGAGGAGCGCGCGGCGACCCACGTCTCCGAGTTACCCACCATCAACCTAGTGTTGTACGCCGTGCCGTGCGAGAGGGCGCCACTAGTCATATATGATGATGGTAAGATGCTAATATTGATACACACCAGAAAAGCCAAACCAGGTGAAAGACACTAGCGAGTATGGCCGTCATTTCGCCGTCCGCAGACTGTCTACACTTGCTGCTGACTCGACTGGAGGAGCGCGCGGCGACCCACGTCTCCGAGTTACCCACCATCAACCTAGTGTTGTACGCCGTGCCGTGCGAGAGGGCGCCACTAGTCATATATGATGATGGTAAGATGCTAATATTGATACACACCAGAAAAGCCAAACCAGGTGAAAGACACTAGCGAGTATGGCCGTCATTTCGCCGTCCGCAGACTGTCTACACTTGCTGCTGACTCGACTGGAGGAGCGCGCGGCGACCCACGTCTCCGAGTTACCCACCATCAACCTAGTGTTGTACGCCGTGCCGTGCGAGAGGGCGCCACTAGTCATATATGATGATGGTAAGATGCTAATATTGATACACACCAGAAAAGCCAAACCAGGTGAAAGACACTAGCGAGTATGGCCGTCATTTCGCCGTCCGCAGACTGTCTACACTTGCTGCTGACTCGACTGGAGGAGCGCGCGGCGACCCACGTCTCCGAGTTACCCACCATCAACCTAGTGTTGTACGCCGTGCCGTGCGAGAGGGCGCCACTAGTCATATATGATGATGGTAAGATGCTAATATTGATACACACCAGAAAAGCCAAACCAGGTGAAAGACACTAGCGAGTATGGCCGTCATTTCGCCGTCCGCAGACTGTCTACACTTGCTGCTGACTCGACTGGAGGAGCGCGCGGCGACCCACGTCTCCGAGTTACCCACCATCAACCTAGTGTTGTACGCCGTGCCGTGCGAGAGGGCGCCACTAGTCATATATGATGATGGTAAGATGCTAATATTGATACACACCAGAAAAGCCAAACCAGGTGAAAGACACTAGCGAGTATGGCCGTCATTTCGCCGTCCGCAGACTGTCTACACTTGCTGCTGACTCGACTGGAGGAGCGCGCGGCGACCCACGTCTCCGAGTTACCCACCATCAACCTAGTGTTGTACGCCGTGCCGTGCGAGAGGGCGCCACTAGTCATATATGTTATAATAATAAGAATAGTAATAATCTTTATTATTAAAACATAATAATAACAATTTGCATTAAAAGTCTAACATCTACATGTTGCATACATAATACTTGAGCCTGAACTAGGAAATTCCTGTATCTCAGGCTTTGAAGGAGTTCATGTAATTGCCTAAATACTTAGTTAACAAATCATACAATCAGAGGAATAGATAAAAACGTGCACAAATTATATTCTAAGTTACAAAGTAAATGTTTACACTACTAATACACTACTACGAATTACCATTACAATAATAAAATAATACTATTACTATAAAACAATTTTTTCCTTGATATTACAACGCATAAGTATTTGATATGTCCAACTATGCACGATATTGCATTGTGAGCGTCAGCACAATTGGAAACACGGTCATAGTCAATATTGCATAAATCATCACTTAGTTTAATATATTTATATCAACAATCAGAACAATGTTTTGTAAGCTACGAGGTTATGAAATAAAAAAATTAGGTTAGGTTCTTCTAAAAAACTTAATATAACTTCCAAATAGATTAAAACACCCGCCAATTAATGGCGTCCTTAGACGCCTTCATAGTCAATCGAATTTATATATCTTTGCTCGGCGATTTTCTTAGCAGGGCATTCAGCGTCACCTGTTTGGTGATTATTTGGCTTTTTGAAAAGCCTGCATGTCGCACATTTCGGAGACTCCGTCTTCTTTCCGCACTCTTTGATCGAGTGACCTACGTCACCGCAATTACCGCAGGTGTAGACTACACTGCTTGCATGATTTAGCGGCGTGACCATATTGTTGGCATTTGTAGCACCTGGTAACGATCGTGAAATCTCTCACTGGGCATGAGGACCAATTTACGTATACGCGATTTTGGCATATTAAAGCTTTTCGTATAACAGCAGGCACTTCTAGGATGAAATTACAGGTCTCGGCTTCTTTTCTGCCTGATTTATGGCTGAGTTTAATAGAGGACAAGAACTTATCCCTTGTTGGGTCCTGAAGTTTGTTGGTTAGATTTTGCTCATAAATACATTTGTAAACATCTTGTTCAGGCATGGTTGAAGGTACGCCAACAATAACAATTTTGGGCTTGCGTTTATGGGGCTCGTCAATAATGAGTTCCGAGGTAGTATTTTGAAAAGTTTGCTTGACTTTTTCAATGTCATCTTTAGAGTCTGTGCTGATTATAACGCCACCGTTCTTGACTTTGCGTAGAGCTCTAACATGAAGCTTCATCTCTTCCGGTTTAATTATTTTATGGACCAATTTTTTCGTGTCCTCGCTCGTCTTCAGTTTATCATTACATTAGGATAAATTGCTACAGAGCTCAGATTTTTTGGTTGAATCAAACTATTCGAACTATTTTTGACCATGTCGGCGAAAGAGAGGGCATTTGAAACGGGCCTATCTGAGGACTTGACGGTATACTCTAGGTCTCTGAGGCGATCTGCAAGGTCTTGCCTTTCCCTGAGGAAGTGGTTTTGTTCATGGGCGATGGTAGAATTTTTACGTAGTCCTTGGTAGTGAACTGCCATGTGCGAAGTACCATTTGCTACCTTACGGCAAAGGTTATGAATACGCAGCTTCTGATCCGAATTCAATTTACCTTCAGATGAAATAGTACATATCTCATTGAGATATTTTTCAATCGATGTCATCCAATTGTGTATGTCAGATGTAGAAATTGAGTCCTGATGATACTCCTGTTGCTTAGCTGTTGGCTGATCAGCAGTTTCATCTCTTGGTGGGTGGGGTGTCGAAGGAGGGCTGCGCTGTATTTTGGCATTCCGACTAAAGGGGCTACTATCACTCATTTTTACAGTAACTCACAGAGAACAAAAAGTCATAGTCACTACTCAGCAGAATCACGCGCGACACAGTTTATAATATGATTGAGGTCAATATTTTTGTGCACGATTTTATTTATTACAATAATTGTAAACACGTCCAATCGTAACGACGACTCCGAATCATTTGAATCATATGATGTTGGTAAGGCGCTAACTTTTATACAAAACAGCCTCTATCTCTTCCGAAGGGTCTATGTGCGAGGTAACCGACTTCTTCTCTTTATAGCGCTATCTCGGTTACATCCTGAAGGAGGCAGCGGTTCATATTATCCCAAAAATCTAGGTATTTACTGAAACGTCTGTCATCTGACCTGACGTTCATATTCATATTCATTCATTCGTAATTGTCAATATTACATGTCAGGGTATTTATAAAAAATATTAATAATATTAGCATTGCACAAAAAGTGTCTACAACAAGTTAAAAAAAGAATACATACCTAGTTATTAATAATCAACAACAACAATATTCAAATAAAATTATTCACACAATATTCATAAATTCGTCGTATAGAAGCTATTTTTTTAGTTTTCTTTGTAATTAATTAGGAACGTAGGCGACGTGATTGTCTCTGGCAACTTGTTGTAGACGGCTGGCCCCATCACGTTTGTCAGCTTCCGAATTTGGCCAGTCGTCGTTTCAATGGGAGAATTTTGTTTGGGTATCGCAGCAACAGAGATGAATCCGCGCGCTTTTTGTACTCACCTAAGTGTAGGTATAACATGCAATTTGTAAAATCACGATTGATGTCAGTGTCAGTATGCCAAGTTCTTTAGAAAAACAAAAGTCCCAAAGGGCTACTCGACATTTACGATGATGGTAAGACATTATCATTGATACTCCCGTTTTAAGGCGGTGCATTGGAAATTATCGCGTGCTTTGAAACGCCGTTCTGACTAGATTAAGAAAGAATAAGGTCTGATTTTCAGATATATGATTCTTGACTATATGATGGTTTATCTGATTTTATCGATACACATACATGATTGCTTAAAATTTCCTCGATAGAAAAAGTTGGGTCTGTATTTTCCTTTTTTTACTCAGCCTACTCAAACGATACATTATTTTACGACACAATCAAGTTAATATTTTATCTCTAGTATTTTATCTCATCTAAAATCTCACTTTATGAAATTTAAATAAAACGTCTCTAAGTTATTAGGTATTTATCGAAATTTGTCCAAAAAGCCATTCCCGGAGAGTGTTACATCTCTTTTCCTCGTGCGCGGAAGGCATCAGCGTGTCTCTGTCTAGGGGGCGTGTTCGATTCAAATCAAAGCATCGCCGTAACGTTATTGTGTTGATTTTCAGACACGCGCGTGCCAACCTCAGTGCAAGCCTTCATGTCCCCCAAATGGGGGGGCGTTGTACTGGCCAATCCCACTGCAGCCGAATGCAGGGACGGGAAGGAGGTGGAGCCCAATGTGCCGCGAGTGATGGGAGCGTTCCTAGCGCAGCTGCGCCCGCTGCTGGGGATACCCGACAAGGTAGGCAAATAGGCTCATCTCAGCTCAGCTCAGAAACATCATCATCACATAACTTATCCGAAAGATGGACACTGAAAAGGAAAGGAAAGGAAAGATACATTTATTCACAAACACACAGGACACACATTAACAGAGCCCAAGGCAAAACAAACCACTATCGTAATCTAGCCAGTGTTAGAAATATGATTTTATCGATATCGAGTATTATTAGGTAAATAGGTACAAAAATAACATGCCGATATAGTTTTACATTATTGACAATTTACAGTGTGCAAAATAACCTAAGTAAATAGGGGTGCAAAGTTTGAATAGAGGAAACTCTTTTTTTTTGAGTCCCGGGGAAGGACAGAAGATCCTGGAAATCATCCCCTAGGGGGATGAAATGGGGGGCTGTAAATTTGTACGGAGCTACTATATAAACAATTTCCACGCGGACGGAGTCGCGGGCAGAAGCTAGTATAGCATACGTATAGAGAAAATGGCTTTTTATTATATCATAATTTGAATTCCAGGTTAACATAGAAGATGCCCAATTGGACCCATTGAGATCAGTGACCCCGCGCCGCTGGGAGGTGGACGCATTGCTTCGTCTACGGGTTTTAGAGCAGATCGCCTCCGCCGAGAACACTCTGCAGTCGCTGGCCCAATTACTAGGTGAATATACTGAATGTGAATATACTCTCCGTAGTTACTTCTAAAACCGGCGTCCGGGCTCTTGGCCACTTGTGGTCATATCCATGGTAATGTAGGAGTAGGTATTTTTTGTCCAATATCTTTAACTTTTGCTTATGAAGATTAATGAAACAATTTTTCTTTCAATTCTTTCTTACGAACACAAAAGTCAAAGTGACAGATAAGGACAAACGAATTTTAACGCCATTTTAGTTAAAACAGGCTTGTAGTACGTTTATGAATACGGCCGTAAGTTGTTTCACTTCGGTGTACATTTGTATTTGTGCATTTATAGGTGATTTGTACATCTAGAGATGTTCTCACTCGTTGCTTATATAGGATTTGTTTCGTCTTTTGCTTTTTATATTGTTATTTTGATACTTATATTCCATACTGTAACATTTTGTATCACATACTGTGCAAATGTTATCAAATAGCGTGTACTGTGTAACATATTATTATATTCAGTTTCTATTTGCGAGTTCCTATAATTGGCTCTGTATTGCTATTTATAAAGTTTAGCGAATATTTCATAGCTGTTGGAATTCCTTGTATAAATAAATAAATAAATAAAAAATTTTTTTTTAGCAATTTCTTAGTTTTTGAAAACGCGCACTGTTTCAGTATTTTTGTATTTAACTAGCTTCTGTCCGCGACTCCGTCCGCGTGGAACTCGTTTATATCGTAGCTCGATACAAACTTTCATCCCCCATTTCACCCCCTCAGGGGATGATTTCCGGGATAAAAACTATCCTATGTCCTTCCCCTGGATTCAAACTATCTCCATACCAAATTTTATCTCAATCGGTACAGCGGTTTAAGCTTGAAGAGGTAACAGACAGACAGACAGACAGATAGACAGACAGACATACAGACACACTTTCGCATTTATAATATTATAGTATGGATTGAAATACCTATTTGCACTAAATTAAATACCAACGAAGTACTTATATGTATGGGCGGGTTGCACCAACTTACTATGAATGACCGATCAACATTAACATTTTAACGAACACCGCTTACGATTACAGATCGTTTGAATAGAATAGAATAGAATACTACTAATATTATAAATGCGAAAGTTTGGATGTTTAGATGTTTGGGTGTTTGTTACTCAATCACGCTTAAGCGGCTTAACCGATTTGGATGAAATTTTGCACGAAGATAGTTCATAGCCTGACTTAAAATATAGGATAGTTTTTATCCCGGGTCCACGCAGACGAAGTCGCGGGCGGAAGCTAGTATCATATGTTCATGACAACGACACATACACACACATAAATCACAAATACAAAAGAGAGAACAACATCGCCACGAAACCGTTCGATCTTAGCGTTGGTCGCTTGGTTGGTTGGGCGTGGGTTGGGTTTGGTGCAACCCACCCTTAGTCCAAAAAGATTATCCATAGTCTGATTACAGGCTCTATCCAGAAACGCTCTGAATATTTCAATTAAATTTACAATTCACAGGTTTTTGGGGTCTAGCTGGGTCTCTGGAAAAATAATTATCTGCGAATTTTCCGAAAATTTTAACTCAAGACGACAAGAAAATCTCCCAAGAACTAAGAAATATTTATGCTAATTCAGCAGTTGGAAGTATACAGGCTCAATGATGATAATATTGATGGAAATTTCAGGTGAAATCTCCAACATCGTGATAAACGACGAAGTGGGCGCCTCAATCAACGCGGCCGTCGACGGCATCGCCCTGTCCCGCGAGCAGATCGCGCGAGGCGACCTCGTGGAGGCCTACAAGAGCTCCCGCGCCGCGCACCTCGCCGCCGAGACCGCGTTCATGTCGCCCAGCCTGCTCGCTCTACTCTACTTTCCGGACGACCAGAAGTGAGTACAGCCTCGCGGAGGCCTACAAGAGCTCCCGCGCCGCGCACCTCGCCGCCGAGACCGCGTTCATGTCGCCCAGCCTGCTCGCTCTACTCTACTTTCCGGACGACCAGAAGTGAGTACAGCCTTGTGGAGGCCTACAAGAGCTACGGCTCCGCGCACCTCGCCGCCGAGACCGCGTTCATGTCGCCCAGCCTGCTCGCTCTACTCTACTTTCCAGACGACCAGAAGTGAGTACAGCCTTGTGGAGGCCTACAAGAGCTACGGCTCCGCGCACCTCGCCGCCGAGACCGCGTTCATGTCGCCCAGCCTGCTCGCTCTACTCTACTTTCCGGACGACCAGAAGTGAGTACAGCCTTGTGGAGGCCTACAAGAGCTACGGCTCCGCGCACCTCGCCGCCGAGACCGCGTTCATGTCGCCCAGCCTGCTCGCTCTACTCTACTTTCCAGACGACCAGAAGTGAGTACAGCCTTGTGGAGGCCTACAAGAGCTACGGCTCCGCGCACCTCGCCGCCGAGACCGCGGTCATGTCGCCCAGCCTGCTCGCTCTACTCTACTTTCCGGACGACCAGAAGTGAGTACAGCCTTGTGGAGGCCTACAAGAGCTACGGCTCCGTGCACCTCGCCGCCGAGACCGCGTTCATGTCGCCCAGCCTGCTCGCTCTACTCTACTTTCCGGACGACCAGAAGTGAGTACAGCCTTGTGGAGGCCTACAAGAGCTACGGCTCCGCGCACCTCGCCGCCGAGACCGCGTTCATGTCGCCCAGCCTGCTCGCTCTACTCTACTTTCCGGACGACCAGACGTGAGTACAGCCTTGTGGAGGCCTACAAGACCTCCGGCTCCGCGCACCTCGCCGCCGAGACCGCGTTTATGTCGCCCAGCCTGCTCGCTTTACTCTACTTCCCGGACGACCAGAAGTGAGTACAGCCTCGTGGAGGCCTACAAGAGCTCCGGCTCCGCGCACCTCGCCG
The DNA here is from genome assembly GCA_947049275.1 of Epinotia bilunana. Lineage (NCBI taxonomy): Eukaryota > Metazoa > Arthropoda > Insecta > Lepidoptera > Tortricidae > Epinotia > Epinotia bilunana. The sequence continues at coordinate 2,587,524 of OX346271.1, read as the reverse complement.
CCGAGACCGCGTTCATGTCGCCCAGCCTGCTCGCTCTACTCTACTTTCCGGACGACCAGAAGTGAGTACAGCCTTGTGGAGGCTTACAAGAGCTACGGCTCCGCGCACCTCGCCGCCGAGACCGCGTTCATGTCGCCCAGCCTGCTCGCTCTACTCTACTTTCCGGACGACCAGAAGTGAGTACAGCCTTGTGGAGGCCTACAAGAGCTCCGGCTCCGCGCACCTCGCCGCCGAGACCGCGTTTATGTCGCCCAGCCTGCTCGCTTTACTCTACTTCCCGGACGACCAGAAGTGAGTACAGCCTCGTGGAGGCCTACAAGAGCTCCGGCTCCGCGCACCTCGCCGCCGAGACCGCGTTCATGTCGCCCAGCCTGCTCGCTTTACTCTACTTCCCGGACGACCAGAAGTGAGTACAGCCTCGTGGAGGCCTACAAGAGCTCCGGCTCCGCGCACCTCGCCGCCGAGACCGAGTTCATGTCGCCCAGCCTGCTCGCTCTACTCTACTTCCCGGACGACCAGAAGTGATTACAGCCTCGCGGAGGCCTACAAGAGATCTACTCCAGGCAAAATACGGTTTTGAAAAACATTAATTTATAATAGCGTTTTTATTGTTGATTTCATTTTAAAATGTTATTCTAAGATGATTTATTCAAGAATCCGACAAACTTTCCACCCGGAAGTAATTATGTAGATTTAAATAAATCATGCATTGTCTTTTTTTGTACGATTTATCTTGAATATTATAGAGAAGATGTAAATGAACCAAAGTAAAGCCAAAAATATTTATTAATATTTTTTCTGACTTTTCAGAAGCTAGTTAATTTATCATTTTATTGATGTCTGAAATTTTGTCGGATTTTGTCGCTGGGTAACTATTTAATTGATAATGTATCCGTTACACATAAAAAATAAGCTATTATAAATTATTTCCAAAATTGACATTTTTTCCATACAAGCTGTCAATTCATTGACTGGACTAATCCGGCTCCGCGCACCTCGCGGCCGAGACCGCGTTCATGTCGCCCAGCCTGCTCGCTCTACTCTACTTCCCGGACGACCAGAAGTGAGTACAGCCTCGCGGAGGCCTACAAGAGCTCCGGCTCCGCGCACCTCGCCGCCGAGACCGAGTTCATGTCGCCCAGCCTGCTCGCTCTACTCTACTTCCCGGACGACCAGAAGTGAGTACAGCCTCGCGGAGGCCTACAAGAGCTCCGGCTCCGCGCACCTCGCCGCCGAGACCGAGTTCATGTCGCCCAGCCTGCTCGCTCTACTCTACTTCCCGGACGACCAGAAGTGAGTACAGCCTCGTGGAGACCTACAAGAGCTCCGGCTCCGTACACCTCGCCGCCGAGACCGAGTTCATGTCGCCCAGCCTGCTCGCTCTACTCTACTTCCCGGACGACCAGAAGTGAGTACAGCCTCGCGGAGGCCTACAAGAGCTCCGGCTCCGCGCACCTCGCCGCCGAGACCGCGTTCATGTCGCCCAGCCTGCTCGCTCTACTCTACTTCCCGGACGACCAGAAGTGAGTACAGCCTCGCGGAGGCCTACAAGAGCTCCGGCTCCGCGCACCTCGCCGCCGAGACCGCGTTCATGTCGCCCAGCCTGCTCGCTCTACTCTACTTCCCGGACGACCAGAAGTGAGTACAGCCTCGCGGAGGCCTACAAGAGCTCCGGCTCCGCGCACCTCGCCGCCGAGACCGCGTTCATGTCGCCCAGCCTGCTCGCTTTACTCTACTTCCCGGACGACCAGAAGTGAGTACAGCCTCGCGGAGGCCTACAAGAGCTCCGGCTCCGCGCACCACGCCGCCGTGACCGCGTTCATGTCGCCCAGCCTGCTCGCTCTACTCTTCTTTCCGGACGACCAGAAGTGAGTACAGCATTGTGGAGGCCTACAAGAGCTCCGGCTCCGCGCACCTCGCCGCCGAGACCGCGTTCATGTCGCCCAGCCTGCTCGCTCTACTCTACTTCCCGGACGACCAGAAGTGAGTACAGCCTCGCGGAGGCCTACAAGAGCTCCGGCTCCGCGCACCTCGCCGCCGAGACCGCGTTCATGTCGCCCAGCCTGCTCGCTTTACTCTACTTCCCGGACGACCAGAAGTGAGTACAGCCTCGCGGAGGCCTACAAGAGCTCCGGCTCCGCGCACCTCGCCGCCGAGACCGCGTTCATGTCGCCCAGCCTGCTCGCTTTACTCTACTTCCCGGACGACCAGAAGTGAGTACAGCCTCGCGGAGGCCTACAAGAGCTCCGGCTCCGCGCACCTCGCCGCCGAGACCGCGTTCATGTCGCCCAGCCTGCTCGCTTTACTCTACTTCCCGGACGACCAGAAGTGAGTACAGCCTCGCGGAGGCCTACAAGAGCTCCGGCTCCGCGCACCTCGCCGCCGAGACCACGTTCATGTCGCCCAGCCTGCTCGCTTTACTCTACTTCCCGGATGACCAGAAGTGAGTACAGCCTCGCGGAGGCCTACAAGAGCTCCGGCTCCGCGCACCTCGCCGCCGAGACCGCGTTCATGTCGCCCAGCCTGCTCGCTTTACTCTACTTCCCGGACGACCAGAAGTGAGTACAGCCTCGCGGAGGCCTACAAGAGCTCCGGCTCCGCGCACCTCGCCGCCGAGACCGCGTTCATGTCGCCCAGCCTGCTCGCTCTACTCTACTTCCCGGACGACCAGAAGTGAGTACAGCCTCGCGGAGGCCTACAAGAGCTCCAGCGCCTCGCACAGAAGTGAGTCTCGTGGGGACAAGAGTTCTGACACAGGTCCTTAAAACCTTACCCAAGGACCGAAAGGACTGGCGTCTTCAGCGACAAGAGACAAGCACTTAACCTCCTTTTAACTTAATGGAATTTGAACCACGTAGCGTCGATAAAAGTTAAACTTGTCATTTGTCTTGAAATAGAACTAGACAAAACAAATGCAAGTTACTTGAAAAAATGTTTTTAGGGTTACATACCCCAAGGGTAAAAACGGGACCCTATTACTAAGACTGCTGTCCGTACGTCTGTCATCAGGCTGTATCTCATGAACCATGATAGTTAGACAGTTGAATTTTTTACAGGTGATGTATTTCTGTTGCCACTATAACAACAAATACAAAAAAAAACAGAATAAAATATATATTTAAGGGGGCTCCCATACAACAAACGTGATTTTTTTGCCGTTTTTACAGATGATGGTGCGGAACCGATCGCAGCCATAATAACATCCCTACTGGCTCTATAGATATGTGGTGTTGTGTTCCTGGTGGTGAGCAAGGTGGCCAGAGCTCTCGAGGATGTGTTGAGAGTGTCGCGTTTGTCACTAACTCTCCGCACCGAATCCTCAAACCAACTGCTTACCGTTAGGCGCGCGGTTGTTTTATGCGTTAAACGCTGCGATTCCAAAGATACCTTCTATGTAACCGCTGCGGTAATCGCAGGTATACCTATATGGAATCGCTAAAACAACCGCGCGCCTTAGGCATACCGTATGCCTGTTTGCCACAGTATTAAAAAAACAACTCCGGGACGCAGGGGGTCAAATGATGATGATAGTAATATGATGTGTTGTCAACGAGGGCGTTATTCTTCCAGGTACGCGATCTACATTCCCCTGTTCCTGCCGATAATGTTCCCCGTGGTGCTCTCCCTCAAGACCCTGCTGCTGTGGCTGCGCGGCGAGCCTCTGCACAAGGAGAAGACTGACTGAGGACCGATTTTTCAGCCCCCAGATCAAACATATCTGTCAGATAAATGTTAGCTGGCCTTTTCTTTTATATGTCTGGGGGAAAGGATAGGGATAATTTTGTCTGACAGATACATTTATCTGGTGATTGAAAAACCGGCCCTAACCAAAGTATTATTTATTTACGGCCGTATTCATAAACGTCCTACAAGCCTGTTTTAACTAAAATGGTGTTAAAATTTGTTTGTCCCTTATCTGTCACTTTGACATTTGAGTTCGTAAGAAAGGGACAAAGCACATTTTATTTAGCAGAGGCATTTTAAGTTTTATGAATAAGGGGGTTAGCCCGCGCAATACATTTTCGTGACCAATCAAACCCCCGTGCGGTAGCTTGTGAGAAGATTAAGAATGTTGTGTCATGAAGCCCCGTGGACGTCAGCTGCGGCTCCGTCTGTGGGTTGAACGGAATGGCCAGCCCAACACGTAAAACGTATTTCTACTTGGTCGGAAAAGAACTGCCTAGTCCTTAATCCGAATAAGTCGAAATATGTTGTTTTTGGGTCAGAGCATCAAATCCGTAGTACCATCAGTAACCTCGAGACTTTGACTACCAGTAAGGTTGCTATCATGGGCGAACCAATAGAGAGGGTGGTAGAAGCAACTAACCTTGGCCTCCTCATGGACGGCAAGCTGCGCTTTGAGAACCACGTACTAAAAGTTGTGAGTAACTGCTTCTACCGCCTTAAAGTTCTTTACAATGTTCGCGATTACTTAAGTGTTGATTTGCGTGTTAACCTTTGTGAATCGCTGATATTGTCAAGATTAAACTATTGTGATGTTGTCTATGCTGGCTGCATTACTGGTCGTACAAAAAAGCTCATACAGCGAGTGCAAAACGCATGCATTCGTTTCTGTTTCCGAGTCCCACCCCGCTCCCATATCACTCCCTACTTGAACGCCGCTGGTCTGCTGAACATGCCTGCACGCAGACGGCTTCACCTTGCCACTCTTCTCTTTGGCATAGTGCGATCTGGGGTCCCAGCATATTTGCTGAGTAGACTTGTATGGCCCAAGAGTGCGCGTAGGTGTAAGGCGATGATTCTGGTGCCAAAGCATCGGACCGCGGCGTTTCGAGGTAGCTTCAGGTTCGCGGCGTCCAAGTGTTGGAATGATCTCCCCCCACCTATCCAAGGAGCGTCTAGCAGGTATACCTTTAGGCGCCAGCTTAAGGGCTATTTGTTGACGCTCCAAAAATCCCAACCCTAACCCATCCAGCACTTTATTTAATTTTTAACCTTTTTTTTTTTTTTTTTTTGAACATCCCATCCGTTTCGCGTTTTTCACATTGTTTCTCATCCCATTGTGCTTGTGTCACATATTTAACAGATTTAGTATATAAATTATTTATTTATTATGTGTATACGTTTGTATCGGCAGTATGTTGTGTTGCGTTCCGTGGGTCACGTACGGTGCTGTCTGAAAATCAGCGCTGTAGGTGTCTGTCTGACACCTTGGCATAATGCTGAGACAGCGACCGATTCACTGCCGCGAAGACACACACATTATGTGTCAATTGCATTGTATGTACTCCCCTTCACTGTACTCCCTTTGTCTCTGTGTGTCTTTTGTGTAGTGAATAAATGTCTTCTTTCTTTCTTTCTTTCTTTAAAACCAAAAAAAAGACCTGGTTGCACTCCGGGAGTGCCGGCAAAAGTGAAAACTTGCGAATTGCTTTAATTATCAGTATAGTCAGCTAGTCTCACGAACATCATAAAATATATTCTTACTATAAACGCGCGGTTAGCCGCAGCTGACGTCCACGAGGCTTCATTATACAACATTCTTAACCTTCTCACAAGTTATCGCCCAGGGGCCCAAAAAAATGCTCCTAGCTCGCGGGCTAATTCTAGTATTGTATGCATTTGTGATTAAATGTATAAGTTTGTAAGACGCTTTTTATTATTTCATCGAGTTGCACTAACTTACGATTACATACCTATCAACTTTAAATATGTCGGGTCAACGTCTGTCTGGCTATCGACAACGAATCCTCAAATAAATAAAGGATCAGCAACGCGCTAGTGACTCATTAGAAAACGCATGGGTCCGTGAGCTACAGTGTCTGCTAGTATACCGCCATCGTGCCTAGAGAATGAAAAGCAGAAAGAGAATGAAAATTAATAAAACTAAAAGGTTAAAAAAATGCACCGCCTGGTAAAAGCGCAAGGTTAATCATGGTTCCGTTTTCCAGATACCGAACGACACATATTTTTTATCAGTTTGTTAGGATATGACATCGTTTCGGGCTCTAGAACCCGATTCCCATCAGCACGGCTATCACGCGACGGCGCGCGAGCTCTCTCGATTTTTCTCGCACTATCCGTCTCTCTCTTATTAGAACAAGAGGTATAGTGCGAGAAAAAACGAGAGTATGTCGCGGCCGTCCCGTTATAGACGTGCTGCACGGCTATCATGCGACGGCGCGCGAGCTCTCTCGATTTTTCTCGCACTATCCGTCTCTTTCGTATTAGAACACTTAGAACAAGAGATATAGTGCGATACAAATCGAGAGTATGTCGCGGCCGTCGCATGATAGACGTGCAGGTGTCTTTAAAATGAAAGCCCTCTCAAATCTCATTCGTATCCCTTCTATTTATGGTAAACAGATACCAACCTTTACATAGTTCCATAAACTTACGTAAAACAGGGAATTGAAACCCACGATTTGCTTCACATTACAATATATTAATATGTAATACTGAGGTACTCTGTCACAATCAAAATGTAAAGTATTCTAACATGTGCAGTTATAAGAGCTTATTAGACACGTCATCAAGCGGCAGCGTGCCATAGGTGGGAGCGAGAGGTCAGAGCGCGTTGTCTCGCTCACTCGTATGGCGCACAGCTCCCGCCGCCGCTCGAGCTCGTGGCCGAGCCGTTAATATAGTGTGAACGCTTAATATAACGAACAGCTTATTCTAGCGCCAGATATCTTGAATAGCTTAGGTATTTAGACGAAATAGGTAAACAGCAACTTCATGTAAACAACAAATACTGATAACTGCTAGGGAAAAAAGTGCTATAGCAGGGGCAGTACCGAGAATATCGCAGTTCGAATATCTGCATCTCGCTCGAATTCAGCATGTTTAATAGTGATGGAGAATTCAAATTACGCGGTAACCCAATGACTTAGCGTAATTCAAAATTTACGTAAATGAGGCGTAAAGCGCGGTCGGATTCTAGTCTACATAAAAATGTAGGGCCGACGAGAGGTTTTTTTTACCAAACTGAGCTATGTATAACCACGAACTTCGAAAGTCGAAGTTCGGGTATTTCCATCTCTATCGCACTTATATTTTCGTGGTAGCGTCGCTGCTTTGGTGTTACGTTTTGTTTCGTTTTTGTTATTTTTGTGTTATCCATGACGAAATATAAAACAAAAGCGGTTTAGACGGCCTTAGCCAACAGAGATTTTTGCACTAAAAGTAAGTTGAGGATCAGCAAAGCGCCTGTAACAACCCTAGAGTTGCAAGCGTCCCTAGGCTACGGTAACCGCTTACCATCAGGTGGGCCGTGAGCTAGTTTACCACTAACGTGGTATAAAAAAAGGGCATAGTGGAATAAGTCCGGAATCTCTCCCATCCCGTGGTCTCAAGACAAAACAAAAGCAACTCAAGATCATTGCCGCTAGATTCACTATAATCAGATTTTATATCTATAGTCTCATAGTAGGTAAATAGTGTAGTGTCCCATCGCCAGAGAAAGTGCGAGGAAATGCGGGGTTAGAAAGTGTTATTGCTTAAAAATACTCATAAATTCACAATAATCGTAATACAATGCCACGTTTATTTGTACACCCCCGACTATATATAAGTATTTGTTATTGGAACGGATGTAGCACCCTATTATAAGAGTATTTATGATGTAAAATCGCACAGCAAGTTAGACTTGTAGTTAGTGTGCACTATCTGAGGTAGTTTTTGAGTTAACCCTTAAATGCATGATTTTTTATTTTTGGTACAAAAAAATGTTTGGTATAAAAGTGCGTTCAAGAACGTAAGCCTTTTTTTAAAATCTGTGAGCTGTCTAACGCTTTGTAGACATTTGGCAATACTATGCATGTAAGGGTTAAATCACGGAATAAAGCCTAATGTAGCCATTTATCGATATTAGCGAGTGTAAATTTAGATTAATAAAACTATCGTGTAATTGCCATAGGAACGATAAATAAATTAAGGGATACATAAGTTTGCCAAATAAACGTGGTATTAATGCGGTTACCTACTCCATTATTTAACATTAAAACCTTACGTCTATATGAATTTATAGGTACAAAATGGAATGTGATAAGATGGTACATGTGTCGATATGTATCAACAATTCAGTCTATATACGCTGCAATGACTTACCCATGTGTATATTATTCGAAAAGGGTTATAATTATACGTACTTTTTTCAGTTAATCTACATTGAAAAGATCGTCTTACAGTGCATATAAATTATTACTACCTATAATAGCTATCCCTGACCAACCTTTCCCGCATGTAGTCAACATACATGTTTTGTTTTTATTTCTTTTGGTAAACAATAAACAAATATGATTTTTATAATAATTCAAAAGTAGAAGTTGCCTGGTTTATAAAAAAATAATACAGTGTTGCCAGCTATAACAGTCAGACTATACTGTCGTAATCAAGAGCAGTTCCTTATTCAATTCAGTAGTTAAAAGTACCCCGTATTTATTACCGAATATAAATGAACTTATATACCGCTACAACACCGAAAGAAGAAATTCGTATTTTACGACTCGATCCAGTCCGTCTCCGTAATCATCGCTATATTCTCCCCCTTCCCCGGCAAGTATTCAAACTCCCACAGCGAATTCCCCAAAACCAGAGTCTCCCCCTCGCTCAACTCGAAGTTAAGAGAGAAGCAGTCATCCTCGCAAGGCGCTCTAGGTTTCAGCTGCAACCAAGACTTCCCCTTCAGCTGTGACATTATAATCAAGCCTACATCCAGTTCTAAGTACTTGTATCTGTGCGTGTCGTAGTTTTTCGATAGAAGGAGCCAGTTAAAATGGGAAGGAGGTATGTGGGGGGATAGGAAATAAGGTCTAGGAGCTAGGATGCGGAAGGATTTCACTGCTCTTATATCACAGTTCTGAAAATGGACGAACCAACTAGGGATGTTGGTGTTGGTAATTCGAGAAACTATCTCCTCCAAGTCCATGGGTTGCCGTCCGAGTCTGATGTTGGTGAGGACCCGGCAGGGTACCGAATCGCGGAGGCGGTCGTCTCCGCTGATGAGAGAGGTCAGGTTGAGTTCTGTGCGAGAGATGGACCAGTCGTAGTGCGCATCGGTCACGACGACTGGGGCGCCGCGGAGGAGGTGATGGTTGAACACCTCGTTGTAGTTAGTGTCGGATACGCGCGCGATGGATTCTGGAAAATGTAAAATAATGATCATAGCGTTCCATACTTTACATTATTTCTGTATGATAATCTAAAAGAAGTCGCTACACGAACGAAATCGGCAGGACTGCCAAGCAAGGTCACAGAAAATCTATTATGGAGTGACCTTGATTTGGCTGGCCACCGTGCTTCCGACACGTATACACACGGGCCGAATCATGTGGCGGCCTGCGTGTAGTCCTGCCAATATCAGCCCATGTGGCGTCTCCTAAAGGATCCTCATAATTGTCTGCTACTGACTGTCTATAGACGTTGGATTGTCATTTCACAAGATGTAGGACTACTAGCACAACCATTTATTTGGCTTTCAATGAAATTAATACTATATACTGACCAATATTCAGTGAAATGCCAATCCAACATTCATAGATAGTCAGTAGCAGTTATGCTGTTTTGAGAATCAGCGTCGTATGCTGTATAGCTGGGTTGCGAAGAGAATTGGATGGTGCAGTGCAGATAAGGCATGTTGGGTTCCCGAGCTAATTTTCCTGTCGTTTCGACATAAGGAAAATATGACCTTGTGAACTGGTTAATTTATTTAGGTCATGTTTGTTTCACGCTTGTTCGACTTTGAAACTGTCCAACTTAATTGAGCTAAAATTACGAGGGAGCTCACTACTTATACCTAATTATTCGGTTGAAAATGAGTTCTTAATTAAACAAGAACATGCATGTAATGTATATGAACGTGTGTTTGTGCCTATGTGTTGGTTTGTGTAGATATATTATTACTTATTAGAGTACTACCATCAAAGTCATTTGCTTATTCAGGTTCAACCATAAAAGCCTATCGCAGTAGTAAGCAGATACATTCGTATACGCCCTTCTGCCAGAGGGGTCAGTACTTACCGGTAGAGAAGTAGAGATCAGCGGTAGGTATGTAATAATAATAACATATATACTCACGCTTGTGTTCCCAGAAGGCGTAAGCAGACGAGCAGGTGAAAATGTTATATCGCAGTGATAGCTTGCTAGCCCATTGCCCACAACATACCCCATGGGAGTATGGAATCTTTACCTACATTATGTATATTTTTATTAAAGATCGGAAGATACCTAGAATAGCATAGAACTTCAGAGATCTGATAAAGAAGAGGTATGCATAGAGTTATAGAAGGATAGCATAACTGGCTTATAATTTTCCAGGGTACAGGGTACTTCATGGGTACAGTTAACGCTTTACCCACGAACTGAAAACAATATAGGCCCTTCTCTTAAGTGGTAACCTGTGCACAAAGCTTACTAGGTCAGGCACTAGGCTAAATTAGGTCAAGTGCTAAGAATCACTCCGATCGTATTTTAAGGGTAAAGGTTACTCACTGACAGCTTCGCAGGCGATACAGTCGGCTGAAGACGACAAGTTCTCCATATTCTGCGGCTGTGAGCGCTCGATCAGACACTTGTTGTAGTACAACGGTGTCCAATCCCAGATAGGCAAGATTTTGATCATCACAATCCGGGCAACGGCTGAGGCGTGCCATTGAAACGTTTCCGTTTGGCTCACGGTGTATCCGATGGCCAGCACCATCACCAGAAATAAAAAAACCCGCGTCCATCTTTTAATTGACGCTTTTCGCACGGCATTCGTCAGCGGCCGGCAAATTATATCCATCTCCTCGTCAGTCATGCCCGCTTCTTTGCAGTATTCGTAAAAAGAACGCACTTCCGAGTTAATTAACTCGAACTTCTCGCGCTGGGACATTTTTGTCCCGTTTTTCAGACTCATTTTGAGCGTGACCTATAAATTCGCCCACCACGATCAATATAAACTCTCGACGCATTTATCGATGGATGGAAATTCGCGCGCGCGCGAAGGTACCGGCTTTTTTTACTATGTTGCAAGCTTGATTTGTCGGAGTCAATGACATTGCAGAAATGGCAAATATTGCTGTAAAATATGGAAATACGTATACGTGAGGTACTTTACAGGACTGTAAATAGAGAGAATCCAACTAAAAGGTACGTACTTTTCGAAAAATTCATTAGTGACGTAACATTCAAAGTAACATTTATGAAAATGAGTTTTCTTGATGGTATTCCGTTTGAATATACCTATTCTGAGATCACGTAAAGTTAAACTTTTTGCTCTACAGACTTCTTTAATTTATACAGTTTTATGACATACAATTTTTCTGTTTATTTTTGACCTGTAATTAATGAAACATTCTGTACGAATGCATTTCATGTCGGATTTTAAGGCGCCATTTATTCCCATTTGTTTATGGAGCTGTACTTTTTTTGTATGGCAACATTAAAAGTCAAATACCTATCGTCCGCCATATTGAATGTGCTATAAGTGGAAGTTGCTCAAACGTTGACCCTATAATATATTTCTATCCAGCGTGTGATAATATTTATCTTTTAAAATATCTTAAATTTAAGATATATTTTAAGTAATTGTTGCGTGGTAACACGTATTCATAAGAGAGTGATTGGGTATTTTTGCAATTCGTTTGATATACGTCACAGCGCCATGTTGTATTATTCCTGCGCTGATTGCAGGCACGAGAAATCTGCCAACCCGTTTATTTTTCGGGATTAGTTCCCGAGAATAAATCGAACCGCGATTTTGTACTCAAATATATTATAATTTATATTTGTTGGCAAATGTAAACCAACAATAGTGAATTCGATGAATCCTTGTTGTCTCCTTTCGAGTGCTAACTCCTAGTTTCAACTGCAGTTTTGTGCATCCGCGAAAGTTGAAAGGACTGTGTTGTAAAAGAAGTGATATTAATTAGCCAAAATTCCGGTCCCTACGCGCAGACGAGAAGGTGCCTACCCGCCGGGGCAGTCGGGCGAAGGAGATATGAACAACAAACGCAAAAATCGCCAAGGGCCGCCGAGGTAACTATAGTTTTAGGTTCAGTTCGAACGAGTTGACATGTCTTTGTTGTTCGCTCGTATCGCAGTTCTCACGTTGCGAATTTGGTGTTTTGGTGTTGTCAGATTGACAGTTTTTGGATGTCTGAGCACGTAGGACTGCTGGTAAACACGGTCGCGAGGTGTTTTGTATCGTGGGGATTCGGCATGTCGCGAGGCGTGCCAGTCGGGAGGCCGCGCGCCGTGCCGACCGAGTCGTGTCGGACGCCGCTAGTCTAGATGTTTGCCCTACTTTACTATGTACTTTTGATTAATATAGACGCGTGCGATCAGCTGATCCCCGAGCCTGGGATAATAATTTCCCTAATTAATCACGTTTTATATGCAGATTACGCGTTCGTGAATCCGAGTGTAAATAAATCGTGGGTTAACCCGTCAGTATCTTTAGTGGAAGTGTTGTGTCTGGATACTTTTGGAGTACTTCCTGAGGTATAAGTATATGTATTATGATCATTAACCCCTTTCACTATTGTTTGGCCCGTGGGAGCTAAATGACGGTATTTGGCCAACTGCCAAAGATGTTAATTAGATCACTTTCTTATCTCTAGTTTGGGCTAGTCAAATTTAAACTTTGGAGTGTTTAAAGGTTTATTTTTGTTTTGTCAGAGGATGTGATTGACATGTGTGCTCATCAAGACCCCTCTTAGGTAATTACTTTGTATTAAAATTACAATGCTAGCAATCAGATTTTCATTAAATAAGATCTGAAATCATTATAACTTGTGGTTAGTAAATTGAGTTACAGTTCAGATTGAATTGGGATGGATTTTGAGGCAGGGTTCCCTTTTATTTTTAGAATTTAAATAGCTTCCTCAGTTCATAAGGTTTTTTGATATATCTTCTTCTTTATCTGCTATGCCCTAACGGGTGTCGGTGACCACCTTTGCAAAGTCTTCCCTATTCTTGGCTAGTCTTGCAAGCATGGCCAAATCCTTGATATTTGGCCATTTTCTGATGTTATCGAGCCAGTTCATCTTCCATCTGTCTCTACCCCTTTTTCCCACTATTTTTCCTTCTATTATGATTTTCAGTAGGTTGTTCTTTTCATCTCTATGTAGATGCCCAAAGTAGGCAATGTTACTCCGCTTAACTGTGGCTAGTACATCCTTTTTCTTCTTCATTCTTTTTAAGATGTCTATGTTTGTTACTTTTGCAGTCCAAGATATTCAGCATACGCCTGTATAGCCGCATTTTGAATGGCTCTATTTTGTTTTCCATTTATTTATTCAGGGTCCATGTTTCTAAACCATAATTGAGAACAGATAATACATAGCATGTATTAAGTCTCCATCTTAGTTTTAGATTAATGTCTTTATTGGTGTACAATTTCTGCATTTTTATAAAAGCGCTAGGGGCTATTTCTATTCTAATTCTAATTTCTTGCTCTGGATCCCAGTTTTCATTCAACCAGCAGCCCAGGTACCTGTATTTTTTAACCCTTCCTATTTGCTTTTGAAATATAAGAGTATTTATAGAGTATTCAAATTATATCAATATGTGTTGTTTTTAAAGCTAAAATATGTATTCCATAAATTAGCACAGTTAAGTTTTGGTTTAGAACCTTAAAAGTTACTTATGCACATAAAGTTCCCTTTGTTATCTACATCTTGTTTGTATTAGGTGTTAATTTCTATTGCTACTAGGGATCAATCTCACCTATTTCCAGTGAAATTAAGGTGGAGCCTGGCCTGAGGAAGTACCAGTAGCAGTGCATGAAAAATTTCGTTGGGTAGCCCGGAACAAATAAGTTATGAAAGTGGGTATCAGCTTGTATGGGCCCTCCGCCACTAGGAAATATCTATCTTACAGAAGATCGCAGTCATAATAATGCCACTACTTGCTCTGCATGTGTGTTGTGGTGTGTTCCTGGAGGTGAGTAGGGTTGCCAGAGCTCTGGGTGCCTTGTGTTGAGAGTTAGAGACCTGCATTTGTTTCTAGCTGGCAACACAATGGATCTCAAATCAATTAAGGGATGGCAACACTTCTGAATTTGGATGTTTCTATAGGTCAGGGCCTGCTTACCATCACGCAGGCAGTATGTTTGTCTGCCACCATTATGGTATAAAATTAATCTCATGGATAAAGAAATTAAGATTTTAATTTATCAATTATTGTAACTTTTCAAAAATTGGGTCTGGTCCATCTTAGAAAGATCATCCGATTCCCAGCAGCTTGCCTAAAATTTCCTTTAAGGCAAGCCTATAGATATGTATACTATATGTACTAACTCATTCATAACTTTTTTGGTTCGGTATGCCACTAAAATAATTAATTAATAAAATAAATAGTTAAAATATAATCAAATGTAAATAAAATAATAATAATAACAAATTTTCACGCGCCGCCACTGCTCTGTATGGTGATGATGATGGTACTTCGATTTCGACCTCAGCAACTGTATATATCTGGATTGGGTACTTTATTGTAATAATTATGAATTACTGGAGGATTTCTGTTTTACTATCTCAGGTGATTTGCATACCTGATCTTTCTTAATAATTGTAACAAATGGCTGCTGGTGGAGGAGCCTTGAGCTGGTCGTCTGTATACAAAAGTCAAAAGTATTTATTTGCCAGAATACAGTACAGGAAGGTCTTACATAATTGAACATACCAGTGTATTCAGCCTGCATGCAGGCATGCAAATATTTTGCAAAGAGGCGAACAAACGATGTGTCCGATTATTTTATGACTAAGGATCCCATGTTTCAAACCGTCCGTAATCATAAGTTGCATCCGTTTAAATCTGTTTGTATGTTGACAGTTCTCTATAAGTTTTAATTTGAAAGTTATCTATAAGTTTTCAGCCGGCGCCATACCTGTTTAATGTTTACTGGTCATTAAAAGTGGTTTCATGCAACCCAGGGTGGGTTGCATGAAACCACTTTTAATGACAATTGAAAATTAGCTAAATTCAAATGCAGAAATTTGCAATAATTAGTGGACCCAAAAATTGTACTTTGTTTACTAGTACTGAAGTTTTCGCATTTTGTTTTTATTTCTCAGGTTATTTCGGTATGTTTGGGATTTTGAAAAATTTGCAATTAGATGCCTGGACCCATTTGGAATTTTCATTTTATGATTGAAAGAAAGGGGTCCCATAGTCATCAGGTTCAGAATCTGATGATGGGATCCCGGAGAAAAAACTTGATTTTTAAAGTAAATAATTATCTTATATGGTGCCGTCTAGACTCTAGAGGTCAAATTAACCACAAAAACGGACAATATATATATATTTTAAGTGAAAGCTTGCCTAAGTGCCAATTGAAGTGTATATTTTGAATGGTGTCCCTGTTCCCAGCGCATTTGGACCTGTTTGTGTGCGCACGTTATCTCTGGCGATAAAAATCATGCTGATAACAGAGGCGGTTATTTTAGCTCCCCATCTATCATTTGAAATATGGAACTGTTTGCTCTCGTTGCACAAGAGTTTGTTTTTTATCTTATTGGCACTTTTTTAGCTGCGTTCACGGTAAAAGAAAATGACAAGCGTTTATTTAACTTGCACTGTTTTCACGGCCCATAGTTATAAATTCCTTGCTTTACATACAATACAATAATAAAATCAAAACACTAATTATTATTTAGGCGACGAAACAGTGCGCGTGGCTCTGTTACGTCGACAAGTCCGGTGTAGATTTCATTATATGTAACAAATTTGTATGTCCAATGGCGAAACATAGCGCTCCCACATTGTTTGTTATGTACCATCATATACTAGTCAACTATGTTTACAAATAAATCACTTTGACTTTTGACTTTGACTTGTGTAATTGTAACAAACGTTATTATTATTAGAGACTTGTAAAAAACGTTCCATTTGCTGTATTTCTTTTTCTATTTTAATTTATAGTTATAGCAACAGAAATTATATTCCGAACTAGATATGGATAGATATTCCCATTGTGAATACAAAGTTTAATGTTATTCTAACATGTCGTTTTAAAATGAGAACCAAACTACGTTTGTAGGGAGAGCCGAGCGTCCTGGCGACTCTTAAGTTAGATGACTACTCAATTATAGCACCACCGAGTTGATCTGATGACGGAGACCGAAGGTGGTTCTGGACGAGTAGTTTCTGACTGTACAATAAGTATACTATGAAATGAAATGAAATGAAATGAAATGAAATGAAATGAAAGTTTATTCACAAGAACACATGGTACAGTATACTACGTAAAATATAGCTTGAGCCCTGCGACAGCTGTCATCTCAGTACAATTTGTAACCTTAAAACGTAAAATTGTACTGAGATGACAGCTGTCATAGGGATCAAGCTATATTTTACGTAGTATAGTGTAATCGGCGATAAATGCTTGTACCAAATATGAAACAGTGTACTTTATATCCGGAATTCTCCCCTCGGTGAAATAGATATTAGATAGATTGTGAAACTTGGGAGTGCGATTACTATGATCTGATCACACCTAGTGTATCTTGATTCTTGCCTCAATGACAATATGGCACAAAGTTGTCTAAATTTGCCTTTGACCGTACATAATTATGGAATGTCATTGACCTTGTGTTTATTGATATTGATCGCTGTTTTATTAATCGATATTACCAGTAATAACACGTGTTCGGACATCTCCAAAAATAAGTCATTGCTCCTTGTTAATAATAAGATGATTGTGCTTTTATTAGAGAAATTGCGGATATGAATTGACTATTGACATTTTCATTATTCATGACGCGTTGAGTTGGGCGCTACGACGATTTTTTGCGACATGCGGGAATTAACCTGCTACGGGCAGTGTAGCGCACGTTGAGGTCAAAGTTCGAATGTGATTTTATGAAGGTGGTACAGCTTGTGTTGTGACCCACACACGTTCAAATTGGCTTAAGGTTGTCTTTGACGATTTACTTTACTGTATAGCTGAATGACATGAGATTATCTCTGAAAAAAATCGCGGTGTGCCAAGACTACATAGTCGCCATAATGTAGCGAAAGCGGCGTAACGTCCGTCTATTCTATAGTATCGTGACGTGTAACAAGTTCAATGACTGGTTTAGCCTACCATTTAGTGAGCCTGCCTCGATGCTGACGGAGCTAGTTTCAAATCCTGGTAAGGGCAATTATTTGTGTGATGAGCAGGATTCCTTCATCCCGAGTTTTTTTCTTGTTTGACGACCGGTTTAGCCTAGTAACCCTGCCTACGAAACTAGAAGTTCTAGGTTTGAATACCGGTAAGAGCATTTATTTGTGTTATGAGCACGAATATTTTTCCCTGAGTGATTTTCTATGAATTTCAGTGTTTATTTAACTAATACATTTAAATATGTTTATCGTCGTTAGTACCCATAGTCTAGATTCGTCTTCACGTATTTTTTTTGTTTGTCATGGCCATAGGCATCACGATAGATACACGACGTAAGCGGCCAGTGACTCAGCTGTCTTCTGCCAATCATAGTGCGATTATGCGTGCACGTGAATACACTTACTGCACGGCTATCACAAGACGGCGCGCGAGCTCTCTCGATTTTTCTCGCACTATACCTCTCTTTGTAAGTGTTCTAGTAAGAGAGAGACGGATAGTGCGAGAAGAAGGTAGAGGACTGCAATAATAGGTGTAATACATCTTCACGTGTGTTTTTTTGTTTGGCTGTATTCGTGTAATCATCCGAGATAGACTGGTTTTAGGGTTCCGTACCCAAAGGGTAAAAACGGGACCCTATATTACTAAGACTTCGCTGTCCGTCCGTCTGTCTGTCACCAGCCTGTATCTCAAGAACAGCGATAGCTAGACAGTTGAAATTTTCACAGATGATGTATTTCTGTTGCTGCTATAACAACAAATACTAAAAACAAAATAAAATAAATATTTAAGGGCGGCTCCCATACAATAAACGTGTTTCTTTCTGTCGCCAGGCTGTATCTCAAGAACCGCGATAGCTAGACAGTTGAAATTTTCACAAATTATGTATTTCTGTTGCCGCTATAACAACAAATACTGAAATAAAAAAATAAAAAAATTAAGGGGGCCTCCCATACAACAAACTTTTTTTTTACTGTTTTTATAGATACCTAGCTTCCGTCCGCGACTTCGTCTGCGTGGACCCGGGATAAAACTATCCTATATTTTAAGTTAGGCTATAAACTATCTTCGTGCAAAATTTCATCCAAATCGGTTAAGCCGCTTAAGCGTGATTGAGTAACAAACATCTAAACATCCAAACTTTCGCATTTATAATATTAGTAGGATGGTACGGAACCCTTCGTGCGCGAGTCCGACTCGCACTTGGCCGGTTTTTTTGAAGTTACCAAGAGTCTGACTTTGCTCCTGATGTTTCGACACGGGTTGCACCAGCCATGGTCTTATATGACTGACGTCCCAGCAAGTGAACATGGATGTGGGTACACAAAATTTAACTACTCATCAGAAGTCTATGAAATGTGCAGAAGTCCACAAGCGGTCCATATTTTAAATTCGGAAACAAATATCACCGTAAACAAACCCGTAAAAAGTGGTATCTTAAAAATACGTGTACTAAGCTCCTATTCAATCCACTCCTTGAAGTCATAAAGTCATACTAGATTTCATATAAATCAGTTTAGATTTGTAACAGGATTCACATTGGGATGATAATATAACAGAAACAATTATAATTATAAGTAATTATCCCATTTGCTGCCGACTTTCATAGCGTTTTTATTTCCGCTTTATAGCGTAAAAACGCTTCGAACAGAAAGTAACTAGCGGCAGCGTTTTAAAGTCGACTCGCGTATAAACGTTTAGAATTGAATAAAGGATCAAATGCAAAACGCGTCAGTATTCCCGGAATGCTGTGACGGCCTTGACATTCCCGAGTCTCGCGGACTGACTCGCGGCGGGGAAAGGTTCACGGCATCGGGGATACCCGGTATAACTCTGACTTAGCTTCTGCCCGCGACTCCGTCCGCGTGGAACTTGTTTATGTATCCGTACAAACTTTCACCTCCCATTTCACCCCCTTAGGGGATTACTCCCGGGATAAAAAGTATTCTATACGTTAATCCAGGCTATACACTATACGGCCGTATTCATTAACGTTCTACAAGCCTATTTTAACTAAAATGGCTTTGAAATTCGTTTGGCTTTATCTGTCACTTTGAAATTTGCGTTAGCAAGAAAGGGACAAAGCACATTTTATTTAGCAGAGGCATTTTAAAACTTCAAACTTCAAACTTCTTTATTTGCATAGAATAGTTATATATGTACAAAGAGATGACAAATGTTACTGGAGAACATAATTCTGCTATAAGTATTACAAAAAAATAATACTAGCATGCAAATAATTAAAACTTAATTAAGTTTTATGAATAAGGGAGTATATGTACACCAAAATTCATCTTAATCCGTTTTGCAGTTTTTGCGTGATTGAGTTATTACTCAATCACGCAAAAACATAATATAATGATAATATGATGATAATGTTTATTATATTTAATAAACATCCAAATACCTAAAAATCTATACCAAATTGTATCTAAATCTAAAGCTGTTTAAGCGTGAAGTGACAGACGTGACAGACACACTTTCGCATTTATAATATTAGTATGGATGCCTATTAAAAGGCTCAGTCTCCCTGGTACTTTAACTAAACAGGATTTTTATTAAATTATTTATTTACTTCGATTGTTCGGATGTGTCACCATGTTTCGACAAGATTAGCGAAAGAGGATCAACTCTGCGTTCTCTGCGATCTATAATACCTAAGACTTAAAAACGAAAGTTGAATCATTCCTAGAAAACTATCGCTAAATAGTAGATTGTATGACAAGGGGCTAAAATATGTCATATTACCACGAGGTGGTTATCTTCCCGAGGGAAGTGAGTGGAAAATTGTTCGAGTGGTAATATGGCTTTTAGACCAGAGTTATACCCTCTACTTTTCACTTAGACTGCGAGAAAATAGTGAAAAAAAAAGATTATCCATCCACAATCAATAATAAATTCCACTGCGAAAAGATTGTTCATATTGGTGGCGGCATGATTATTTTAATAAACTGTTTGACACAGATACAAAATATTGGCACCACGATAGACGGGCTTGCGCTTTCTACAGCTCAGAGCCACTAGTACCTATTATGAATACCGGGTATCAGTCCCTGATTTAATCACTAAAAACCGGTCAAGTGCGTGTCGCGCCACGCGCAGTGTAGGGTTCCGTAGTTGCCACCATTTACATCGACACGCACGCGCCAAGTAAATGGTACGGTTGCATCGGCCGAATTTGTACGAAAGTTGGCATTTTCAAGTACATTTTAAGTTGGATTATTACTCGGTAACTAGTAATGTCTACTTAGTTGTGATAGTTTTCCTTTTAAATTCATTATATAGTAATACTGCCACTTTTTTTTCACTTTCCCAGTATCAGCCATTTAACCGGCAGGGGGTGGGGACACTTGACTGGAACAAAAATTTGTGGTTTAAAGCCTAATATCACACAAATGGACCACTGAGTGGAAACCCTTAATATTTTTGAACAAGCTATCCAACGATACCCTACACCATGGGAGTAACGAGAAAAAAAATTACATCTCCACTTTACGTGTAGGGGAGGTACCGAAAAGATTATTATTTTTCAAGATTTTATTCTACCATTTTGTCGGCGTGATTAATTTATATACCCATGCCGAATTACAGCTTTCTAGTATTAAGGCTCACTGAGCTAAGCCGGAGACGGACAGACGGACATGGCGAAACTATAAGGGTTCCTTGTTGACTACGGAACCCTAAAAAAGATAAAAATAACCAGTTATAAATGCCTCTCCGAAATGTTGTTCTAACGCAAATCCACTCATACATTTTATTTCGGCGGAATTATTGTAGTTTTATCTTATCAGCACGTCTATCATGGGACAGCCGCGACATACTCTCGATTTTTCTCGCTCTATAAGAGAGAGACGGATGCGAGAAAAATCGAGAGAGCTCGCGCGCCGTCGCGTGATAGCCGTGCAGAAGTTTAAACTAATGTCTGACCTAATTCCAGTTTATCTCGCATGCGAATTTATAATTGTTACAAAGGTGTGGGTGAAAAGGGTTGATTTATACCGGTCCGAGACGACCGGTTAGCCTAGTGGGTGGTGCTAGTAACGCTGCCTACAAAGTTGGAGGTCCCGGGTTCGAATCCCGGTAAGGGCAAATATTTGTGTGATGAGCATGTATATTTGTTTCTGAGTCTTGGATGTTTTCTATGTATTTATGTATTCATTATATCTATTAAATATATCGTCGCTTATTACCCATAAAACAAGCCTTAGGCTGGGCTCACACACTCTGAAACACTCACGAGCAAATAAAACGGTACACTTTGTGCAGAATTGCTACCAGAGTGTGTATCTTTTTATTAGACTATGAATCAGTGCATGAATTTAGACTGTGTGAGCCCAGCCTTATTGAGCTTACCTTGGGGCTAGTTCGATTTGTGTATAGGTAAGATTGTCCCCTAATATTTATTAATCCGAATCCCCTAATATTTATAGCTCCGAGGAGCTTGTGTTATGTTATGATGTCACAGCTAAATCTTCGGGCTATAAACTAGCTTTAACTATAACAAGTAAACAATAAAATCACTTTATTACGCTAGTTGTGTAAGTGTAATAGCTATATCTCATAATGGTCGATCGTGTTGTGGCGATATGGTTCCGAGAATCGAGTGTGCAAACAGACACGCTGAAGTCTTGGGTTGTCGCAATCAACGTTGGTCGGGATTTTTTTGCAGTCTTTACAATGTTTAATTGTTTACTGTTTGGATGGCCGACAAAAGTCTTTATTTTTCATCAAATCAAAGTACATTCATTAACAAAAACACAAAAAAGGGGTAACGGGTTACATGTAGCTTATAGTTGCTGAGATTAGTTGTATTATTTTCACCTGACTCCATCGATATTTGCATTTATTTACAGTTGATGAAAATGCAGAAGTTTTGTAATACTTCAAATAACCCTCCTCTCCCTCGGCAGTCGCGTAAATGTGGCACTTGGTATGCTTGGGAACCGAATGGGAAATTTGGTGACCGAGACGATTTGTTCCCACAGCCACATATTAAATAACTAGCTTCTGCCCGCGACTCCGTCCGCGTGGAACTCGTTTATATCGTAGCTCGATACCAACTTTCATCCCCCACTTCACCCCCTCGGGGGCTGATTTCCGGGATAAAAACTATCCTATGTCCTTCCCCGGGATTCTAGCTATCTCCATACCAAATTTCATCCAAATCGGTTCAGCGGTTTAAGCGTGAAGACACAGACACACTTTCGCATTTATAATATTAAGTATAGATTGTTATTCTTCTTATTATTTTTATTAAATGTTATTGATGATCACAATAGGGATTCTTGTAAATTGACATGTAATTTATAATGTAATCTTATATTGTGAATAAATGAATCTGAATCTATTTTGCAATGGCATTACTTCTTTCGACATGTTACCAAGATGTTGTAAAATTGACATTCGTATAATGGTGTGCGATCAATGAAATTATGTCGATACTACGTGCAACGGAACGTATATATGCAACATCATTGAGTGCGATACTCTGTACAGCCCTTGCCAGACATGACAGACCATATATCCTAGGTTTACTGGTCTGTGCCAGACATACACCAGGGGGGCTAGCACAACTCACGCCGCGCCGCGACGCGAGTCGAGAAAGATCTACCCTCCTCTTTCGAATTTGCACGGTGCAAGTGAGACAGGGGAGCTCAGTCGCGTGCGAAGCGACTTATCGGCAAGTTGTGCTAGACGCACAGCGAGGTTACCATAGATAAGCGTCGTTCGCGACTAAGTGACAGTGGGTTAGGCCTGCTATAGCTCATTTGATTGAGAGCGTCGGGCCGCGTATGTCAATGGTCAGCGGTTCAAATCAGGCTAGGAGCATTACATTTTTATTTTCCTTTATATTTTACTAGCTTCCGCCCGCGACTTTGTCCGCGTGGACCCGGGATAAAGACTACCCTATATTTTAATCCAGGCTATAAACTATCTTCGTGCAAAATTTCATTCAAATCGGTTCAGCCGTTTAAGCCCGATTGAGGAACAAACATCCAAACATCTAAACTTTCGCATTTATAATATTAGTAGGATTAATAATGGTTAATAATTTGTTTAATGGTGCCATTGTCATTTGAAGGCGAAAAGTAAGCATCAGTTGTAAAAAAGTACAACGTTACTTTTTTAACGACATTTCTGTCCTTTAGGTTTTTATCTAAACATAAACAAACCAAACTCGACTCATTCAGCCAATCAAAGCTACAATTTGTATGTATTGCATCACCGGTTCAACGGGTGTACGTTCACCGTATCGTAACTTACAAATAGTATATTTGGCCTGTTAGTCAACTAACCTATTTAACATGTATACGACTGATAGTGAAATTGTTTCGTTTTCGAGTTTCCGAGCGAACATTATCCGAATACTTCACACTACATTATCTAGCGTATACATACGTATTTCGCCATCTTGGGACTAGGCGCGGACGTGGGTTCCTTACGTTCGTACGAAGCGCTTTGCTTCCGGTTTTCTTGCGAGGACAGCTACCAGGTGACGTGACATAGTTAGTAGTCAAATGTGTACCTAAACGTAAAATAATAAAAAATACTACGCTTATATCTGTATAGCTTACTACACGAGCTATCTGCTGCTTTGGATGCATGCCTGGTTTATACAATTGAGGCGGTTGTCAAAAACATGCGGTTAGTTCTAGTTAAAATTACGAAGATGCCCTTTACGTGGGATTTTACAAATTTTGTTGTTAAACATGAAATGAAAAGATAACGGAGACATCACCAAACTAACGGTAGTGTGGCACGTGTACTGGTGTAGCTACTGTTTGTTTTAGTGTTTATGCGTAATTGTTTAACAACCCTATTTGAAGATAACAATTCAACAATAGATGTCGGTAATGTTCGGTTTTAAGTAATTTTCTTCTTTTAAACTGGAACAAACTATACCAATGAAGACTTAACTGAAGCCTGAAAACATTCGGATACTATACGAGAACGTATTTTTTTACTTCGCAACTCCGTCCGTAGCGATATGCCGAAGCCCGTATCAGATATGTCCTGTTTGTAGCGAAAACTGGGCGTAGCTCTTTTGGCACGATATTTTTTGTCTCTTGGGGGCATGGAACTATGATACGCTGGACAAGCTATGGTAATAATAATACCACGTGCGAGCGAGCTGGCATTCGTTGTCCTTCTCATAGTTCCATTTTGTTTTATTTGCCACAACTGATTTAGTATGAAGTTGTGGCAAATAAACCGTTACCCGTCCAAATTGAGTAGGTTGTTTATGGCAAGTCATCAGCCATTTTAAGACCAGTTCTTAATTTAGCTGGCACACGAGCTTTTCCGTCCCTCGTTGTGGCATCACGTATAGCCTGTCCTGAGTATCATAGCTCCATGCTTGGGGGGCTGTTGCTTCCCATACAAATTGAGACGAAATGCAAACCCTTTTGTGACATTACTATGTCGAAAGAAATTAATTACACATACAACTCGTATTGCTTTATTAAATTTATAATATTTATTGATTTAAAAGTCTAAGCTTAGATTTTAAATTAAAATGACTGCTATCGTTTTAAAATCATTAAGTGTTTAGCGACACTGTTATTAACAATAATTAACAAATTTAAACATATATGATGTCGGTTGTGAGACGGGAATAAACATAATTTTAGTGTTTTTTTTTATTATGCGACTGATCCGAGGTACCACTCACATTAATCATTACACTAATGACTACCAGCGCAGCTATCGTTAAAAAAGATGTTTCATTGATGACGCTGTAATAGCAGGTTTTACGTAAATTATGGTTGTAATGATAGCTTAATTGTAGACGCGTGGATAATTATGTGACTTTATCGTGTTCATTATTGTTTTCGTTTCATATGTTATGTTCCCATTAACCGATCTTAGTTAGCCCGTTGTAATGGTTCCGAAGCGAAGTGAGCTTTAATAAAATATGGGAATATATTGCAAGTTAGCGTTATGTTTATGGCGCTCGCTAAGTAAGGCATAGCCACAAATAAACATATTCATAAACGTCAGTCAAAGCTATTTTAGTTTAAATGGTGTTAAAGCGATTCCAAATGGTCATATGAGAGAGACGCGTCTCATCCGCATAAACCGTTTCCCTTCTCATTTCATTTCATGCAATCAAAATTTTGACGACCGGTCCGCCTAGTGGGTAGTGACGCTGCCTACGAACCTGAAGGTCCTGGGTTCGAATCCGGGAAGGGCAAATATTTGTGTGGTGTACATAAATATTTGTTTCTGAGTCTTGGATGTTTACTATGTTTTTAAGTATTTATTCATATTAATCCGTTTAGCAGTTTTTGCGTGATTGACTAACAAACATCCAAACTTTCGCATCATTTATTAGGTAGTAGGATATATGTATGATAAATAAATAATTAATTGTACACAAGACCAGGTAAAAAATACATACAAAATAGGTTAAACTCTTCCAGTTAACCTTTGAGCAATTGAGTGGAGATCAGGAACAAAAAGATGTAAACATATATACTATAAGCAAGTACTAATAAAAAATACTATTAACATACTATTTATAGTGTGTTCTCTGCAACTGACTGTACATTTGTTGACTACACTATGCTTAAGGCGGTGCATTGGAAATTATCGCGTGCTTTGAAACGCCGTTCTGACTAGATTAAGAAACAATAAGGTCTGATTTTCAGATACATGATTCTTGACTATATGATTGTTTTTCTGATTTTACCGATACGTGATTGCTTAAAATTTCCTCGATAGAAAAAAATTCCAAAGTTGGGTCTGTATTTTCCTTTTTTACTCAGCCTACTCAAACGATACATTATTTTACGACACAATCAAATCATCATCTAAAATCTCACTTTATGAAATTTAAATAAAACTCCTCTAAGTTAAGTATTCATCGAAATTTGTCCAAAAAAGCCATTCCCGAAGAGTGTTTCATCTCTTTTTCTCGTGCGCGGAAGGCATAAGCGTGTCTTTGTCTAGGGGGCGTGTTCGACTCGAATCAAGGCATCCCCTTAATCGACACAGGTATACATTTAACAAGGTAGAAACAACAGACCCATCTTGCCAACTTTTCTAATGCTTTTCTTACACATCCAACTCTTACATTGAAAGTAACATCGGCACAACAGGATGCATCTATTGTACGGGGTGCATCTAATTACGCTTCATTAAGATTCCTCTCTGAATGGAAATTACAACGGCGATGACCATGTAGGCTAATGCTAGGTGCTCCATTTGTATACTATTGTATCTACTTAAGTTCATACGAGATCATTTGTACTGTTATAATAGTACCAGTTTCTTGAGGTGTCTGCTAACTTGTTTCTGTGATCACTGCAACAAACTGACAGACGCGAAAGCGAGCTTGGGAGACAGATTGGCGTGAACTTTCCATACATTTTTAATAACGAAAAATTACAAAGTTTTGCTATCCCAAATCAATCATTATAAACTTGTATATTGGTCCCCTAAGACCATTTCTTTCAGGCGCATTGGCGTATTAATATTGTATACGAATAATCCTGTTAGATATAAGTTTTGTTGTTAATAACTTAATTAGATTATAAAATAAATAAATAAATATTGGGGGTCAATCTTACACAAATCGACCTAGTCCCAAAGTAAGCAAAGCTTTTATATTATATCCGCTTATTGTACTATTTTTTCCTAAATAAATCTTTTTATTTATTATTATTTCCATTCTTGTTGTTATTTTGTCCGGTTGCGTCGGCCGAATTTGTACGAAAATTGACCTTTCCAAGTACACATTAAATTCATTATATGTACTACTACCACGATTTTTTTCACCTCCCATTTAGCCGACAGGGGGGAAGGGACGACACATGACTCGAACAAAAATTAGGCCTTTAAGGGGCTCCACGCGCTTTTTGGCTAGTTTTGACGAGTTTTGAATTGATATTCCTCCGTCAAAACTATAGATATATTTATGGAACAAACACCTATCGGTTGTTTAGTTCTTTATCTACATTTGCACGAGAGTGTTTTTGAAAATAATTAATATTTATTTTTTTATGATTTATTCAAACATGGTCCAAAAAAGCTCTGTTTTCGATATTATTATGTTGTTCATGCACTTTTATATATGAAATCTACATATAACTGTTCCTTATTGACGTCTCTAATAACCCAAGAGAGATTTTTATTTTATACTCATTTTCACAAAAGTTACGTCCATAAAACTGGTTTTTCGGCCTGAAATTGCCAAAGTTTGGTGCCATATATCACGAAAACTGTGAGGTTTGAAGTAAATATGGGATACTATTTCGGTAAACCTCGTTGTTGTTAATACGATAAACCATAAAAAACACAAATAAACCGACAGTTATAGATCGAAGGTCATTGGCAGCTAGGAGCCCCTTAAAGCCCAATATCTCGCAAACGAATTACTGATTAGAAAAATGGTTCTAGGAACCCCATAATATTTTTGACCACACTACACCATGGGTTTAACGAGAAAAAAAATACATCCCCACTTTAGGTGTAGGGGAGGTACCTGCCCTATAAAAAAAAATCAAGATTTTATTGTACCGTTTTGTCGGCGTGATTGATTTATATACCCATGCCGAATCACAGTTTTCTAGTAGTAATGGTTACTGAGCTAAGCCGAGGATGGACGGACGGACGGACAGACGGGCATGGCAAAACTTTAAGGATTCCTTGTTGACTACGGAACCCTAAAAATGACCCAGGAAACGCAACCATGGCAACTAGTGACGGAAATAAGAAGTTGATTCACCCATTTAGTCCCGCAAATGTCACAAAATAGTTGTGAATAATACTTTATTACCTACAGCATTATTCGCATCGCATGAACTTCTAAAACGCTAACACAAAAACAGTCAAATCAACCCTTTCCTTTAGTTAGGAATTCAGTTGAAAACGTAACATGCATAAAAAGATCCATAAACTGAAAGTTGAGAATTCTAGCAGTCGTTAATTGAACGCACCCATGAAGTGAAAAACAAATTATTGCCTTCACACAAGAAAGTTTTTGTTTAAACTTGACTCCATTCTAACATTGGACCTTAAGTACTTAAACCGAGCTACACTCCAATACACCTTCTGTATTTTACTCATAAGGTCTGAAATCGCTTGTAATTTTACTTCGCTGTAAACTATTGTTTAAATGAATATGTATAAGTTTTTAAGCGTATTGGGTCAAGGCGTACGCACGTTGTGACGCTAAACATCATCAGACCCTATTGATGCGTAAACGTTTCACTATGGCCAAATAATAAAAGTTATAGGTAAAATTTCGATTGCATACCTACACCCAAAAGATGAGTCAGGTGACAGTCACTTCTGTGTAGAGGTATGCCTACTAAATGTTATTAAAGCGGTGCCTGATAATGATAATGCTACAGGGAAATAGCTGGCAATAGGCACCATGATAAACGGAAATAATAATAGTTATCATAATTTAAGAGCTTGGGCTCTTGTCGGTAGGTACTAGGTAGAGTAGACTCGACACCAGTTTTTCATTAGCCGATATCCTCCTTTGTTTGGGGATATCGGTACGGCAGTTTCCCAGAAATCTACAAATTCTAGAGATTGCATCTTCGCCCTCAGCCAATACTAGCGCCGCTGTCGTACATGTCTTGCAATGTTCCGCGACGTGTTATTCCATGCTTCGACTGGTCGCGCGACTTCTGTTCTTAGTCGTCAGTCTTCATTCCTGAAGGTCGTGTCTGTCGCTATATTCTGTTGTCCTAGTCAACAAAAGAGTGTCTCTAGGGAACAACAGACTAATCAGCTTTGGTGTCTCTTGTAAATGAAATGGTTGATTAAATATTACCTCCTTTGGAGGCACAGAAACGTCCTGCAATGCAATACAAATACTATTTATTGCACACCTCAAAACATGAATCAAATAGACATAACAACTTAAAAATAGAGGTAAACACAAAGGTTGCAATCTGACTGTCCTGTGCTTCTTTATCAACTTATGAACGATTTGACTAATAAGTGTTTGTTGCAGGTCGCCGCGAGGTCGCGTGGTGGCCGAGGGCGTGTACAACAACGCCCACTTCATGCACGCGGCTACGTCTCACGTCGGCGACACTGTGCAGGTGCTCACCCAGTCAGGCAGCCTCTGGGAGGGGGTGTTCAAGACTTTCAGCGCTACGTTTGACGTGAGTTACATCCCAGTTGAATGTGACTGGATGACGAGAGGTCGCGGGGTAGCCGAGGGCGTGTACAATTGCCATGTCGCATGTCAGCGACATCGTCTCATCCTGTCAGCCTCTGGGAGGGCTTAAGGCGAGTTACATCCCAGTTGTATGTGACTGGATGACGAGAGGTCGCGTGGTAGCCGAGGGCTTGTACAACTGCCATGTCGCATGTCAGCGACATCGTCTCAGCCTGACACCCTCTGGGAGGGCTTGAGGTGAGTTACATCCCAGTTGTATGTGACTGGATGACGAGAGGTCGCGTGGTAGCCGAGGGCGTGTACAATTGCCATGTCGCATGTCAGCGACATCGTCTCATCCTGTCAGCCTCTGGGAGGGCTTGAGGCGAGTTACATCCCAGTTGTATCTGACTGGATGACGAGAGGTCGCGTGGTAGCCGAGGGCTTGTACAACTGCCATGTCGCATGTCAGCGACATCGTCTCAGCCTGAAAGCCTCTGGGAGGCCTTGAGGTGAGTTACGTCCCAGTGATGACTGTTCCAAGTAGCGGCGTGGTCGATTTATGCCGTGCATTTGATCGATTTATATCTATGAACGCCCGCTGGCGTCCAGACCGCGGCCTTATGGTTGAAGGCGTTTACAACAACGGTCACCTGACCGGGCAGCCTCTGGGGTGGCGTCGAGTGTTAGCCACCAGCACCATAGGAAGAAGCGCCCCACTTCTACAATGGACAAAACACAAGCCCTACGTAATGAGAAGGATTGATGAGCTTCCTTGTAGGTTGAACCATCTATAATAGAGATGTAGACTCAACATTTTGTATTCCTAGAAAAGAAAGAAGGCAAAAAAGCCACAACCGTTTTAATATTGCTTGTTAGTGAGAATTGTGAGAGAAAACGACAATTGTTTCATAAGATGGTGCGTTTTGCGGTAAAACTACAGAATATACCCCCTCTTAAAACTTTGGACACTTATAACTTTGCGATTATTTAATCCCCTGCTTTACTTTTTTCGCCATTTGACAATATCCCTTTTCGAGAAAATTCAACTTTTTCAGTTATTTTTATTTTATTTGGTGCGCCGCACGTTCGTTTGCACGCACACGTGGAAGCTACTGTAATTAGTATGGGTACTTACTATACTGACTATGCTTTTGTTTCAAACATATGTAAGTACACCCGTCTAAAAGTTGAGCCTGACATTCTCAATGACTAGGTCTGACATCGAGGTCATATAATAATTTAAATATGTTTCTGTCATCAAAATATTTTTTGTTATAAGCTTTTATTGCCGCTGTACTTTTCTGTATACCATCATAAACTACTAATTGAGACGATTCTAACGAGCCCAAAGTCAACGGGGTTACGTCGGTTAAATACTGAATTCCCATGGCCACCTTCTGTCTCCATCATCAGATCAGCTCGTCGGTACCATAATTTTGGATTGTCATCCAAACTATACTAATAGCCAAAACTTCAGCTCAATCGGATAACTGGATTGAAAAATGGATTACAAAAATTTTGACGGACAACTTACTTACATACATACGAACAGGTCAAGTTAATATAAAGTGAGACATGTAGAAATAATGCTACAACTCACGCATTAAATGTCACTACGGGCGACATGTTTCAAACTCTTCGGGAGTTCTTCTTCAGGATGTGTTTTCGCGGCGGTGTCGCTTGAATCGTAATAGTGACATACGTGAGTGGAACCGTGTAATTATAAGCATTAATATTAAAGCTTGTAAAAGTCAAATATCCAGAATTTTCGTTACTTATAAAACTGTAAAAGTACACTAGATATTACCTAGTCTAGCCATAAGTTCTGTTACAAATGAAATGAAACATATTTTTAAAAGGATGTAATTAATTTACCATAAGTAAATGTTTATTTATAGGTAAGTTAATAAGGTTTCTAAACAATATATTTTTTATTCAAAATGCCCGCCTTTAGCTTTAATACACGCCCTCAAACGATCCGGCCACACGTCTATAGATTCACGCACTGTATCCATTGGGAAATTTGCCACTGCTACCTTCAAAGATTTTTTTAGAGAATCGATATTGGCATGGCGTTTAGAGCAGACCATGTCCTCTAACACTGACCACAATTTATAGTCCAGGGGATTTAAGTCGGGACTGGAAGAGGGCCAATCATCTGCCTTGATGAAGTCCGGAACATTCCTTTGCAGCCAAATCTGGGTGGTGCGAGCTTTATGACCCGGGGCTGAGTCCTGCTGAAAGGTCCAGTGTACATTTTTGAACATTGTGTCGTTTAGTGGTTTAACTACTGTTTCTAAAATCGTGTCCTGATACACTTTAGCTGAAATTTTCACTCCTTTTTCGCAAAAATGGATCTCAGAGACGCCTTGATACGACACACCCCACCAAACCATGACGTAAGCGGGATGATGACCTCGCTGAATCCTTCCAACTATCTCTTTAGCTTCTCGAGAGTTGTGTGCGTACACTTTATCATTTTGTTTGTTGTAGTGCTGCTCGATAGTAAAAAAAATTTCATCCGTGAAAAGAATATTTTTATATTTCCCATGTGCGTATCGAGATAAAAGGCTTTTTGATCTTTCAACTCTCTTGTCCTTTAGTGACTGATTTAACATATGTCCTGTATATCGTCGGTAAGCTGCAAGACTCAAGTCATCTTTGATTATACGCGAAAGTGTCCTAGGTGGTATTTTCATTTCCTTAGAAAGGATCTTCTGTTTTCTTATGGGATTTCGGCGAATTCTGGCCCTTACAGCATTAACGGCTTGTTTTGTTCTAACAGTACGTGGTCGGCCAGATCTTTTACTGTCATCGACAGAGGACGTTTTGGTGTATCTTTGAATGGTACGATACACAAACATTCGACTGATCTCTAACTTTTTTAGTGTCTCAAAAATGTGGGACGGCTCCATTCCTACCTTATGCAGAGCAATCACAGCAATTCTATTTTCTTTGACACCCCACTCCATTATTAATTTACTTATTTTAATATTATATTGTATATAAATGGTGGCAAAAACATCCAAGTACTTACGTCAAAACACAACATTCGAAATTCGAATTATTATTTTTCTTAAAATCATTGTTAACTGCCAGTAACAGAACTTATGGCTAGACTAGGTATATTATTATTATTCGTAACAGTTCATGGTATATTTTCTTCGATTTATTTGCATTTTCTTGAACTTATTATGTAAAGAACCTATTATGTACTTAATTGTTTACATCAGTTCAGAAGCTTCAACCCCACCCCATAGACAGGCAAACCCTTAGTAATAAAAATACCCTTAATGCACTCTACGCGTTCTAAATATAGAATTCTCTGAACTTATGGCGCATGGCAATTGCAGCGTTCGGACCCGTGTGCCCTGGGCGAGCTAGCCTAGTCTAGGATCGATCGAGACGCGACGTGTGCATTGTACAATGTAGTTTGTAAACAAACTTAAATGGGCATTTTCATTGAAATATCATATAAATTACGAGGCCACGAGACTTGACGGTCTATGTCGAAAGCGTCCTCACAAAACTGACAGTTTTGATTGACTGGCCATAACAAAGCGCGCAGAAATATCTGACACGTCCTGACGGCCCTAGATATAATCAGCTTTTTATGCTTGCTTTGTTGTGTCAGCTATTAATGCTGGTGACATCTTTAAATGAAAATGCCCAAATAGGTTTTCGGACGTAGTTTGTATACTTAGGTACTCTGTCATTGGAAAATATAAGTGCTTAATTTGAAAGAACCTGTGTGTGGCAGTGAGTGAAAATCTACTTACAAGATGTGATCATAGAGAGTGTGACAATGTGCCTTAGAACCCAAGTATATAATGCATATAATGCAATACATGCTATTATAGTGGTTGTGGCTAGGACTTTATGTACTAAATAGGCGTGTAATTTAGGCTCCTTTCTGCTCTCTCGTTTGGTGCATGATGTCTTTGTCATTGCAGCAGTGTTACTTAATATAGGTAAGTTTATGCTTAAGATGCAATACAAGTCTTACCGTAGCTCGTAGCATTGTTTTTACGTATGTAACGAAAACCCATCGCGCTCAGAAAGGGTGAACCAACCCATTAAACACGTCACTTTCAGATTCATCTTAATTTGCACGCGAATAGTGAAGGCATTAAATCTAATGAATGTTTATGCTACTGACATTACATTTATTGGCGTTTATTTGCATAGCGAATCGTTTAGTAGCTCTGACATTTTATGATTCTGACGTGAAATCTCCGAAGTCCACCTCCACACGTGCGTTGTTGTATAGCTGTCACGCTTGTACTCACTATTATTAGATTGCGTTAGAGAGGGAGGGTAGGCCACCCTTGACCTAGAGCAGCTCGCTAGCGCACAATGTAACACCGAGATTGTGTAAATATACATGTGTGAACAGTGTGCTGTAAAATGAACTGCATATAATTACTGTAATATATGCCATAACTAGGCTTCTAAATATCGTACGCTTCTGAAGCTATTAGGGCGAGTGAAATATTACGTTATTGACCTTAGAATACATTTGAGCATACTAGATGTTCAAAACACTTCTGTCACGAAACTAGACCTCTACCTACGCTTAGTTACTACGCACCGCGGTGTCAAGATATATTTGTGGGTGAGCGTTGAGGTGAGCTTAAACAAGTTACAGAATAGGGCACTGGTCCCACCGCCGGCTAGTAAGCTAGAAAAGTTGGGCGAGTAGCATTACATTGCGGACCTGTAAAGGTCGATTGATCACACTGCCTGGTCAGCACGCAATGAACCGTTACTCGCCCAACTTTTCTAGCTTACCAGCCGCCGGTGGGACCAGTGCCTAGACGGGCTGGACACATATACTGTCGAGGCGTGGATACAGGACGTTCACATTAAAATATATTTTTTACATACTATAGCTGCAAAGAGATCAAACTATGTGATCACGACTATCGTTATATCGGTTGATGAGATAATTTTGAAACTTTGGTAACCTACAGTACGTTTATGAACTCATCTATTATAAAATTTATAAATAGGTTTAACCATGCTCGATGCAGTGCAGCCGAAAAGCGTTCCGGGGTTATCAGTCCCGAATGTAGGTCGAATCAATGATGTCTGTAACGTCTTGCTTCCGTGCACTGTGCCTTTGTGAATGCATTACGGTTCCGGTTTCTGTGCGTTTTACTAAATTTTTCGACTCTATCCATATGATCTTGACAAACCTTGCTTGCTTCGTTCACTTTCATTCTTCATTGATGCTCGTCGCTTTATAGTCCAGTCAATGAACTGACAACTTGTATGGAAAAAATGTCAATTTTGGAAATAATTTATAATAGCTTCTTTTTGATGTGTAACGGATATATTATCAATTAAATAGTTACCCAGCGACAAAATCCGACAAAATTTCAGACATCAAAAAAATGATAAATTAACTAGCTTCTAAAAAGTCAGAAAAAATATTAATAAACATGTTTGTCTTTATTTTGGTTCATTTACATTTGCTCTATAATATTCAATATAAATCGTACAAAAAAACACAATGCATGCTTCATTTAAAGCTACATAATTACTTCCGGGTGGAAAGTTTGCCGGATTCTTGAATAAATCATCTTAGAATACAATTAAAAAAATGGTTAAGCAAGAAAGGTTTCTATTCTTTGAAAGAATTTTTTGAATCTTCGTCTTAAAAGAAAAATAATGTAAAATATTAATGATATTAGTTATATTTTCCTTCGTTTTAAGCAAATATTGTACACCCGAAATGGGTAACCGTTGGGGCCTTGTAATATTTTATACCATCTATGTAACACGGTTAAACAATAAAATTCTATTCTATTCTAATTTTAAAATGAAATCAACAAAAAAAACGCTATTATAAATTAATGTTTTTCAAAACCGTATTTTGCCTGGAGTATTAGGGTACTTTTGACGTTACCATTCTTTAGGATTTCTCCGATTTGGTCGGAATAAGTTAGATTGTCCCCGTCCAACTGCATCCACTATCCCTCATCATACACTTGATTAACCTTCTTTCAGCCATCCTATTTCTTCAGGGCATGTAGCACAAACCTGACAAACCATGTTAGCATGCCCTTTTAAATTTTCATCACTATATCTTCAGTCACTCCACAACTCCCTCTTATCACTATTCCTTAGTCTTATCTCTCTGACTCACCCTACACATACTTCGCAACGCTCTCATTTCCACTGCATTCACTTGACTCTGATGTTTCTGACTCTATTTATCTAATTATGATTTTGGAATTAAATGCTAAGAAACTAACGTAATAAGAAATCTAGTTTAAACGTGTGTAGATGAATATATATAATTTACTTTCGCATTTATGCATAATGTTTACTGCCACATTCTCCGTCTTTGAACCCACAATTGCTAGAACTAGCACTGAAAATTAGATTTCTTATTTACAAACTTCACTTTGTAATATATTATTAGTATGAATTTATCTTTTGCTATAAAATTTCATAACTGTGTTATGTAGACGTCACACACAACGAGTAACTTAGATTATAATTTAAGTACTTTGTATTTTGCACTAACGTATTTCTATCGGTAGCCCTTTCGCAAAATATACCTATGTCGTGAAAATAATGTTTAATTAAAGTCCTCTCATTAAAAAAAAAACAACTTTCGCTAATGCACCTCTTTATATCATTTGAAATGTATAATGTTATCTACATGTTTTAGAGTAAAATGGTCTTTAAATTTAACTGTATAAGGTACTTATTCAGCTGTGTCGTGGCGGGAAATGGCTGCATATCGAAAGATAGATTATTTAGCTTAAATAATAGAAGCCAGCAAAGCTATCGCAGGACGGCCCCGCGAGCTGTGTCGCGGCGAGATAGACTATCCGTCTCTTTCTAATTTACGTTTAGAAAGCTGGCGGGTCGTCCTATGATAACCGGGCTGAGCGTCGGAACTCTAGATGTAATATGTACTATCATACTGTTCTGTGGCTCTAGTGCGTGAGGTTTTTGAAAGGACGTGTATGAGCAAGCGAGAGGGTAACATTTAGATCCGAATCGCATTCTAAATGCATACACGTACTACAACCGCTACAGCTAGCACAACTATAGCCGCAAGCGACGTAAGTCCAGAAAATCTACCTCCTCTTTCTACGTTGCACAGCGTGAGTGAGACAGGAGTAGCTGATTCGCTCGCCAGGCGTCATGGCAGCAAGTGCGAGCCCACCAGGCTACTACTAACAAGTAATGTTAGATCATTCCTGCTGATTAGCTGTCTTGCTCTGTGGCCTGGTATTCAAGACGCTTACCAATGACTCAGGCTGCAGTTTATATCTGACCTCCCATTACTCATATTTTGTTACGAATGCCTACGTCAAGTCGTATTCTAACTTGTACAATTAAAAATGGAGCGCGATAGATAACCCTGTTATCACGACCAGCCACTGATATTGAATGGTAGCTTTTCGGCGAAGGAAAACATCGTGAGGAAATCGGTCTAATTGAAAAAGTCTAAATTTGTCTCTAAGTTGGAAGGTCAGATGGCAGTTGCTCTCGTAAAAGTAGTGTCTACGCCAAATCCTGGGTCTTTGTGCCGAAGTAGACCCCTTAGAATACAACCGCGAAAACGCTAAGAGGATGATGGCCCTGTCAAGACTTGGCAGTCATATCCATTGAGCACATTAACTGATTAGTCGTGTGATACGTTATGACAAGTCTATCATATCCTCGTTGTCATCAAGTCCTCTTTGGCACTTAATCCCAAGATTTGGTGTTGGCGCTCGTTTTACGACAGCGACCGCCATCTGCCATTCCAACCCAAACTAGACTTTTTTGCGATAGACCGGTTTCCTCGCGGTGTTTTCGTTCGCCGAAAGGCCTCTGTTAATATCAAATGATATGTCTATCGGGTTAGGCACTGGTCCCACCGCCGGCTAGTAAGCTAGAAAAGTTGGGCGCGTAGCATTACATTGCGGATCTGTAAAGGTCGATTGATCACACTGTGCCTGGTCAGCACGCAATGAACCGTTACTCGCCCAACTTTTCTAGCTTACTAGCCGGCGGTGGGACCAGTGTCTTTGGCTCGTAAAACACACTTTTCCGAAATGCGCACTTTCTGTAAAGGTGCATTTTTTTAATGATTATTTTCCCGGAAAGTAAACTGTCTCTAAAAGTGCACTTCCCGATATGTACACTTTGTCAATAGGTGCACTTCCCAGAATGTGCACTTTCGCAGCAGGTATATTCGCGGAAGTACTAAGAGTATCTATGAAATAGTGCAAATGCAAACAGACGGACAGACGGATGGACGGACGGACAGAAAGACCGAAACTATAAGCGTTCCGTTTTTGAAATTTTGACTACGGGGGACCCTGAAAAGAAAACATTTTTTTTTACAAATACGTTTATTACTTTCGAAGTGTCTAAATAATAAATGTGTACCTTTTGAGAAAGTGTCCTAAATGGGAAAGTGTACATTTTGGGACAGCGTGCGTTTTGGAAAAGTGCACTGTTGAAAAAGTGCACATTTCGGGAAAGTTTCCAAATTGGGAAAGTGTGCATTTTGCGGAAAGTGCACATTTCGGGAAAGTGTGTTTTACGAGCCTAACCCTGTCTGTTTATCGCTGTTAAATCTCCAAACTGTTCGATGTTCCGAACGAAATCATAATCCGTGCCAGTCGCGGGGCCGAGTGAGAAGACAAGTGAATCGCGCAGGAAATCTGCACCGATGCGCTCGCTGTGGTAGTGAAAGTGCCACATTGTTCGAGCAAGGACGCTCGTCGCTCGTTTATTATATAACTGGCGTTTCCCGCGGATACGGTCGGATCGCATTCCACAGGGCAATAGTATTAGAGACTCGTTTAAACTGCAACGGAATGTAAAACTCGAAAGAGACGAAAACTACAGAAAAGGTGCTGTAATAAAAACTTGTTTAGTGATTGTTTTATACGCAACAAATTTATTTGGGATGACCCTTTCAGTTACATGTCTGAGCATAATTACATTGTACCAAAACTAAACAATACCACGTCAGCAAATTTGATTGTAAAGAAAATCAGTCACTTTCGCAAATTAACTGACTGTCCTGGGTTCAATCCCGGGGAGAAGAAATGTTTGTGTAATGAGCATTAATTTTTGTTTTGTTAAGCCCCTCAGAGACTATAATATCGTAAGATACCGAAATATATATTTATAGGAAGGCAAGTGTGGATTCTGTCAAATACACTCGCGGGCAAAGAATACGGGTCGGTAAAATACCGTCATATTTCCTAAAATAGTGCCTAAGAGGTTGTACAGTTAATCCTGCCATGATCTTTATTTAATTTTACATATAAACTGCTAATAACAGTAAAAAATATAACGTTACCAGGTTTAAATCGGACTCGTCAAAACCCATGAAAAAAAACAATGTTAACGGAGCGAGATATCGCAAAAATCGTGATTTTTGGATATCGATATTTTTATGATAGGATCCAGGAAATTGTTAATACAGTTGGGTATTGTAAAGAATAGCATATTACGTAAATAAAACAAGTATTAAATATTTTAAAAAACCTATTGCAGTTATTTAATTTAGGGTGACCCGTATTCTTTGCCCGCGAGTTTAGTACGCAAAATATATCGTTACATACCGTAAGATGCCTTGCTATATATATATATATATATTTATTGGTATATTAATATATATATAATAGCTAAGTCTGTGACGGGCTTTTACTATGGGGCTTGGTCAATTCGTGTTACATGTCATAGTAACATAGTATTATTTATTTATTTAACTAACATAAACAGTTCGGTTCGCACGGAAAATATTCTAAAGTATTCATGTATACATCTATGATACCGTGACCCGATTTACTAAACAAACATTAAAATGTATGTGCACCATTCACTTTCCTTCCGATAACGTGTTACCTAATGTAACCAGTTAGTTGACCTTTGCCGAAAGTGTTCGGTCGTATCGTATCGAAAGGTCACGGGTTCATGCCTTATCAGAGAGTAGTTTACACTCCAATTATCGTTGGTTTTTTGACATTGTCAAAGCTTATTGTCGAATGAACTGTGAAAAACTCTTACACGATTTTTTTTAATGGTACGATTTACAATCTTACTATAGGTGGTGGGCGCACTCGGTGATTTCGTCGCTACAAGTACATGCCGGCCCTAGCCGGTATGTTAGCGCTGATACGGCACGCACGTTGCGTGCGATAGAAAGGGGCGGCCACGCTTAGGCTCGTTCGCTTAGGTATACCCTAAACCGGGGCTTTGATAGCAGAGAACCTTCTGTACGTAGTACTATTATTTATTTTGTCTAAACCGTCTACACTGGACAAACTCCAGTCGTTATTTACCTAGCGCGTCAGTAGTAAATAAAATAATAAACAAATAAATATTCCGGAGACAATCTTACACTAATCGAACTAGCCCCATAGTAAACTCAATAAGGCTTGTGTTATGGGTACAGTCGAGTTTTCCAATATCTATACAGACAACCTTTCAAAAATATCTACACAGGTGTCTTGTCAGTAACAATAAAATCTGTATAGATATTTTTGAAAGGTTGTCTGTGTAGATATTGGAGAACTCGACTGTACAAACGACAACACTGTGAACTGACCATCCTGTGTTTATATAGAACCTTATTACAATGCACTTAAGGTGCACCGATGGTCAGTTAGCTGTGTTGTCGATAGTACTAGACGACGATATATTAAATAGATATAATTACTTAAATACATAGAAAACATCCAAGACTCGGAAACAAATATTCATGGTCATCACACGATTATTTGCCCTTACCGGGATTCGAATCCAGGCCCCTCAGCTTCATAGGCAGCGTCAGTCACCCAAGGCGTAGTGGCTAACCGGTCGTTGAGAGTAGTAGCTTCGTAAAATGGGCCTCTGATGGTAAGCAGAAGCACAGAGAATTCATTGTGTTCATAGTTAGAGAAATGTCCCCCACTCCCAAGACAGCCGCTCTTAGGGAGTTCCGGAGACTTTACTCACCACCAGGGCAGGAATACATCACCACCTACAGAGCTACGAGGGCTGTTTGATAAGTCATTTTAAAAAGTAAGAAAAATAAACAATTTACATTTATTTCTCAACATAGTCTCCTTTGAGGGCCAAACACTTGTTCCAGCGAGTTTCCAATTTTTTGATCCCCTCCAAAAAATACGTTTTGTCGAGATCTTCAAAATAGCCGATTACACCTGCGATGCAGTCCTCATTTGTCAAAAATTTTTGCCCTCCAAGCCATATTTTCAGATTTGGGAATAGGTAATAATCGCACGGAGGTAGGTCCGGCGAATACGGAGCATGCGGAACCAGCTCGAAGCCCAACTCGTGGATTTTGGCCATTGCAATAGCTGACGTGTGCACTGGGGCATTGTCTTGATGAGAGAGGACTTCCTTGGGGGACAATTTTGGTCGTTTTCCAACAATTCGGCATAAAAACGGTCCAATAACTCTGCGTAATAACAGCCAGTGATAGTCTTTCCCTTTTCTAAGTAATCAATCATAATGATTCCTTCGCCATCCCAGAAGACTGTCGCCATCACCTTCCCAGCCGACAAAACAGTCTTGGCCTTCTTTGGGGCACGCTCACCAGTCGCCATCCATTGTTTTGATTGCTGTTTTGATTCAGGTGTATAATGATGGACCCAAGTTTCGTCCACAGTGACAAATCGACTCAAAAAATCCGAGGATTACGCTTCATCTTATCCAAACATAATTTTGAAATTAGTTTTCGTTCGCGTTTTTGT
The DNA here is from genome assembly GCA_947049275.1 of Epinotia bilunana. Classification (NCBI taxonomy): domain Eukaryota; kingdom Metazoa; phylum Arthropoda; class Insecta; order Lepidoptera; family Tortricidae; genus Epinotia; species Epinotia bilunana. The sequence continues at coordinate 2,546,627 of OX346271.1, read as the reverse complement.
TCGAAAATTTGCGAGTGATCACAGAAAAACATTTTTTAAACTGACAAAAACTTGTTCTTTTTTGCTGAATTTTTGACAGTCTTCATTTGAAAGATTGTGCCTGCCAGTGTTAATGCCATTTACCAGAAAAAAGGTTTTATAAATAGTTTTTAAAAGGAGTTATCAAACAGCCCTCGTAGTTGTGGTGTTATTATGGCTGCGGACTTCAATAAGGTGAAGGTACTTCCCCAGTTGGGCTGCTCCAAATATGAGCGATATGCCATAGCTCCATGACCTACCTCTCTCAACCTATAGGTCGAGAGTAAAGAGGATGGGGGATGGCATTGCAAGGGTTCTCTCAGGATAACGCTATGACGAGGACGGAGGCTATCTTTGTCCTGGGCTATCTTAATCATCATTCTCCTAGCGTTATTCCCGGTTGTGCCCTAAAGGAGCCCGGGGTTCCGCTTTGACAGTGAATCCCAAGATTTGGCATAGGCACTAGTTTTTACGAAAGCGAGTGCCATCTGACCTCCAGCACGGAGGGAAAACTAGTCCTTATTGGGATAAGACCGGTTTTCCTCACGATGTTTTCCTTCACCGAAAAGCTAACGGTGAATATTCCGTACATGAGTTCCGAAAAACTCATTGGAACTATTCTGGAATTATTCGAACCCACGACCGCCGCTTGACAGTCGCGTGCTTGAACCACTAGCACCGCTTAAACCGTTTGTAATTCAGAGTAATTTCACGCCAAATCGCGAGTGGTTCAGGCCCATAAAAATACAAATCTTAAGTGGCCTTAGTATTGTAACATTTTTAACATCCCAAAGTCCCGTAGCAGCTGCAAACAACTCGCCGCGTCCCACACAATAAACGCTCGGAAACAATAACACAAGTAAAACAATGAACGCGCGCCGCTGACCGCGCGTGTTTACGTTGCGAGCGAATAACAAATGATGGCCGCGAATCGGTGTGAGGTACTAGCTACAAATTTGTGGGTCTACTCCGTTAAGTTTGTTAAGGGTCTCGTGTGCTACAGACAAATGGCAGCCATAAGAACGCGTGACGAAGTATGTGGCTCCTTTTGGCCGCTTGTCGCATTTACGCGAGTTCCAGCGACTGGTGTCTGACTCGCGTTGTGCAAAGCCTGGGAAAGAGGAATAATGGTTTGGAAAAATCGGACTATACTAGACAAATTAGCGGGTCTACACATTGGTAATCTAAAGCTTTGCGAAAGGCGAGATTATTATATGGCTCGTTTTGCCTGTTTGCCGCATTTACAACGCGCGACAGAAGCACAACTTGCTGACAAGCCGCGTAGCGAGACCCGCGTATGTCAAAGAACGCAGGTGATAAAATATAGCTTATGTCCATCCCGAAGATCCATTTCGAAATGGATGAGTGATCCCGTACATACAAATTACAGCCGCACAGACTTCCTCTTTATAAACATTAGAAAACTATTTCGTCTAACCAGTCTTGTTTCTCCATTTGCAGGTGGTACTGGAAGTGGCCCACCGCGTCGATCAAGAGGGCGTGGTGGCGGTCGACTCCGTGGTCGAGAAGCTAATCTTCAAGCCGCAGGATGTGGTCTCCATCCGGGCGAAGGACTCTGACCTGGAGTACGCGACCACGGACGTGTTCCAGACTGACGGGGCGATCTCTAGCAAGTTTAATGGTGAGTAGAGCTGCTCTAGGAAAAAATAATGGCAAATAAAATTATAGATATCAAGTAAACTCCCCATCTCCAGCAATTGCGAGACTCATAGCAGATAAAGAATTGTTTCTGCACTTACCTACCTACGCCTACCTATCCACCTACTTGGGTTATCCATGAACTTTACAGCGAAACATAGCTTTCTCGGATGATTTCAGATTTTTTGAGTTTTCAGTGGAATAGTATTCATTGCCATCACATACTTAACACTACTTTTTTTGTGTGAGAGTGACGGGTGCTTTATTCACAGCGGTTGCGAACGTAATTGTAGTATGTAAAACCTTGTGTAGATCTGTAACATCATAATAACATTTGACTTATTAAGAGTGAATATCCACCTCAGCTGTGCGAGCTAGCGGAACTGTGTACGAGGAAAAAACCACCAATAGCTTTGCTAGCTCGCTCAGTTCTGGTGGATAGTCACCCTTATTCTCCTAACTTTCAAGACGGTATTTGACTAACAGTCAAATGAGGGTGTTTTTATGAAACATCAAAATACGCTCTGTTAGCGAAATTTGTAGGAATTACTTGCTTGTGACGTCAAATCAAGCAACGTCCGATGTTAGGTTTTATGAATTTAAAACCTTTAAATAGCAAACTTAAGTGAAATATTGATACCTTCCGATTATTTTCGTAATGTTTATCTGTTGCGGTCATTGTGGCACTCTTTGGGGGAAGCCTATGTCCAGCTGTGGACGTCTTTCAGCTGATATGATGATCTGATGCTAATTAAAAAACAATTTATCTTCACTGTCATCAAATACCCTATTACGGCTCAAAATAATCCAACCAGCAGCCCCCGCGACAGTTTTAACCCGATCCTCAGTAATCTTGTCAGGCAACGGGCGCACGGAGGAGCGGCAGCTGGAGCCCTGGGACTGCGACGGAGACGCCGGGGACTCGCCCTCCGTCAACGGCTCGGCGCGGCTCTCGGAGCTCGAGCTGGACCACAGGGCCAACGGCTGGGACGCCAACGACATGTTCAGGTACCACGCTTGTGAAAGACCTAGCAGGGCGGTAGCGGTCTAAACCCTGATTGTATGGGAAGTTTGACAGTATTCTATGGGATGACAGCTGCCGCCGCCGTATTTAATGTTTACTGTTCTTAAGAGCCGTTGATCCAATCCGCACTTAATCCTACCCTACTAATATTATAAACTAGCTTCCGCCCGGGACTTCGTCTGTATGGACCCGGGATAAAAACTACCCCATATTTTAATCCAGGCTATAAACTATCTGCGTGGTGTTGCATAGTTTTTCTCCCGGGTCCAGGCAGACAAAGTCGCGGGCGGAAGCTAGTAAGTACATAAGACTTGACATGCCTTTAAGATGTAAGACTCTTGTTAGTGACATTTAGTAGACTAAGTCATTGAATAGAAATAAAGTATACAAGAGAGGATCAAGGTTAAGAACATCCAAAAAATATGCTTACTTCATAACACAGTTTTTATAAAATGTATATATTTAAAATACCTTTTCGTAGCTTTAAATATGGAGTAGAAGTATGGTCACCCTCAAAATTAGCTCCATTATCGCTGTATGTGTATAGTAACCATTTTACAAAAAACGTTTTATTGTGTTGTTCAGAAAAAACGAGGAGGTGTACGGGGTCCACAGTACCTACGACCACTCGCTGGCCGGCTACACGCTGCCGCTGCAGAGGAAGGATACACAAGACTACAGGTGAGACATTTTACTCCTCAAAATGTATATCTCTGGTACTAGCTACTGCCCGCGACTTCGTAAGCGTATAACTTATACTGTGTCCTATTTTTAACCCCCGACGCAAAGAGAGGGGTGTTAAAGTTTAACGTGTATGCCTGTGTATCTGTGGATCTGTCTGTGGTATCGTAGCTCCCAAACGGATGGGCCGATTTGAATGCGGTTTTTTTTGTGTCAGCTAATTTTATCCCGAGTGTTCTTAGCCATGTTTCATGAATCTGTACAGCCGTTTTCGAGACATTGGACTTTGACATGAAAATTTCGGGGGCTTTTCAACTTTTCTAAGTTGTAGTTATGATGTTTGTTAAGCAACATTACAAAAAAAATATTGTCTAGAGATACCTATGCTAAAGTACTTAAAAGTTTGCTTTATGCATTAGACAACATAATATACAAAGAAGAGTAAAAAGTGGCTCCCTCCTGAATTGCACAATCTATACTTCCAATTGATTTTGTTCTGGTTCCTATAATCCTACTAATATTATAAATGCGAAAGTTTAGATGTTTGGATGTTTGTTACTCAATCACGCTTAAACGGCTGAACCGATTTGAATGAAATTTTGCACGAAGATAGTTTATAGCCTGGATTAAAATATAGGATAGTCTTTATCCCGGGTCCACGCGGACGAAGTCGCGGGCGGAAGCTAGTTAACTCATATTCGTCAGTTCTCTTTCAATTTCAGTTTTTTTTTTACTTAGGTGGCGTGGATAGTAGTTCCAAATAGCCGTACAGGTTCAGTTATTCGCAATTTTTAGGTTTTTGTTAAAATGTTTAACACATATTGGTGAATTTGTGCTAAAAACGGCAGCGACGTTGACATGATATTAACAAAAAACTTCAAATTACAGAGACGCAGAAGCGAAAGCGGAAGAGATAGCCGCCGAAATAGAGAACGCAGCTACATACAAGGCGCGCATAGAGTTAGAGAACGGGGACGAGGAGGAGCGGTACGCGGCCGTGGTGCGGCCAGCCGGCCCGGCGGACGGCGGGAAGTACGTCATACCCAACAAGAGGAAGGGCGTGCAGCAGGTACGTCCAGGCCCCGTATCATGGTCGGCCTTATCACGCGATAAGTGATAGATAGAGCGTCCGTCTTGTTCTATCGAACGGTGTCAGTCAGTGACGGACGCTTGTGTCAATGTTGACGGTAGAGGTAGACAGTAAATACATACATGTAATTACGCCTATTTCCCGGAGGGGTAGGCAGAGATCACGCATTTCCACTTCCTACGACCTTGACAAACTTTTCTTGCTTCATTCACCTTCATTACATTCTGGATACATGCTCGTCGGTTTAGGGTACTCTTGACCTGACCTTTTTTCAGGATTTTTCCGATTTGGTTACCTTTAACTTTTCCCTCATACATTCTCTTTATTAATCTTCTTTCGTCCATTCTTTCTACATGCCTATATTATCTTGGCATGCCCTTCTCAATTTTCGTCACTACATCTTCAGTCACCCCACATCTCTCTCTTATGATGCTATTTCTTATTTTCCCCCCTCATACTCATCCCACACATAGTTCGCAACGCTCACATTTCCACTGCATTCACTTGACTGATGTTTCTTCTGCCACTCCCAACTTTCACTACCATACATAAGTGTGGGGACTAACACACTAAGCGTACCTATAAAGACCGTAAGTCATATTGTTATTTAATGAGATGTTGTGTTGTTTCCAGACGGGTAAGCTGACGGGCAAGCCCCCGGCGACCAGCAACAACGGCGCCAAGCCCGCGCCCGCGCCCGCTCCCGCGCCCGCGCCCGCACCCGCCGGCTACCACGTCGCCAACAACAACAACAACAATAACATCACCAACAACAAGGACAAGGAGCGCCCGCCGAGACACACGCTCACGCCCGAGGAGCGACGCCCGCAGGACGAACCGGTAAGTCACTGCTGGCAGTCTGCATCTAGACTCTGCGTTCGTGTCTTTAACACTCACAAGTAATCACTGATAAGTACAGGCTATTTAACCACATATTAAATGATTATTGATTAGAAAATACCCGAATTTGCATTCGCGCGCATGCATTTAAGTTGACTAGTGTTTGTTTATATAGGAGTGGCAACGTCGCACGCAATCGCTGTCGCGCGTTCGGGCGGTAAAGTTAACCGGCAACGTCGCGTGAGCGGCGCTCCGAATTTGGCTATTTTTTCATAGAAAATCTTCTGTTTCACGCGCAGGACTGTGGAGAAATTTCTCTTTTACTCTTATTGGATTTCGTATTAGGGAATGTACTGAATCTTGTTTCATAGGAGCGCAATCGTGAGCGCTCCGCCTCGGGCGTTACCTATGAAATGATACGGTACAGTTGTATGGGATGATGGGTATATGGTATGGTCTTGTAATGTGTAAAGGTTATTATTTTATTGGTACAGTCGTTTTTTAAGATAGATTTTAAACAGTAATATTAATAATGAGATTAATGAGTATAATTTTGTTATAATTATTTATGGGAGTTCACTGCACCAGCGCTCCTTAGGGCGAGCCGCCTCTGCTTTTCACTTCAATTGCGAGGAAATGATGAAAATTCAAAACTATAAGTTAATTTCATGAAGTTTTATTGTGTACTTTGGCTGTTGGTATCCTTGCCTTGGTCTTAGAATACTAACGAAACATAAAAAAATAAAAATAAAGAGATTATTCTATGAAGTTAAAGTCGCGCGTGTGGCTGTCAGACCTCGATTGCCTTGTTCTTCGACGAAGATTTTACTTTATGCACTAGAGCATAAAAAGCGATTTTATGTCACCTACCCACAGCATAAAGACGAACTTTTAGAGCATGCATGAGAAGTGAAAAATGTATTCTGTTATATTGTGTAATAGTGAGTTGTTGATGTTCGGTTGCAGCCGGCGCCGGCGGTGGCTCTAACGGGAGCGGGCGCGGGCGCGGGCGCGGGCGCGGGCGCGGGCGCGGCGGGCGCGCGCAGCTACGCGGCGCAGGCGGGCGGCTACCACGCGCCGCCGCCCTTTCCGCCGCACCAGCACCAGCACCAGCACCAGCACCAGTCAGTTCATTATACCTTATGTTTTTTTTTAAGCTCGACGGCTATTCCTTTTGAACTCGTTAATCAAGTCCTCAGCGAAAGTGCAGACCGGGGCCTGGCCGGGTATACTTTTTTTTACGTGGTTTTACCTATTTATTTCTTGCACATTACATTTTAGGCTTATAGTGAAGTACCAAGGCGCCTACAATGTTAGGAGTTATTTTAAAACTGTGCTTAATAAGTTAAATGAATACATCACAAAACTTACATAGTAATCTAGGCACGTTGCCACCTACTAACAATAGATATTACTTAGTGCAGTTATTTTAGTGAGCAGGGTTTGCCACTGGCAGCTATCGGCAAACACGTCGGCATCCTGCCTCAAGACGAGTTGATTGAGTAGCGCCGGCGCCGCGCCCGCCCGCCAGCTCGCCCGCCGCCGGCGGAGAGGGGACGAATAGTCGGATGTCTTCCAACGCTACAGGGTTGTCACGCAGTCCCCTCAGCAGGAGACTGTAATGTAAACCGAGATGGGACTTACGCCTAAAATTAAGTGTCTCGAGCCCGACCATCCCTGCTAAGAAAAGCTATGGATATAGGAAAGGATAATATCCATACTGCTTATTGTATAAGTATCGGGCGAATTTCCGCTGCACTCTTTCGAGTAAGAGTCTGTAATTTTCTTCGATCGAATCCCATATCAGAGAGTTGTATTCTAATTTGCTCCGCACGTAGGCATTATATAGTACGATTGATACGGCCGTGCTGGTAAAGTGCAACGCTGTACGCATTACAAATCCCAACGTTTTATTTGCGCTCTTTACTACACTCTGAATGTGACTATGGAAATCTAATCTAGAGTCCAGCACTAGACCTAAGTCACGAATAGTTTCAACGCGACTAATAACCTTACCGCTGAGTTGATAAGTATAGTTAAGCGTATTTTTGCTCCTACTAATAGTATATTACTGCAGAGGCCGTGAAGTAAGGGATTGCTGGACGAGTTTGGAATAGACGAGGCCGGATACGAGTCCAGCAATCTCTGTTCCGGCCGAGGATTGTATAGTGCTTTTCTCAAACAATGAGAGGAAATATTTAAATTAAAATAAATACAAGATAATCAATTAAATAATGGGTAATTTGCCGCCTTTTTTATTTTTTAAACTTGCCATTTGAACAAGCCGTTCAAGCACTATGTTTAACCGCACATTAGTATAGTATCATAGATTTCGTTTTTTTTTTAATGTCGCAGAGTGTTTCCTTTGTCAGTTTAATATTAGTAAGCAAATTTAAAAAGTTAGAGTAGCGGACAATAATGGTTTTACTTAGGGTTTTCATACATTACTCCTTGGCGTAAGGCCAAGAAGAAATGTAGGGAGCCTTAAACAATAAACTTCATGTCTTCATTTCGTGATATTAACGCATACATTTCCGAGCATGTTTGAGAAAAAGTAATTATTTTGCACTTTTCCGCATTGAAAGCCAATCGATTCGTTTGACTCCAGTCCATGACAGCATCTATATCGCTCTGCAATATATCACAATCGGCAGATGAGTCAACGACATAACAACTTCAGATCATCAGCAAACAATAATAACTTGACACGGCTAACAACCGAAGGTAGATCATCACCAAAAATAGGGTGGAGCCTAGCGTGCTGCCCTTACTCCAGATCTGGTAAAGTACTCTTCAGATTGATAACCACATATCTGCACATATTGTCTGCGATCCCCCAAATAACTCCCGAATAACTTGAGCAGCTGTGGTGAAAAACCAAACGTGGACAGTTTGCATAGAAGGATACGAGCATCGTTATCGACCAGGTCAAACGCCTTCTGGAAATCGAAGTAGGCGACATCCACTTGACGAGATTGGTCCATACCGAGAAGAGAGTAGTCAACAAAGTTGGTGTTGTTGGTTGTGGTGGACCAGCCCACTCGAAATCCGTGCTGTGCATCTGCTAGTCTACTACCTATATCGGTTGATATGAGTAACGCTCCGTAACATCTTCCGAGTGCGAAAGAGATAGCATGCCAGTAGTACTCATTAGGTCCATTGTTTTATAGCTGCGGCTATCACCAGTTGAGGGCTAGATTAATCGCGAATGTCGTCAACTACGATCCCGCTTGTTTATACCGCAACAACGCCAAAAAGCATTTATGCTGATGTTATAGAGTAAGATTATATGGTGCATTTACACGCTTGCTGTGGCTTGGCTAGCCACAAGCACAAGCGTATAAACGGGGGTGTTTGGCTTGGCTTGCGAGAGCTAGACCCGATCCGGACTAGTGTCGGTTTTCAAACACAGATCAAAGGAAGCTAAGAACCACACTAACGCACTCGCAAGCGTGGTAAATGCCATCCGAACATTTGTGTCGGCTTGGAGCTTGTGGAAGCTTGCCAAGCCACCGCAAGCGTGTAAATGTAGCAGGTATAGTAAGATGTGTATGTGTATGTGTATGTGTCCCCCCCGTGTCCGCAGGGCCGCGGCCGCGGGCGGAGCAGCGGGCGCGCTCGCCGGCGCGGGGCGCGCGCCGCCGCCCCCGCCCCCGCGCGCCTCCTTCCCGCCGCACCACCACCACGTAACTATCCTGCCGACTGCGCCAGTTCTCCCTTCCCAGTACCCTGCCGTACAATACCTTTTCACCGCGACGCTTTCAAATCGTTTCTTGCTCTGTCGCCGTGATTAGTGACTACTAAGACCTATCACAAGTTTCCTTTTCTGATCATTCAACGTCACACTTTTTTCATTCAATACTTGCCCAAAAATCTGTTTCTTTGATAACACACCACTTAAAAGTAGTATGAAGTGATGCTGGCATTATTTATGAATGCTATTCACAATATATAAAAACGAACGATATGGAATTATCTATTAATTATAAATTACATAAGTAAAACATTGACGCACTACTTGCAGAACCCCGTACCACCGGCCGAGGGCCCGCGGCCTCGACACGTGCCCGAACCACGGCGACAGGACGAGGTGCAGGTGAGGAACTAACGGACAAATGCGTACTGCTAGTAATATAACCTACTAGCGACCCGCCCCGGCTTCGCAAGGGTACTATATTATACATATAAACCTTGCTCTTGAATCACCCTATCTATTTAAAAAAAACCGCGTCAAAATCTGTTGCGTAGTTTTAAAGACCTAAGCATACATACTTACTTATACTTTGTTTTATACTATGTAGTGATAGTGATGATTGAGGTTATACAAACGCCATTCCAGTTAACTGACCATCCCGTATTTATATAGAACCTTATTAAAATGTACATAACGCGCACGGTTGGTCAGTTAACTGTGTTGTCAACAGTACAGTCAAGTGCAAAAATATGTATCGATAACATCCTCTCATAAATAAGTACCAAGACCTTAATCCGCTGACATAAGAGTTATGGGACATATTTATGAGTAAGTTGTATGTAAAGTACCCAAATTTATTGATTGTTTATGTTTCTTCACTTCAACAAAAGCGTGCGAGGAAAAGTAACGGAATAGAAATAAAAAATAAGTGTTCCTTTGGACCAATTTAGATACGGAACACTACAAATACGCGGCCACATTCAAGACTCACGTATATTTTGATACGGAACACTAAGAATACGCGGCCACATTCAAGACTCACGTATATTTTGATACGGAACACTAAAAATACGCGGCCACATTCAAGACTCACGTATATTTTGATACGGAACACTACAAATACGCGGCCACATTCAAGACTCACGTATATTTTGATACGAGACACTAAAAATACGCGGCCACATTCAAGACTCACGTATATTTTGATACGGAACACTACAAATACGCGGCCACATTCAAGACTCACGTATATTTTGATACGGAACACTAAAAATACGCGGCCACATTCAAGACTCACGTATATTTTGATACGGAACACTACAAATACGCGGCCACATTCAAGACTCACGTATATTTTGATACGGAACACTAAAAATACGCGGCTACATTCAAGACTCAAGTATATTTTGTCTTGTTGGTTTTACTGTACACTATTTCGAGATCCTAATAATATTATAAATGGGAAAGTTTGGATGTTGTTACTCAATGACGCTTTAACCCTGGTGAACGAAAGTCACATTGTATGCCTGGTGGGTCTAATGGTGCTCCTACACTGGCTGTTATAAATGTTATATAACATAGTGTAACAAGGATAACGCTATGTAACACCCTAGATGTTGAAAGGAAATAGTTGATGTTATATAACATTTATAACAGCCAGTGTAGAAGCACCATCACAAACCCGTAAAAGTAAAAAAAAGAATTACATATGAATAATATTTTTAAAGCGTTGATTTGTTTGTTTTTGGTTATTTTGTACATTATTTTTGCTGGAAATAAATAAGTCTTCATTCCAGAAACTCCATAAGATTTTATTACATAAATAAAAACATTTCAGATTTAAAATAGATAAATAAAATAAATAAATATAAGGGGACAATCTTACACAAATCGACCTAGTCCCATAGTAAGCTCAGTAAGGCTTGTGTTATGGGTACTAGACGACGATATATATAATAGATATAAATACTTAAATACATAGAAAAACATCCATGACTCAGAAACAAATATTTATGCTCATCACACAAATATTTGCCCTTACCGGGATTCGAACCCAGGACCTTCAGCTTCGTAGGCAGCGTCACTACCCACTAGGCTAACCGGTCGTCAAACACCATCCACCATCCCATCAACAAAAATAGACTCATATCTAAAAGCATAAAAATTAAACTTATGCCTAAGATCAACTTCAGTCTTAGGTTTATTTAGTCTAGTATCACATACTAGTTATAAAATATATATGTATATAAAATATATACGGATAATAATGTAAATGTACTTACCAATAAAATGTTACGCCGTATGCCTGGTCGGGTTTCTCAGGCCCGCGCGCAGTTTACGCGCGTCCAAATAGAGAGGGTGCTCGCGGCCGACTGCGGGAGAAGCGTCGAAATGTCGGGTAGTTAGGCACTGGTCCCACCGCCGGCTAGTAAGCTAGAAAAGTTGGGCGAGTAACGGTTCATTGCGTGCTGACCAGGCACAGTGTGATCAATCGACCTTTACAGATCCGCAATGTAATGCTACTCGCCCAACTTTTCTAGCTTACTAGCCGGCGGTGGGACCAGTGCCTTAATGACGAGAAGCTAATCAGAGACGCGACGCGGTAATTTTTTTTTTTTAAATAGCGACTGATTTTTAACAGCCGGGTCTGTCAGACCCTACCAGGCATGCCAAGGGTTAAAGGCTCAACCGAATTGGTTGAAATTTTGCACGATGATAGTTTATACCCTGGATTAAAATATAGGATAGTTTTTATCTCGGGTCCACGCAGACGAAGTCGCAGGCGGAAGCTAGTAGTGTTATAGGTGGACCGCTTAGCTCTGGGAGGGCAGGCGAAGCCCGGCCCTCACGTCGTCCACGCCCTGTTATCGCCGTACCCGCACCTGCGCGGAAGCAAGCGAGGACGTGTAGACTTAAGCTGTCTAACTAGTCATTGACCGCAGTGCAGGATTTACAAATATCACTTCGCGTTTTCAGGAGCTGCGCAAATTTGGAGCGGAATTCAAACTGGTGACTTCCCCTGCGCCGCCGCCCGCGCAACCACCGCCACCGCAGCCGCAGCCGGTGAGTTGCCCATTTTTTTACCCTTTAATAAGGTATTTGGCTGGTAGTCCAATTGACAACTTTTTATGAAACTTCCAAAATACTGTTCATTTGTAGTTTTTAGGGATATAAGAATGCCGTCACTGTTCTCTATGGTCAACACAGCTTCCATTTTCTTATGATTTACGAGTCGATAATGTAATAAATAATAAAAATATAAAATATGTAACATAACGACTTGAAATAATATTGTACAAACAGTTAATTCGCTATTGATGAGCGCTGTTATCAGTTCTAGCATTCTCTTCTCTGCTATTCCATTCCATTTCAATGCATCCATCCGTCATATTTGGTTTGACCCTATAGTTTTAAACGTCAAGGTTATCTTTTGATTAGCTGGCTTGTGGTTAGGAGAATATAACAGCCCCTCCGATTATGCCAATGTCGTGATGAATCCGTTGGTCCCCTAGCAGCCGGTGCCGCCGCCCGCGCCGAGCACCCCCGAGGTGTCGGCCAACGCGGGCGCGCCCTCCGAGCCGCACGCGCATGCGCACGCGCACGCGCACGCCAAGCGACAGGCGCCGCTCAAGCACGAGCCCGTGCCGCAACACAAGGTACCTGCTCCTGCTCCTGCTTCCTCATCGTTCATTCTAATCTTTTATTTCAGACCAAACATCCATATATTGTTACTTACAATTTGCCCTAAAAACTACGTTAGTACTACGTTTACAAGTTATCGCCCGGGAAAAACTTTGTCATGAATATAGATCATAGGCCGGGAAGGAAGCAATTGCTGCGGGCTTGTCTCAAAAAAATGCTCGGAAGTTTTGAAAGAAAAAATAAGCAAAACTGCTAGCAATTTCCTATACGATCCCATTACCGACCAGTAAATTCGTGATACCCGTAACGCTCCGTTTCACTGTCTACTTTCGCGAACATACGGTCTACATTTCTGAACATGTTTAAGAAAAATGAGTAGCTGGCTCGTGGGCCACTAGTTACAGAGGATAATATTAGATGTTATTATTGGACGTTTGCAGCCGGCCTTGGCCTCGGCGGAGCCGCCGGCGTCCCCCGGCGCGCCGCCGGCCGCCGGCTCGCCGCCGGCCGGCGCGGCGCCGGACCGCGTGTCCGTCAGCGCGGCCACGCTCAGGAAGTCCACCCTCAACCCCAACGCCAAAGAGTTCAACCCGGCCGCCAAGAGCTTCGCTTCCAGGAGTCCCACCACTCCCAACTCCAGCAGGTTGGTGCTGTTACACATATCCTAACTATAATCATATTATAAATGTCAAAGTTTGAACGTTAATCACGCAAAAGCGGTTGAAACAAAGGGTATAGCCGTGTTTGTATGGCGAAACTGCCTTTGACGAGAAAATGGTTTTCCTTTTGCTCGGATAATTAACTTTACGTATATACGTTGTAATTTTACCAAATATCAGCCCCAAAATCGCCGTGATTTTTGAGATAATTAAAAAGAGGAAAACGTTTTTATTTATTATCTACTAAAGTAGCTGCCCGATTTTTCTGAAATTTGTATATATTATGTAGATAATAGAGGACTTTTTATAATAAAAAATACCATGAAATTTTATATTTAAGCAATAAAAAAAAGATTTTTAATATTTCAAAAAAAATTTTTTTTTACTTCCAAGGCATTCTCTACCACTCAGCTTTTTTTAATTCCCCGCCGGTGGCAAAGAAGCATGCGGCCTGCCTGATGGTAAGCAGTCACCGCAGCCTATAGACACTTGCAATTCTAAGGGAATCACATGCTAGCTGCCGACCCTAAAGGTAGGATTCACAGTGTCAGTGACTCAAGGTTCAATTATCAGTAATAACTACAACTTAGAAAAGTTGAAAAACCCCCGACATTTTCATTACAAACTTCAATATCTCAAAAACGGCTAATCCCCACCTAGTAAAGAGAAACCTATGTATGAGAGATTACAAATTCTCTTTTTTTAACCTGTTGATCCGAGTGATATTTTTTGGAAAAAATATATGTGGTACAGAATTAAATGGTTTATAAAATATCCAATATTGAAAGGTGTCGCCACCTTGCAAGTAAAAAAAAATTTATTTTTAATAATAAAAATCTTTTTTTTATTGCTTAAATATAAAATTTCATGGTATTTTTTTAAATAAAAAGTCCTCTATTATCTACATAATATATACAAATTTCAAAAAAATCGGGCCGCTACTTTCGTAGATAATAAATAAAAACGTTTTTTTTTTTTTTATTATCTCAAAAATCACGACGATTTTGGGGCTGATATTTGGTAAAATTACAACGTATATAAAGATAATTATCCGAGCAAAAAGAAAACCATTTTCTCGTCTAAGGCAGTTTCGCCATCCAAACACGGCTATACCCTTTAGAATGTAATTTGACGAAGAGATAGACATTACAGTACATCACTACAAAGGCCTGGAAGGGATGGATTGCCTGCAGAGGATAGGATAGTAATACGAAACAGGCAACCCCTAGTTCCAGCCGAGGTATAAATAGTGCTTTTCTCAAAAATGTGCTCGGAAATTTGAAAAACAAACGAAAAAAGAAAATTTGATTCTAAAATTCAGTAACAAAACGGCTGGTGATCCGACGTCGCCATGGACAAGCCGCCGGCGCCGGCATGTCGAAATACGCCGGCAATATCCTTTACAAATTTCATTACCGACCTGTAAATCAGTGCCGCCTGTAACGCTGTGTTTGGGAGTAAAAAATGGGTTGCAAATTTTGACGGACAACTTACTTACATACATACATACTTTTATACTTACATAAGAACAAGTCAAGTTAATATAAAGCTTGTAAAAATGGCTTTTTATATTTACGAATTATAATAGTATTTTCTCAAACATGCAATGAAATATTGACGTTTGTTCTTCATAATGGGCTTCGAAGTTTGATTTCTTGGAGTAGTTTTTATTTATTTAATTGCCTATGATTAGAGACGGTTTGGTGGGGCACCCTTAGTATGAGGAAGCTTATAGAGTATGTTTCCCCCTCAGGCCGCACACGCCGGGCACGCCGGTGGGCGCGCTGGGCGGCGCGGGCGCGGGCGCGGGCGGCGCGGGCGGCGCGGGCGGCGTGGCCGGCGTGGGCGTGCTGGGCGCCGGCGTGTCCTACGTGCCCGCGCCGCACCCGCCGCCGCACATGGTACGTACCGCCCCGCCCACCCCGCACGCGCACCCGCGGCGAGGACAACACTTGAAGCGTCGGCTTCCCACTTACCTCCACTCCCACTCCGCCGCTTCATGTTGTGACCGAGCTTTAACACTGCCCCCGCCTGAACTCTACCCTTAACGAATCCTAAATACTTTACTCTATACGAAATCGACTCTCGAGTGTCATTAGTGAAGAGATCCGACATGAAAAGGACTCGGTTCAACAGCTGAACACCTTGACTCCCGATCGATTTGTTTGTAAACGAAACGTGGGTCCTTCCAGTTACGGATTCGTCATTATTGACAAATGTGTTAGCGCTTCAAATAATATACTCTTATTTTACTTACATTGCTAACAACAGATCTTCTATCTTAACCTAACTATTGTCCGAATGAGCTCGAATATTAGGTGATTAAGTAAGTGTCAATATTTGTATGAGGTAATGTATCTCTTAGAGAGATAATGTATCCACAAAAAGGCAAATAATAACAAATTATATAACTAAATAAGTCCTTAGTATTAGCAAACATTAATTAGCCTACTTCTTTCTTCTGGACTAAAATGATGACGTTTTACAGTAGCTTTATCCCGTCGTGCAACACACAGAATAGAACAGAACAGAGCTAACGCAACATCTTCGTATTCAGGTGGCGGCGATGCCCGCGTACGCGATGGTGGCCGCGGCCGCGGCGGCCGCGCAGCAGCCGCCGACCTACTTGCAGCACCCTCACCCGGTTCGTTTTAACACCCTACTATTCATTATCATAAGTACGAACCGACAGTATATAAATACAAATTGACCGTCTCTACATAACTGCTGACAGTACGTGCCATATAAGTTTGCGTCTCTCGAGTTAGCCCTAAGTGTCCCCCCTGTGGAACCCCTCTGACACATCTGCGACGCTACGAATAGACAGACAGACACAGTTATGGCGCGCGTACTGTTACTATTTTTAATGGATGGAAAAAAGATACGCAATTATAGCAGCGTGGCTCTTTTTGACGCGCATTAAATATGCATTGCGAATTAGGCGGTTAGAGTGCAAGCAATTTAAACGTCAAGACACTGTTTGGGACTGCAAACAGCCTTTTCATATAGCACTTGTTATCTCCCTTCAAAATAGTTCATATAACAGTGGCGTGGCGGCAAACTTCCACATGCATAACTGAGCTAATTTGCCTTGATTTCATGAACAGCAGGACAGTTTTAGCTTTGTAGACACGCCTCGCCACTGATATGTTAGTTAAGCATGTAGCTACAAGTAGTGTCTGGACAGATGGAGGTGAGCTGCGAGTGCCGTCAGTACGCGCCCATTCTCGTCGTCGACAAGCGGGAGCGAGCGGACGCGGTGAGCGCATTGGGAACCGCATAAGCATAGCGCACTAAAGTCTTCATTCTTACGTGTCCTATCATGTAAACAAACATGACGTCAATATAGGCCATGATATGATCATGTTTGTTTGTTGCGACTAGTGATTGGAAATGACGATAAAAGATACATGAAGAGTGATTCATAGAAAACCTAGATATCGTTATGCCAGATATTTTTGAGTTCATTCGTTCGTTACTTCGATTATTGAAGAAAATCTTATTAGAAATTATATTTTTCAGTTGATTTCAATACTTTGTGAGTTTCTTTAAGTATACAACAACAGTTCAGTGATGATTATTGTGTAATCCCAGAGAAAAATGTGATGATGTCTTCGAGAAGTGATTGTTTACATGATAAGACACGTAAGGATGAATAGACTTTACAAACTTGTGTGCAGCAGGGGAATGACCGGACTTAAACGGCATTTGAACGGTGTTGGTTCATTTGGGGCTTTAGTGTTTTTCTGTTGACAATCACTTTTTTTCGGGTGTATAGAAATGTTCTTGTTGTTATTCATATTCTTATGGAACCTTCCATAAAAGACTTATTAGGCTTCATTATTCCACAATAAAAATAATTTACTTGTAATTTTTCCGTCCTCTATGATAAATTCACTAGCAAATAAAAATTGCGTTTGGCAAAAGTTAATAGTCTTTTGTTGTGTATCTTTTGTAATCTGCAAAACAACACTCCTGTGGTCCATTTCGCGAAGCTACAAGTTGCAATTTTCTCCTATCCTATACTATACTATTAAACGACCAATATTTGTATATACATCTGCAATCACGTTCTCCGAAACGGCTCTAACAATTTCAAAGACATTTGGAGCGTAAGGGGTTTACGGGGGCGAAAAATCGATCTAGCCGGGTCTCATGTCTGGGAAATTTGTTTTCTC
The DNA here is from genome assembly GCA_947049275.1 of Epinotia bilunana. Lineage (NCBI taxonomy): Eukaryota > Metazoa > Arthropoda > Insecta > Lepidoptera > Tortricidae > Epinotia > Epinotia bilunana. The sequence continues at coordinate 2,529,142 of OX346271.1, read as the reverse complement.
CATACTTTCTGTATTTTCGCCCAGGGACTATGTCTAAACAGGCCAAATGGTCAGTCATTATTAGTCAAGGGCTTCGTGATTCGGGTCACTGTCGGGTTCCTTTTCTAAATCCGATATTTACTAGAATTTTATCCACCGTCGATGTCATTCCCCTGCTGCGCTCGTATGTACTTCCCGAATAGCGTGCGAGTTTGCAGTGTTGCACCTGTTTATGTAACCGTCTTGAGTGGCTTGTCACGTAACATATGGTCGTGTGACGGTGCCATACAATCTTGAGATGCCATGACATACTAACCCGCAAGTCATTCCTATAACGTATTATGCGCAGTGTGCTCTGTCGAAAGAAAAAAGGTCTGAAATACAAGAAGCTGGACATGTCTTGTCTCATAGGTAAAAGTGAGCTAAGGTGAATTGGCCACAAAAGTTTTAAATGAGAACCCTCTACAAGGGGTGTTTTTAAGAATATACACCTATCATATCACAGTACACGTGTGTTTTGTTTTGACACTTGGTGAGTGCACCACAATAGATAACCCTTTTTTATATAAAAAAACGATTTTTGTCGATTTTATAAGATTAAATACAATTAAAATATAACTCCCCAGTAAAACATTGCTAATTATCAGGTTCTTTGCTTTCATACATCCTCCATTTGTTGAAAATTTATAAGTATCAATCAACCAGTGACATCATGTATGCCACTAAAAAAATGTTTTCAAAGCTATTTTGGATCGCCCTTCGAAAGCCGCGGTGAATTTCGCTCGGTAGGAACAAGTCAGGATGGCCGAGCGGTCTAAGGCGCTGCGTTCAGGTCGCAGTCCACTTCTGTGGGCGTGGGTTCGAATCCCACTTCTGACAGACCTTTTTGTTTTTTTTTAATAGACAAATTTTTAAAAGTAATTTTATTGTGTATAATAACTTTCTTAATCCATGATAATTTATTATTGAAATTATAACATTTCATTTAGCTATGAAATCTATCAACGTTTCAGTTTTCGAAGTTTGATATTATTCGGTAATCGTGAAAGAATTTTATTCTATTTCTTAGCTTTTGGTTTTGTTTTTATGTCACTAATATGTTTGCAGTGTTTTTTGCTAATATCTGTCGTTTGAAATATTTAAGTAAGTTTTAATCTAACACCACTCTTGAAGTCACTGAGAACCACATGTTCTGCCTTTTTGATGAGAACAACTCAACGATTGTGCAGTAATTATCGTTTAACAATTTATTTGAATTTTTATTTGACCATTATTGGGCCATGCTAGGATAGATACCCTTCTTTCATACAAATGTGCAACGCTGTGTTTCCATATTCATTATATTATAAATGATAACATAGCTACGCACCGACGCCGACGACCGGTGTAGTGGGTAGTGACGCTGCCTACGAAACTGAAGGTCCAGGGGCCGTAGACAAGGTTACAATCGACAAGCGCTAACGCCAATAGAAAATATTAAAATGTAGGGGGAATGACAGATGCCGACGAAACACTTTTCGTTAACATCTGTCATTCCCATACATTTTATTAGTTTTCTATTGGCGTTAGCGCTTGTCGATTGTAACCTTGTCTAGGCCCCCTGGGCTCGAATCCCGGTAAGGGCAAATATTTGTGTAAGCATGAATATTTCTACTGAGTCATCGATGTTTTCTATGTATTTAAGTTTTTATATCTATTATATATATACGAGTATCGTCTTCTAGTACCCATAAAAAGCCTTACTGAGCTTACTATGGAATTAGGTCGATTTGTGTAAGATTGTCCGTAATATTTATTTATTTTCATATCCAGTGGATATACACCCTACGTCCTTATTCCTGTTTAGTCAGATCTTTCTTAGACACCAATCAAATGATACACTACCAGGAAAATAATGTTTATGACACTTTACTTTCCTCACCATACAGACAGCATCATAAACGTGTAAACTCTTTTTGACCTTATCTCTAAGAAATAAGGTCCTAAACCCACCTAGATTGTATATACGAGGGTTGTTTGATAAGTCATTTTAAAAAGTAAAATATATATATATATATTTAAACAATTTACATTTATTTCTCAACATAGTCTCCTTTGAGGGCCAAACACTTGTTCCAGCGAGTTTCCAATTTTTTGATCCCCTCCAAAAAATACGTTTTGTCGAGGTCTTCAAAATAGCCGATTACACCTGCGATGCAGACCTCATTTGTCAAAAATGTTTGCCCTCCAAGTCATATTTTCAGGTTTGGGAATAGGTAATAATCGCACGGAGCTAGGTCCGGCGAATACGGAGCATGCGGAACCAGCTCGAAGCCCAACTCGTGCATTTTGGCCATTGCAATAGCTGACGTGTGCACTGGGGCATTGTCTTGATGAAAGAGGACTTTCTTGGGGGACAATTTTGGTCGTTTTTCCAACAATTCGGCATAAAAACGGTCCAATAACTCTGCGTAATAACGGCCAGTGATAGCCTTTCCCTTTTCCAAGTAATCAATCATAATGATTCCTCCCGCCATCCCAGAAGACTTTCGCCATCACCTTCCCAGCCGACAAAACAGTCTTGGCCTTCTTTGGGGCACGCTCACCAGTCGCCATCCATTGTTTTGATTGCTGTTTTGATTCAGCCGTATAATGATGGACCCAAGTTTCGTCCACGTGACAAATCGACTCAAAAAAATCCGAGGATTACGCTTCATCTTATCCTAACATAGTTTTGAAATTCGCTTTCGTTCGCGTTTTTGTTCGAAAATTTGCGAGTGATCACAGTCAAACAATTTTTAAACTGACAAAAACTTGATATTTTTTGCTGAATTTTTGACAGTCTTCATTTGAAAGATTGTGCCTGCCAGTGTTAATGCCATTTACCAGAAAAAAGGTTTTATAAATAGTATGTATGTATGATACTGACTGTACATTATTTTTACTAAAATAAATACATTGAATCGACGTCTAGCAGGCTATCATAGAATGCCAGAGCACGTGAAGTATACCTACGATAAGTCTCCTGCCATTTAATGCACAACCTGTCTCGACTCACTAATGACTAGTACTACTTGACCCCTAGATTCATAACAATTGTACTTAATCGGGGGTCAGAATTACACTGGTTCGATGAGCAACCTGTCGCTAGTTGTGACTCGCAGATCGACGGTTGGTCGAGTAATGCCAAGATATCTGAAGGCACCTTCAACTGATATTTATTAATAAAAGTCAATGTTTCATAAGTCAGTCAATTGGTACATAATAATGTTATCAACGAATTACGTCGAATGTTAATAAGGTCATAGGCTCACAGGAGATTTTGTGTGATATTAAGGTAAGTTTATGTAGGTTAAAGCTGTATGTTGTTGTGTTGTTGTGTTGTTGTTGAGCTACTGTAGCCCCAAGGCACGCGGCTGTCATTCTGCAGGTCGTGGGTTCGAATACCGGCTCGCACCAGTGAGATTTTATTGCATTTCAAGTTGTACAAAGTTTTAAGTCGTGAATCTAACCTATTTTTAACCGACTTCAAAAAAAAGGAGGTGGTTCTCAATTCGGTTGTATTATTATTATTATTATTTTCAATGTTTGTTAGGTCAGAACTCCGTCATTTATGAGCCGATTCGTATTTTTTTTTGTTTGTAAGTATATGCTTTCAAATATTCAGTTGGATGATGGGATCTATGAGGAATTGACGAAAGTCCTCAATTATATTAGGCACGCGAGTAGTGATTTTGATATTTTCTATTATTACTCGTGTATTTACACCCGGAAATCATAAATTTGGTGGAGTGGAATTGATGATGAAGACCACAGATGACTTATGGAATTCCTCAATTATGTACTTAAAAGTACAAAAGTACGTCACAGATTCTAATAAGATTCCGTTGAAAGAGCAACTAATGAAGTCCCAAAGGTGATCCTTGTGGAATCGACGGAAGTCCTCAAATATTATCGGCCCACATACAGCGATTCGGTTTTTTTCTCTAATAATCAACGCATTTGCTCTCGGAAATCAGTTCATGAGGTAAATTGGAAAATAAATGTGGAAATGTTCTCGTGGCTTGGCGGAGTACTAAATTGAAGTCGGTTATAACTTTGTTTTTAAATTAAATTATATCTAAATGACCTTAGCCGGGAGCCGCGAAATATTTTTAATACCTATTATTTATTTTATTAAATTAAAACTGTCGTTTTTTAGAAAATTATATAATAAATATATTTATTAAGATCTATTTACCTTTACTATCACTTGTTATTATTATTCTCTATAACTGCTGAAAAAGTAATCCTTTTACACTTACAAACGTAATATTACATAAATAATAATAATAATATAATACATCAGCCTATATACGTCCCACTGCTGGGCACAGGCCCCACGCTGACCCAGTGCGGGTTGGGGACTTCACATACACCGTTGAATTTCGTCGCAGATGTATGCAGGTTTCTTCGCGATGTTTTTCCTTCACCGAAAAGCTAACGGTAAATATCGAATGATATTCCGTACATAAGTTCCGAAAAACTCATTGGTACGAGCCGGGATTCAAACCTACGACCGCCGCTTGACAGCCGCATGCCTGAACCACTAGGCTACCGTAGCTTTACACAGTAATTTACAAACAGTTTAGTCAACTTACTAAGAAATGGATTGGTAATATGAAATGATATGGATTTCTAAGAAAACGCCTATGATACAATCGCTATTACAGTGTTACAAAAATATTGATTAATGAGACCTTAAAAGCAATAATATCAAAATCCATGTTTAAAAGTGAATAAACTCAATTTTACTTTGTAACGGCAACTTGTATTCACTACAATACAGACAATGACGCAACATTAAACATTTTGACATTTGTATTACCTGTATGAGGGCTTCTACACGGGCAACATTTTTACGGCAAAATGTGGCCGGCAAGTATGTGCATCTTGCTCTAGCATACAAAGTCAGCGTGAGACAGCAATAGTTGCCGGCCAGAAATTGCAGGAATATGTGGCCCGTCTAGAAACCCCATCATATAATCGAACTAATTTCAAAGTCAATTTCCTCGCTCAAAAGTAGCATTTAATTATAACATAAATACACAATGACGTAAAATATGGAAAGGTATATAGTCAGTTAATCATCTAGAAAACTGAATACCTGCTAGAAAAGGACGGATTTGCAATAAAAGGACCAATTGCATTTTAAACGTAATAAAGACGGGTGCTCAATATAAAGTTTGAAATTGTATGTATGTATGTATGTATGTAAGCACTTTATTGTACACAATAACAGGTTAAAGAATATACATGTCACACAATAGATCAAAGTACAAAGGCGAACTTATCCCTATAAGGGATCTCTTCCAGCTAACCTTTGAGCAATTGTATAAGATAAACGCATGGCTGGTCAATACTTTTGGTCAGCGCTGTCATGTTCGTTTTTATTTAACTGGTCTGATTCTGATACTCATATATTACACAGTTTTTCGACACGATCATTTTACACGATCAGGGAGGAGTATTGACAAAGTAAAACAGACCCCTACACGAACTGATTCAAATAGCCTCCTCGGGCCTCAACTTCACCAGCTCCTCGGACATCTTCCACAGCCTCAAGGAGTCCTCCTCGTCCGTGGCCTTGAACGACATCTTGCTCTCCTCGCAGTCCATAAAATACTTGCCAGTCATAAAGTCGCAGTCGTCAGAAATGGCCAGGAATATAGACGTCTGCGCGCCCTCCCACGGACTCTTGAAGAACGTGAACAGAATCATACTCCGTAACTTCTCCAAGAACTTTGCGTTTTTGAAAAAGGATGTGTTTACTTGGCCTGGGTTCAGACTGTTCACGGCTACATCCGTGTCTTCCAGTCTTCTTGCTAATTCATTGCTGAAGAGAACGTTACATAATTTACTGTTAGCGTAGATCCTGTAGAAACTGTATCGTCCCTCCTCGTTTATGTCCTCTATAGTCCCGAATCTATGAAAGTAAGAGGACACATTGACGATTCTGCTAGGAGCGCCTTTCTTCAGCCACGGCACCAGCAGCACTGTCAGTAGGAACGGCCCGAAATGATTCACCTGCATATCTCTGACTATACCGTCAGCTGTATTCTTCCCGCCCATCCCACTCGCTCCAGCATTGTTTATTAACACATCTAACTTGGCTTCCCTCTGTTTGAACTCGTCTACAAACTTCCTTATCGACGCCAAGGAACTTAAGTCCAAGTACTCATGCCGGACTAGGTTATTCTTCGACACTTTTCTGATGGACGCTTCAGCTCTCTTCCCTTTGACGTCATCACGGCACGCTAGTATCACCTTAGCTCCTCGTTTAGCTATCTCCATAGCTGTCTGGAATCCTATACCACTGTTCGCACCAGTGACTATAACCACCTTCCCAGTCATAACAGTGTCTGAGTAGCATATACCTGAAGTCAGTCTGTTGTATATCTTCAAGAACACGAAGATGCTTCCAAGCCAGAAATACCACATGTTGCAATTAATTAACTTTGTACGAGCACCGACCACGAGGTTTATTGGGTGACTGAGCGGACGCTATCTGGAAGCAAATGTCGAACTTAATCGTTCTTGTGATACATGAATTTTGACACGACTTTACTCATTATTCTAGCGTATGATTCCATTTCATGATTTATTTGCCGTCCCACGCCCATCCGCATTTGGTAAATATATAGCCTAAATGTATATCCACCCTAAATGTTTAAATATCGGTAGTAAATAGTTTCAGAGATCAGGCGATACCTATACATAATATATTGTTTAATATGTAATACAATCAAAAATTCCTAAAAAATTACCATGTGTAATTTTACATTGTGAAATAAGCAAATCTAATCTAATCAAAAAAAAACTATTATTTTTACTCTGTTGAGCATAGAACTCTTAAAACTACAAATTTAAAACGTCAAAATAGGGAAACGTTCAATCAATAAAAAAAACGTTTAAAAAAAGGATATTAGTCAAAGTTTGAAATAAGTATCAAACCGCACATGCAAATTTAAATTACTGTCATTGTATTATTCGTACATAAATTATATTTATATTATAGTTCATTACATTCAAATAATAATATATTTTTTTAATTCCAATATTATATAAAATTCGTATTTGGGTCAGACGTCGCTGCACGCCTCCCGAAAGCGTAATAAGAGGGGACAGGTCCTAAAATTCGTTTAACCGAACACGGTTCCGATAGCTCAGTTGGTTTATAGCTGCTGACCGCTTATGGCAGAAGGTAGTTGGTTGGAATCCAACTCGGAGCGATACATTTTCCAAACTTTCCCTATAATTTGTAATTTAACAAGTCATAAATTACAACGGTGAAATTGTAGGTCCAATTAATCAAACAATATGCTCATAAGTTTGTTATATCTCTCCCTAATACATGACTTGTTACACATATCTAGTTGAAGTAATCCCTTCCAAAATGTATTACCATTATCATAGTGCATTTCTTGCCTTACAGACAAACTCACAGACACGCCAATAATATACTCTTCCATTTTACTAATCAGGTCACGAAGCATGCCTTATCTAAAGCGAAGTTATTCGCGACCTTAACTGATATCGGGAGGTTATAGTCTATTTAACCCAATTATCTACCCATACATACAATCAAGTAATTATGTACCTTATCACTTGCAAGATTTAAAGTTGCTTACGGCAATCCCAAGAGGTGTAGGAATGTCAGTCCGAACTGATTTGTTTGCGGAAAGCATATATCTAATTAAGATCGTGTCAAATTAATCAAATTATCACTGTCTGTCGAAAATGTCGGAACCATTGTCCTAGTTATGGACTTTGGTTCGAACGATAACGTGAACTTGTTAGATAGGTGTCAATATCATTATTCAAAGATAAGGCAGGTATCACTATGTAAGTAAAATATACCTATAGAACTGCCAAATACTTGTACAAAATCCGAAGATTAGGAGTTATTGAAATAGGCTAAACGAATAATGTTGCTGATATAATCTTTAAACTGAAAATAATAATTGATAAGTCTTAAGTTAATAGCAAAAACTTAAACAAACAGAACTTGTCAATTTCACCGGAACATACCACTACCAACTATGCCACCGAAACACCTACCACGATTCGCCAAACAAAGAAAACAAAAATCTTGAACCCAGCCTTGGATATAAACGACGCAAAGCACGCTAGTACATCACAAAGTAATATTAGATCCTATTTAAACAAAACTCTCAATAAAGAAGACAGTATGAAAATCGGAAATACATCAGAACAATAGCAACCAACATCGGCCCCTCAACAATCACCTCTTCCAATACGGCTGGTCACCGCGGGGGAGTACGACCAAAACCCTCCAAGGAAGAAAGAAAATATGTATATATGCACGTTTAATGTTTGATCTCTCGCCAATGAAACCAGACTAACAGAAATGAAGTATGCGCTTAGTAAAATAAAATGAGATATCATTGTACTAGCGGAAGTTAAAAAAGCAGGAACTGAAATTTTAGAAAACGATTCGTTTATTTTTGTTTATGGTGGAAAGGAAAAAGGAAGAAAAGGAGTAGGATTTGTCATTAGAAAAGAGCTGAAATCAAATATAACGGATATCAAATTTATCTCCGATAGAGTCATCCGGCTAGATATACGACTGGATGATAGAGCAACAACAATTATACAATGCTACGCACCAACAGAAAACTACAACAACGAAGCTGTAGATAGTTTCTACCTAGAAATTCGACAAGCCTTAGAAAACTCGAGTAAAGACCTAATTTTAATGGGTGATTTTAACACTAAAATTGGCCAACCAACTAACGAAGACAGGAGAGCTATGGGTCAATGGTGCTACGGGGAAAGAAATGCAAGAGGAAAGGAACTACTAAACTTCGGTTTTGAAAGTTAACTATACATACTGAACACCTATTTTAAGAAAAATAATAAAAAGAAATGGACTTGGGCGTCGCCAGATGGAAGAACCAAAAATGAAATTGACTTCATACCGACAACAAAACTAAAACAAAAAATCAAGTACAGACAAGTACTTAACACTAGCTTTCCCTCAGACCACCGTCTAGTGAGAGCCACATTATCTACAAATAGAACAAAAACTTCAAGAAGTCACATAAAAAGGAGCTTCTTATCATGAGCAGCGAAAATACTGTATCAAAAAGTAACAAAACGCAAAGTTCACGGTTAAAAGAGTTTTTTCGAGACTAAATACCAAAGTGAGGAAGTGGAAGGAGCCAAGAATTATTCGGATATGTATAAAATTAGTAATAAAGTTGCAATATTTCATCAGAATATACAAGGTCTTATTAATAAGTTAAATATAATTGAAACGTGTATACCTACATGAATTTAATGAAATTAATTTAAGATTAGATCTTTGTTTTTCAGAGACTTTTATGAAGCAAGGCTGTGAGAGTAACATATTTCTCAGAGGTTATAAAGTAGCGTCATGCTTTTGTCGTGATAAAAAACGTGGTGGCGTATGTATTCTAACTCGTAGACATATTGACTCTAAACCAATACCAATTTGCAAGGAGTTGTCTCAAGAGAAAATGTTTGAATGTTTGCGGGGTAGAGATCCCTAGTTTAAAATGTGTGATCATTTGCATCTACAGGATTCCTGGTAATACTCACCACAATCTCGGAATCTTTTATCAGAAGTTAGACATGTTATTAAATTATCTTCCAAGAAAAATGTAATACTTACTGGTGACCTGATATTAACATATTAAAGGATAATTACGCCTCTGTAAATTTTATTAATCTACTACATAATTTCAAGATGCGATTAAATATAAAGGTTCCTACTAGACACAATACATGTATTGGTTTATTTGCAAGTAACATAACAAAAGATGTAATTGGTAAAGTACATACTCTTCACCTGTCGGATCATGACACTTGCCAAACATTGGAATTTATATGTGATAACAAAAAATCAGATATCAATTCATGGTATAAGTATGTTAAAGACTACAGCGAGGCAAATATCAATATTTTCAAAGAGTGTATGAATATTTTAAGGAGGGAAGTCTTTAACGAATCTGATTTCAATAAAGCATTTTCTCTGTTTCACGATGATCTTTGTATGTTCTATGAATTGTGTTTTCCGCACAAAAGAATTAAAATTCATTCTAACAATTCTAAACCGAAGTGGATCAGTAAAGGAATACAAAAATCTTGTAAAACAAAGCGGATTCTTATGTCTCGTGGCTTCAAGGGAGAAAACAGGATAAATAAGAAGATATATTATAAGAGGTACACTAAATTGCTAAAGCAGTGCATTGTGCAATCTCGGAAAAATATTAACCGTAAATATTTCTTATCCGCAAAAAACAAATGTAAGCTGCATGGGATGTAATCAAGTGTTAAGCTAGTAGAATGTGTAGAATCCATACAAGTAGATACATCAAACATTAAAGACGCACAAGCAAGAGCCGAAGCTTTTAATAATTTCTTTGTCAGCATTACCAATAAAACCTCAAAACAGAGCAGGAGCCACAGCATTGTTAGTATTGATAGTGTCAGCAATAGTTTATTTCTGACACCCTGCACAGAGGTTAAAATTGAGAAAGTAATCAAATCTCTCCGTGATACGAATGCAATAGGCATCGATGGAATATCTACTCGCATATTAAAATCGATTGCAAAGGAAATAAAATCAATACTGAGTTATTTGATCAACCAATCTCTTGAGCAAGGTTTATTCCCTCAAAGATTAAAACGATCCATTGTAAAGCCGTTATTTAAAAAAGACGACAAAAGAATCCTGAATAATTATCGTCCCATTACATTAATTCCAATTCTCTCTAAAATATTTGAGAAGATTATGAGAGATAGGATCGCCAATTTTATAGACAAAAATAACATTTTGGTGAAGGAACAGTACGGATTCGTGAAGGGCAGATCGACAACACATGCTGCGTATTAATTACTGCAGAGCGTCACCGAAAATATTGATAAGAATAATTCTGTAGTAGCTGTATTCTTTGATATGTCGAAAGCATTCGACCTCGTTGATCACACGATATTACTGGAAAAATGTTACAATTATGGTATCCGCGGCGGTGCTTATAACTGAATACAGACATACTTATCAAATAGAAGCCAATGTGTAGAAGTTAGTAGGCTTAACAATAAAAATGAATTGACACAATATAGATCGACGCTTCAAAATACACAAAGCGGCGTGCCCCAGGGTAGCGTTCTGGGACCGTTACTTTTTGTACTCTATGTAAATGACATTCCTCAGGTGACATCGAATCAAATTATTATGTATGCTGATGACTTATCAATTATTGTAGCAGATAATAGGGACATTTTGACACTTCAAAAATTGTAAATAATACAGTTAATGACATCGAAATATGGTTAAATAAGAATAAATTAGTATTGAATATAGATAGAACACATTGGGTTCATTTTTCTAATTATAGGACTAATCAAGCATCTCTAGCGGTGAATTGTAAAGGAAAACCCATAAATAGTTGTGATGACGTATGTTTCTTGGGTCTCACACTTGACAGGTGTCTTAACTGGAAGCAACAAATTACTAACATCTGTAACAAGTTAAACAAATTTGTTTTTGCCTTAAAAAGACTGAGGAGTGTAACAGATGAGTCAACTGCTCTTACGGCGTATCATGGCTACGTTGCATCTGTTCTCCGCTACGGAGTTATCATTTGGGGGAACTCGACAAATGTTAACCAAGTGTTTGTGACACAAAAGCGCTGTATTCGTGCTATCTGTGGAGTTGGATCTCAAATATCTTGTAGACCGCTTTTTAAAAAACTTAATGTCCTTACATTGACTGGAATTTATATCTATGAGCATGCAAAGTTTGTAAGAAACAACCCTGAGCTATTTGAGAAACCAACCCAACATCCACGTTTACGCAACAGGGATTTGTCCAAGTTTAAACAACCCGTTTTTAAAACAGCCTTGTACAACAAAAACTGTTACATGATGTCTGTCAGTTTACAACAATATTCCCATAGACTTAAGAAATCTGCCATATACATTGTTCTTGTCAAAACTTCGTCGTTGGCTCCATGACAACTGTTTTTATAATATGAATGAGTTTATGAATTCTACGAGGGCTGCTACTTATGTATCCGGAATCCAGGATTCCAACTTTCTTAAACACAATTTTTGACCTCCATGGTAAAATTTGAACTTTCTTTTAATACTGGCCGCTATATTTTTTTTTCTTGAGTACGCTAGTCTTTTGTTTTTGGCGTTGCAAGAATGGAACTTACTCGTGAAAATATTCGTGCTATGATTTATTACGATTTTCGGCGTGGCTTAACGCAACAACAATGCATAGATCAATTAAGTTTGACTTTTGGTGATGAAGCTCCATCAAAAACTACTGTGTATCACTGGTTTAGTGAGTTCAATCGTGGACGTAGTATGCTTACGAACGAAGTTAAGGAAGGTCGCCCGAAATCGGCCGTTGTACCACAAAATATTGAAGCAGTGTGGAAACTTATAATGCATGACCGCCATGTTACGTATCGCGAGATAGAGGCAATTCTGGGGATATCTATGACGAGCATTAATAAGATATTACATGAACATTTAGCTGTAAAAAAAATTTGTTCGCGTTGGATACCGCACAATTTAACTAAGGATCAAAAAGAGGCTCGCGTCGAATGGGGCAAAAAAATGTTGAAAAAATATAACCGTGGTGACTCAAAAGCTGTTTATAATATCTACACAGGTGACGAATCTTGTATATATGCGTATGATCCCGAAACTAAACAGCAATCAACAGTGTGGGTGTTTCAAAATGAGCCGAACCCTACGAAAGTTACTCGTGCAAAAAGCACCTTGAAGCAAATGGTCGCCTGCTTTTTTGGCATGAATGGCCATGTGGCTACAGTGCCACTAGAAAATCGTAAAACGGTTAATTCGGAGTGGTACACGACCATCTGTTTGCCAGAAGTGTTTGAAGAAATACGTAAAGACAACCAGCGACGCAGAATCATTCTTCACCATGACATCGCCAACTGTCATACATCACGCGAAACAACTCGATTTTTGGAAGGTCAAAATATAGAATTAATGGGTCACCCACCGTACAGCCCTGATTTGGCACCCAATGATTTTTATTTATTTCCAAATGTAAAGAATAAATTACGTGGTCAACGATTTTCGACCCGTGAAGATGCGGCCGACGCGTTCAAACAACACGTTTTGGAGATACTTCAATCAGAGTGGCAAAAGTGCTTTAAAAATTGGTTTACACGTATGCAAAAGTGCATCGATCATCACGGAGAATATTTTGAAAAACAATAAAACTATATTTAGTAATGTACGCTTGATTATTTTTTCTATTCCGGATACATAAGTAGCAGGCCTCGTAGAACGTAGAATTTATTATTTTTTTATTTTTTATTATAATTTGTAATTTGCATGCCATTAAAATGGTGAACTATGCTGAACATGTTATTTCGAAATCCATCAATTATGTAATGTACCATAATTCTGCAAATAAATAATTTTGACATTTTGACTTTTGAAAAACTTGTAAGCAGAACCATCTCAATCCGATAGAGCAAGAATCACTTCGAAATATATTTGCAGAGATACCAGAACACTACGATCACGGCGGCGAGGTACAAACGAACTACGAAAATCTAGTTAAAAATATAAATGAAAGTGTCAGCAAATTTCCTAAGAAAAGCAAAAGAACCTCTTCATCACTTTCACCGTACACAGTTTAACAAAGGCCAAGATTTGAAGTGTTCCTAACATTGTGATAATTCTAATATAATAACTCTAGGCTGCCTGTGCTGATGTTGTCCGTGGTACTGGTTGGTACCAACAGCCTTACTACCCGGGGCTAGCACAACTGACGAGAAAATCTATACACTCATATATATTTATTGCAAAACCATGGTTACATGAGGTGGTAGAAATCTTAAATACACATGGGAACCCTGTAAGGGCGTAACAATTTCTTATATTCCTATATTTCAAAGAATTACGAAGCTACAACCGTTATATTGCTTGTTTGAGAGAGAAAACGCAAACAGTGTGTGACGTCACATTACACGAGGCTGCCGGGGGGCCGCGTCGACGGCGGCGCCGACCACGACGGGGCGCGGCACGTCGCCGTCTATAGTGACGTCACAATCTACAAGCGTCATCGTTTCATATGAAGTTGCGTTTTGCAAAAAAGGGACAGAACATACCCCTTCCTAAAACTTTGGACACCGTGATTCTTTAACCTTTTGCGTTGAGTTTTTCTTCATTTGACTACATTTTTAATCCTTTTTCGAGAAAATATGACATTATTCATTATTTTATTTAGTGTCTACATCCCTATTAGAGTTTTGTTAGTATTTTTTCGCATCTCTTTCTAATGCGCACAGTCCGAGGGAGACAGGAGCCGTTGAGTGGCGCGCGCCGTCACTTCGGCAGTCAGTTTGTGCTATCTCTCCTGGTTGACTTGGCGTGGTGGTCGTGCAGAGCGCCCGTACTGACGTGGCGGTGTGTTTCAGCTGGCGTACGGGGCGATGGGCGGCGGCGCGGGGGTGGCGGGCGGCGCGGGGCAGCACGGCCCACTGCCGCAGCAGCAGCAGAGGAACTTCAGGAAAGGTACGTGCCCTGAAACTGATGCTTTATTTCCTACATCATGCTACCCCAATATTTTCTTTTGTGTTGCCTGTCAGTCGCGTACTTTCACACAAATACCCTAATGTAACGTGTGATTGTTTGACCAGTGGGCGTGGGCAGCGGAGTGGGCGTGGCGGCGGCGACCGGGCAGCCGCTGCTGACGCCGGCGCCGATGCAGCCCTTCGTGCCCGCCGTGTACCCGCCGCCGCACCACCAGCAGCAGCAGCTGCACTACCCGCACGTGGTGAGTGTGTTGCTAGTGCCGACCGGGGCCGCTGCTGACGATGCAGCCCTTCGTGCCCGCCGTGTACCCGCCGCCGCACCACCAGCAGCAGCAGCTGCACTACCCGCACGTGGTGAGTGTGTTGCTAGTGCCGACCGGGGCCGCTGCTGACGATGCAGCCCTTCGTGCCCGCCGTGTACCCGCCGCCGCACCACCAGCAGCAGCAGCTGCACTACCCGCACGTGGTGAGTGTGTTGCTAGTGCCGACCGGGGCCGCTGCTGACGATGCAGCCCTTCGTGCCCGCCGTGTACCCGCCGCCGCACCACCAGCAGCAGCAGCTGCACTACCCGCACGTGGTGAGTGTGTTGCTAGTGCCGACCGGGGCCGCTGCTGACGATGCAGCCCTTCGTGCCCGCCGTGTACCCGCCGCCGCACCACCAGCAGCAGCAGCTGCACTACCCGCACGTGGTGAGTGTGTTGCTAGTGCCGACCGGGGCCGCTGCTGACGATGCAGCCCTTCGTGCCCGCCGTGTACCCGCCGCCGCACCACCAGCAGCAGCAGCTGCACTACCCGCACGTGGTGAGTGTGTTGCTAGTGCCGACCGGGGCCGCTGCTGACGATGCAGCCCTTCGTGCCCGCCGTGTACCCGCCGCCGCACCACCAGCAGCAGCAGCTGCACTACCCGCACGTGGTGAGTGTGTTGCTAGTGCCGACCGGGGCCGCTGCTGACGATGCAGCCCTTCGTGCCCGCCGTGTACCCGCCGCCGCACCACCAGCAGCAGCAGCTGCACTACCCGCACGTGGTGAGTGTGTTGCTAGTGCCGACCGGGGCCGCTGCTGACGATGCAGCCCTTCGTGCCCGCCGTGTACCCGCCGCCGCACCACCAGCAGCAGCAGCTGCACTACCCGCACGTGGTGAGTGTGTTGCTAGTGCCGACCGGGGCCGCTGCTGACGATGCAGCCCTTCGTGCCCGCCGTGTACCCGCCGCCGCACCACCAGCAGCAGCAGCTGCACTACCCGCACGTGGTGAGTGTGTTGCTAGTGCCGACCGGGGCCGCTGCTGACGATGCAGCCCTTCGTGCCCGCCGTGTACCCGCCGCCGCACCACCAGCAGCAGCAGCTGCACTACCCGCACGTGGTGAGTGTGTTGCTAGTGCCGACCGGGGCCGCTGCTGACGATGCAGCCCTTCGTGCCCGCCGTGTACCCGCCGCCGCACCACCAGCAGCAGCAGCTGCACTACCCGCACGTGGTGAGTGTGTTGCTAGTGCCGACCGGGGCCGCTGCTGACGATGCAGCCCTTCGTGCCCGCCGTGTACCCGCCGCCGCACCACCAGCAGCAGCAGCTGCACTACCCGCACGTGGTGAGTGTGTTGCTAGTGCCGACCGGGGCCGCTGCTGACGATGCAGCCCTTCGTGCCCGCCGTGTACCCGCCGCCGCACCACCAGCAGCAGCAGCTGCACTACCCGCACGTGGTGAGTGTGTTGCTAGTGCCGACCGGGGCCGCTGCTGACGATGCAGCCCTTCGTGCCCGCCGTGTACCCGCCGCCGCACCACCAGCAGCAGCAGCTGCACTACCCGCACGTGGTGAGTGTGTTGCTAGTGCCGACCGGGGCCGCTGCTGACGATGCAGCCCTTCGTGCCCGCCGTGTACCCGCCGCCGCACCACCAGCAGCAGCAGCTGCACTACCCGCACGTGGTGAGTGTGTTGCTAGTGCCGACCGGGGCCGCTGCTGACGATGCAGCCCTTCGTGCCCGCCGTGTACCCGCCGCCGCACCACCAGCAGCAGCAGCTGCACTACCCGCACGTGGTGAGTGTGTTGCTAGTGCCGACCGGGGCCGCTGCTGACGATGCAGCCCTTCGTGCCCGCCGTGTACAAGTACTGATGATATTTCGTAACTTAACTGACCGGTTAGACTGACACTGAGAAATAAATTACACTGTCATATGGAAGGACAAGTTCGCCATTTACAAATGATAATTATGTCTGTTATGTACTTGTTTTGTACAAGAAAATGCTGACCACGACTGTTTGCGATAGTTAGGTTCGGTTCGTATCTCGTAGACTAACAGGTTATATTTGTCCGCAGCCGAACTTCCAAGTGCGCATGTACCACTCGGGCGGCGTGGGCTCCATGCCCATGGGCGGCATGGGCGAGTACGCGCCGCAAGCGCCCTCGCCCGCCGCCGCCTCGCCCGCGCTCTACCCGCCGCCCTCGCCCGCGCACACGCCGCACTCGCACGCGCTCACGCACTCGCACTCGCACTCGCACACGCACACGCACCCCATGCAGCATCCGCATCCCCATCCCCATCCGCATCCACATCCGCACCACCACTACCAGCAGCCGCCTTTCCAGGTCAGTGTAACATGTTACTGTTCTTTCCTGATAATGATAACCAGTTGTACGAACATGGTTAACGTCAGTGGCCAAACTTGTCGTAAAATGGTGACGTGAGTGAAGTTAGTGATCAAGATAAAGCTTATAAGAACAAATGTCTCTGCAGAAGTTAGAGGGTTTGTTCACAGGTTGAGTTTGGGCAGTTTAAAAGAAATGTGTCTGTTATTTTAGACTACTTTATAACATATATAAAAATAAATCAAATCGGAGCCGGAGAGTTGGGTACCTTTCCTTGTAAGCGAGGCACATAGCGTGCAGCGACGTGAAACGAACGTTCCGTAATTTTCTTAAACAGACCTTGCCTTCGCTAGTCACCACACGCGTAATATCATGTTGGTGCAACTGACTGTAATTTATAAAACTAGCATAAGGCACTGGTCCCACCGCCGGCTAGTAAACTAGAAAAGTTGGGCGAGTAGCATTACATTGCGGATCTGCAAAGGTCGATTGATCACACTGTGCCTGGTCAGCACGCAATGAACCGTTACTCGCCCAACTTTTCTAGCTTACTAGTCGGCGGTGGGACCAGTGACTTGAAGTATAACCAATTTGTCAATTTTTACGGTAAAATCTGGAATATTTTAACAATACATTAAGAAATCTTTTAATGCCAAATTACAAATTTTCCTGTTATTTTTCCATGATAACGGTTTCGGATTTGAAAACCGGTCGGACTCTCAGATATTAAAAGTAAATGCAATCGATCCAGAAACAAAAAAGTTGAAAATGGCGGCCAACTGCGCCGCAACCCCTAAGATAAGTTGTATGGGTCGTTGGTGATGGTGATGAAATAGTGTTAGAACCGTGGCAACTTCCCGCAGGTGCTGTGCCCGCTGATGGGCCCCGGCGGCGGCCAGCACCACCACCACCACCACGTGGCCTACCTCAACCACGCGCCGCCCACCGCCTCGCCGCCGCAGCACCCGCACCAGCTGCAGGTAACCATCTACCGCCACTCCCAATAGTGTTGGAACCGTGGCAGCGTCCCGCAGGTGCTGTGCCCGCTGGTGGGCCCCGGCGGCGGCCAGCACCACCACCACCACCACGTGGCCTACCTCAACCACGCGCCGCCCACACATAACACAATAAACATACTTAAATACATAAAAAAACATCCAAATCAAATATTCGCGCTCATCACACAAATAAATGCCTTTACCGGGAATCGAACCCAGGACGTCTTGCTTCGTAGGCAGGGCCACCACCAACTAGGCTAAAGCGGTTGCCACAAAGCGGTTTTGTGTAAATGAAAGGTATTAGTGTAGGTTGTGTGTGTGCTCGCTGCACAGAGGGACTTACACACACATACACACATTAATCACAAGGATGTCAGCATAGACAATACTACAAGTAGGAACGAGATATAAAGACATATCTATTGTCCCTCAGTAAGTATCAGCATTTTTTGTTTGTACTGAAACTGTCATCACTGATGTAACACGACTAAATTATAAACGACATTGGATATCAAGAATGTATTAATCTTTTGATACGTATCAATTTAGTCACGTTAATTTACCTTCAGCCCTTTCGGGCATTCGCTAGGACGCCATCTATTAAATCCTCTATTTACGGTTCGCCGCTACTGGCACAATAATCTGCGTCCACTATGATATCTTTCTCTTTTTAATCTCCGCAAAAAGAGAAAGATAGATAAGTGAACGCGGATTATAACCCATCATCCCATCATGGACGGTTGTATAGAATCGCATCGGCAAGCTACAGCACGGTGTTCTCCCGCAGCTGCTGCCCGGCGCGCACGCACACGCGCACGCGCACGCGCACGGCGGCGGCGCCAGCACGCCGGGCCTGCACGCGCACCCGTGAGGCGCGCGCGCGAGCTGACCGCGCCGCGCCGCCACCGCCGCCACCGCCACCGCCACCGCCACCGCCACCGCCACCGCCGAGCGGGAGCACAAGGCTAAAGGTGCCTATGATGAAGGTTCGGTTTACATGCAACAAACGTTACTTTAAGTGATTGTTTCACTTTAAGCTCGCGGCGGTTTTATAATGAGTTTTCACTAAATTCGGGTGATATACTTTTCTGCTAAACGGGAAGGGACTTGCCACGATTACATTTTTAATTTTTCATAACTTGTAAACGGGTTGTGTGGCTGTCAAATAAAGAATAATAATAAACTATTTAACGTTAAATACTCTTCATTTGATAATAACGTTTTTTACATTTTCTTCTAAATTAACGCTAAGTATAAAAAGTATATTGGTGATAATATGTCACCCGAAATTACATTTATAAATTAATTGGAACTAAATATCTCCCGACTTTTTGTCGTCATCACGTTTAAAATACGTCGCGAGTTTTAACTTTGGAACTCATGTAATTTAGAGTTTTATCTTTGTATTGCTCCGTAAGTAAAAATCTTACTGATAACTTTTACTACCGGAATACTACGGAATTAAACCTTTAGAATTATCAACAAACCACGTTTGTTTATGGACCTAAGCTCTGTTTAAAAGCTGTAGTGTGGGTATACTTTACTTTTAATAATTGATTTACTGTGCACCAAAAATTATGAATTGAATTCTGTGATTAACATAATCAGTTGATTCATACAATTTATTTTAGTTATTTATCGATGAGTTTTCTCTCATGTACTTGAAAGTAATTTAGAATAAGATTTGTACTACATATACTTTTCAAAAGTTTGCCCACACACTGACAGGACCCAGACAACTTCAAGTAGGACACTGGCAGCTTGTATTGTAAAAATAACTTTAAAGTTAATTTGCCTAAATATTTGTTTTGCAAATGGCAATACAGTCACTGCAATAATTAATATTTACATTTAATATTAATTCGCGAATTGTATCTACGGATATTAACAGCTGGCAACACTGGCGTTTGTAACGGCGTGATGGCACTGTTCGAAGCGAACGGCTTTTTGTGGAATGTATTTCGTATGACATGCAAAGCCAATGTTGCCAGGATGCCAGTGTGCTAATATAGGCGGTTCGCTTAGCAGGCGGGAAAAAATGTATCAATGTAACTCCTTCGTTTTTAAGTATACGGCCTGGCTTACAACGAACTAGACCAGCCAGGAATTGTAATATAGTTAGATAATTTCCTTGGCCGACGCGGGTCGCGGACGCTCGACTGGCGGCGGCCATCTTCTAAACTCGAATCGTCGGCGACGGTTTGGCGTTTAACAATATTTATTTAGTGCTACTTTAGTGTTCTCCGTATGTTCTGTTCGCGTGGATCGTGTCAATTATGGCGTCGGCGGTCGTGGGCTGAACTAAACGATATGACGGGGACTTTAAATTGAGATGCCGTCTTACGGTTTTAAAAGAGCGTGGCTCTTAGTTTCGTTCAGTGATGTGCTCAAAGTATGGCAACGAGAACGATGCAAAATGAAATGAACATTTTCTTCATCTTGAAGTAAATGAAACAGTGATATGTAAGAAATATGAAACCTGCTCTCCTTTAATATTGGCATTTAGAAAGAGCCGATGTGAATAATTGATTGATTTCTATGTTATGGTCTGGGACCCTTTGAAGTCAATATTTAAGTGTAACATGTGAGATCGACACATTTAACAATAAACAGTGGGTCGTTTATTATAATTTTGGGGCATATTTGGAACCCGGCGAAAAAAATGCGGGCAATGAACCCTTATTCGGCCAGTGAAAAGTTTTTTATATTTGTATGTTCGAACAACACACTTAAGTAACCGTTAATAGGCCTTATCTCTTTGCTGGATTCACGTCGCCAGGGTTGACATGCGGGCCAATGGCTTGACTATAGATATTTGCCAAGGCAGAAAATGTTTGAGAATGGGGTTTCGAAGCAGGAGGGAGGAGACAAAAAACAAAAAGAAAGAAAAGAAAAGGGACCTTATCATGCTGCTATAAGGTTTAAAAACGTTTACTCGAGTGTGTTCGTTGAAACAACTTTAATTAAACTTGTATGTGAATGTAGTTACCAGCCGCGGCCGCCGCCCGCCTGTGGACTTTGTTTTTGATACTTTTATAGTGCTGTTTGATTGCGCGCGCGTGTAGGTCGCTATGTAAACTGTACATAACGTAGGCGGCGATGCGTGGACTGTTGTAGGTGAAGTGAGACATATAACATAAACTCAATGAATACGCCTTCCGTCTGTATTCCCGAAAAGGATGAAACATGAAATTTAATTTTCAGGCCGACTATTAGCTATTTTATTATTAAAGATATGAATAAATCTAATTCGGCAATGATATTTTGCCTAGTTGAAATGATTGCGATATCTTTTAAAACGGATGATCTCGGATTGCCTAGAACGCGAAACGACTAGTGTGTTGTTTTGCCTACATTGCAGTTTGACCACCGAGCATTGTGCCTAAAACGCAAAATGACCACTCATAGGTAGGTTAGGTTCGTCAGGTGTCTTCAGATGCCCGAAGGGCAAACAGACCAGAAATAGGCGGGGCTCCGTCGGCATCGCTAACGTAAAGATAAAACGACGAAAATGATGTAGGCATTTTGCGTTTTAGCCATAATGCTCGGTGGTCAAACTGCAATGTGGGCAAAACAACACACTAGTCATTTTGCGTTCTAGGCAATCCGCGTATAACCCTTTTAAAAGAGCCATTTCCCCACAGCGTTCGTTGAGAGGCATTTTTTTACAAGTGATACAGAACTTCAAACACTTGGGAGTAACATGCTTTTAACCTATTCTTACAAGATTAAACCAAATCATGTCAATACAACAAGATTCAATAAGCCAACAGGATTTGAAATCTATGGATATATGAATTGCTTCTCACTGACCTCAAAGTTCCAAATACCCGTATTGAATAAGAGATTTGAGTTACATAATCCATTATCTCACTTCATCTACCTTTGTCTGCGAAGATGCGTTCTCATCGATATGTTATAATGATAATTATACATATATTACTATCGGTACACCGAAAGCGATAGCGTGATGTTTTCTCCTCTGAGCTGGAATGTCATATGGCAATGACAAAAACTAGGCTCATATTCCGTTTGAGATATTTACAAGAGGGCCATGTCCTCACTTTTCTGTCTGTAATTCAGATTCATTTATTGCAATATTCAAAAATTACAATATAAATTTACACAAAAGTCAAAATTACTTGAATTCACCATGACCGTAAAACACCTCCCTAGTACTCTAAATACGTTAAAACATAATATTATTTTATCACCCAAAGGATCCTCATTTGTTATACTAAACAAAATAAACAAACTATTACTATCTGATTTTAAATGAGGCATAAAGTGGGGACATCCTTCCTCGTGTCTAAATTCGAATGGAATACCGAGCTTAGTGTCTACATCAGTAACTTGGGATTAGACTGCTAACCGCATTTGAAAAATGTGTCCTTATGAATTCGGTTGTGGTTATTCTTTAATTCCCTGCGTCATGACTAGTCTTTAAAATCGCACAGCATATCGTTCGGAACGCATTTGCACGCCAATAAAATCCTCTATTCAAATAATTTCTACTATTAGTGGAGACAGATTCCATCTTGTTCAAGGAATTTAACCAGTGGGTGTCGCGGTAGGAAGACAATAAAACAAACAAATAGATTTAGGTTAGCGCCGGGCAATGTCGACTACACATGCAACATACGTACCTACATATATCCCGACCCTAAGCATTTGTACGAAACAATCATATGTTATCATTATTGATATTGATTCTAATAAAAAAACTTCATTATGAAAAATAAGTTCATGCTGACATGAACCTCTTATTTCGCCGATGATTCTTACATAATATATAGAACTTCCAACAATTTAAAAACCAATTGAATATGAAGTCGCGTTGCCCAGTATAGGAGAGAACAATTCGAACGCCACTATTGTAATATATCTCGATTCTATTATATTTACCGCGAGCTCCTAAACCAGATAGATATTTACAAATATACCGCGAATACCAAGTCCACGATAAGTGTAAATATGTATATAAAGAATATATTGAGGGCATTCCTCTTACATACTGTGATGTGTATTGCAGTCGCTCGGAGGGCCTAGGTGACCTGTGCCCTGCACAAGGAGCTTATACCGCCATAGTGGGAAAATTCAAATGAATGCTGTTCTGAAATTCTGAAATCACAGCGAAGCTTGTCGAATACCGTTGTGTAGACACTTTTCTTCACTATGGCAGCAGTTTACGAAGGTAGCTCTAGTACGGTACGGGTCTTTATTATTGTTTTTTTCCACATTTTGTTTTGATTAAAAGTTTTATTATCGCGTGAGCGCGTGTGTAAGTTTGTTGCTATGAGAGTAAGATATGAGAAATTCTATGTGCGTATGTTATTGTTAAGCGCCATATAAAATTATATGAAACTATATATCATAATTTGCCGTGACAGCGCGGCTTTGTTTTTCTTTCTAGTAATAGAAGTTCGGAATTATTTCTACAGCCGTGTATTCTGTTCGATACAAGTACGATTGTTCCTTTTGTGTGTGTGATGTACCGTACACTACACGGATTCCTGAGTTAATCGGGTTAGCCGTCCCTGTCGCACTGGTTGGCGGTAGAGAGGGACGGCAGGCCCGCGGTGAACCGTGCGTGCGATGTACAGCCAAGCGCAACAGTGCGCTACTGTTCGTCATCGGCACGCACTGTTGCTAGCATTTAGTTGATATATATCGATATATATGTAATGTCACGTCGAATCGATGTCGGTTGGCTCGTATAGTATCGGATCACTCTGTGCCTTGACATGTCGTCACTGGCCAACCGAATCCCTTTCGAGTGTACAAAAAGCTACCTTAATGTGTATAACGTCAGTTGTATGCTAAAAGATCGGAGCAGCTTTTGTAAATTTGGCAATTTCATATTGTCATTGTAAATAGGCCGCCCGTTTGTGGGCGGCCGATGTATTTATATACTTCTATATACACGAATTATATGGATGTATAAAATTGCCTTATAACTGTGTGTGTGCCCGATTGTGGTGCCGACCTTTGTGAGTGGAGCCAGTCGGGTCGGGGTGTGTACCCCCCTTTTTCTGCTTAGAGTACAGTACGTTAGAAACACTCGCTCGCTCCACTCCAGGCCTGGCCCCCGAATGTAATGTTACCAACGCGTACATGGTCCCGCGGCGTGCTTGATTCCATTGTCAATTACTAAGTCAAAAATCTACAGGCAAAACTTATGCCAGTACTGTCACGTTTGGTGTCATTTCGTCCAGCTGGTATAAGTCGTTTTTATCGCTATTCATATAAGCACCCGTCTTGGTTTGACTCGTGTAGATGAGAGAGAGACTACATATTAACTCTATCACTGCCAAGCTATGCCGTATCTTTATAAACTTGGTATCTAACGAAAGTCACGCGAGCTTAAAACCGTCGCGTGCAGTGGAAGGGTTGAGGTCAACTGACATATATTTTTTCCTGAGATCTGAGTTTAGGCAGGCAAAGCGTCTCTTTCCGACTGGTTTTGCGAGAAAGAAACAGCTGTTAGCCTTGCGACAGATTAACATGAGATGGAAAACATTTGACCTGCGAGACTCTGGCAACATTCATTGTACTATCGCCAACACAGTTAACTGACCATCCGTGCACTTTATGTGCATTTAAATAAGGTTCAATATAAATACAGGATGGTCAGTTAACTGTGTTGGCATTTGTATGTACATGTCTTTGAAAATGTT
Source organism: Epinotia bilunana (assembly GCA_947049275.1). Taxonomy (NCBI): domain Eukaryota; kingdom Metazoa; phylum Arthropoda; class Insecta; order Lepidoptera; family Tortricidae; genus Epinotia; species Epinotia bilunana. The sequence continues at coordinate 2,504,310 of OX346271.1, read as the reverse complement.
GACTATACTTACGACTTGGCTAAATATGAATCGATTGAAGTTAATTATGTAAAAACGTGATCTTTATTTTCGTAGGATTACACTATTGCTGAACATTTTACAATAATTATAAATGTAAATAGACCCGGCAAATAAGTTATCTATATTCAGTGAAAAAATCAAAGTAATTTGTCTAAAGCTGTGTTTTTCAACCTCTGGGTCGCGACTCGCGACCCCCTGGGGTGTCGCGTAGCCTATTAAATAGGTCGCTGGTATTAGCAGTTTCTATGTTGACTAGAGATGAAATTTGTAAAAAAGAAACAATAATTTGCACATTTTACTTCTACGGGTCTATACGTCAAGTAAAACTTTAACTTTGAAATCGGAATTTAAATTAAATCGCAAATTTTAGTGTCCTATTAACGCTGGACTGTGTTCAGTAAAATAGTTGATATTATTTGAGGTGATTATTGGACGTGAAGACTTAAAAACATTTAGAATTGAACCTTCAAGACAATAAAACCGCTATATCAACGCTATCTCAAATAATCTCCAGTATTAGAGTCTCGCCAAGCACGCCGCTTACCCGCCTGGCACGGTAATATTTAAATCGCTAACAGCAAAGGAGTAATCGTGCAAAGTTCCACATCTAGTGAAACTTCTTTCCACAAATCTATGACACGTATAATTGGTGGACCTTATGTATATTGTATACCTGCTGGCACATAAAAACACCGCCGGGTGCCATATAAAGTGTATGGCCGCCGGCGTTCTTTTTAAAGAAAGAAAGAAAGAAGACATTTATTCACTACACAAAAGACACACAGAGACAAAGGGAGTACAGATACAATACAATTGACACATAATGTATTAACGTATTTTACGTGCTTAATAAATATTACCGTGCTATGGGTGGGATAATATAATTATGTATAAAGACTGAAAGGAGGGAAGCTATGAAGCTTAGGGTGTAAATTGGTTTTTATAAGACACGCCAACTTGATTTGTAAGCTTGAAGTGTTAGCTCCGTGCAGTCGGCTGCAAGAGTAAGTCACTTTTGCAGCCGAGTGTACTTGGGAGGCGCGGAGCACGCTGTGCCAAACTCGATGGCAGAATGGTTTTTTAAAATAACTTGTAATTGTCGAGGACACGAACATCTGTGTCCGCAATTATTTTTCAATAAAAAAGTAAAAAAAATGTGTTTTGAACACAACAGTCACGTGTTTTATTTATTTTATTTGTAAAGTGTTACAGTAATATACTTAAGGCTAAAGGAATATATAAGTTATTTAATGAATTATGATTAACAGCCAATCATGAAATACAAAAATGTTCCCCACTCGCCGCCTTCTTACTACAAGAGAACCAATAATATAAACCGTGCATACTTGTTTTAACAGCACGAAGGTTACTTTTGACCGTGCGCCATTACATCTATTGCCTCTGCCACACTTCGCCCGAAAGTGGTCGCCTATATTATACGTTAGACAGGGACGGCAACAACATACGGGGGAAGTGTGGCCCAGACATATACCAGACTCTGCAACGAATGAAAAGTAGGATCAGCTTATTTGCGCCTTGGAGTGCCCATACCATATACTAGTACAGTCAGCCTCACAAGTAGCTAAGCTAAATAACACGCTCAAAATGACCTACACAGATCCTTATTCCCTTGACATTAGAGTTCGTGTGTAGATCATTTTTAGCACTAAAACTGCTTAGCAACTTCTGCTGCTGACTATACAGCGTCGAGCACTCGGACGTTTACCTTACATACATATTCATGTCTACTTCCCGAAGAGCAGCCAGAGACTGATTTCCACTCGCTACGTTTCTGACAGACCACAAGTTTTTCAACAACCATTCGTCTCTCTCGCACTTCACTCACTCGTCACACTAGCATCGTTGTAAAAAGAAACTAAAGGTACAAGTTGGAACCCGACCGCAGACAGCAGCAGCAGACGTGACGCAGCGACACTACTGGTTTCTAGGTATTTCTATGAAATCCCTTCCGTAGACAGCGACACGTCGCCGTCATAGAAATTCATAGAAACCGATAGTGTCGTTGCGACACGTCGTCTGCTGTTGCTGACTGCGGTCGGGTTCCAACTTATACCTTTATGCTTTACGCCAAGTCCAGCAACTGTAGATAGAGCTGGAGTCCGCAGTAAGCTCGATTCTCCATACAAACGTAGTTACGCTCTCATTTTAAACTATGTGTTAGATTGTAACGAAACTTTGCATGTACAATGACATGCGGTATATCCAGGTCTGTAATTAGTTTATGTAGCTTCAGATACCATAGTAAAAAAAATACAGCGAATTTAAGTTTTTCATACAAAACTTGTTTTTGCTGTATTTCGTTTGTTTTATAAACTGGAACCATATAAACTAATTACAGACATAGATATACCTCATGTCATTGTATATGCAAAGTTTCGTCAGAATCCAACACGTAGTTTTAAAATGAGAACGAAACTCCGTTTGTATCGGAGGGTGAAATTCGGCTTACTGCGGACTCTTAATGTGAACGACTTCTTATAAATTGTTATTGGAACTGGAATCTTCTGCCTTGGACGGTAGAGTCGCTTTTTGAATGTACTATTTTGAAGCAAATAATCTAGTATACTGGGTTCACTACATCACTACATAGTATACAACAAAGTGGCTTCCCGCTGTCTGTCCCTATGTATGCTTAGATCTTTAAAACTACGCAACGGATTTTGATGCGGTTTTTTTTAATAGATAAAGTGATTCATGAGGAAGGTTTATATGTATAATATAGTACCCGTGCGAAGCCGGGACGGGTCACTAGTAGGATTATAACGGGCACGACAGTTAATGACCACTATAAGCATCATTGTTAGCATTCACAGAGAAAAAACACTTATTTGCAAAACAGATACCAGAACGATCACCAGAAAAGCTCTCCCGAAATGATAATTCAGCGTAAATTCTCAGACAGAAAAAACAATTTCTGTTGGTAATAGCCTAAATGACATTGAAAACGAAGGTTAACGAAGTTAACCTCTTTCCTTGTTAAATTAGAAGCACTACTTTCGGGGGAAATAAATGAGTTTAACTGTAAGCCAATTACAGACTTAAATTCGAAATCCATGCCACCCATAGAGCCTCAGTTCTGATCTTCATCCAAACCTCGATTTAACCTAAACATTCCTAATATGCCTCGTATGTATCCTGTGAACCCCCTGCATCGCAGCCTTCACCTCCTCGAAGTACGACGCCGAATTATGTATAGTCGTCCCTCCCAACACCACCCTAACTCCAGGGTACGCCTGATTTATCTGATGCACACACAAAGACTCCTCGTAAGTGGCGCCCCCTACCATGAACACGATGATGTCTTGGGGCCGGCGGCCGTAGCTGTCGTCTCCGCCGATGGTGGGGTACAGGTTTTCGCGGAGCTTGCCTTTGATTAGGTCCTCGAGGGTGTCCTTGAGGAGCGGCGTGTGCTGCGTGTAGATGTTTTCGACGCCGTTCAGGCCCTGGTGACCAAGGAAAGTATGATATTGTAATAATTATAAGCTAAAATATGGTTCAATCAACAATTCCACATTGTTATTCAATCCCGTTGGCCAAGACACATAACGGTTTCTTGAATAATATGGACTTATAACTGCTTAGAAAATGGCCTATAAGAAAAGGAAAATCCTTGGAAATGATAAAAAGAGAAAAAAAGTTTAGTAGATTAAAAACCCCTTATGTTGCAACTTAAAAGAGGGACTCAGGAATGGGTTGTTGTCTCCATATACTCATCCTCATTTCGTATGGTATTTGGCCAGAATATGAATCGAACTCTGGGACGTATTGACGAAAACCTGCAATTTATTCCAGGCTCCAGGTTAAAAAACCTGTAAAATAGTTGATTTAAAGTAAAATAGTAATAAATTAATCTCACAACAGCATTTTGGTAATCCTCACAACGTCCTGCAGCCGAACAGATCCTGGTGTTTTAGCCATAAAACATTTCTCAGCCATATCTTTTTAACCCACGTCGTGTTATAAAAGGTTTTTCATCCAATATCCTTGCTTGCCAACTGAAGATTTTTCCAAAGCTACCAATACTCTTGATGATATTTATAGCGTTCTGCAGCCCGAACAGATCAGTGCTTTCGACACAATCTCTTTGAACCATGGAACAACATCCAACAACCCTGCTCAGCAACTGGAAATCTCCAAAAAGATACCAAAAGAACAGTCCTCACCTTGAAGAGCCTCTTGGTGATCTTCACTGCATCTTGGAGGCCGAACAGGTCGCTCTGCCGCGCATGCGCGCCGCCGTGCTCCAGGACCAGCAGCACGCTCTTCACCAGCGGCTCGGGGCAGCCGCGCGCCTTCAGCGCCTCCACGAGGGCGCCGAGCGCGTTGGAGGCGTGCTTCTCGTAGCGGAGCGCGTACAGGGCGACCAGCTTGGCCGCCTCGTGCTGCCGGATGGACTCGCTGGCCAGGAGAGCCTTCAGACGCTGTGGAAAAGTTACAACTTCATTGAATTCACGTGGACACGTTTGCGGGAAAGGAAACGGGGAATAGCAAATAACTGATTTCTCCAGATGTTGCTACTAATGCTAATCATAAAATAATTTCTAAATATTCAATTCAGTTCAATCATTTATTCGTGACAGCTAATACACACTAATTCATATGGAAAAGATATATTTACGGCCTAAACCGTGTCACGGAATAATATATTTTATTTTATTTTATTTATCTAAGTAACAGTTACAACTTACAAACTAAGCATATCTTATCATCACATGCGTTTACACAAAATGAATATTTGCAAGTTAACAACAATTGTACACAGCACTTACAAACATATCTATTTAAGGCGCACGGATATACAATGTGAGATGATATAATACTGTAATACTACTGCTAAAATTTTTAAGGTATTGGACTATTAAAAGCTAAAGTGGCATTGGCTATATAAATATATGGAGGGACACTGAAAATAAGTCGCATTTTGAGCAAATATCATTAAATGTGCGACACATACGGATAGTGGGACAATTTGCAGAGACGTTGTTATTGGCAAGCGGACAAGCAAACAATCGCGGATGGCGGACAGGTCTATTACTACATTTAAAATTAAATTCGTGAATAATATCGGCATCTACTAGGAAATTATCAATTTTACAATTTTGAATAAGAGTGTAACATCTGCAAGTTTTCGCCTATTGTTTAAGGTATTAAGTTTGAAAAAAATACAATAAAATAATAAATAATATTATAAACGTGAATCATGATCGATCAGTCTTAGCTGATGTATGTTCCTCTTAATAGCCAAAACTAAACGAATTTTGAAGAAACTTCCCGGTAATGTAGCTTAGACACCAGATGCCCTATTCTGCTGCTCTATTCTGCCCTGATATGCTATAATTTATAATACCACCCTTTCTTCCCGTATGTGATGTAAAAGTCGACCTGGACTTTTCTGCCCCATTAGCTAGGAGACAATACGACAGAGTTTCTTAGAGAAATTGTTACAACATCGACTTCTAAAATGTTTAAAAGATGATCCATAAAAAAGGGGCTAAACATGAGGACCATTTAGTAGATTTAAATCTGTAAAATCGCAGTTTAAAAAAAACTCAGCGGCACTACCTCGACATTTGAAGTTCATGCATCCGCATTTCTGTCACTCTAGTATTATTTATTTATTTAAACTTTATTGCACAAAAGAAAACTTATCGTACAAAAGGCGGACTTAATGCCAAATGGCATTCTCTACCAGTCAAACCTTAAGGCAAAGCGGAAAAGATTGTGGGCAGTGCAAATAACAACTAAAAAGAATAATAACATTACCTACATACTACATGATAAAATATATAACTGCGATAAAGACCTCAATTCCGAAAATCAATCAATTTTCGTCGGTATCTCAGGACCCGTAACCATGGCAAGTAGTGGCAGAAAGTAGGTCTACCCACCTGCAGGTGCTTGGCGTGGTCGCTCTGGCAGGCCAACTCTTGCTCCAGCTCGGAGACGGCCAGCAGTGACCGCTTCGCCACCAGCGTTGACAGTTCGCCTACTACGGTTACGTGCTTAGTCACCGTGCCTGACATTTTCTGGAAAGCATATTTTTACATTGAACAACTGTTCGAGTGACAGAACAGGTTTAGACTATCAAAAAAAGTTAATTATAGCTCTAAAGTGTAATAACGTACGCATAGTAGACCAGACTAATCAAATGTCTTCTCTAAGAATAAGTCACTTAAGACCAGGTAATCATTTCCGGCTCGTCCCGGTAATATTCCACTCAGCTCTCACTGGGGGTCTACAATTATATTCAGACCAATTCACATACGCGTACTATTAGTAAAATAGTAAATAGTTCAAGTAAACGGCGCAGAGAGAAATGGAAAATACTCCACCGACAAAACTCTTACATTTATGATGATGAAATGTCGCAGTCGGTAGGTTGCGCGAAACACTATGAAATACTCGGTGCCTTCCCGAACCGACAATTAGGAATTTGTAGTTTATCCTTATGGGTAATAAACAACGAGAAACAGCTTAAAAAACTATCATATGCCTCCTGGATAATGTATACTATATTTTTCTATGATTACTAATATTATAAAGACGAAAAGTGTGAAATTGTAGCTTTGTAATGGGTAATCATCAGAACTGCCTATCCGATTTCAAACATTATTTCACCTGAGTATAGAAGGACACTCCGGATGCATATAGGATAGACGGCTATATTTTATCCCGCGCCTGCGTTCATTGCAATAGCCGGCCAAGTCAGCAACTAGTAGATAACAAAATCTTACTGACCTTGAAGAGCGGGTAGGCCTCGACGAAGTTCTTCATGTCGGCGATGCTCTCCACCTTCTCGTGGCTCTTGGCCTTCTTCTGGAACTCCTCCATCAGCGACTTCATCGTCTGCCCGATCTCGCCGAAGTTCGAGTATAAGTTCTACAAAAAATACATTGCAATCATTGAATGATGAGTATTATGACTTATGACACAGATGCGAGGTGGCTTTAGGAAATATTTTTAATTAAAAATAAATAAGGAGTTATTTTAACATTACCAATAAATAAAATTTAGGAAAATACACGAATAACATTACAGGCTACAATTTTTATTTCCATTTTTTTATAAAAAGAAGCACGCTTTTTGGCTACAGAAAACTCCGACGTGACTAGTGTATATTTCACTACAAACTTCATAATAACAGAGCTTTTGACGTCTCACGAAAAGTCGCCGAGTCCAATTTGATCCCCTTATCAGGATCTGCTAGTAGTGACGATCCTAAAAACAGCACGTACTGGTTGCGCCATGCTGTTGATTGGGATGAAATGATCCGAGTTTATTCTGTGCTACTACTAGCAACGAGAAGTCGCAGCATGGATCGGCTCCTTGTGGACCAGTGTTCACAAAGTGGACTGATGATCTGGTAAAGGGGGAGTCAGGACCGGTCATTGTGCCTCTTTGGGGGAGGCCCATGTCAAGCAGTGGACATCTCTCGACTGATATGATGGCGACTAGCAACCTTGGCGTAGAAGTCGTCCTGCTCCGCAGACAGCACCACCTCCTTGAAGTCCTTGTGCACGTCGGGCAGGTGCGCGAGGCTCACGCGGTGGTTGTGCAGCGTCAGGAGCTCGTGCACCATCGCTTGGTAAGTCCACTGCAACAATACCAAATCATTATTACTATTACTCCAAAATAAAGAAGGCAAAAAAATATGCCTAGTGACGAAAATCTCATTCCGATATATCAAAGAATTACGACAGTTTTAATATTGCTTGTTAGAGAGAGAAAACGCAAACAGTGTGTGACGTCACATTCACATTACACGAGGCTGCCGGCGGGCTGCGTCGACGGCGCCGCCGAACACGATGGGGCGCGGCACATTGCTGTCTTCTAGCGACGTCACAATCTTCCAGCGTCATCGTTTCATATGAAGTTGCGTTTTGCGAAAAAGGGACAGAACATACCCCTTCTTAAAACTTTGGACACTTCTAACTTCGTGATTATTGACCTTTTGCGTTGGTTTTTTCTCCATTTGACTACATTTTTAATCCTTTTTCGAGAAAATATGACATTATTCATTATTTTATTTAGTGTCTACACCCCTATTACTCCTCTGCATTCACTTGTGGACTGTGCCTAATAGGCATTTGTGTAATTGTGTTGCAAATTTTAAATATGTAATATGTCAGGTCAGAACTACATATTAGCGAAGCCATGCTGTAGTATTTTTTTTATCCATAACTCACATTGAGCGCTAGTGTATCATCCTCCTCGCGTTTTTTCCCGGTTGTATCCATGGAAGGAGCCCTGGGTCCCCTTTGGCACCAAATTTCAAGTTGTGACGTCGGCACTAGACTCATGAAAGCGACAGCCATCTGACCTTCCAACTTAGAGGGAAGACTGTTGGGATTAGACCGGCTTCCTACACCGAATGATATTTCGTACATAAGTTTCGAACTCACGACCTCCACCTCCAGATTCACGCGCCTCACCGCTCGGCTCCAGTGGCTCTCACTTGGAAACCATTCCCGGGAAAGAAATTGTGAGTAACTAATCGCATAGTCTCCTTACCTGGCTCAGGAGGGGCGTGACCGGGTCGTCCCTCCTGTCCACGAGCAGCAGCTGCGGCGTGGGCAGGTCCGCGGCGAGCGGCCCGGCGTTGTCCGCGAGCGCCGCCTCGCGCCGCAGCAGCTCGCGCACGCGCTCCGCGAGCCGCGCGCAGGGCTCCGAGCCCGCCTCGTAGCGGACCGCGCAGCGCCGCTTCAGGGACAGCAGCACGGAGACCAGCCCTTGCGCGCAGCGCTGGAGGTGCGTCGGGTTCCAGGAACGACCTGAGATCAAGAGCGGATCCTCATTGGAATATGAAGTCTTCATCGTCATCATCATATCAGCCGAAAGTCGTCCACTGCTGGACATAGGCCTCCCCCAAAGAGTACCATAATGACCGGTCCTGCGCCACCCGCAGCCAGAATAGAATAGTACGTGAAATATGAAGTGTTAGATGCAAATGATCCTAAATTTCTTAGGCTGTCAACTGTCGACTTGTGCGAATCGAGCGGTCAACTATCTTGATTCCTAAAGTAGCTAATCGAAGGTAGGGCTCTTACACTACGCTATATTGCAAGTGGCACGTTATGGTCCACTTCAAACATTTATATTTAACGAAGAATATCGAAGAATAGAATCAGAAAGAGTAATATATTAAGCACTACACACCTTAGACAGTACAAAAAGCACAAGTCGCGAGATATTGAAATAGTACATTACTACAGAGGCCGGAAAGCAAGGGGGTTGCCGGCCGAGTACGGATATTTATGAGGCTAGCAACCCCTTTTCACGCTGAGATATGTATAGTACTTTTTTCAAACATGCAATAATAATAATAATAATAATATTATTTCTGAAGCAGAAAGTCTATGCATGGGCAGGCCGTATTCGCCGCTACAGAGAGCGAGTGGATCGATACCAGCAGAATTGCCTTTTCCAGAGCGATCAAAGGAAGGTATACCGAGAGTGGGAGGGAACCGACCTTCGTGTGTCCGACGGACAGCAACCGGATGCTACTGCCATGGTTGACTTCTGGCGTAGTATCTGGTCACTGCCAGTCGAACACACCGAAGGCGGGTGGATAAGTGTTGTTGAACGTGAGTGTGAGTTCATCGAACCCATGGGGACTGTTACCATCAGCCCCGAGGACGTTAGTTGTGCCATCCGTTTGGCTCCGAACTGGAAAAGTCCTGGACCGGATGGATTACACAACTTCTGGCTGAAATGGTTTCGATGCTCACACCTGCGGTTGGCAACACAGTTCCAGCAAGCCCTTGAGCTCGGTTCCCTGCCTTCTTTCTTGACAACTGGTATCACCTCCCTGCTCTATAAGTCCGGTAGTACCACGGAAGCGAAAAACTACAGACCCATCACGTGCTTGCCTACGCTGTACAAGCTCATTACATCCATTTTGAGAGCAAAAATTAACGCACACATAGTTGCAAACAACGTTTTGGCCTCTGCTCAAAATGGATGTAGGGTTGGGTCTCGTGGTACTAAAGAGCTCCTCCTCATAGACATGGCCATTTGCCAACGAGTCCGGCGGAACAGAGGGGCCCTTTCGACTGCCTGGATTGACTACAAGAAGGCCTATGATTCGGTGCCTCATTCATGGCTGAGGAGGATCTTAGAGTTGTATAAAGTTGATGCAGTTCTGAGATCCTTCTTAGGCGCTTGCATGGGGCAGTGGACCACAGTCCTTCGTCAACCGGGGGGGGGAGATTGCCCTTCTGGTCCGCAGGACTCTATAAGAATTGAACGTGGGATCTTCGCTTCTTTTGTCGCCTGACCAAAGTACTTAATAGTCTTTTGTCGGGCGGCAACAAGGTGCGCGCCTTCAACGCCTGGGTGATGCCCTTGCTTACTTACTCCTTTGGCGTACTAAGGTGGACTCAGACTGAGCTGGATGCCCTGGACCGAAGAGTCCGAGTACTGCTTACTGCGCATCGCATGCTACACCCACGCTCGTCTGTTATGAGACTGTACATCTCGCGGAAGTGTGGAGGTCGCGGCTTTTTAAATGCCAAGGACATTCACAACCGTGAGGTGTGCAATCTCAGGGATTATTTCCTAAACAACGAGTGTGGGATGCATCGCGACGTAGTGGCAGTAGACGGAAACTTCACCCCGCTCGCCTTGGCAAACGAGAACTGGCGCAGACTTAAAGTAATGAGCGTCGAGGACCGCAGGGCGGTGTGGAGGAGCAAGGAGCTACACGGGCGGTTCTACAAGGCCCTCACAGGACCCGATGTAGATCTGCTCGCGTCGGTGAACTGGCTACGCTTCGGGGATCTCTTCGGGGAAACCGAAGGTTTTGTCTGTGCAATTGCGGACGAAGTTATCATGACGAACAATTACCGGAGGTATATCCTGAAGGACGGTACGGTCGACATTTGTCGGGCATGCCACCGTCCCGGGGAGTCACTCAGGCATATTATCTCCGGTTGTGGTCATCTTGCTAACGGCGAGTACTTGCACAGACATAACCTTGTAGCCAGAATTATTCACCAGCAACTTGCTCTGCTATACGGTCTTGTGGCCTCCGAAGTGCCTTACTATAAGTACACACCTGCGCCAGTTCTCGAAAATGGTCGTGCCACGCTCTATTGGGATCGAACTGTCATCACGGACAGGACTATTCTTGCCAATAGGCCTGATATCGTGCTGACAGATCGATGGAAACGCCAGGCAGTGCTCGTCGACATCACCATCCCCCATGACGAGAACCTCGTGAAGGCCGAGAAGGACAAAGCCAGCAAGTACCTAGACCTGGCTCACGAGGTAACCGCCATGTGGGATGTTGATTCGACGATCATCGTCCCGATAGTCGTTTCAGCGAACGGTTTAATAGCGAAGAGTCTCGACCATCACCTCAAGAGACTCTCGCTAGATGGCTGGATCAAGGGTCAGATACAGAAGGCGGTACTCCTGGATACTGCGCGGATAGTCAGGAGATTCCTGTCTCTGGCGCCCTGACCACCGGCAGCTTAGGCCCCGCCTCGCTGCCGGCGGTACCCTAGGTTAGGTTTTTATAATGATTTTATGTTTTGTATGTATAGTTTTATATTTTACTTTTTATATAGTTATTGTAAAAACCTAGCTTAAGATAAAAGATGAATAAAGAGTATAATAATATAATAGTTATAAACACTTCCATGACTCAGAAACAAATATTCTCGATAGTCGTTTCGGCGAACGGTTTAATAGCGAAGAGTCTCGGCCATCACCTCAAGAGACTCTCGCTAGATGGCTGGATCAAGGGCCAGATACAGAAGGCGGTACTCCTGGATACTGCGCGGATAGTCAGGAGGTTCCTGTCTCTGTCGCCCTGACCGCCGGTAGCTTAGGCCCCGTCTCGCTGCCGGCTGCACCTTAGGTTAGGTTTCTATAATGATTTTATGTTTTGTATGTATAGTTCTATATTTTACTTTTCATAAATTTATTGTACAAACCTAACTTAAGATGAAATAAGAATCTAGAGATAATAATAAATAAATATAAGGGGACAATCTTACACAAATCGACCCAGTCCCATAGTAAGCTCAGTAAGGCTTGTGTTATGGGTACTAGACGACGATATATATAATAGATATAAACACTTCCATAACTCAGAAACAAATATTCATGCTCATCACACAAATATTCAATGCAATGAAATAAATAAAATAAAAACTCCAAGAGATTTCTTGGAGTTTTTATTTTATGCTCAGCCATGAAAATTAAAGTTTGATTAAACTTTAATTTTCATGGCTGAGCGCCAAGATGCTGTGCCACAAATTGTGGAATGGAAATTAAAACAGACTTTATTTAACGTTGATCGGTCTGTAATCGTAAGTTGGTGCAACCCGCCCTAATGAAGCAGAGCTGTAGGGCTACGAAACGATAATTAGTTTGCCCACCATGCAAGCAGCCGACAATGTTTAAGGAGAACAGGTGCCGGTCCACGGCGAGGTAGTCCGCGAACACCTCCTGCACCTCCCGCACCGCCTCCTGCTCGTCGCACTCCGCTAGCGTCTTGATGTCCGCTTTCGAAATCACGTTGCTGAAATCTGCGGAACCATTTGCCATATCACAACAAATATATCAGCTAAAGCTCAACTAAGTAGAGTCTCTTAAGACCTACTCCTGAGCTCCATTGAAAACCAGTTGTAAGCAGCACGTGCGCCGCAAGCGGACTATTGTACCGCCGATTACGCCGTAACTGCGCTCAAGTACGCCTCACACTGGACGTTTGTACGGATTTAGTTTACAGCATTAAGCTGTATATCTAGAATCTATTGTGGCACTTTTGCGACCTTGGTGTGCCAAGCTACTTACTTATAAAGGATTTCTGACGATAATACAAAACTAGGAAGTATTTATCTAATTATGTTACCAGTCAGGCTATCTATCCTATCTCTAGCATGAGCATTATATTATAGTGATTTGCTTAAACAACAAATTTCAATAAGTATTCAACAAATTAAATATTAAAACTGCTTAGTAATTTAGAAACAAGTGTTTCACTTATAACTATTTTGGATTTGCCTAAAGTATTGAAGAAGGTGACTATCTCCAATATTTGGCATAATGCATAAAGTAACTAAACTTATTATATAAATAAGAATAAACTCACTTAAAAAAAAACACATGTCAATGGCTATTTCAGCAGTCAATTAAGGATTATTTTTAGAAATCTTTATGAATATGGATTTTATAAATCCACTTACATATGAAATAGACGCCATATTTCGGATACCGGAGCTCCCGGGACAGCAGTGCAATGTTCTCGGAGGTGGGACGCAGGAAGGCGATGCACTTCATGTGCTTGAGGTTGTCCCACTTGGCGTGGCTGTCGATGCGCTCGAACAGGTACACCTCCTTCTGAAGGATCTCCGATTGGCTGAACACCATACTTACTATACTTGTCTGCGGAAATGTGACAATACAATACAAATATTCTCTTTATTTAGTTAAACATTATTACACAAACGAAAAACTTATCATATAAAAGGCGGACTTAATGCCATATGGATATGGCCAGTCAAAGCTAAAGGCAAAACGGAAAAGATTGTGGCCAGTGCAAAATAACAAATTAATCAAATTATAAAAATAATAATATGGTACTCCTAGATACAGCATATTTACACAAATACATAGACTTAAATAAAATAAATACATACAAGCACAAATAAATATATATATAAATATATTATACATGGGTAGCGCCGTGGAGCGTTTTAACTGCCACACTTTTATTTAACAATTTACTGTGGAATAAAACCTCATGGTGTAGTAGTAGAAAAACAAGCTTATATGTGTTCATTCAAACTTGGTGATTTCGTCCCGCTAGGCCCTCCACAATTTTTTACATAAAAGTTGTTGAAACGCTCCGCAATTTTACCCACATACAAGCAAAATACTCAAACCTGAACCTTTATCACTAAAAACCAAATTAAATTAAACATAAACAATGGTAGACAACAAGGAGCCTTATCACTAAGAAGCAGTCTCTTCCAGACAAGCTTTGGTTAGTGACAACAATGCAAAATGATTTCACAATTGTTATTAAACTTTTAAGTACTAAGCCTACAAAAAGATGCAGAACTGGAACAACTTAAACCAGGATTTCCGTTTAAAATCATCTAATACTCAAGTAACCATGCAATAGGACTAACTGTGGTGATAAACCTGAACCACTTATTTTAAATGAAATGCAATGAATATTGTAATTTTGTTTGATAGACCATAAAATCGAGGAAGAAGACCAACCTTACGGATAACGAATATACCAATCAAATGCAAATGACACAAGGTTTCCAGTTAGATATTTATCAATATGGTTAGCTCAGGGGCGGCTTTACCTATAGTGCAAGGGGTGCGTTGCACCCGGGCGCCCAGTCCTAGGGGGTGCCTATCGCTACTGCCGGACGCGCTAACACTGCGTTAGGGGGTAAAGGGGGGGTCTACATGGACTTAGAGGCGCCTCGTAGCTGCCTCACAAGCATAATTTTACAATAAAATAAATACCTACGTGTTTATTATTTTATAGTTACAAGCGTTTCAATTTCAAAACTATAATGTATAATGCTTGATTAATACAATATTACTAAATATTCTATAACTCACTGTCTCTTTATCCATGAGTATAACTTTCATTCCTGGCCCACTTTCCTCCGTCATCTTCGTTATATACATCTTGACTGCTTGTATCACGTTCATTTTTTCTGTTTAATGTTTATCTTATGCAGGTGCTGAAAGTATGTATTCCTATGTTTCATTAAATTAGATCATAAATAAACCGTATTATTGGGAAATGTTTTGGTGCCACCCCTAGCTGTCAAATCTGATAACTGCGTTTAGTTTCTTCTTCCGTCGCTGTCATTTTGGACGTCCGAATATACGTTTCCTTAGTCTACATTCAACAATATCGTGGTTTTTATTAATAAATCAATTTGATAAAAAAAATAACAAAGGGAAATGCTTGTGATATATTTCAAGTTTGTTTAGCTTTTTTCCATCAATAATTTACGATATACGGTGCTGCTTGAACTGTCTGGTTATCTATATAATATACGATGTGATTTGCCACTGACGTTACGGTCGGGTCGTTACGTTACGTCACGTCACTAGTTATCTTCGAAAGGTCGGTAGGGTCGATCGGCGATAATCAGTTTTTGTATAATTTTTTTACACTTCTAATTTAATATTCACGCGAAGATGTTCTCCCGCGCCCTGAAGCCCGTTGGGGCAATTGCCGTTCAAAATGGAGCCAAGAGCTTCTCCACATCCCCTCAGGTACATTATGTCTACCCTTCGCATTCAAATTTAAAGTTATTCCTAATATAATCGGTGTTATAAACTTCCACTTCCTTGCTCCTCCTGTACCACCAAATTGATCCACCTATCTGACGATAATGTGAGATTTCAGAACAATTTCAAAGTCGTGGTGGCGGGCGCGGCTGGTGGCATTGGACAGCCCCTGTCCCTGCTGATCAAACAGAATCCCCTGGTGACGCACCTGGCGCTGTACGACCTGGCGCCGGTGACGCCCGGCGTGGCCGTGGACATCTCGCACATGAACACCTGTGCCAAGGTCACTGGCCACAAGGGCCCAGAACAACTCGCAGCCGCCATCAAAGGTACATTTGAATTTAGAATACATTATTTAAGAAGACGACCGTGACTTGTGATTGATGGTAGCAGGTTACATAACAAGTTTTGTAACCTATTTTTTGGGAATCATTTGTCTAAAATTGATACAAGTCTACAATAGTTTTCACTAAAATGTAAATTTTGTTCACTTTTGAGTAAAAAAATGTGTAACTATTCTTATTTCACTGTAGTATTGTCCTCTGAGTTGGCCTAATTAATTCAAGTGGCCTTGGCATTGTCTTGGTGGAAAAAAACAGGTTATTTTTATGATGTGTATCGTTGATGATACATGTCTGACTTTATTCTACTAAAACTTTGGAGATGGAAAATTATTATTTCAGTTATTATTTGAAAATAAAAATGAAGTTTTACTGCAGTGAATTCATTGAGGTGCAGTACTGTGCCTTATCATAAGTATTTTAATAGAGATAAAGGCACTATGTAGGTAGGTTAACTGTTCATTATGCTGTGTAACCCTTGTTTTGGTACAAGAAAAAAAAATGTAAGTGGTATTTGTGTATCTCATTGCATTCATTGTCTTTATTAAGGATGTGTGTGATAATTTCATGATTATCACATAAGACTAGAAAATATTATTAAAGTTTTGGTGACAGTGGACAGCAAGTCAAAATCTTTGTTGCTTTTGATTTTGAAATATTTGGCTAGTCTGGTTGCTACTAACTATATAATGCTGACTGTACAATGTAATCTAGAAACATCAAATGAGTAGTCATCCATTTTTAAGTGAATGTTGTCAATTAAATTAGAGATGTTAGAGAAAATTAAACATGGTTATTAACACCATGTCTAATTAGCTCTAGCATCCTCTGTGGTCCTGAGGTCCACATAAGTGTTGCTCATAAACTAAACAAGACTTCTCGGTTCCCTATTAATTAAAATAAAGCACCGTGCTATTCAGAACAATATTTTCAAATTTCCGCGCACTTATCTTCCAAGCACTGATCTGGTTGTGATACTTGTGATCCACTTTTAGGTTGTATATGGGAATTTGTTACTCATATTACATGTCCCAAAAAAAATTATCAACCACCTAAATTAGGCTACAAATTAGAATAAACAAGCTGTTCGGGACATTTTTAACCCCACCCCTTAATCCTGCAGACGCCGACCTCGTGGTGATCCCCGCCGGCGTGCCCCGCAAGCCCGGCATGACCCGCGACGACCTGTTCAACACCAACGCATCCATCGTGCGCGACCTGGCGCAGATGGTGTCCGAGCAGTCCCCCAAAGCGATTATGGCCATCATCACCAACCCTGTCAACTCCATGGTGCCCATCGCCTCGGAGGTCCTTAAGAAGGTGAGCTGGAATTTGTTGCCTTTGACATTTTGTCGTGGGCCCTGAGACTACTCTTAACAACAAATTGTTACATCAGCATGGTCAATAATACGTAGATTGGATATCAATAACGTCAATTCGGGTCATAGTGTTAATTATTTCTCCATAAACAGCATGATCTGATAACGAAGACAAGACGGCTAATAAGTGGAAAGAATACAGTAATCAATCGCATAATAGTACATTACGTACGTGGTGAGTACACAATTTTACGTCTTTAACTGGCCACAATGCGAGTTTTACCGTACGCGCAGCGCGAAGTAAAACTCGCATTATGGCCATGTGTGACGTAAATAATGTAACTTTAATTGTTGGATGCAGTGCAACAGCTAATGTAAAACAGAAACTTTAAATCAACTCCTTTTTATATTCTTCAATGTACCTCCACTCCCCTAGTTAAATATTAAATATTATTACCAGTTTACATAAAGACAAAGGATCTTCTTATATAATTATATAAATGCGAAAGTTTGGATGTTTCGATGTTTGTTACTCATTCACGCTTAAGCGGCTCAACCGGTTAGGATGTAAATTTGCACGAACATAGTTTATAGCTTGGATTAAAATATAGGATGGTTTTTATCCCAGGTCCGCGCAGACGAAGTCGCGGGCGGAAGCCTGTATGTATATATTCTTGGGTTGTCTGGAAGAGATCGCTCTTTAGCGATAAAACTACCTGTTGTTTTACCTCTTCTCCTTATTTCTTTTCTTTTGTAACTGCTGTAACGGTGTGAGGTGAGCAGTACTGAGTATTTGTATTGTATTGTAATTATATTCTGTTACTATAGAAGAATTAGACTTGGTACATTTTAATAGTTAAAACCACTCTGTCGAAAATTATTTAGAATACAGTTCAGATTAGACTTTTGAGTAATAAAATTAAATCTCAATCCAAACTTTTCACATATCTTATCTCCCCTTTCTTAAAATAGATAAGGCATTGGTTACATAATTTTGCACGCCACAGCCGCGTGCAACTTTCCACGCGCTATTTCGACGAGAAATAGTAAACATGATGTAATATTATTACTATAATTACTGACGCGATTATACCACGAGGTTTATCAATGACATGATACATATGTTTACGTCGTGATTTTACTTCAAGTGCTATGACGATATTATTGACTAAATAAAATAATATAATTGAACAAGCGAACTTTTCTGGTTCAGCTTGCGCCAAAATTCGTTTGTATCTCCGGCTGTCCAGCTGTCCGGCTGTTCACCTCTACAGGTCGCATTTCTCAATCGATTCTCGTGAATATTGTGAGCCGGTTCATATAATTTTTGTAGATTCAGTTTTTCGAAACTAAAATTATAATTTAAATTTAGACAGCAGGCTCGCGAGACCTACAGCTCAGAGCCACTAGTAATAACATTGTTCTGTATTTCATCAATCTAGTCCGAAAAACGTTTGTATAAGAAGCACACTATTAAATTTATCCTTCAATAAAACTTGTAAGTCATAAGCATATTGGTCACAAAATAGATTAGATAGATAAAGCATTTATTTGTTTTCTCTAAAGACACAGAAACAATTGTTCATTGATACAAGTCGCCAATTATCCGGTAACATATTGGTCGTCTGTCATTTTACTCATTTTTGCAAGCATCGACAGCAATTGTGCATTCATCATATCCAATTGCGGCCATAACGATCAACAACTCATTGTAATGTCAACCGAGTCGAAATGCTATTGTCTCGTCTCGGTGACTGACACAGACGTTTAAGTACCATGAAAAGGAAATTATGTTCAATTGTAGACAGCCTATGGAAATAAAGATTTGTGGTGTAGTATTACCGGTTTTATAGCTCTGGAATTAATATTAATTTATATAATTAACTTTTCCATGACATTACAGTAAATAACCAATGCGTCACGAATGTTAGACTAACACTTACATTCTAATGGCATTATATTTTAATATATTATATTGGTTCTGTTGATCAATTGATGAATGGGATTGGAGCATGCACTACATAATGAGTTATTTATATTAAAAATATGAAAAGAATGAGCGAAAAATATACTTTATTTTCTAATTCTCTATGCTCCGGAAATACATTTTAGTTTTCTAGAATACCTACCTACCACATTCTTTTTACAGCAATCTGTTATCCCTTTTTAGTTTAAAATACTTCAGTTACCTCTAAATCATAAATAGCACAAATAAGTTAAAGCATGAAGTTTTTCGAGTATATTTTGGGTGGCAGGTGCCAACTACTATACTGCTAAAAATAACCTCCCCACCCCCAGGGCTGCCATTACGACCCCAACCGCGTGCTTGGCGTGACCACCCTGGACGTGGTCCGCGCCTCCGCCTTCATCGGCGAGATCAACTCCGTGGATCCCCAGTGCGTCGAGATCCCCGTCATCGGCGGCCACTCCGGCGTCACAATCATCCCGCTGCTCAGCCAGAGCAAGCCCGCAGTCAAGCTGACGGACCAGGCCAAGATCGAGGCGCTTACCAAGAGGATACAGGAGGCTGGTACTGAGGTGAGTCAGGCATTTAAATACCATCGTTTTGGCGTGTATTTTTCCGTTTAGACTTACTAATTTTCCGTACACCCAAGATTTTTTGACAAGTTATTTATTTATATTCATTATTTCTTCCTGTTGTTCGCTCTCTTTAGAGACAGGACAACGTGACAGAGTTTCTTAGAGAAATCTTAAAACATGGACTTAAAGTATGCTGAGAAGATAGCCCATAAAAAGGAGCTGAATTCAACAAAACACTACATTTTATGGCTTTAGACCCGGTTTCAAAAAGGGACGTAAGAAGGGCAACTGGTGACAGAAAAAAGTTGATTCATCCGTGTGTGTGTGTGTGTGTGGTTGCAGGTGGTGAAGGCGAAGGCAGGTGGCGGGTCCGCCACCCTCTCCATGGCGTACGCCGGCGCTCGCCTCGCCAACGCTGTTCTGCGCGGTCTCAACGTAAGTACTGAATACCGTACATCATTATGCCACCATCTAGATTGTCCCCTAATTTATTCAGTTAAATTCATTTCATGATTAATTTACAATATAAATTTGCTTTAATAATAATTATTATTATTTATTTCAGATAAAATCCATAATTTGCGCTTTATGGTCGTCAAAATATAATAGAAGTAATATAACATATCAACAAAGAAAATCTAATTGTATCTTGCAATAAGTATCGTTGTCAATTTCACAATAAAATGAAGATTAATAAGAGCGAAACATTATAAACGTTAATCTATCTATGTAACATCTTTACGAAGTACTAACGACAACACAGCTAACTGACCATCCGTGCACTTTATGTACATTGTAATAAGGTTCAATTATAAATATGGTCAGTTAACCGTGTTGGCGTTTGTACGAAGTTAATACAAGCAATAATAATTTACTTTAAAAACTAAGTTTTAACCGACTTCAAATGAATACTCCGCCAAGCCACGAGAACATTTCCACATTTCTTTTCCAATTTACCACATGAACTGCTTTCCGAAAGCAAAAGCGTTGATTATTAGAGAAAAAAATCAATCGCTGTATGTGAGCCGATAATATTTGAGGACTTCCGTCGATTCCAGCACAAGCACCTTTGGCACTTCATTAGTTGCTATTTCAACGGAATTATAAGAATGTGTGACGTACTTTTGTACGTACATAATTGAGGAATTCCATAAGTCATCTGTGGTCTTCATCATCAATTCCACTCCACCAAATTTATGATTTCCGGGTGTAAATATACGAGTTATAAATAGAAAATACCAAAATCACTACCCGCGTGCCTAATATAATTGAGGAGTTCCCTCAATTCCTCATGGATTCCATCATCCAACGGAATTTTTGAAAAAAATGGGACCCACCTGGAAGCATATGCATATACTTAGCAACAAAAAAACATTTTTTGAATCGGCTCATCAATGACGGAGTTCTGAGGTAACAAACATTGAAAAATTAAATTATAAAAAAAAAAACAAAATAAAAAAATACAACCGCATTGAGAACCTCCTCCTTTTTTTTGAAGTCGTTTAAATACAACCGAATTGAGAGCCTCCTCCTTTTTTTGAAGTCGGTTAATAAAATGCAAATAATATTTACTTATCCAATATTGCTTTTATTCTCTCACCGCATAAAGATTACCAACATTTATCAAGTACTTTCCACTAACAAACTGCAAATCCCCAGGGCGAGTCCAACGTCGTCGAATGCGCCTACGTCAAGTCCGACCTGACTGAAGCCGGCTACTTCGCCACCCCGCTCGTGTTCGGCAAGAACGGCGTCGCCAAGAACCTCGGCTACGGCACCCTGAACGCGTACGAACAGCAGCTGCTCCAGGCCGCCATCCCCGAGCTGAAGAAGAACATCGCCACTGGCGAGAAGTTCGTTAAGTAGACGGGGACGTGAAATGTCGCAGTATGTTTAGCTTTTCAGAACACATTTAAGATCGATCACACAGGAGGTTAACGCTGCGTCTTAGGAATATCCTCTAGGAGCGAGGATGTATACAACACCCACTTCACCGTTTACATGAATGCGTCTTGATTTTATTTATACTAATGCAAAAGATGCTACTTGTATGGTTTGACTGATACCTTCTGTTTATTTTGAGCTTCTGCGTGGTCGATCTTTTATGTTGATGATTAATTCAATGATATTATAGCTGAATTGGGTAAAAAAAAATACCTTTTGACCAGCAGACTTGTTTCAAATAATTATATTTGGAAATAAAGTCATACAATTAATAAGTTACAATGATATGCGAAGTAGAGGCCATGCTTGCTTAAATAGAGGTCAGGCGGAATCAATTTAAGTTGATTTTCTATTTAAATTACAAATGTCGACCAACATGACCAGCGTTACGTACATATTTATTCATAAATTATTTTATTTAACTGTTTTTTGTATAAATTTTAAACAGACTTTGTTATTTTTTATTTATACACTTCGAATACAGTATTTCATCATGTTAGCTTCCGGTCTGGCCAGTGGGAGCTGAACCACCCCAGTAAATACAGTAGTATCATTTGCATTAAGAGCAAACTTATTTCGATACTCATAAACCTAATTGTCATAAGACTAACAATTTTTTTTATGGCAATTGGGTGTAAATATCGATATAGTACCAAGTATTCCGGTCGAGGTATTACGTAGCACATATTGCCAAAGTTACCATGTTTGAATGGGTGTGTGTTTGTAAATAAATTGTTTGTTTGGCCAATGTGGTAATAAAAGTTACTACATTAAGATTACGTTTTATTTATTCTCCTGTGTCCCAGTATCCGATAGAAAGAACGAAATAGTTCCATGGATGATATGTGAACTTATTATATGACCATTGGTTGAAATCTATAAACACTACATTACACCACAATCTTTCACTGGCCCTTCCCAACGAGTCCACATATCGTATTATACAGTCTGAGATGCGACTGGTTCTCGAAGAATTCGATGTACATCTCCAGCATGAGCAGCACCAGATACGCGCAGAACACCGTCACTCCCGTCCACGAGCGCGCCTTCGGGTTACTGCAGCTAAAACGGGCGCTTCGCTCCATGGCAACCGTTCGCTAGACAGTCTTCTTAATTTACTACTAAGTAAAGACAGCGTGCATGCGGGTCTACGCCATCTTCAAGCTGAAAGCTGGCAGGATCCGGATAAGTGGCGTGCTCTCGTTTCGGAGGCCAAGACCCTTTTTTTGGATCACCGAGCAAGAGTAGTAAGTTAAATGGGTATTTGAACGCAAGGTGTCGGGTCCGCAGCACCAAGAACGACTAAGTGTTATAGCATACGCTGTCAGTAGGTATGTGCTCACTTGTAACAATGGCGTTGGCGTGACAGTGACTTTTTTGAATGTCTTGCTTGATTGGTGGCAAAGTTTAGAATCACCTCGCGCGGTCACCTATATTCCATGGAGTTTATATATATAATATAGGTCCAATATAGGTGCCTCCAAATATGCTATTTTTTTTAATGTCATACTACCGGTCCCTTTTCGTTATAAAAATGCAACGTACAAACTGCTACTAAGCTGGCGTAAGAGTGAGCGTTTGAACGTCTGACGCGTTCCGTAATTGCGTCCCCTTTAAGGATTAGAATAAATCGAGTTGGGTGGCGGACTCGAAGACAACAGAACTGTCGTGATAAGTAGTGGGTAAACAATGTAATCATAGGTGTGACAAGCACATTGGAAATCACGATAAACCACTGACCCACAGCTCTATCTTTTTCCCTCCTTCGTTGGTCTTGAGCCTCTATCAGTTTTTATCAAAGGCGTCCATTTCTACATAAGAAGGGAGACATGTTGAGAGATCCTTGACACAACATCTTAAATCTTGATTATTTTAGGCACTTTTGAGGGTTCTTCAGAGTTCGGTTACACGACAATGTCGATCAACTGTGTTAATATATCTAAGCAATTACGTATAACAAGCGTAGAGCAGATAGCCAACGCAATAAAGAACTGCACGGTGCTATCTGTCAGCTAGCCAAGGTATATTAATAGAATTTAGTGGATAAATCTCGCTGAAATTTTGCAAGGTACATACCAACATTGAACAATTCTATTGTTACACCAAATTGGTAAATATTGTTCCTCTGCAGGCGATACATTGAATACTGTGCACGTGCCCTTATTTTTTTCATGGGAACGTAGTTATCATGGCATATGCTGTTCTTGCTTTTAAAAGGATGCCACGCCCATGATACTGAATTCCCTTGTAAACGTAGTTGCTACATCGTATGCTCTGATGTGCGACATTTGAGACTAGTTTTGAATCAAGGTCATGTTTTGATTAGAAAATTTTCGCATCCGCATACGAGGGGTTAATAATGCCTATATTATATTCATCGACGCTTGGGAAGGGTCAGGGCTTGAAATACCGGTATTTTCCGGAACCGGTATCACGACCTTCAAACAGGAACCGGTATTAGGCTTGGTACCGGTACCAAGCAAAAGTACCGGTATTGCTAAAACCGGTATTCTACATGATACCGATACCTTGAGTACAGGTAAATTTATGAAAGTACAGTTAAAATACCGGTACTCGAAGGTGCGAGTGGATTGAATGAGAGAGAAAGAGAACATAATACGTTATGTACTCACATCGCGAGTTGCGGTCGTGCGCGCAAGCAAGCGTTGGATGGATGAATTATATTCTTCTCTTAGATGCTTCTGAATGCAGACGTATTCTTGTCGGGGGTTGGTAATTGGTACGATCTTAATGTGTGGTAACGTAAGGATAAATAACATAAGGATTACACGTATCAGCTTTTTTCTAGTTTCGATGAAAGCACAGTAAGAGTTTCATGAACATTAACCATTTAAAAAAGAAATAAAACTCAGCATCGATTTGCATCATATTTATTGATTGAGTCCTCCAAAACTTTGTTTTCGTTTTACCGGACTATTTTTTTACAGATTATCTTTCTTTCGGCTACTTAAATTACATTATTAATATTACAATTTATAAAGAAATCACAATGTCGAGACGCGCCGCGACGCCCGCCCGGCTTCAACAGAACTTTAATTTAATCAGTCGTTTTTACATAATATAAAACATTTACAACACGCCGCCCCGCCGGACATCGCCAGCTAGCTTATATACAAATAAACCCCAAATACATACAAAATAACACACTCGACCTCTGGCTTAGGTCTCTTCCATTCATCCACATTATTAAAAATGATTTGATTCTACCCGATTGAAGCTAGTGAGTTCATATAAAGCAAAGCAACAGAGACTCATAATATGAGTACATTTCGAGTCATTACCCACATTTTGGTTATCATTATCCGTTTATTTATTCTCAATTGAAACAAATGGTAATTCTTTGAATTAACCCAATAAAGATTATAAAAAATGTATATGTATTCGATTTATAAAATGAATATAAAGTATAAATTACAAAGGCGGTGGCAATGTCCGACGGGCGCGGTCTGATTTAAGCTGGCACTACATTCCCCGACGCGGCGACCGACATCTACATCGTCGGACACGGCGGGCCCGCGCCGAGCGACGCTGCCGCCTACCGGCACTCTCATCCCAAAACAGTAGATCCGCCAATTTTAAACCCACACGTTTTATAAAGAGTTACCGCAATTTAGGTTTAGATTGAAGTGGGCAACGCGCGTGGGTCCGAGTACGAGATCTGTAGTAGGTACTCGTATAGTCGGTGCCGGCGGGCGGCAGCGAGGCGGGCCGCGGGAGCACGAGCGCAGCGCAGGTTCACACACTTCAGTAAAATGCGGGCCGGCGCGGGCGGCGCGGCGGCCCCGCGCGAGGCCGCGAGGCCGCCCTAGCTAACGAAAACAAATCTCTATCGTACCTTAACTAAGTATAATTACAAATGCACAGAATGTATACATGATGACGTGTTTATACCGATAACCGTGTACGCTAATATTTATACATGTATATTGGAGCCGGCGCCGCGCTATACAGGGGGCGACATATGTACAGGGAGCTGCGCCGCGCCGGCGACGCTCCGTGCGAGGAATCCGCGCGCACCTACCTACCTGCTGCCTGCTACCTGCTACCTGCTGCCTGCTACCTGCTACCTGCTACCGGCTACCCTAGTGGACGCTACTCTACTCTAGCGAGGCGACGGAAGACCTGGACCGCTCGCCGCCTCCTCCCACACCGCCGCGACGCAAGCCTGCTCTTCATATTCACAATGATACATACAAATAACCCGTGTTCGTCAAATGAAGATTATACATAGCCACAGCAATTATGCATTAGTAGCATTCGTTTGATGCGGATAAACAATTTTCAATTTCAATATAAATACTACCGGTATAGGAGTCGGCGGCGATACTGCGGCAATCGAGAGCCACAACATGGAGGCAGTGGCAGTGACGCCGGGGCAACACCTACTTTACATTACACCGAATTCGTACGCAACGAAATAAAAAAAAAACAAATTTAAAGCCCCTAGCGATGGATCGAAATGAACATAATAAATATACACTATATCTGAAGCGAACGTCCGCAGATTCCTCTTACACTTAAAGCTTGCCACAACTCGATAAATATTCCCTGCTTTAACTTGACCTAACACTTTAAAATGTACACTTGTCCGGAACACTCACTAAGTCTGTCACTTTGTATCGTCCGTGACGCTTTTAAGCATATTCTATCTTACTTTAATGCCAAGCCTGTTGGCGTAGTCAAAGGTTAAAATCTTCACCTCCTATGTTAACTTCGGACGGCTGTTACTATAACGTCCATGTCCAGTTATTTCTAAATTTGCCCTCCGTTTAATTTTACTTTCGTAGAGCACTTATTAAGGTTGTTGCTTGTCGCTGTTCAGTTTCAGGTATTTCACAAGCCATTTAACTGCAATCACTGCTGTCTGCTCTCAGAGAATTCTGCTTCTCGGCTGTGCCAGTTCCCTCTACCTTAAGGATTTTTTTATGGATTCCATGGTGCAACGAGTTTTAATATGCTACGTTTCAGCAGTCTACAACGGTGGTCTCTCGATTCTCGCTTGCAGCCAGCGTCGACAGCTGACAGTGTGGTACACTCAGGTGCGTTTCCTTCAAGATTGTTCTTACTAGATGACTGCCTATGTTTACGCGGCAGCTTGTAGCAGTGATGGTCGTGTTTACGCGGCAGCTTGTAGCAGAGATAGGCAGTGTAACCCCATTGTCTGCAGATTATTGAGATCTGCTGATCTGAGATGGCACACTGTTTCCGCAGTAGTCGCACATTTTCTAGCGGTCCTAGACGACAGTCATACCATAATTCTATTAGACAAACTGCGACTGCTTCGTTGTTACAGCAGACTCATTTTTTCACAGACGAGTGGCTCATTTCAGCAACAGTCGGTCAGCAGATGTAGTTTACCCACGACTTTACTGTTTGGCCAGCAGCCCTCTCAGTAACTGTCGATCAAGTCTTTTTAGACGATGATTACGTTCATTTCAGCAACGTCAGTGAGCAGCCGACGTGTCGCGCAGAGTTCGGCGAAGCCTCCTCAGCCGACGACGACATCGTCCTTAACAACCTCAGCAGCAGACGTGTCTCAGAGCAGCAGCCTCCCAGCACGACGACACGTGTGGTCGCGGCGGAGTGGTCACGGCGGCGGCGGCGGCGGCGGCGGCGGCGGCGGCGGCGGCGGCGGCGGCGGCGGCGGCGGCGGCGGCGGCGGCGGGCGGCGGCGGCGGCGGCGGCGGGCGGCGTCAGTCCTCGTCGGAGAGCGGCTCGTAGCGCGCCGACATGAGCGGCGCGGGCTCCGGCGCGGCCGGCGCCGCCGAGATGGCCGCTACTGACGTCACTGGCGCGGGACCTGCGACAACCACAATAATACATTACATAACGATTTTAAAAAAGCGGCCAAGTGCGAGTCGGACTCGTGCACGAAGGGTCCCGTACCATTAGCCATAAAATCGGCAAAAAAAATACGTTTGTTGTATGTGGGTCCCCTTAAATATTTACTTTATTCTGTTTTTTAGTATATCTTGTTATACAGCGGCAACAGAAATACATCATCTGTGAAAATTTCAACTGGTGACAGACGGACAGACAGACAGACAGTGAAGTAAGTTAGTAGGGTCCCGTTTTTACCCTTTTGATACGGAACCCTAATTAAACTATAGGTCGATTCACGAGAGCTGGGGCAGAAAATATATAAAACTGTCATTCATTTCATAGATATTACGCGCCAGCTCTTGTTAATCGACCACCTCAATAGGGGTGTAGACTAGAGAATTATTATTACTCCAAAAGAAAGAAGCCAATTAAATATGCCTAGTGATGAAAATCCCTTTCAGATATAACAAAGAATTACGAAGCTACAACCAGTTTAATATTGCTTATTTTGTAATTTGGTAATATAAACTTTAAATGATATAATATCGTTTCAAGATTGTAAAATCCGTTCCGATCCGATGCGATGCGTGCCGTTTGGTGGAAATTATCGTTAAGGGTTAAAACAATCTACTCACCATCGCTAGTGGAGCTGGCGGTGGCGGCCTGGCTGACCGCCGCGGTGGTGGCGGGCACGTTGAGCGCCGAGTAAGGGTACGCGTAGGCGGTGGCGGGGAAGGCGAGCGCGGGCTTGCGCTCGTCCGCGTCGCTGCGCATCACCTCCACGATGTACTCACCATCGCTAGTGGAGCTGGCGGTGGCGGCCTGGCTGACCGCCGCGGTGGTGGCGGGCACGTCGAGCGCCGAGTAAGGGTACGCGTAGGCGGTGGCGGGGAAGGCGAGCGCGGGCTTGCGCTCGTCCGCGTCGCTGCGCATCACCTCCACGATGTACTCACCATCGCTAGTGGAGCTGGCGGTGGCGGCCTGGCTGACCGCCGCGGTGGTGGCGGGCACGTCGAGCGCCGAGTAAGGGTACGCGTAGGCGGTGGCGGGGAAGGCGAGCGCGGGCTTGCGCTCGTCCGCGTCGCTGCGCATCACCTCCACGATGTACTCACCATCGCTAGTGGAGCTGGCGGTGGCGGCCTGGCTGACCGCCGCGGTGGTGGCGGGCACGTCGAGCGCCGAGTAAGGGTACGCGTAGGCGGTGGCGGGGAAGGCGAGCGCGGGCTTGCGCTCGTCCGCGTCGCTGCGCATCACCTCCACGATGTACTCACCATCGCTAGTGGAGCTGGCGGTGGCGGCCTGGCTGACCGCCGCGGTGGTGGCGGGCACGTCGAGCGCCGAGTAAGGGTACGCGTAGGCGGTGGCGGGGAAGGCGAGCGCGGGCTTGCGCTCGTCCGCGTCGCTGCGCATCACCTCCACGATGTACTCACCATCGCTAGTGGAGCTGGCGGTGGCGGCCTGGCTGACCGCCGCGGTGGTGGCGGGCACGTTGAGCGCCGAGTAAGGGTACGCGTAGGCGGTGGCGGGGAAGGCGAGCGCGGGCTTGCGCTCGTCCGCGTCGCTGCGCATCACCTCCACGATGTACTCACCATCGCTAGTGGAGCTGGCGGTGGCGGCCTGGCTGACCGCCGCGGTGGTGGCGGGCACGTTGAGCGCCGAGTAAGGGTACGCGTAGGCGGTGGCGGGGAAGGCGAGCGCGGGCTTGCGCTCGTCCGCGTCGCTGCGCATCACCTCCACGATGTACTCACCATCGCTAGTGGAGCTGGCGGTGGCGGCCTGGCTGACCGCCGCGGTGGTGGCGGGCACGTTGAGCGCCGAGTAAGGGTACGCGTAGGCGGTGGCGGGGAAGGCGAGCGCGGGCTTGCGCTCGTCCGCGTCGCTGCGCATCACCTCCACGATGTACTCACCATCGCTAGTGGAGCTGGCGGTGGCGGCCTGGCTGACCGCCGCGGTGGTGGCGGGCACGTTGAGCGCCGAGTAAGGGTACGCGTAGGCGGTGGCGGGGAAGGCGAGCGCGGGCTTGCGCTCGTCCGCGTCGCTGCGCATCACCTCCACGATGTACTCACCATCGCTAGTGGAGCTGGCGGTGGCGGCCTGGCTGACCGCCGCGGTGGTGGCGGGCACGTTGAGCGCCGAGTAAGGGTACGCGTAGGCGGTGGCGGGGAAGGCGAGCGCGGGCTTGCGCTCGTCCGCGTCGCTGCGCATCACCTCCACGATGTACTCACCATCGCTAGTGGAGCTGGCGGTGGCGGCCTGGCTGACCGCCGCGGTGGTGGCGGGCACGTTGAGCGCCGAGTAAGGGTACGCGTAGGCGGTGGCGGGGAAGGCGAGCGCGGGCTTGCGCTCGTCCGCGTCGCTGCGCATCACCTCCACGATGTACTCACCATCGCTAGTGGAGCTGGCGGTGGCGGCCTGGCTGACCGCCGCGGTGGTGGCGGGCACGTTGAGCGCCGAGTAAGGGTACGCGTAGGCGGTGGCGGGGAAGGCGAGCGCGGGCTTGCGCTCGTCCGCGTCGCTGCGCATCACCTCCACGATGTACTCACCATCGCTAGTGGAGCTGGCGGTGGCGGCCTGGCTGACCGCCGCGGTGGTGGCGGGCACGTTGAGCGCCGAGTAAGGGTACGCGTAGGCGGTGGCGGGGAAGGCGAGCGCGGGCTTGCGCTCGTCCGCGTCGCTGCGCATCACCTCCACGATGTACTCACCATCGCTAGTGGAGCTGGCGGTGGCGGCCTGGCTGACCGCCGCGGTGGTGGCGGGCACGTTGAGCGCCGAGTAAGGGTACGCGTAGGCGGTGGCGGGGAAGGCGAGCGCGGGCTTGCGCTCGTCCGCGTCGCTGCGCATCACCTCCACGATGTACTCACCATCGCTAGTGGAGCTGGCGGTGGCGGCCTGGCTGACCGCCGCGGTGGTGGCGGGCACGTTGAGCGCCGAGTAAGGGTACGCGTAGGCGGTGGCGGGGAAGGCGAGCGCGGGCTTGCGCTCGTCCGCGTCGCTGCGCATCACCTCCACGATGTACTCACCATCGCTAGTGGAGCTGGCGGTGGCGGCCTGGCTGACCGCCGCGGTGGTGGCGGGCACGTTGAGCGCCGAGTAAGGGTACGCGTAGGCGGTGGCGGGGAAGGCGAGCGCGGGCTTGCGCTCGTCCGCGTCGCTGCGCATCACCTCCACGATGTACTCACCATCGCTAGTGGAGCTGGCGGTGGCGGCCTGGCTGACCGCCGCGGTGGTGGCGGGCACGTTGAGCGCCGAGTAAGGGTACGCGTAGGCGGTGGCGGGGAAGGCGAGCGCGGGCTTGCGCTCGTCCGCGTCGCTGCGCATCACCTCCACGATGTACTCACCATCGCTAGTGGAGCTGGCGGTGGCGGCCTGGCTGACCGCCGCGGTGGTGGCGGGCACGTTGAGCGCCGAGTAAGGGTACGCGTAGGCGGTGGCGGGGAAGGCGAGCGCGGGCTTGCGCTCGTCCGCGTCGCTGCGCATCACCTCCACGATGTACTCACCATCGCTAGTGGAGCTGGCGGTGGCGGCCTGGCTGACCGCCGCGGTGGTGGCGGGCACGTTGAGCGCCGAGTAAGGGTACGCGTAGGCGGTGGCGGGGAAGGCGAGCGCGGGCTTGCGCTCGTCCGCGTCGCTGCGCATCACCTCCACGATGTACTCACCATCGCTAGTGGAGCTGGCGGTGGCGGCCTGGCTGACCGCCGCGGTGGTGGCGGGCACGTTGAGCGCCGAGTAAGGGTACGCGTAGGCGGTGGCGGGGAAGGCGAGCGCGGGCTTGCGCTCGTCCGCGTCGCTGCGCATCACCTCCACGATGTACTCACCATCGCTAGTGGAGCTGGCGGTGGCGGCCTGGCTGACCGCCGCGGTGGTGGCGGGCACGTTGAGCGCCGAGTAAGGGTACGCGTAGGCGGTGGCGGGGAAGGCGAGCGCGGGCTTGCGCTCGTCCGCGTCGCTGCGCATCACCTCCACGATGTACTCACCATCGCTAGTGGAGCTGGCGGTGGCGGCCTGGCTGACCGCCGCGGTGGTGGCGGGCACGTCGAGCGCCGAGTAAGGGTACGCGTAGGCGGTGGCGGGGAAGGCGAGCGCGGGCTTGCGCTCGTCCGCGTCGCTGCGCATCACCTCCACGATGTACTCACCATCGCTAGTGGAGCTGGCGGTGGCGGCCTGGCTGACCGCCGCGGTGGTGGCGGGCACGTCGAGCGCCGAGTAAGGGTACGCGTAGGCGGTGGCGGGGAAGGCGAGCGCGGGCTTGCGCTCGTCCGCGTCGCTGCGCATCACCTCCACGATGTACTCACCATCGCTAGTGGAGCTGGCGGTGGCGGCCTGGCTGACCGCCGCGGTGGTGGCGGGCACGTCGAGCGCCGAGTAAGGGTACGCGTAGGCGGTGGCGGGGAAGGCGAGCGCGGGCTTGCGCTCGTCCGCGTCGCTGCGCATCACCTCCACGATGTACTCACCATCGCTAGT
Source organism: Epinotia bilunana (assembly GCA_947049275.1). NCBI lineage: Eukaryota > Metazoa > Arthropoda > Insecta > Lepidoptera > Tortricidae > Epinotia > Epinotia bilunana. The sequence goes on along the minus strand of OX346271.1, from coordinate 2,472,539 downwards.
GGAGCTGGCGGTGGCGGCCTGGCTGACCGCCGCGGTGGTGGCGGGCACGTTGAGCGCCGAGTAAGGGTACGCGTAGGCGGTGGCGGGGAAGGCGAGCGCGGGCTTGCGCTCGTCCGCGTCGCTGCGCATCACCTCCACGATGTACTCACCATCGCTAGTGGAGCTGGCGGTGGCGGCCTGGCTGACCGCCGCGGTGGTGGCGGGCACGTTGAGCGCCGAGTAAGGGTACGCGTAGGCGGTGGCGGGGAAGGCGAGCGCGGGCTTGCGCTCGTCCGCGTCGCTGCGCATCACCTCCACGATGTACTCACCATCGCTAGTGGAGCTGGCGGTGGCGGCCTGGCTGACCGCCGCGGTGGTGGCGGGCACGTTGAGCGCCGAGTAAGGGTACGCGTAGGCGGTGGCGGGGAAGGCGAGCGCGGGCTTGCGCTCGTCCGCGTCGCTGCGCATCACCTCCACGATGTACTCACCATCGCTAGTGGAGCTGGCGGTGGCGGCCTGGCTGACCGCCGCGGTGGTGGCGGGCACGTTGAGCGCCGAGTAAGGGTACGCGTAGGCGGTGGCGGGGAAGGCGAGCGCGGGCTTGCGCTCGTCCGCGTCGCTGCGCATCACCTCCACGATGTACTCACCATCGCTAGTGGAGCTGGCGGTGGCGGCCTGGCTGACCGCCGCGGTGGTGGCGGGCACGTTGAGCGCCGAGTAAGGGTACGCGTAGGCGGTGGCGGGGAAGGCGAGCGCGGGCTTGCGCTCGTCCGCGTCGCTGCGCATCACCTCCACGATGTACTCACCATCGCTAGTGGAGCTGGCGGTGGCGGCCTGGCTGACCGCCGCGGTGGTGGCGGGCACGTTGAGCGCCGAGTAAGGGTACGCGTAGGCGGTGGCGGGGAAGGCGAGCGCGGGCTTGCGCTCGTCCGCGTCGCTGCGCATCACCTCCACGATGTACTCACCATCGCTAGTGGAGCTGGCGGTGGCGGCCTGGCTGACCGCCGCGGTGGTGGCGGGCACGTTGAGCGCCGAGTAAGGGTACGCGTAGGCGGTGGCGGGGAAGGCGAGCGCGGGCTTGCGCTCGTCCGCGTCGCTGCGCATCACCTCCACGATGTACTCACCATCGCTAGTGGAGCTGGCGGTGGCGGCCTGGCTGACCGCCGCGGTGGTGGCGGGCACGTTGAGCGCCGAGTAAGGGTACGCGTAGGCGGTGGCGGGGAAGGCGAGCGCGGGCTTGCGCTCGTCCGCGTCGCTGCGCATCACCTCCACGATGTACTCACCATCGCTAGTGGAGCTGGCGGTGGCGGCCTGGCTGACCGCCGCGGTGGTGGCGGGCACGTTGAGCGCCGAGTAAGGGTACGCGTAGGCGGTGGCGGGGAAGGCGAGCGCGGGCTTGCGCTCGTCCGCGTCGCTGCGCATCACCTCCACGATGTACTCACCATCGCTAGTCGAGCTGGCGGTGGCGGCCTGGCTGACCGCCGCGGTGGTGGCGGGCACGTTGAGCGCCGAGTAAGGGTACGCGTAGGCGGTGGCGGGGAAGGCGAGCGCGGGCTTGCGCTCGTCCGCGTCGCTGCGCATCACCTCCACGATGTACTCACCATCGCTAGTGGAGCTGGCGGTGGCGGCCTGGCTGACCGCCGCGGTGGTGGCGGGCACGTTGAGCGCCGAGTAAGGGTACGCGTAGGCGGTGGCGGGGAAGGCGAGCGCGGGCTTGCGCTCGTCCGCGTCGCTGCGCATCACCTCCACGATGTACTCACCATCGCTAGTCGAGCTGGCGGTGGCGGCCTGGCTGACCGCCGCGGTGGTGGCGGGCACGTTGAGCGCCGAGTAAGGGTACGCGTAGGCGGTGGCGGGGAAGGCGAGCGCGGGCTTGCGCTCGTCCGCGTCGCTGCGCATCACCTCCACGATGTACTCACCATCGCTAGTGGAGCTGGCGGTGGCGGCCTGGCTGACCGCCGCGGTGGTGGCGGGCACGTTGAGCGCCGAGTAAGGGTACGCGTAGGCGGTGGCGGGGAAGGCGAGCGCGGGCTTGCGCTCGTCCGCGTCGCTGCGCATCACCTCCACGATGTACTCACCATCGCTAGTGGAGCTGGCGGTGGCGGCCTGGCTGACCGCCGCGGTGGTGGCGGGCACGTTGAGCGCCGAGTAAGGGTACGCGTAGGCGGTGGCGGGGAAGGCGAGCGCGGGCTTGCGCTCGTCCGCGTCGCTGCGCATCACCTCCACGATGTACTCACCATCGCTAGTGGAGCTGGCGGTGGCGGCCTGGCTGACCGCCGCGGTGGTGGCGGGCACGTTGAGCGCCGAGTAAGGGTACGCGTAGGCGGTGGCGGGGAAGGCGAGCGCGGGCTTGCGCTCGTCCGCGTCGCTGCGCATCACCTCCACGATGTACTCACCATCGCTAGTGGAGCTGGCGGTGGCGGCCTGGCTGACCGCCGCGGTGGTGGCGGGCACGTTGAGCGCCGAGTAAGGGTACGCGTAGGCGGTGGCGGGGGAAGGCGAGCGCGGGCTTGCGCTCGTCCGCGTCGCTGCGCATCACCTCCACGATGTACTCACCATCGCTAGTGGAGCTGGCGGTGGCGGCCTGGCTGACCGCCGCGGTGGTGGCGGGCACGTTGAGCGCCGAGTAAGGGTACGCGTAGGCGGTGGCGGGGAAGGCGAGCGCGGGCTTGCGCTCGTCCGCGTCGCTGCGCATCACCTCCACGATGTACTCACCATCGCTAGTGGAGCTGGCGGTGGCGGCCTGGCTGACCGCCGCGGTGGTGGCGGGCACGTTGAGCGCCGAGTAAGGGTACGCGTAGGCGGTGGCGGGGAAGGCGAGCGCGGGCTTGCGCTCGTCCGCGTCGCTGCGCATCACCTCCACGATGTACTCACCATCGCTAGTGGAGCTGGCGGTGGCGGCCTGGCTGACCGCCGCGGTGGTGGCGGGCACGTTGAGCGCCGAGTAAGGGTACGCGTAGGCGGTGGCGGGGAAGGCGAGCGCGGGCTTGCGCTCGTCCGCGTCGCTGCGCATCACCTCCACGATGCGGTTGGTCACGTAGTCGAACGGCGTGAGCATCGTGGACGAGTTGCAGCCGGAGAAGCGACGCGTGCTGTTCGCTCTGGAACTACGGGGGACAACGTTTCCACATATTCACATGAAGGTTTCATTTCAGAGAGTAAGTGGAGAAACTCTTCGAGCTATATAGGTAGTCTAAAATATTCCGCTTAGGAAAATAGAAACCGACGATCGAAGAAGTGGTATATATGCATGTTTATGT